>BSBM01000535.1:8365000-9566250 GCA_027924585.1 Larix kaempferi | reverse complement strand
GGATTTTAAAGGTAAATTACGTACAAGATGGCTGGGTCCATATTTGGTCGACAGGGTATTTGACAACGGCACTGTCCGTCTAGTGACCATCGATGAAAACCGCATACCATTACTTGCTAATGGCCACAGACTGCGACTGTATCGTAAGCCTATTTCGAAAGATGCATTCATTTCGCAAATTGCCGCCGATCCGGATTATCAGCTGGCACCAGAGCAGGAATTTCTCTCTACTTTTGCCAATCTTTAAACTGAAAATCGCATTTTGAATTACTGTACATAAATAATTTTCTTTCTTTTCTGCTGTAGCGTTTAATTGTTTTCCTTTTGCATTTGATCTTTTCATTTGCTGTTGTTTTTTTCAAAAATTTCCAGGGAAGCGCCAGGAGAACGACCAGATTGGGCCTGTCAAAATAGAGTCGCCCTGTGCTGTATTTCCTTTTTTTTCCCTTAGAAAAAAAAATAAAAATTCGGCAGCTGCGACATATTTTCTGGCGGCTGCAACATCTTTTCCGGCAGCTGCAACATCTTTTCCGACAGCTGCAATCTCTTTTCCGGCAACCACGATAGATTTCCCGGCAGACGTGAAAATCCTTTCTCCCAGTAGCCGTGAACAACTTTTCTGGCAGCTGCAACAACTTTTTCCCAGCAGCTGCAACATCATGTCCCAGCGGTTGCAACATCATTTCCCAACAGCTGCAATATCATTTCCCGTCGACCCTAAAATCGCTTTCCCGGCAGCCGTAAACCCTTTTTCCCGGTAGCTGCAACAACATTTCCCGACAGCTGCAACATCATGTCACAGCGGCTGCAACATCATTTCCCAGCAGCTGCAATATCATTTCCCGTCGACCCTAAAATAGTTTTCCCGGCGGCCGTAAAACCTTTTTTGCAGCAGCTGTGAACCTTTTTCCCGGTAGTTGCAACAACTTTTCCCGGCAGCTGCAACATCATGTCACAGCGGCTGCAACATCATTTTCCAGCGGCCGCATTATCATTTCCCATCAACCGTAAAATCATTTTCCCGGCAGCCGTAAACCCTTTTTCCCGGCAGCCGTGAACCATTCCCAGTGGCTGCAACATCATGTCTCAGCGGCTGCAACATCATGTCCCAGCGGATGCAACATCTTTTCCCGGCAGCCGCGAACCATTTCCCAGCAGCTGCAATATCATTTTTTCGAAAATCGTAAAACCTCTTTCCCGGCTGCCGTAAACCATTTTCCGGTAGCTGCAACACATCTTTCCCGGCGGCTGCAACATATTTCCTGGCGACTGTGACATATTTCCCGCCGCCGTAAAACTTTTCCCTGATAGCCGTAATTTTTTTCGATCCCGTAAATTCTTTTCCCGGCTGCCGTTAACCGTTTTTCGGTGGCTGCAACATCTTTCCCGGCGGCCGCAACATATTTCCTGGCGACTGTGACATATTTCCCGCCGCCGTAAAACTTTTTCCTGACAGCTGTAATTTCTCCCGATCCCGTAAATCTTTTTCCCGGTGGCTGTGAATCTTTCCTAGTGGCTGCAACATCTTTTTCGTCGGCTGTGATAGCATTTCTGGCAACTTGCAGTGGTAACTCCTGTGTTAATGGAAGAATTGCTCCAAACCTGCTAAAACTATGGCTCTGGTTCATCCCAGTCCTGCCGGCGAATTCATCATTCCGACCCCAAGGACGTGATGGTTCGTATTTCATTGGCGGAAGGAATTATTGCATTATTTATGACTGTGCACGAGTCTGGTTCCGCAACGTCACCAACTGCACGCTCCACCATTCTCCGCAGGTTATCCGACGCACAGTCTCATGAGGTATGGCTTTCATTTATCACGTGATTAAGTGTTGATATCATTTAAACAATATCAGCCGTACTTTTACTCGTATTACCATTATGCCTGATTAAACCTTTCCCTCGTACGACGTAAACACTAATAACTGCCACCTTCCCCAATTTGGCATGGAAATTTCGAACGTTCTTCTGTGCTCAACTTTCCAAATTTGCCCATTCTCTCAACGTCTCCACTCAGGGATTCACGCATCCTTTGTGCTGCAACTTCCATTCTCGGATTCTGCCATCTGTGGGATAGCAACTTCAGCCTGTAGCCAGGACCATGGGGATTCCAGTTCGTCATGAACCTGTGAATACACAGGAACTCAGGAAAAATATTCAGGTTCTTGCCATTTTTCAAGCTGCCGGCTGGCTCGAATTTTTTGAGCGACTGGATGGATTCAATAGGGACGCAGCCCTGCAGTTCGCTCTAAACCTCACCAAAACTCACTCCACGGTGTGGGGGCTGCACATAGAAGTCTCCGAGGCTATTATATCCGAGGTTACGGCCATCCCGCTGGTGGGAAAGCCATGGTTTAACCGATGAGTCCCCACGACGACTGCACGGGAGCAATTTTTAATGGAGGGGGAGCAAGTAGAATCATCACGAAGAGGGATTGCAATGCACTCATTGCCGCGACCATGGGACCAGGTTGCTGTCTTCCTCAAGAAGTACATCACTTGTGAAGGTAGATATCAAACTGTGTATAATTCTGAACTCCCTTTACTTTCTCATCTCCGCCATGGCATTTTAATAAACATTCCATATTATCTACTGCATGACTTGCGTCATATGGCGGCATTTGTCCAGTCTGCTAAGCACCCACTTTCCTCCCTCACCCACCATGGCCTTATCAAATTAATAATCGTAAGAACCCTTGCCCAGCATCATATAACCTGGGAACAATTCATAGCTCGAGCTTAGCAAACCGCCCCCTTGTGGGTTGTCCCATTACAACAGATACGAGTTCCACCACAATAGGAGGACCGGAGCCCCTCCACTGAAGTTTGGGGGGGGGGGGATGAAAGTGAAGAAGAACAGCAACCGGGGGCACAAGCAGGGCCATCTGGGGGGGATGAAACTCCATTAGAAGAAGAACAACCGGGGGCACATGCAGATCCATTTGGGGGGGATGAAACTCCATTAGAAGAAGAACAATTGGGGGGTGAAACTCCATCACAGGCAGGGCTATCGGGGGAGGATGTAGATAAAAACCCTGTGGAAAATCCAGACAATAGGGTAGCTATGACACCAGAAGGTGAAATTGGAGCAGCACTAAATGCTGCGACAAGTGAACCTGAAGGTGACATAGCCAGGGAAATAGAAGAAAACATTGAGCTGGTAACTATTGAATCCTCACCTGAGTGGGAAGGAGGAGCTTTAATTGAAGAAGAACAGCATGAGAGGCAAGAAAACATTCCTTCGACCTCAGCTGTGAATCCCTATGTACCAGCCCCACAAAAGAAAACACCACAAAAGAAAAGAAAGAGAGCAATCAATGAATTTAACATAACCTCACCTATCAGAAAGAAAAGAACTAGATCAGCTACAGCAGCAAAGGTAGCCAGAAAAAGATGGGAAACCTTAGAGGCACAGGTTGAACCCTCGATCCTTGTACCAAGACCAATGGATGCTCCACAAAGGCCAGTGGAGGAAGAACCTGGAATTGAAGGACTTCTGGCTGAGAATGCACTATTAAAGGAAGACCTCCAAGTACTTCGAAGGGAGTTGGAAACGTGGAAGGAAACCTGCAGAAAACAAGGAGAAAGAAAAATGTATACATTGGTAGAGGCTGCAGACCAACTGGAGGGATCAGATTCTGCTGAGCCTGGCAAGGAGGATGAACGAGTACTCTATCCCACATGTGGAGAAATCTTCAAGGAGGCAGGCCACAAGATTATACTTCATACTTGTTCAGCACAACAGCCTGCAGCCACAACAGAGGAAGCTCCAGAAAAAGAAGATGCCGCCACACAAGAACCAGCATCTTTACACATCCTTGCTGAAGCTGCCACCAATCCTGTGACAGAGGAGCTAAGGGATGAACTCATGTGTGATGATGGGGATAAAAAATTGACTGTAACCCCAGAATGCTCCCACGACACAGAGATTATAGAGCAGACGGGAGAAGAATCGGGAATGGGGGACACTCGGGAGTCTAATGAAGAATTTTGTACTGTAACCCCAGAATGTTCCCATGACACAGAAATTCTAGAAGATGAGTCACAAGAGCAGGACACTGATAAACTTGAACAGGGTGCTGTAACACAAGAACCAGCAAACCTGGGTGTACCTGTCCAACCGGCCAAGCAGATGGGAGAAGAACCTGGAACAGAGGACACTCTGGAATTTAATGATGAACTCTGGGTTGTAACCCCAGAGGGTTCCCATGACACAGAGCTCATAGGAGAAGAGTTGCAACAACAGGAGGATGAAGAGGCAAGCCAGGATGTTGCTACACAAGAACCAACATCCTTGGAGGTTGCAGCAGGAACTCCTGAATTTCATTTGAAAGATAACCTTGGAATGGATATCATTCTCGATACACAGTGGAGTGAAGATGAATAGGTACAGACACCATGCTCAGGTGACACAGAAATCTTGGAGTAGGAGCTACACAATGAGAAGGATATCCAATCTCAGCAGCAGAAGGACAAGGAAGACACTGTTACACAAGAACCAATGTCTCTAAAAGCAATGAAGGTCGCTGCTGAAGAGAGTCTAAAGGATGTTGCTGTTACACAAGAACCAGCAACTCTCTTATTAGACTTAGATGTGCTGGAAGACACTGCCCCACAAGAACCAGTGCTTCTACCTCCTAGAAATGTCATTGATTTGGATTCAGATTAAAGATTTCTTTTCAAGTCCTCCCCACACATAGCACATAATGAGACTGCAGGAAGAAGTGATTTCCACTTGTATCAATTACATTTTCAGACACCAACAGGTAGCATTGGAAGGACAGATGGGGTGCCTGAGTTACAATTTTTCCTCTCTCCATGGATAGAGCTCAGTACAGGACCCAGATTCCAAATGATGCAGGTTGTTGCATGAGGACATGCAACATGGTAGTTGGGGGGAGATGTTGAGCCCAGAATTGGCCCTTTTTAATCATCCTTAATCACCTTTCCTTCCCCTATCCTACACCATTTATCATGTAATCAGCCCTGTTGTCCTCACTTTATTTCCCCAAGCTGCCAATGTATGACTGATCATTGCTTTAAATTATTAATGCTTATGATTGTGATAATTAAGGCTGTATATCTCTCAATTGTGCTAATATGTTTTGATTTATGAAGGTAGTTTGAGATAAGTGGACTGTAGGAAGGTGGGGCTGAACAAGGTCTTGAAAGGAAGGGTGTTCGCTGCTTAAAAAAGGATCCTCAGGGCTTGGATCATTGATTAAAGCACATGGTTCCAATGTAACATCCTAGGTGGAGCTGTGACAGGGCAGCTGTAACATAATGCGCTATAATTGGAGATCTTTAGTATGTCGCTGCTCGAGCTTAGCTGTGATCTGGAAAGATCACTACTCCTGGGCCAATGAACAACTTTCTCACATTTTTATGTCTTTACTTTGCCACGTATTGTAACAGCTAGTGTTATTTAGGGCGCCTGAAGATCAGAGATATTCAAGGCTTCCCATTAATAGGATCGGATGTTACAATCTGTATCTATAAATATGGGGAGCTGCCTCAACCCAGGGGGTTGAACAACAGATAATAAATTCATTGTATTAGCAGCAAACGCAACTGTGTAATCATTCTTCTGTTAATATAAGGAGTTACCTCTGAGTTAAGGGAGCTTGCGTTGTTCAGCCAGCGTCTTTGTGTGAAGGTTGGGCCCGTCTTCCACAGGGATTGCTGAGTTAAAATTAGGACTCTTTAATTTATTGTTGTGTTATGGTTTGTTTATGATAATTCTTTTGTACGCAGCAGTAGTAATTTGGGTGTGGATTTCCAGTATAATTAAGGTTATGTTTCTTTGAAACTGGCAAGTAATACAGAGTGACAGTCGACTGAGTAGAAACTTTATGCAATTCGTGTGACAATTGTACACAGCCTTGTTCATCTTGCATTTAAGTTGTGATCCCATGAGCCTCTGCAATTTATCTTTCTGTTATGACTGTTGATTTTCATTCCTGTAATTCAATCTCTTAGAACAGCTGAACTCAATCCCTTGCAATTGAATTTCTAGATTAATATTCAGTTTCTGCTTATGGTTTTCAAGAGTGATCAGATTGAAGAAGTGAGTTACTTGTCCTAGGATGTGAACAGGATTTCTTTTTATCTGCAATTGTCTTTGAACCTTATTTTATTTCTTGTTGATGAATGGTAGGAAGGAATTGAAATTATGGTATTTAGACAGCAACTGGGATTACACAGCTCCTTGGGATGAACATAGCCGTTAGAAGATAAAAGTATTCAATTATAATGATTTGGTGTTTAAGCATAGATTGTGCATTTATCCTTTGAAATAAAAAGACTTTCTCGGGTTGACAATAAATCTCGTATGCTCTGTGTGTTGGTAATAATCTATCTGCATATAGGGTGCCACAAGGGGGCAAGCCCCCTTGACCCCTTTTTGTTTTTCCCCTCGTATGTCGTTGGTTGTAAGAGAATTCTACGATTTGAAAAATTGTCAATATAACATTCTTTCCACGTGCATGAAGGTAAATTATGAATTTCCGAAAATATAATGCATCTAACAATTGTGTTGATGAACACATTTTACAGAATCACAGTTACATCAGAGCAGCACTCTAGATAGTACAGTTGGAAAGTTTTGAATCTTGGTTGGGCCAAGAAAATCAACATTATGGATGATGCACAGGATCCCTATGAGCCTGAGACAGATGCCATGGGGGAGAACATACAGGTTGAGAATGCTGAAACAGAATCTAATGGGAGAAGAAATCAAGAGACCCCTCCAGATGTTGCAGCCACCATGAGAAGCCTAAGGGTGGAATTGCAAAGCTGTAGGGAAGATAATGAAAGGATGATTAAAGCTCAAGAAGAACAAAATCAGCTGAATGTAGCCATGCTGTAGAGTTTAACAAACATCCAAAGACAAATAAAATCTGGGCATCAGACATCAAATCTAGAAAGGGGTGGGAGTAGCTCTAGAAGAAATTCCCATAAGAGGGCCAGTAGCCCAAGAAGAGTTTCTACAGATAGAACATATACTTCAGAAATCTCTTCTAATGAATCATCTGACTCTGAAGAATCCAATGAGGGTTCAAGTTCTTCATCTCACAGGAGCAAGAGGAAGAAGCACTACAAGAACAATTCACATGGGGAATTTAAGAAGGTAAAACCTCCTACATTTGATGGAGAAGTAAAGTCTGTTCAAGAAGCTGAAGCTTGGCTTCTTGGGATGAGGAAATATTTCCAAGTCCAAGATTACTCAGGAAATATGAAGGCAAGGGTAGCCATCTTCAACTTGAACGGAAGAGCATCTATATGGTGGGAACACACCAGGCAAGTGAAGAAGATCAACGAAAGGAAGATCGTGTGGAAGCAGTTCAAGAAATACTTCAAGCAGAAGTACCTCTTTGATAGGTACTATGATGATAAGATCAAAGAGTTCCATGAGCTGAGATTGGGACAATTGACCATGGAAGAATATGCAAACAAGTTTTTGGAGCTGCTGAGGTGTGTCAAGTACATTCGAGATGATAAGGTGAAAATTCAGCATTTCCTAAGTGGACTGCCCCAGTCGTATAAAGATAGAATTGAGTTTGATGAACCTCGAACTCTAGAGGAGGCCATAAGAAAGGCCAAGTATTTCTTTGATCAGAACAGAAGCAAACCAGAATTCCATAAGGCATGGAAAGATAGGAAAAATGAAAAGTTTGATCAAAGGAAGAAGGGGTTCAAGCCTCCTCAATTCAGGAATCAGCAAAGGCAGCCATCACAGGTTGTGACTAAGCCAACTAGGATGATGGGAGACAAGCCAAGAGATCCAAAGGAGCCAAGAGAACCACTTCAATGTTGGGGTTGTGGAGGAGACCACATGCTTAGGAACTGCCCACATCGGAATGGGAATGCAAATCAAGTTCACAACATCCAAGGAGCTGGAACTGTGGGTCAAGTGGCGAGGACAATCCCTAGAATCTATGCAGCACTAGACGACCGCCAAGCAGATCATCAGTCAACTGTGGTTGAAGTTGAAGGTAAGATTGCTAAGCAATCTGTTTCTATTTTGATTGATCCTAGATCTACTCACAGTTATGTGACTCCTAGAATTGTTGAGATTTGTGCTTTCAAGAAATTAAAGCATAGTAAATCATGGTTAGTTCAACTAGCCACTGGAACCAAGAGAAGAGTTAGCGAAATAGTAGAGAAATGTCATTAGAGATGGATGGGCTATTCACTTATGCAGATCTGAATATTTTGCCACTGGGTTCCTATGATATTCTCATTGGAATGGATTGGTTAGAAGCACACAGGGTTAAACTTGACTGCTACAATAAGACATTTGAATGCAGGGACGAAGAAGGAAACCCGAGGGTTGTAAAAGGCATTCCAAAGGTGACTTCTGTTAGACAGGTTTCAGCCATGCAGTTGAAGAAGTTCTGTAGGAAGGGATGTCAATTGTATGCAGCCCACATTTTAGAGGCAGCAGAGAATGAAACTCTTAAATTGGAGGACTATCGTGTATTGCAAGAATTCAGGGATGTTTTTCCTGATGAGATTCCAGGACTCCCTCCAAAGAGAGACATTGACTTTACAATTGAACTTGTGCCAGGAGTTGCACCAGTGTCTAAGACACCCTACAGGATGAGTACACCGGAATTGCTAGAATTGAAAATGCAACTACAAGAGTTGCTAGAAAAGAAATATATTAGGCCAAGTGTGTCCCCGTGGGGAGCACCTATTCTATTTGTGAAAAAGAAAGATGGAACACTTAGGTTATGTATTGACTACAGGCAGTTGAACAAAGTCACTGTGAAGAACAAGTACCCATTGCCCCGAATTGATGACCTTTTTGACCAAATGAGAGGAGCAAAAGTATTTTCAAAGATTGACTTGAGGTCTGGTTACCATCAGGTAAGAATCAAAGAAGAAGATATTCATAAGACAGCCTTTAGAACGAGGTATGGACACTATGAGTTTGTAGTGGTACCATTCGGTCTCACAAATGCACCAGCTACATTCATGTGTCTCATAAATAATGTTTTTAGCAAGTATTTGGACAAGTTTGTCCTTGTATTCCTAGACGACATTCTCATCTATTCTAAGAATGAGGAAGAGCATGAAGAACATTTGAGAATGACAATGCAGTTACTAAGGGAGCATAAGTTGTATGCAAAGTTGAGCAAATGTGACTTTTATAAAGATAGAATTCATTATTTGGGTCACATCATATCCGACGAAGGAATATCTGTAGACCCGGAGAAGATTGAAGCCATTATAAATTGGCCAACTCCAAGGAATGTGACTGATGTGAGATCTTTTATGGGCCTTGCTGGTTACTACAGGAGGTTTATCGAAGGATTCTCCAAGGTTTCAAACCCGATCACTTCCTTGCAAAAGAAGGGGATAAAGTTTGAATGGTCACCAAGATGTGAGGAAAGTTTTCAACGGTTGAAGAATCTTTTTACAAGTGCACCAATTTTGAAGATTGCAGACCCGGAAAAAGACTTTGTGGTGTGTACCGATGCATGCAATCAAGGACTTGGAGGAGTTCTCATGCAAGACAACCACGTAATATGCTATGAGTCAATAAAGTTGAAGGAGCATGAGAAGAACTATGCTACTCATGATATAGAACTTGCAGCCATAGTACATGCTTTAAAGATGTGGAGGCATTACTTAATGGGGAGAAAGTTTGAGTTAAGGACAGACCATTGTGGTTTGAAATACTTGTTTGATCAGCCAACTTTAAATGCTAGGCAAGCTAGATGGTTGGAATTTTTGTGTGAATTTGAGTTTGAAATCAAACACATAAAAGGGAAAGAAAATAAGGTGGCTGATGCACTCAGCAGGAAGGCACATGAAATGCATGTGTCAACACAGTATTTGCCAACCAGATTTGAGGCATCAGATTGTTAACCATATGGTTGACGATGAAGTGTATGAGCAGATAAAGGGCAAATTGCAGCAGCAAGAACTTGAAAAGAAGTATGGAGACTATCATTTGGAAGGAGACAGAATTCTTACTTATAAGAATAGAGTCTATATTCCAAATGCGGTAGATTTAAGGAGGACCGTTATGGATGAAATCCATAAGGCTCCATACTCTGGTCACCCAGGATATCAGAAAACAATTGCTATAGCAAGAAAATATTATTTCTGGCCAGGGATGAAGAAGGATGTTGCTGAATACATTTCTAAGTGCATGAAATGTCAACAGGTGAAGGTTGAACACCAACACCCCGCAGGTCTATTGCACCTAGTGCCAATCCCAGAATGGAAATGGGAAATAATTTCCATGGATTTTATTACAGGATTGCCAATGACCATGAGACACCATGATTCCATCATGGTTGTGGTGGACAAGTTAACAAAGGCAACACGTTTCATACCGGTTAAGTCCACACACAAAGCCGATGCCATTGCAAATATTTTCATGAAGGAAATTTTCAGATTTCATGGGTTGCCTAAGGCAATAATTTCTGACAGGGATACCAAGTTCACTTCCAATTTTTGGAAAGGTCTCTTTGCATATTTGGGTACACAGTTGAACTTTAGCACCGTGTACTATCCTCAAACAGATGGGAAAACGGAAAGAGTAAATCAGGTGCTTGAAGACATGCTTCGCATGTATGTAATGGACAAGCCATCCAAGTGGGAGGATTATCTACACCTGGTAGAGTTTGCATATAATAATGGGCAGTAAGAATCATTGGGAATGAGTCCATATGAGGCTTTGTACGGCAGAAGGTGTAGGACACCAGTGACTTGGGACAATCCAGTGAATAGAATTGTACTTGGGCCAGAATTGCTTAAGGATATGGAACAAGAGGTTGCAAAGATCCGGCAGAATTTAAAAGCAGCCCAGGATAGACACAAAAGCTATGCAGATAAACACATAATGCATAGGGAATTCAATGTTGGGGATCATGTGTATCTTAGAGTGAGATCAAGGAAGAGTTCCTTGAAGCTTGGGAGTTGTGCCAAGCTATCACCTAGATATTGTGGGCCATTTGAAGTGCTTGAAAGAATAGGGCCAGTTGCATATAGACTTGCATTTCCTGCCAGCACTAAAGCTCATAATGTTTTTCATGTCTCTTTGCTTAAGAAATATGTACATGATCCTAACCAGGTGATTAATTGGGATGTGATCCGGGTGGAACCCGAGGGATAATTCCAAACCGATCCATTGCACATCCTAGACAAGAAGGTGACATTGCTCCGGAACCGAGCCATCGGACAGGTAAAGGTGCAATGGAAGCACTACAGTCCCGATGAGGCTACATGGGAGCTGGAGGATGCCATGAGAGTGGCATATCCATTTTTGTTCAGTTTTGATGAGCATTGAGGACAGTGCTAATGTAAGGGGAGGGGTATGTCACGTCCCCATTTTGACCCCCTTCACATTAAATCGTAAATGATATAAATATTGTAATTCAATCATGGTGAGAAGCTCAAGGCCAAGGCCCCACCATTGATTTAGCGTTTTATGTATCGACAAGTGAAGAAATAGATGCCTATGGTTCTTGTGCTAGATAGGCACAACATAAATAAGATATCATGTAAATACGAATTTTAATAAAAATACCCACAACTAGCTATGCAATGCAACAAAGAGATGGGGCATGGTTCTACAAGGAATAGGGAGGGAAATTATTCAAACCCTTGAGCCAATGGTGTTAATCCATGTGTCAATGGGGAAACCTATGAACTCTCAACTACCCATTTTGGGTTATGGACCCAATCATTTAATTCTTCCAGAAATTGGTTGAGGTAGTTAATGCCTTGGGAATGAAGAAGTATGGCAGCCAATTTCGTGCATGGGCAAGCCATCAACCTGGAAAATCGTGTTTTTGCTTGTGGGGCAAGAAAACACCCACGAAATGGTGCCCAAATCCATTCTGAACAGGCAGTCTTTCCTGACTCACGCAGTTGGAGTTAGCTGGGTCTTTCCCTACACGTTTTTCATCCAAATCCTGCATCTTTCCATGCCTGGGAGTCGTTTTTGCATTGTACAACAGTTGGAAGAGGAAGGCCACGAATGGGGATTGTGAGGGAGGTCATTTTTTCCCCGAATTGTCCATGGATGTTTTTCGGAAAACGGATTTGGCTTCCCAGGGTTGTCCCCCATCTTTCAGTTTCGTTTTTGGGCTTTCCCACATTTTTCTGAGTTAGTTGAAACCCCATATCATGCATCTCACTGTAAAAACGTTTTATCCTACCCCATAATTATGTTCTGCTGTTATGTGCATCCTCGTTTTTGGTTTGAACCAGTGAGCTGAAGTTTTGGAGTGGTAGTGGACAGAAGTGGCTTGATAAACCTAGTGGGGGAGACAACCTCTCAAGAAGATCAAGAGGGCTTTGGTTACTCTTCTATGCATACCCTGAGAGCACTAGATAGGGAAGGTATGGTTTGAGGGACTGTATAGCAGTGAAAAGAATACTTCCTTGTGCTGGGTGTGTAGGTATTGTGGGTGCCAAGCTAGATAGATCTTGCAAGGTTATCCCTGGATCTGTGCTGGAGCTCACTAGCTTAGCAACTCTTCCTTTCCATCTCCTAGCAGCCTGATAAACCCAATTGTAGATTGGCTTGGCTCATCTTGGTGTATGCTTGGCTATGTGTGAGTCTGTTGTTCCATGGTTCCTTGTAGAGATCATGCCCAGCTCGGGGGTGGCAGTGGTGCTGAGAGATTGAGGAGCACACTGGCCTACGGTTGGGTGGAATGATGCAGTTGCATAACCAGTTGCGTGGGACTACTTTCGTATAAGATAAGTATTCTCCTGTATTAACTTGCAATTACTTATTTGATGAACATCTTAAATGTATGATGGAGGTGCAATTCTTAATATTCCGCTGTGATTTTCTTAAAAATCATACATTTCCATATGTCTCTGTTATATCATGTGAATGCTTATGGTTAAAAGTTTCATGGGGCTAGATGCCTAGTTTAGTACCACGTCCGTTATGCACTTTCATATGTATAAGTTTATTTTAATTTGAATGTTTGTCTACTATGTATGGGACTAGATGTCCGATTTAGCACCACGTCCTCTCCATCATGCTGGTATGATGGGAGGGGACGTGACAGACACAAAATAAGAATATCAACGGATAGTGTTGGATGTCTTGTTTGTGTTGAGGGGGTACAAAACCCCTTTTGATTTGTTAGTTTTTTGGGAATGCTTGCAGGTGGTCTGCATCTTCGTCGGAAGATGAGGAATCACTGCAAATGAGGACACTAGCTAAAGGAGATTCAACCTCGATGGTATCTGGTAAGGTCGGTATTACTTCCTCGGTTGGTAACCTTCAGCGGGGTTATACGGAGGGGTTGCAATTGACCTTGCATTCTCATTAGTTTGAGACGAGTTTATCGTTACGCGTGCAAAATGGGGCATTGAAAGGAGTAATGGGTGGTCTCTCCACAAGATCGGCAAGGTCTTGGTACGCGTGGATGAAAGAGTTCTTGGTATTCTTGAGTGTTGATTTTCTCCATTATGCATGCGATGGCGCTAGGAGGGATCATATGGTTGGAGTGCCCACATGATGAGCATTCATTGTGTGATTGCGTCCTCATAAGTTTAGATGGGTCTTGCGATGTGACAGGCTCTACCACATTTCCTGCATCTGGCGCAACTTCTATGGGAGGTGTGACTGGCGGTGTCGCTGATGTGGTGATCACATTAATGGATGCTACTTCTTGGTTTAAGAATGCGGGTTCCTCAATTGTTACTTGAGTGAGACAGACTGTTTCCAGTGCCTCTCGATATTGAGGGAGTTTGGGGCAATGGTGTGTATAGTTCCCATGTTGAGCATATATGGAACATGCGTGATTCATATGCAATGTTTTTTACTTAGATGTGGGTAAGGGAGGTGTGTTGCCTTTCACCGTTGGTGGACTGTGGGTGATGCTAATGGGAGTGTTAAGAAGATTACTTAGCTCTAGTAGAGTAGGACATGGATTGGTTGCATGGCCTTGTTTCTCGCAAAGAGAACACGGATGTGTGACCCTTTGATTGGAAGTATTGATGGTTACTGGGGATTTTAAATCCTGGTGGTTGATGCCCCCTCCTTTAGGTTTCACGATTTCTATCGGGTTAGGTAATAGGGTACCTTTCAACTTGGGTTTTTTAGTGCCCCCATTGGCGGTCTTAGCGATGACTGATTGTGGGGTAGTTGTGGATGTCATAGGTTGTGTTGTCGTAACTGAACTTGTTACAGGTCTTGCAGCCATACTAGCTAAAATAGAGACAAACTCATAATGGGCGATTTGTTTGGAATCCATATCTGGGTAGGGTGGTGTGAGGTACCATACCTGTATCCCCAGAGTTAGCCCGGGTAGAGTTAACTGACCCATAATCGACGTCCCTTGTACACCCATGGGAGAATACAAGAATGGGATTTGAAAAATTGGTGGTACTGATGGACTCAACGTTTGAACAATTCCATGACTTAGCGATGGTGCTGACGACGGTGTTGAGGTGGAGGTGGCTCCATTTTCAGTGGTGAAAATTGTGCACATTTGGCCAGCAGTAAATGTATGGATATTTGGTGGTGGTCCTGAATATGCTCCTAACAAATTGGAGTCCTTGTACATATCGAGGGAAATGTCAACATACGGTTGATCATCGCCCAGTATAGTTGGTAGGACATTGTCGGGGTTGCTCGTGGTATTAGGGTCATAGTAGTTGAGTTGGTCGAGGGTAACTACATTCCCATTCAAGGGAAACATCATGATATAGAAGACTGAGGAGGCTACCACCTTCATGGCATACATGTAACTACGCCCCAAGAGGATGTTGTAGTTGAGCTCAACGTCGATTACTTCGATATCGAGGGGACCACCTCTTTTCCCCCAGCTCTATGGTGACATTTTGGTACAATCCTCTTGGTTAGGATGGTATCCCATCATACGCGCGATTAGTGATAGACGAGGGACCACCTCAAAGATCCTAATTGTTTCCATACTTTTATGGACATAACGCAAGTGGATGCACCTTTGGTGATGATACATCGATGAATAATGACGTTCTTTACAGTCACTAGAACTTGAAATGCGACTAATGATGGTAGTCGCAGATCTCCTTTTTCAAGATCACAGGTCATGATGTACGAGTCAGATGGATCGACCACGCCGAAAGCATTGAGTAATGCATTTTGTTGTGTTGGGAAAGACTGTAACACTTCTAACATAGACATGGTCGTCGAAGATTGATCCAAGTCATCCACAATACTGTAATTGTGGGAAGCTTTCATGTGAGGGTTTTTAAGGGTACGTTGAAGTGGAACTTTTGAAATCCATGGGATTTGTTCGGTGTTCAGTCGAGGAATTTGTAGAGGCCCCCCTGAGGGGATAGAAATGTCTTCAAATTGGGGGGTGGAAGGCCCATCATAACCTTTGGCTCGTGTTTGGAGGTTGACGTTCAACGTATAGATATTTTGGAAAGAGCCATCGCCAGGTGGGCGAGGATATTGTTCTTGTGTAACTACCCCTTGATTGGAAAAGGGTTGTTGTAACATTGTTGTTTGTGGTTGGGGGGGATTTGTTTCCTGAGGAGGGTTAGTCAACATCTTATTTTTAGCTTCCACTAACTGTTGTCAGTTAGGGATAAGGGGACAATGATGTTTGTAGTGACCATAATCGCCGTAAAGGGAGCAGCAATAATTGGTTCTCAGGGGGAGATTCTTCCCTTATTTGTGGGGAGTTTTAGTCCCTGTATTTGGATCACCCATATTTTGGTTTTGTTGGGGAGGGGGGTTTCCCCCTTTCCCCGACTGCTGAATCTGTTTGTTTTTTCCTTTCTTCTTTCCCCGATTCTGTGGATTATGGGGATTTACGGTGTTCAATTGCTTGAATTGTTGGGCTTGTTGAACATAAGAAGGTTGGACTAAGTTAACCTTGGGGTGTTTTTTAAGGATTCTAATAGTATGCCTAAGTATATTATTCTAGGTGATTATTTTGGGTCGATAAAATCATATATATAGATAGATAGGTGAATGTTATATATGAAACATACAATTTACCATTAAAATTTGTAAATTTTGGAGAATATTACAATAAAAAAAAAATATTTTATGTAAATATAGGCGATATTAGAGAGTAAAAATGACCAAATAACGAATTTATTTTTAAAAATGCCCAAAAAATAGCCAATTGGCAAAATTCCGCCCCTAAAAATTACCGTGGTTAACCCCCATGTGGGGGGCAGGTTGCCGACCAGTTGGTCATTGGAACGGATAATATGGATTATATCCCGGTGGTGGGATAAATGCAGTTTTCGTTCCATAAGAGGTGGATGTAGGACCAAATTGCGCCATTGGTGGTGTAGGAACCGTCATTGCTTGTCTAACGATTGGGTATGTAGGATTATATGGTCCATACTGAATTTGACCAATTGATGGAGTTGGTACTGATGTAGGGGATACCGAAACAGATGGCATGGATGGGAAATATAGAACCATGTTGAATGGAACCGATGTGGTAGGAGGAGCCTTTCCTAGATGTGAAATGGAACCAATAATCCCATCCACTGAATGTGACGAACCTGAAGGTGTAGGATCCAACGACCGATGCTAAGGGGCATCAGGGAGGATTGTGTAAAGGTAGTTAGATTGTGCATATATGAGGTCGAAATGTTGCACTTTCATGATGGTCTCTTCCTCGCTTTGTGTCATGGAGGTCGCTACATGCTTAGCTATGATGGGTTGGAGAGATTTGATAAACCAATCCAACAAAAAGGGAGGTTGTATTTTGATCTTGCATAGTGTGTGGCATCTACGCCACTCATGGATGTGGTCCGCGATGTGGGTAGCAATATTTTGACGAAACGCAGTGAGAATTTCGAGGCCTAGATCATGTCGGATTGGTATTTGAAAGTATGTAAGAAATGCGGTGGCCAATGTTGCATTTGTGGAATGGGTTCCACTTTCTAGGTTTATGTACCACTTTGTTTCCATTCTAGTGAGGGTACGCTGGAAAAGGCGTAGCCTCACGGGCTCATACACTATGCTGTTAGATGAACACCATAAGTGGAAAGACATAATGTGGTTGGAGGGATCGTCTCCCTGCTTTCCTTTGAATTTGGGAATGTCGGAAGGAATCTTTTCGGTCATAGTCGACCATGTCACATCATGATAAATGGGATCATTAGTCAGTTTGGCCAAATCAGGTAGATTTAAACTAGCCATGAATGGTAATATAATGATGACTGTTCTTGCCATTGTATGTGGGATGTGATTTCCACGAGGGGGATACCCAGGTGGTGTTGTAAACAACGGTTGATATCCTATGAGAGAGGATGGGTCAAATGGAACTGAGGGATCTCCTTGGCGAGAAGCCAATGGGGTACTTCTTTTGATGGGGGAAGAAGTGGTGTAATTAATAGTTTCTCCAACGAGAGAAAATGTACCTAGTGAGGCTTGGCCTCGACCAGGTGATCCTATCAATGCGTCCTGGGAATGACCCCAGCTTGAATTCCCTCTGCGTGTAATATGGGGAGAAGGTGTAAAAACACCCCTCGAGAGAGGGGATAGGCCTTGCAATCTATGAGAATATCTTAGGATGATCTTTTGTTCCTCAATGGTGAAGGGTTTGTGTCAAATGAGAGTTATATTGGAATTTAAATACAATTGAACAAATACAAAAATATGCCAACCACAACAGATGCAAAATGGTGCAATAAGTGAGTGATATGTGCAATGTCGATTTTAGTGCATGAGTCCCCACATGTAGGTTCCTTTTATTACGAGTTAGTGAAATTTGTATTTAAAAATAAAATAGATGTAAATTCCCTAGAAGATCTAACATCTTTCCTCTCAAATGTAATTGGGCCTCCCAAAAGCACAATTGATGGTGATAATGGTATCCACTCACCAAGTGACTAGTGGAGGTAACAAAGAGCTAGTTATATCGGTGATGGGGCCAATGATCCAATCAGGAATACTTTTCAACACCTCCCAATAGAAATAGATAACTTCAGGAGTCAACTACACTCACAATTGATCCTTGGTGATATCCTAAGTTGGGCCACTAAGATACCTTGCGTCAAGTGTGGATTAGTGGTTCGACCTGCATGGTATAGTGTCAACTCCCTACAACAAACTAAGTGGATTGTAGGGGAGGGAAGGGAATATATACCTCAACATTCACCTCCTTGGTCATGGTGCACTTTTTCTTTGGGTTTTCTTTTAACACTTGCTTATAACAGGATTTTGTAAGTACCCTAAAAGACAACAATGCTATGTTTCAAAATATTTCTAATGAATCTAGATTGGTGGGCATTAATGGATGCCTAGCCCAATCAATCCTACCTAACAAAAATATTTTTTTGTGAACTCCTATAGAGTATTTTAGTTGGTTAAGACAATTACAATGTTGATTTTAAGGGGTTTTGAATGTTTCACTTATGGAGTGTAAGAGAGGTATCTCACAATCCCTACCTTTCTGATTCACCAAGCTCACATGAAGTGCAAGGTGAAGAGCATACTGTTACACCCAAAATCTACTCATCATAAGATTCAGTGTATACATCCCTGAAGATACCTGGACTAAGTAATCATCCTGGGAGGATTTGTACCCAATTGTGCTCAGCTTTGAAGGGTCATCGCAGGTTGCACACTAGCAACATGTGACGTCGCACCTTGCTCCATTACAGGGTGCGACGAAGTCAGTTAAGTGGAAAAAATAGCTTCTTCGAGGTCCATCTCGAAGATTGTTGACTTGGGACCCTATCCCTGACCTCTTGGAAGAGCTAGCATTCGGTTCCTAGACATTTGGAGAGATCCCTTAAGCCTCTCCTACCATCTCTCAACCTATCCTATCCATCCCTATCCATTTAGTCCTATATAAATGAATCTCACTCACATCCCAAAGGGAGGAAGACTGTGGTATCTACATGCTGGTGAAATTACTTTTAGAACACCTCCACTCACCTATTGGAGAACTCATACTTCCTTGGAAGGATATGGCAATTGGATTTGTCGGAGAAGGGCTACAGCGTTAAGCCTTGGTTGTGGTTCTATATCTCTATCATGCACTCCTCTATTTGCAGTAATACAAATGCTTTCCACCAATGTTGTTCATGTGTGCAATGATATTGAGTAGTTGACCTTCTTAACTGTTTACTTAGATCGCTTATTGTATCGATGTCTTTTACCGGTTTCTCTTGTTTCTTGTCTTGACAGGTCTTGCATCTTGGATCTGACGACCGTGGGATGTGGAGCAACATTCAGGAGAAAGGCTAGCGTAGTCTGTTCTATTTGTTCTAGAGTCACTTTGAGCTAGGGACATCCAGCTCGTGTCCGCTCGAGTGGATTGTCCAATAAAAAATCTGGCGACCATACAGGGGAGTATAGAAATTGGTCAGTAGTTGTTAATCTGAGAGTCATTTTCATTTGATTGCTTGACACAAGCCTTTTATTTTTTGCCATTTACTTCTTGGAGTTGATTTCGCTATCAGATCTTCGTATTGAAGACTCTGATCTACTTCCTCAGAGTTCATACAACTGATTCTCAAACCATTCCATGGTTCATTGTTGAGAGATATGATTCATTTTTGAATCTAGACTTCGCCTGTTGCACCTGGGTAGTGGGAACAGAGCGACACTGTGTCATTCTGGGTGTCTGTTCTTTACCTGTTAACTACTCGTCGCATCCCTTGCATTGGCAGACTGCGACATCGTCGCACTTCCCATGTAAGCAAACTACGACGTCACACTGTGTACAAGGACAGAGTGTGCCGATTTGTCAAATTTTGGCATGTAGGAATCTCTTCTCTGTTTGACAGTTTGGACTTTGGTTTGCGGTATGAACTCTCTCTGTGCTGCAAGATCCAGCCAAGGATCCCACCTGTGAGTTGTGTTTTGAGTGTTTGGTTCTGCTTGGATTGATTTTGGGTTCCGTTTTGGACAAGCTTGAAGACCGATAATGGTGGATACTCTTGGCTCCTCCACCTTCATCCTCTCACCCTTGCATTCCCTTCCTTCCATCCCTGATCCGATTATTACATTAGATTAGTTTCCAGACCTTGTTTACATTTGTTTTGAGCTTTGCTTGCTTAGCTTGCTTGCTGCTGCTTGATTTTGAGTTAAGTGTATCTTTCAGCTTGGTTGAGTGCTTATCTTTTCTCGAGTTTTCTGAGTGTACTTGTGCTGCAAGTAGTGTTTTCTTTTCAGTCATTTAGATCTGAAAGCTCAGTTGTTATCAAGTTTACTCTTTGATGCATCCATTGAAAAATTAAAAAGTGCTTCTTTCCCATAATTTCTTGAATATTATTGGAGAAAATTGTTGTGCATTGGAAAATTCTCGTTTGTGTTTTGGAAAAGTTGAATGAATGTATGATCTATTGTGTTTTTCTCGAATTATGAATCGCTCGTTTTCTTGAAAGGCTCCAAGAACGCTTCAATTTTTGCATAATTGATTCCATGCTAAGGAAAGATAGATGCATTTTGAATTTTTGTTGCTTTTAGACCATCGAAAGTGAAATTGAAAAACTTGCATATTCCATTTTAGAATCCTCTCTTTTCATCACCTAGTGTCGTTTTGATTTGAAAAGAAAAAGAAAAAGAAAAATGCTTTGATTTGGATAGTAGTGTTGTGTTTTTGTGTTTCGTCGAAAAGGAAAAGAATACTTTCATTGTCAAATTTGTTTGAATTGGGAATTGTGTTGCATTGAGTTTGTTTTAGCAATATTATTGGAAAAATATTTCTCCTTCCCATAGCTAGAATTCATTGAAAGAAAAGAATATTTCGTGCATGTAGCCAGGGCTTGCATTATGCTTGTGATTATGTACTCACCTCATGCATTCACCTAACCGTCCAAGATAAAATTAATCGTAGAACTAGGTAAAAATTTTAGCAACTTGTGTGTAAGTTAGAGACGTGTTATGGCGTCATTAAGCGTGGCAGCTGTCGTTATTTGCCAGCACTGTATCCCAGGGGTATTGTAGTCTTCCACGTACTTATCGGTATATCGAGCTCCTTCACGTACCCACCAAGTACCATAATCCGTACTTGGCGTATATCGAAGGGTGTATCACGTACTCGGTAGTATATCGGAAGGTCTCTTGCCTAACAGTTGTGCATTAGACAGCACCACTACCGATTTGAGCTCTCACGTACCTTGCGTATATCAGGAGACACCACTAGGATTCCTGAAACCAACTGAGTTAACCATTTGGCCGTCTTGGCAAAGCAATACACCGAGAACAGCACTCGGGGAGATTAGCACGCACGTACTATCTAGGTAATCGGGTATGCAGGCAAGGGTACAGTCCCAATCCTCCTTGTCGCGTCATATTGTTGGACCCTGCAGTATATCGCGGTTTGCGATGCCTTGATAATCCCGTGAGTTTCCAGACTTTTGAATCCACTCTGTCACACAAGTTTGCTTGTTGCCTTAGTTTGAGTAGGTTTTTCTGGACCGCTTTTCTTTTAGCATACCCTTAGGAGAAACATTGTTTCAGCCATCCTGGCTGATTATCCTGACGCTCTGGTGGATTTTCCCTAGAGAAGGTCCCGTAGGATCTTAAACTTATCACCCAAATATCCCCTTAATCTGGAGGTTATTTCAAGGGTAAGAATGGATCAGCGTAACGTGGTTGTAGTTACTGAAGTGGAAAACCCCACTTTGAATGTTGGAGGACTTTTGTTTCCACAAACTCCTCCAGATTCACCTGCCTCTCATCCCCCGCAGGATGAAGGAGCACAAATCCCCGCTTCACAAGACCTTTCTCCCGTCATCCCGGGAGAACCTGGATCGTTGGAATGGATAAACCGACCCCAAGACGACCCCACTGCAGCTGTTGGTCCTTCAGCAGCTTATTGGACATCTTGTACAGACCACCTAGTGGCTCATTTTTCCATCTCATCCTCACCCAGTGGGACTACTCCGGATGACACTTTAGCCTACTTTCATTACCAATTAGCTCACCTTCGTTCCATGGCTGAAGAGTTTCGGCAGTCAAGTCTCCAACGAGGGGTTCAAGACCCATCGTTACCCCCTTATTGACCCATCCCAGTTCATCTGATATATTTCGGATCACCTGAAGCACCCCACCACGAGACCACTAATAAGACTGGTCAACCCTCACAAGAATCCAGTCCTGCACCTCAAGTGAACCAAACCGTGGAAGGACAATAGTCCAACACACCCATCACTACCGCAATTACTTTACCAGTTCCTCCCCCACCTCAAAATTCGAGGGGAGGGTATTCCATTCCCACTGATTATCTTATTGGTAATGTTATTACTACGGTAGCTAGCCAACAACCTACGTTGGCTCAACCTGTGAATAGTGGTCAACCTACTGTGGCTAGGGGGAAACCCCCATTTCCTAACCAGAACATAGGTGGTGGAATCCCCAACGGACGTTCCGTTGGACCTTCCCAACCCGCTAGACCATCCACCATGGGATTATCTCGTGTTGGGAGGCCGTCAAATGTAACTCAACCCTCATGGAGTCAAGCGTATCCAAGTTCTGTTAACCCTGTGCCGGGCCAACCTAATCCCATAAACGCACCATACAGGATACCTTATCCTGAGAATCCATACACTCTATGGGGGAAACAACTTGTGTTGCAACACGGACCCCAATCGATTATCCCTCAAGTACCACCACCCCCGATCGGCCCTCCCCCACCTCCTGCTGGAGGCGGCAGGCCCACCTCATTTCACCTATAATATCCCTCACCCTTCCGGCGGTGGCGGGAATGGTCCACCACCCCCTCCCGGCGGAGGCAGCGGTGGACCACCCTATCATGGTGGAGGAGGACATTTCCCTTCGGGTGGTAGAGGTGGTCCACCACCCCCTCCAGGCGGAGGCGGTGGAGGACCTAATTACTATGGTGGTGGCGGTGCTGGTGGAGGCCCTCATCCTTCCGACAGCGGTGGTGGTGGGGGGCCCCATCCTTCTGGCGGTGGAAGTGGTCCACTGCCCCTTCCAGGCGGAGGCGGTGGTGGGCCATCTCATTACGGTTATGGACCCCCACCTCCTCCCGGTGGTGGCGGCGGACCTCCACCCCCTCTCGGTAATGGAGGTAGACCCCCACCTTATTGGACTGGACCACCTTATGGTGGCGGACCTCCTTACGGTCCGGGCGACACACCCCCCTACGGCCAATTTCCTCCTAGTACACCTTACGGTTAGTTTGGTCCTTACATGCCTTATCCGTATTATCAATATGCACAGCCTAATCCACAACTGCCCTTCCTGGCTTTTTTGGACCTGCCTGACCTATCTCGTTTAACCAATGATCCTATTTACCACGGATCTAACTAGCCACCGATTCCAGTGAAACTTCCATCTGATATCCCCAAGTTTGATGGCAAGCCGGGTGAAGACCCTAAAAACCACGTGATGACATACCACTTATGGTGTTTATCTAATTCCTTAATGGATGATTCAATTCGTCTTAGATTGTTTCAAAGGACTCTCACCAATTCGGCTGCCAAGTGGTACATTGAGTTGCCACGACACTCTTTTCCTGATTTTGGTTCTCTTGCCATGAACTTTTTGACACATTTCTAGCTGCCCATACGGTATGAGACTGGTACTGAGCTTTTAACCTCGCTCCGTCAGAATACCTCCACTCACATTTCGGATCATATCCACGAGTGGCGAAGGAGACGATGTCTCATTAAAGCTCCCATTCCAGATCAGCTCCTAGCAGATTGGTTCACAAAATCCCTCATCCTTACCATAGCAAGAGACGTTTCTATGTGAGGTGTTGTCACCGAAGAACAAGCCATCGCAAGTGCCCATGTGCTAGACCTAGTCTACACTCAATCCGGCACTTTGTTTGATATCCTGCCTGATGCACCCCGTGACGTTAATGACCCTGCGAAACCACATAAGGGACTCCAATCTGATGGAATCATTGGTTCCCTTAACACCCAGCCTGCTGTTAGCACTGTTGGATCATCCAATCCGACTCCGGCTGGCCACAGCACCACCAAGTCAACCGCTCCTGTTGCAACTGAAGAGGTGAATTCTATCCAATTAGCTTCATCTAAGAAGTCCAGCGGTAAAAAGAAGAACAGGGGGAAACCCAAAAATTCTTCCGCCCAATAGGAACAAAATAGCACTCCTGATGATACCAAGCAGAAACGGAAACTAAAGTATCCTTGTTTACTGTGTGGAGATGACCACTTATCCAAAGAATGTCCCCATAGAGACGAAGTACAAAAGTTTCTTAGGGGAAAACCAACTCCCGCAGTCCTTAATGATCCGTTTCCTACTCAAAACCAACAGATGATTGCTCAACCCCCCCCAGCCCAGGGGGAACCATCCAATACCGTGCATGTTCTCATGCTACGTAACGAGACGATCAATTTGAACACTCACTCGCAATCTTACGAACCGGTCCCTTCGAAGGAATCCACTGGAAGTAATGCTGAAAAAGATTCTAACTCCTTAACTGATGTCACTGTACCATCAACTTCTCTCACCATTGAGAAGCCCTCCTTAGACTCGATATTGCGACCGCCCAAGAGTACGATTTGAAAAGCTGTTTTCAATCCCAACGCTTAGGAAGCACAAAATTACAATATCGTAGAGGACTTGGCACAAGCTCCTTACGCCATGTTTACCCTGGAAGTTTTGCAAAATTGTCCTAATCAACTCAAAACTCTCCTTACAGTCGTCGGTGCAGTCGACCCGGATTCCTCGAATACCATCATGTTCCGACTTGACAACTTCAAGTCTAGGCTCTCACACCAGCTCGCATTCCAAGTTTCTGCAAACATTGTTGGGAAGATTGTCCATTGTACCCTTTTAGACGAAGGCGCCTCCACTTCTGTCATGTCGATCGCCTGTTGGAGATTGGCTCCCCCGAATTGAATCGTTCTCCTACCACGTTGAAATCATTCGACGGGCGTGGCTTTCAACCTCATGGGCTCTTACAAGCTCTTGCAGTTGAGTTGGGCGGAAAGACCGTAACCATTAACGTGGAAGTGGTCTCGGCCCCGTTAGATTATAATCTCTTGCTTAGTTGCAATTGGTTTTACGCCATGCAGGCGGTAGCCTCTTTAGTCTTCCGCATAGTACAATTTCCCCACCAAGGACGAATTGTTACTATCGACCAGTTATATTTTTGTACACCAGATGCTACTACTCATCCTGGTGACCATGTTCCTTCCATTGGACAGATGTCAAAACAGTATGAGAGTATAGGGGTTGGCCTTTTGAAAGATTCATCTCTCATGGGCATTTTTCCAGCCGCGGACCCCCCTAATCATGTTGCTACAGTGAACATGCGCTCCACAGAGATTTTATCTCTCTCTACCGATGCTTGGCTTGTACCGGATGAAGCCACAACACACCTACTTGGAGATATAATGCCTCTTTCAGTCGCTGAACGTATTTACGAGGCTATCCAATCAGCACCGGAGGACCATTTAACCGTGGCCTCTCCATCCTGTTCTCTACGACGGACGTCATCTCTACCTGATCTCTTACTTCGGACTTTTCATTTAGACGAGTCCATCATGGAAGTTATGAATGTTGATGACGGTCCGTGGGATGATCTCCACCATAGGTCATCTTTTCTTCCTCCTTTGGAGTACATAGAGGACAACATCCATACCCTCTTTTCACCAAATATCTACCCGTTCCCTCATTCCCCCATTCTGACATGTCTTACGGACACGGATGGCAACTTGGCCAATATTGAGCCAACCATCCCGATAGACATC
Source organism: Larix kaempferi (assembly GCA_027924585.1). Classification (NCBI taxonomy): domain Eukaryota; kingdom Viridiplantae; phylum Streptophyta; class Pinopsida; order Pinales; family Pinaceae; genus Larix; species Larix kaempferi. The sequence goes on along the minus strand of BSBM01000535.1, from coordinate 9,540,603 downwards.
TCGGTGAAACTTGGTATAGTGGAACACATTCACATAGGCCAGAAGTGTTCCCCTAAAGAAATAGTTGTTGGCATGGCCTTATTCAAGCAATTTCGTGACGTATTTGCTTGGTCCTATGAGGAGATGCCTGGGATAAACCCCGCAATTGTTTCTCATGAAATAAAAACCTATCCCGACATCAAACCTGTACGCCAAAAATTGCGACTGGTACACCCCTGGAAGACTGCGGCAATTAAGGCAGAAATTGAAAAGCTCTTAAAGGCTGGTTTTATTTATCCTGTCCCATTGACGGATTGGGTCTCAAATGTCGTCCCTGCGAACAAAAAATAGGGTACCATTTGCATCTGTGTTGATTATCGGGACCTTAACCGGGATTTTCCAAAAGAAAACTGCCCGACCCCCTTCATCGACCAAATTATCGACAATTGTGCTAGAAGCGTCATCTTCTCATCTATGGATGGATTTTCTGGTTACAACCAAATTGAGATCAACCCAACCGACCAACATAAGATGGCTTTCATCTGCTTGTGGGGAACGTTTGCATATCGCAAAATCCTATTTGGCCTTAAAAATGCCGGCGCCACATTTCAGCGGGCTATGTTGTATGCCTTCTGTGACATTAAGGACTTTGTGGGACCTTACCTGGACGATCTCCCTGCTCATTCAAAGTAGCGCGAGTTCCACATTGATCATCTAATGACCATTTTCCTCAGATGCAGATGGTACAATATCCGTCTGAATCCTCATAAGTGTATCTTTTGCATTGAGTCCGAACACCTCTTAGGATTTAACGTTTCGAAGGACGGGATCAACATTGATCCCTTAAAGGTGGAGGCCATCATCAACCTGCCACCCCCGACTAATGTGACGGAACTTCAAAGTCTCCAAGGGAAGGTGACTTATTTAAGACGTTTTGTTTGCAATTTTGCGGAGAAGACTCAGGGGTACATGAGACTGCTCAAGAAGGACGTCTCGTTCATTTGGGACGACCAAGTTCAAAAATCCTTCAACAGTATCAAACATGCCATCACGGATGCCCCCGTGCTCCAACCACCCAATTATTATCGACATTACATCTTATATCTCGCCGCTTTTGCTACCACTATCACCATGGTTTTGGTACAGGAGGATCAAAACGCCCAAGAACATGTAATATACTATGCAAGTAAGGGTCTTGTTGACGCTAAAACTAGATATTCACATGTCGAAAAACTCGCATTCGCGATGGTCATCGCCATCCAGAAGTTTCGGCACTATATCTTGCTCCGCACCACCACTATTATCGCCGACTCGAACCCCATGTACCATGTACTAACACGTCAGGTGCTTTGGGGCAAGTATTCATGCTGGATCGTGATACTGCAAGAATTTGATCTTCTTTTCGAGAAAGCTAAGTCTAAGAAGTATTTGGTGTTTGCCGAGCTCATTTGCGACCTTCCCCGTCCTGATGCAGAAGTTGAACACAATGACTCCTTTCCAGACGAATCATTGTTTCTCATCATTATGATTGACCCATGGTATGGAGATATCTTATTGTATCTTCAAACCCAATGCTTCAACCCTCAACTCTCTCACGACGACCGTCATAAGATACATCGCCATGCGAAGTATTATTTAATCCTCAATGATACTTTGTATCGCTGTGGCATTGATTCAATTCTTCGACGTTGTCTCACTCATGATGAGGTTGAATGCGTTCTCAATGACTATCACGCTTGGGCATGTGGCGGTCACCTCTCTGGGATGGTTACAGCCCAGAAGATTTTGCGCGCATGATATTTTTGGCCTACTATCTTCAAAGATTGTATCGAGGCCGTAAAAAAATGTCCTCCTTGCCAACACTTCCATACGAAGAAGCGCGCCCATCCTGCCCCGTTACATCCAGTTATTGCCGTGGGCCCCTTTGCAAAATGGGGCATCGACTTTATGCATTGTAAGCCTACCTCGGCATGGGGGCATAGTTACATAATTGTAGCTGTGGATTACTTTACAAAGTGGGTTGAAGCTATGCCTACATACCAGAATGACGGCAAAACCGCCGCACTCTTCATGTTCAATCATGTAATAACGCGGTTCGGAGTTCCTCAGGCAATTGTTACCAATCATGGTTCCCATTTTCAGAACCATATGGTTGATGAACTGAGCGACAAGTTGGGTTTTCGTCATGAAAATTTAACACCCTACTACCCGCACTCCAATGGACAGGTCGAGGCCATTAACAAGGTCTTGAAAACTATGGTCCAAAGGATGGTAGGGACACATAAATCCAATTGGCACAACATGCTCTTCTCAGCGTTATGGGCCTACCGAACTTCCGTCAAAACCGCCACAGGCTTCACTCCCTTCCAGTTGGTATATGGATTGGAGGCTGTCCTACCTATAGAGTGTGAAATTCCATCTCTACAACTCGTTGTCGAACTTCTTCCTAACACTATTGCTGAGGAAGAATGTCTCTTGCACTTAGCAAAACTTGATGAGTCCCGCCGAGATGCCGCTCTTGCTAATGAAGCACACAAGAAACGCATCAAAGCCCAATACGACAATTCAGTTGAACCTTGTATATTTAACGAGGGTGACCTGGTCCTCACTTATGACCAGAAGCATGATAAACTAGGAGCAGGAAAGTTCGAATCCATGTGGCATGGACGTTACATTGTCAAACGTGTTTTGGAGAAGGGAGCTTACGAGCTTGAAGACTATGACGGAATCTCTTTGGGTGAACCCTGCAATGGGATTTACTTGAAGAGATACTACGCTTAAATACATCACGCTTAGACTTTCTTGTATATACTGTACATGGCGTGTTTTTTGTGTTTTTGTGTGTGCTGTGACGCTTTTGTTTTTTAGTGTCTTTAGATCTTGTTTCCGCTCCTTATACCATGTTCTGTCTGCGTGTGCAGATGGCAACGTGCTATGGATTTGCGGATGGCGCCAGCCGGCATACCCATAACCTTGCTTCAGTAGCCTGGGTAGTATATTCCCCAACAGGTGAGCTCATTAGCTCAGGAGGAAGTTGCCTAGGGTTTGCGACGAACAATGCCGCAGAATATCATGCAGTAATCGGAACCCTAACTAATGCCATTTCCTTGGGTATGAACCACATTGTCATCCACATGGATTCTCAATTAGTGGTTTCCCATCTTAACTGGGTTTACGCCATCCATGATCCCACCTTGCTCCGTCTCTTCAGACGAGTACGTCTCCTAGAAAGGTCATTTGATCCATTCAATACCTGCACATTCCACGAGAGTTAAACACAGTTGCTGACTCGATGTCCAACTTCATTTTGGATTGGTACATCACACACACATAATATCCATAATATGTAAAAGCATTCACAACATGTAAATAATATAATGTATAAAAGCAAACATGTAAACAAGATCACATCACTCATCATTTTAAAACACATAATGTATAAATCGTCGATAATGTCTGTATATATATATATAACGCTCAAAAAGTAGTACCGGTACAAAATCTGAAGCATGATGGCTTTCAGTGAGTTTCTACAAAATCTGAAGCATCATAGCTTTCAGTAGTACAAAATCAGAGGCCTCTAAGCTCTCAATACAAGTATAATAGTGTCATCAGGCCTGACGCCTGACCCGTACACCACCCCTAGCACGGACAGCACGCTGTCGCTGAGTGAGGAAGCAATCCACGGTCCTCGCCACCTTGTGGAGTAGGGCATTGAAGTGTACGGACGCTCCAACCCCAAACCTCTGCATAGGTCTCAGCAGGTCATCTATCGCTGGCTCAAGAACCTCCACTATCAGCTGGGACAAGTTTTTGTATACCTCATCCATCTCCTCGATGGAAGCATGAGCACCTGGGGGCACAACTGCTTCCCCACCTCTGTCTCTCCTCGCCAAGAGAGAAAGTCCTACTGGCTGTACGGGCCCCACATTTGCACACACATATTATATACTTGTCAGCACTGCATAAAAAAAAATGATAAATATACAAAATTAAAAGTACAAGGGTTTTGTTCTCACCTATGTCACCCCATGCTGCACCCTCGAGTAGCACCAAGTCAGGATCCTCTCTGAAATCCATACCACTATGTGGGAATTCCTCAACCATGAGTAACTGGCCTTCCAGCCAGCTGAAGAACTCGGGACCAAAACTGATGATAGGTCCTCCACCATGACGAGTCATGACCTCAGTCCATCTGAGCATGTGGGGATCTCTAGGCTCCTTGTCATCTAATACCACCTGTGGGCATAGGAGAGGAATCTGCTCCAAGAGGAATGATACCATGATCGACCCATAACCAAACTGCTTGAGCTCTCCCCGCCGACACTTGGTCAGTTGAGCTCGGAGGTTTGCGAGGAGACCCTCGCACCAGTTGAAAACCATGGGGAACATGCAGTCCTCCGCATAAAGCATCTGGGTCTGAGTAGCCGTGTGTGGGGCTTGGCTACCCGCCACTCTAGTAATAGTAAGCAATATGGTACGAAGTGGGCGGCTCACCACATCCCTGATAACAATCTTCCCACTGGAAGGTCGAGAAGTAGCGATACAATGCTGTGACACCATGCTGTCAACTGTGCGGTCACTGGCCCGTGTTCCAGTAAGATGCACAGGTTCCCCTCTCCGGGATAGACCTGTGAGAAAATAGATGTCCTCAACATCTATTGTGAGTATGTGCTCACCAATCACGAAATACTATTGGGCCGCATCCCAACTCTGGAGCATGTGTGATAGCAATGGGATTTGGGATCTCATCCCCTGAATCTCAAAGAACTTGAGCAAACCACAGTTCCTCAAGGCATCCATGCATTGTGGATCGTTGGCAGCTTGTTCATATTCTATCTCGTGTTCTCGTTCTCGCCACTCTAAAACCATGTTGGCTAGCAAGCAACCTGCCAAAAAGGGCATTTAAACACTGTTAGGTCCTGCTTCAACCTTCACAAGTCCATTTTTTGGATTCTTTTTTATGTTTGGAATTTGCAACTCCGTCGTCGCACTTCACCCATTCGAGGCTTGTGACGACTTGGTCTCATCGCAGGTCCCGAAAGGGCCAACTGCGACGAGCCGAGAGCGCAGTAGCCCTCCATAAACTAATAAAAAAACCCAAAAAATGAACCTAAAAACAAAATCTAATCCACTGGAAAGTTGTTGGTTGAAGTTTAGGCCTACCTGATCCGGACGGTTGGTGAAATGGCGGATTGTAGCTCTCGGAATCGGCAAAGGAAGTTTTGGCTCCAAATTGGTACTTCTCCTCCCAAATTGGCAATTGAAACAATGAAATCTATTTTGGCCCATTTTTCTATTTATAAATAGAATGGAATATTCCTTTTCAAATATTTTGATGCTCTTGGGCCATTTATCATAGTTTTTGACCATTTTTGTCATATTTGAGGCTATTTGACACATTCTCTTGTGTATAGGAGTTGTAAGTGGTCTTTTGTGTCGTTTCTCATATCAAAACGGTCATCACAGGTATGAACACTCCCTTGATTGTTTTGTCGTTATTTTTGCAACGGTTAGTCTGTAATTATTGCGTGATGATGAGTTTACTCTTCGTTTGTTCTCGTACTCACGGAACTATGAGAACAAGTACCGAGTTATGATTTATCACTTTTTCGGGCTTGTTAATCTTCCACGGAAAAGGACATCCCCCGGAGTCTACCGTTAAGCTCTTTTTAGGCTCTCGAAAAATAAAAAGATTGCCAAGCGAACTTGTCGCGTTCACGCTTGTTAAAGTATTTGAATGGTCACCTTCTTGGTGATAGTTTACCCCTTTTTCGGACCAGGAGGCACTAATTATGAAAAAGGTATACTCCAGCCAATCATGGCTAGAAGAATCCTCTCCCGCGTTGTTTTACCCTTTTTCGGGCGATGAGGCTAACTTTACGAAAAAGGACCGTTGGAGTCTCCTTTAGTTCTTTTCAGACTCTCTAAACATGAAATGACGACCGAGTTTACCTTCTATGGACTCGTTAAAATTTTCACATTGAAGGGCTCGTCATGGGACGAACCCCTCCTATCCCAGGTTCGGAAAACATTTGGGATTGGACTCATCTATGAGATGAGCTATACTGAGCATCTGGTTACCCTCATCAAGCTCGTCAAAAACACATGAGGCACTCATCATTCATGATGGGGAAAAAGGAAAGTGTTTGTGTTACATACCTTATTAGTGGTAGTATGTAGTCATTCTTGAACATGGCACTCATCTGCATTTGCATACAGCACTTGGGTCATCCATTTGTCTATGAGTCCCTGCTTACTTTCTGAGTCCTGTTACTCCTTTGAGTCATTCAAAGAAATCTCCCATCATTGGTTGCATTAGAATTTTTCATCATACTCATTGTGTCAATACTGCCAAGTCATGCCATGCCCATGTTCAAGAACATGTCTATCATTTGTCATTTGCAGTCGAGTGTACCCGTCACCATATCGATTTACTTTGTGTCAGTCTCACATGTTGTTGTACTATCCGATCCACTCTACACATCTTTTGTCGTGTTTCGTGTCGATTGATGGGGGATTCATCATGGCCCTCCTTCGACAGATTCATCCTTGTCGACCTCAACTCATCATCTGAGGATCGAATCTAGAAACCAATCAAGTACCTTGGCCCTGCATGCCTTAATGGCAGGTTACCTTGATTTCATCATGAGTTTACATCATTGACTCTTGATTGAAAGATTTCATCTCGCGTTCGACTTCAATTCATTTATTCACGCTTGATGATATGTACTGTGATACCTTGGGAATCATTGACATCAATGGTGATCTCCCTCAGACTTGTTAACGGTTTACATCAATGGTCGGTAATCAAGTGGTTTCTACCATGTTCGACATCAAGACATTTGTAATCACATGGATAGATTCGTATCATTGCGGGTTTAGCTTGAATACCCTAGGGAGTCATGTTTTACCCAGGTTGCAATGGAGTTTGTATTGAGTTATATCACACGGATCCACTTTTGTATTGGTCGTGGCTGTGTTATCATCTCATCATGGATCTACGCTTGTGTCTAGTAGCCATGATTGTGTTCAGTCGGTCATTACTACCATGGATCTGCAATGTATTGGTCAGCAGCCATGTTGTACTTCAAATGAGATTGTCAGTTTAGATTCAGTTGTACTGCAGTAGTGTCCTTCGTCCGACGAGTCTATTGCCATTACTTCTATCAAAGCACTTCACCTGTCTATCTTCAACAGCTTCATGCTTTGGGGGGCATTCTGTTACACCCAAAATCTACTCATCATAAGATTCAGTGTATACACCTCTGAAGATACCTGGACTAAGTAATCATCCTGGGAGGATTTGTACCCAATTGTGCTCAGTTTTGAAGGGTCGTCGCATGTTGCACACTAGAAACATGCGACGTCGCACCTTGCTCCATTACAGGGTGCGACAAAGTCAGTTAAGTGGAAAAAATAGCTTCTTCGAGGCCCATCTCGAAGCTTGCTGACTTGGGACCCTATCCCTGACCTATTGGAAGAGCTGGCACTCGGTTCCTAGACCTTTGGAGAGATCCCTTAAGCCTCTCCTACCATCTCTCAACCTATCCTATCCATACCCTATCCATTTAGTCCTATATAAATGAAGCTCACTCCCATCCCAAAGGGAGGAAGACTATGGTATCTACATGTTGGTGAAATTACTCTTAGAACACCTCCACTCACCTATTGGAGAACTCATACTTCCTTGGAAGGATATGGCAATTGTCTTTGTCGGAGAAGGCCTACAGCGTTAAGCCTTGGTTGCGGTTCTATATCTCTATCATGTACTCCTCTATTTGTAGTAATACAAATGCTTTCCACCAATGTTGTTCATGTGTGCAATGGTATTGAGTAGTTTACCTGCTTAACTGTTTACTTAGATCGCTTATTGTATAGATGTCTTTTACTGGTTTCTCTTGTTTCTTGTCTTGACAGGTCTTGCAGCTTGGATCTGACGACCGTGGGACGTGGAGAAAAATTCAGGAGAAAGGATCGTGTAGTGAAAAGGTAAGAGATCTAGTACTTGATCCTTAAGTAGATCTAGGAAATGCATTAGTAGTCTGTTCTATTTGTTCTAGGCTCACTTTGAGCTAGGGAGGTCCGGCTTGCGTCTGCTCGAGTGGATTGTCCGATAACACATACTAGGGTAGAAAGAGTCTTTAGGCCTCTTATTGTGTGCTAATGGAGCAAACACATGTGATGAAAGCAAAAAAATGATTTTATTGGAAAATTAAGTAAAAGAGTTTATCAAGTAATGTGTACTTCTAACTCTAAGAGATGCCCATGGCGCTTTGAAAAATCAAAATAATCTAACTAATAGAAAAGTGTGCAATGGAGGTATTTCACACTTCTCACCCTTTTTCCGATTCACTAAGATCACATGAAGTGCAAGGTGAAGAGCATACTTCGAGCGACAAGTGTCTTTAGTTCCTTGCTTGTGTGAAAAAGTGTTTTCTACACTAGCAATACTATTGAAAACAACATGTCGATTGGATGCATAAACAAGAGATGGTCTCGAATACTAGTGACAACAATGGGGCTCGTTTGAAAGCCTCAAAGTTGGTTACCTAGGTAAGTTTCAAGAGATATGTACTCTTTACTTCCTAATGTTGGTCTAGGTGCACTAATTACTAAAAAAATAAGTAATTGGGTGAATTAGCCTTAATTTAAGTTCACTAGTAAGCAACAATTGGGTTTCCAAACTAAGCTATGCAGATAAAAAGAAAATAACTAACAGTAGCATGGATAAACTAGAATCTGCCGCGCAGACACATGGGTTAATGAAAAACAAATGCGTTAAACTAACAGTACAGTAACCTTTCGTGTGGGTGCGATGTGTGGTGTAGTGCGGGTATTACACTGGTATCCTGTAGTATGCGCGCGACTATCTGAGTTCATTCCGCGCTATCAGCGCGGCGGAGATGCTAGGAACCGCGTGGCTGCAGAAAAATAAATGGGGCCAAATTCTAGAAGAAAGAGGTGGAATACCTGATCTCCTGCAAGTGACAAATACCCAGAATTAGCTACTTAGCATTAAAAAAACCTAGTTTAATAAGAAATGAACAAAAATATGTATGGTCTCCATTAGAACTGTAGTGGAAAAAATTGCATAAGTGCACTTTTCCACTTGGTAAGGGGATAATCCTTGTAGGTTGCTACAAGGCCTCAGTCCTTGGATCCCCTTTTGATGTGGTTTGGTATTCCTCCAAGTGATCCTGCAAGAGATTGTTAGTGTAGTTCAATTCCAAACATGAAAATATTGATAAAAATAAAATGAAAGAGATGGGGGGAGAATGCAAACTCCAAGAACAACCAAAGATATGCTAAACCACTCTTGTATTGCCTAATGGAATAGTTGCACAACACCTAGGAGGTGAGGTCTTCAAGGGAATCCAACAATCTACCTTAGGGAGGCCTTTGTTGTCCAAACTAAATGCTAAGTAAATGGTAGAACAATGGAGAGAAACACTTGCCCCTTGATGGGAGGTGGCAAGCAAGCTTGGGAATGCTCACAATGGTAGGAAATGGTGGGCTACGAGGAAGCTCCAACTCAAATCCAACAGCATAACCTTGCTCTAATTTCTCCCTACAAAATGCATGCTAATGGCTTCCTTTTACAGGCCAAGAGGTGGCCATCAAACAACTAGATGCAAATGTGAACTCTCCTCCTTCATGAACTAGGTCCAAGGTACACAAGGGGGGATGATTAATGGCCCCCAAGTGTGTGAGGAGCATAATTCTCATCCTTGGGGAGGAGTGAGTCTTTAATGCGCCAGTGGGAGAAAGTGGTCCCGTTGTTTTGACAGTAGTGCGGCTATTGAAGGAAAATCTGTGCGGGTGTAGCACGGGCATTGTTCAAATAACATGTGTTATAGCACGAGTCAACTGTGTAATACCCGTGCTACCCTTTGTTTTGACTGTTTCTTGGAACTTATGGACTCATGTTGTGTTTTGGATCTATTGAGGATGCATGTGGTGAGATGCATTCTTTATGTTGACGATGCTTTGTTGGGTGAATCGCAGAAATGTCGCATGTGTGCGACTTTTAGGCGTTAACAGTCTCTTTTGGGTTTTTGGGCTTGTATGTTCTTTGCGACCCCCTATTAGCTCAGGGGACTGGGAGGAAGAAGAATACTCCCAGTGTGGTAGGGAGGTCAACCGAGGAGTCATTCAGTACTTCGTCAAGGATTGATCGGATTGGAGTGGCAACTATCTCAACATCTTCGTCAACTGCTAGATTGATCGTCAGTACAGGTTCGTTGTTGTTTTTACATTATTTCAAGTTCTTATTATTTTTGTTTTACTTGGGATCAAATAAGATGAACGTGTTGCAGAACACAATAAATTTTATGTAATGAAATTGTTACAATTTTTTCCAAAGGAATTTATGTGGTTTAATTTGAATTAGTTTCAGTTATAACAAAAAACAAAGAGAAATGTGACCTTACAATGATTAGAGACATCAGGACACTACATTTAGATAGGGTTTTCGGGTGAGGCCATACAAAATGCCAATCTTAAATTTGGACAGATATGGACCTCGTCTTTCGCGATTGGCATGAAGGATGTTCGAGTAATTAATGGCGATTTCGAGCGAGGGAGGATGAAATCTTGGGAGATGAGTATGGAAATTCCTTCCAAGGATATAGAGAGATGTCTGGCGATATGGATAATCCATATGGTAATCATTTTTTTTATGGAGTTTTAGTCAACTTTCCCTTAAATATGGTTGATGGTCTTCATGACGAAGTATATGGTCTCAACAGTGATGGAAAGAAGAAGCAGTGGATGGAAGAAATCTCAATTTTGGCCACTATAGATAGAGGTGGGATGGATAGTATGGAGCTGAGTCGGCATTCTGCGAGTTCGGACAAGATGGGAAAACGACGGGCTAACCGTGAACAAGTAAGGGCCGCACAGGCAACATGGCTCTTTAAAGCCACCATCCCTCAAGCCGTACAGGAGGAAATTGGTGAAATAGAGAAGTACCTATGGGTTGAATTGGAGGATTCCAAGCATAAGGAGATATTTGATGCTTTGGAACCCCAGATAACTAACCCAGGTAATACCCATGAGCATCAATCTCTGTACGATCGGTATGTTTCCTTGTTCTGGGTAATGAAAAGTTTGCTTGGGTGGATTCTCTTGGAAAAGGAGGAGAAGAACAAAGTAGATGAAGTTCTCGTTCAATGATGGAAGGAGCATCATGTGGAATCACGATTAATGCATAAGAAACTCGATGCCATTGCTTTCCACTTGAGCATCTCGTTCATGTTCAGAGACCTAGGAGAGAACGATCTTGATGGCTCCAACACATAGTGGGGTTGTTTGCAACCAGTCGATCCATTGATGCAACTCAGAGGAAACCAGGTTCCTTAGTTTTTCTATTGGTCTTGTCTTTTTTCAGGCTCTACAACGAGTTTAGGTGGTATAGGAGGGCTGATTGTCTTAATAGTTGTGTAGTTACTGGTAGAAGCAGGGATAGTTAGCATGCAATGTTGGTTCTAGGTAACTTGATAAGTCGGGTAAGTAGTGGTAATCTGAGTTTGGTTAGGTGGTTAGTTGTTGTTTGGTCGAAGCCTTGTTATGTAATCAGAATTCAAAGACAAAAAGCAATCTTAACATGGACAAACACCCAATTTTCCCTTTGGGGAGGGGCAATTTTGATATGTTCCCACAGTCTTAGGTTTGGTGAGAAAGTCTAAGATTCTTAGACAGCTTGAAGTGCAATTTGGTATGATGGACAACAGATGTAACCTTACTATTTATTATTAATATATAGTTTTCTTACTTTAATTTTTTTTACTAATATATTCTAAAACTAATAACCAAGATCCACTCTTAGCTATGACGGTTTTGGGGTACAACATCATTATTAGTTCCAAAAAAGTCAATACAAGTCTATTATATGAATACATATAGCAAAGGTCATCATTTCCTGTGAAGTTAGATTTTTTTTTTAAAGTATGGAATGATCATTATATCTAGTTTAAAAACCAAAAAAATCTAGATTCTTAACCTTTCTTAGTAAAAGTTATCAAGTTTTTTGAAACTACATTTTTTGATCTAGGATGGGCATTATATCTAGCTAAAAAGCCAAAAAAAAAATTATTATATAGAATCTATATTCATAGCCTTTTACAACAAAAGTGATTTTTTTAAGCTACGTGTTTTTAATATTGAATGATCATTATATCTACTTTACTAAAAAGATTGAACAAAAGTGATTTTAAAAATTTATTATATAGAATCTATATTCATAGCCTTTTACAACAAAAGTGATTTTTTTAAGCTACATGTTTTTAATATTGAATGATCATTATATCTACTTTTTTTTCACACACTAAAATATATATATACCTTCAATTAAAAAGTATATATAAAGTTTACAATCACTTCTTAGCAGCCTTCACATGCCCATACATTTCAGCAAGACAATCTTCGAATAACAGACCCAAAGAACAACAAGCATTAATCCACATACCAGCCACAATACAACCATATGCCACAAGAGCACAACATCCATGATAGGAGAAACAAAAATATAAGTCTCCCCAAGTATAAATGACAAAAAATAGAAGCTCCAGAAATATATGCCACTAAATAAAATAGAAAATATTTAAAATATTATACTAATCAGAGTAATAAAAAAATAAGATAAAGAAAAGACTATGGAGAATAGATCTCTAGACTGTCATCTGAGAGCAAAAGGTCCTCAGCCTAGTCTTCAAAATGGATCCTCCCTTCCGTCACATCCAAACCTCTCCTGGATAATGCATCTGCTTCAAATTTTTGTTCACGGAAGATGTGTATAATAGAAACCTGCGGCATGTCTTCGAGGATTTTTTTTAACTTGACTCATCTAGGGAGTGAGAGTCAACGCATTAATAGTTCCAATGCCACTATCCCATTTAACAATGGATAAAGAGTCCCCCTCAATTTGTTGCAAGTCTATATTGTAGTACCCCTATTTTGACCCTTATGGTTATTGACCTCAATGTAAATATTGTATGCAATGTGTGTCACCCTAGTGTGGAGCTCAAGGCCAAGGCCCCACTAGTGGATGTTCAGGTTTTAGTTGCATAGGAAAGTATTTGAGAGTTGATTATTCATGGGTTGATAAGCCATGAAGAAATGTAAATGATGTAAATATTAACATTTCAATAAAACACCTAAGGGACTGGCTATGGAGGCAATGTGAGAAATAGGGGCTGCGTATCCACTAGGGAGAGGTGAGGGGGTTGTGGGATGGGAACCCATGTTGCCACTTGTCCATGCATGAACCCATCTGACCTCCCATACCGCCATTAATGCAACTGTAAGAGAGTGGTTGAGAAATCGGCTCATGAAGTTGATGGAGTATGGGGAGGACCTGCGGCCCCGTATGGCAGGGGACGACCTGTGCTTGCGTACCCCGTAAGCCACTCCATGCTTGGGGAGTCTGTGCAACCTTTTTTGCTATCACATGGTTGGGGAAGGGGGATTCATTCATTCATTCATGCAGACTCACGAACCCGCAGAACAGAGAGGGGAGAACCAGAGGTCACGATTCAGTGGAGACACAAATCGTAGAGCCGAGTATTACCAGAAAACCCTGTTTTAGAAGCGGATAGTGGAAATCTGTGAGGGGATTCACGTGGGAATATTTTGGGAAAGATCCAAGAGTGGATTGAAGTGGGAAAAGGATCAAAGAGTTGGATTCCAGAGTGGAACCAGTGAAAGCTCAAGTATCCATTCATTTAGAAGTCAGGACCAGCCATACCTACCTAGATTAGTGCTGAGGGAAGGGGCGCCTAAGGGACTGTGTAGCAGAGAAGGGGACCTTACTCAGGCTGAGAGTGGAGGTGATGGGGGTTCCTGGGTTGTCTGAAACCAATGGGATATTCTTGTAGCTCTATGGTGGAGCTCAATGAGTTAGTAAACTCAGTCCCTGCCTCCCCATTGTTGATGTATATGTAACTTCGGAATGTATTTCATCTATGTATTTCATATATATTTATTGTACCCTTATTAGAGATGTGTTATTCCTCTATAAGGAAGTGTCGTCATGTGGATTGACAAGTGTTGCAAGTGTGTGTACTTGCCGATGGGTTATTAGACCACCATGTGTGGGGTCGGACCTGAAATATATATATTATAATGTGGATGTACCTAGCTAGACAAGTCGGCCCCATAAGGTCACTGCGCAAACAGGTTAGTATAAATAGAGATCAGGTGATCTCTATTTAGATCATTCGGAAAAGTATATCTCTCTCACTTAGAAAGTGGCGCACTAGTGAGGAGGAGGATCATCTGCTACTAGGAGACTATCTCAGTGTATTTTGGTTGTACTTTGGTTGAGCCATTGCTCTCTCTATCTCTGAGGAAGTTGTGGGGTTTTTCACCTTAGGGTTTTCCCCATGGAAACTTTGTGTCCCTTGTCTCTCATGCTTTTGATTTTTGTGATGCTTGTCATGCTTATTGTGATTGTTATGCATTGATATACTGTACATGTTATTCTCTCAGTGAAGATCCTAGAGTATTGTGAATTAATGCTCAAAATTTAACATGGTATCAGAGCTAACCTGAGAAGAAGACATTTTGCATGACAGAAACTTGAGTTTCTTGTTTATTGGGTTTCTCTCCACAGATTTTGGAAAAGCAATATAGTAGATTGACTCTACTCATCAAGTCGCATCTATCTATCCAATCAGAATTCAATTCCGAGCATTTTAAGATTTGGCCCTAAAAATTAGGGTTTCCACAAAAATAGGAATTTATGAAATCTGAAGACATAGCTGGAAGCTCCTTGCAAAAATCGAAGTTTAGAGCTTTGGATCGAGATTTGTGGCTGGGTAGATCTCTGGGAAACTCAAACCCTAATTCAGGGCTCTCCCTAGTGAACCCGAGAGGACAAAAAGGCAAATCTGAAGGGTAAAACTTTGCTGATCTCAAATTCTAAATGCACCAAGCTGATCAGCTCATCAAAGTGCATCTTTCTATCCTTTCAAAAAATTGAAATTCACATTTTGAATTTTTAGGGTTTTTTCGACAAACCCTAATCCGGGACCAGATCCAGTTTTCAGCATTTCAAGTGGTAAGACCTAAATCTTTTCTATTTCCATTTGAAGTACTCTTTAAGATGTCTCACCACACCAAGATTGAGGATAAGCTTGAAGGGGCTGATAACTTCCGAGCTTGGAAGTATAGGATTGGGTTAATCCTGGAAGAGAATGAGTTGGACTCATATATAAAAGAAGACATCCCTATCCCAGAGGATGAAGAGGCCAAGGTATTGCATAAGAAGAACTTGGTCAAGGCAAAGAGAATCATTGCTGATTCTATCAAAGACCATCTCATACCCCATGTGTCTTCTCTAAAGACACCCAAGGAGATGTTTGACTCTTTGACCAAGCTATTTGAAGGGAAGAACATAAATCGAAAGATGACTCTGCGGAATCAATTGAAAGGGGTCAAGATGTTGAATGGAGAAACCATTCAATCTTAATTCTCCAAGGTCTCTCAGATCAAGGAGCAACTTGAAGCTGTGGATGAAGTAGTGGACAATGGTGAAGTTGTTATGACCACTCTGAATGGCCTACCTAGGTCATGGGACTCCTTTATTCAAGGAATCTGTGCAAGAAAGAAATTGATCTCTTTCAGTAAACTATGGGAGGAATGCTCTCAAGAAGAAGCTAGGCTTGTAGCTTGTGAGGAAAAGATGGGAGGTGAAGATTAAGCTCTCGCAACTCACACCAAAAGAAGCAAGCCCAAGAAGGAGCACTCTTGCTACAAAAGATCCTATCAAAAGAATATAAAGGCTCTAAGATGCTTCACATGCAATGAGAAGGGTCACTTTGCTTCAGATTGTCCCAAGAACAAAAGGGATAATAACAACAACTTCAGCAAGAAGAAGAAGGGCAGCAAAAGAAAGTTCCATGCTCATGCTGCCGAGGATGATGAACCTCCAAAGAAGAAGGCTAGGGAAGAAAGTGATGATGACTCATCAAGTGGAGAAGAGTATGTTCTAATCTCTTCTCTCACAGGTACTATCTCCCATGGTTGTAATGATTGGTTGATTGATAGTGGGGATTCCAAACACATGACTGGGTTTAAGGAATCTTTTGTGAATCTATCTGAACATGAATCACCCCATAAGGTGAAACTTGGGGATGATTATCAATACCCAATCAAAGGAAGTGGTGAAACCTCCTACAACCTAGATTCTGGAAAATCTTTGAAGATGAAAGAAGTCCTTTATGTACCTGGGCTCAAGAAGAACTTACTCTCCATCTCTGCATTGGATGCAAAAGGTATGAGGGTTGCATTTGTGGATGGCCAAGTCCTAATGTGTCCAAAGGGAAAGACCATAGATGATGCAGTAGTGATTGGAGAGCAAGAGGAAGGATTGTATAAATTGAAGGGACAACCTGAACATGCCATGGTGCATGAATCCATGGAGCCAAGTGAACTTCGGCATAGAAGACTTGCTCATATGCACTATAGAGAACTTCCAATTGCAAGCAAGGCTGTAGAGGGCCTTCCTGAAATCAAGACCAAACATGAAGGTG
Organism: Larix kaempferi; assembly: GCA_027924585.1. Lineage (NCBI taxonomy): Eukaryota > Viridiplantae > Streptophyta > Pinopsida > Pinales > Pinaceae > Larix > Larix kaempferi. The sequence goes on along the minus strand of BSBM01000535.1, from coordinate 9,524,089 downwards.
TTTGCAAAGGATGTGCAAAAGGTAAGAACATTAAGAAGGCTTTCCCAAGCAGTGAAAGCAAGGCCAAAGATATCCTGGAAATCATCCACTCATATGTATGTGGTCCTATGTCATCCAGTTCTCTTAGTGGGTATGTTTACTATGTCTCATTTATTGATGACTTCTCCAGGAGGACTTGGGTATACTTCTTGAAGAACAAAGATGAGGTGTTTGATAAGTTCAATGAATTCAAAACCTTGATGGAGAATCAAACTGACAAGAAGATCAAAACATTCAGATCCGACAATGGTGGAGAATTCACCTCAGGTGACTTCAAGAAGCTTTGTAGTGATTCAGGGATTAAGAGGGAGTTGAATGCTCCTTATAATCCTCAACATAATGGAGTTGCAGAAAGGAAGAACAAAACAATCATGGAAGCAGCAAGGGAAATGTTGCATGACCAAGATCTGCCTATGCATCTATGGGCAGAAGCAGCTAGAATAGCTGTATATGTGCAGAACAGAACACCCCACAAGATAATGGACAACAAGACACCAGAAGAGGTCTTTTCTGGTAAGAAACCTGAAGTCATCCATCTCAGAATATTTGGTTGTCCAGTATACACTCATGTCCCAAAGGAAAAGAGGACTAAACTAGATCCTTCAGGAAAGAAGGGTATCTTTGTGGGTTACAGTGAAAGCTCGATTGATGTCAGCAAGGATGAATATAAGTTTAAGGACAGGTAATCCAGGAAGCAAAGATCAAGAGGGAGCACACTCCAGCAGCTCCTGCAAGGATGCATATTTTCAGAGGGAGTTGACCATATTCCTACATTCCACAACAGAAAGGTGTAGAAGAAGCTACTTCAACAGCTCCTACCAGGAAGCAAAGACTCAGAGGGAGTCCACCCAACAAACAAACAAAGATAAGTATTTCAATTATCATTTCTTTCCTATTTTGTTTGTTTAAATAATATTATGCTTATGTTCCTAGACTTAGGAGATGTATTGTGCATATTAGAATGATTGCATTAATGAATAGTATACTACTAATATGCATGTGATGGGTAAGTGGCCTATGGAACTGTACAACATTCCAGTGCTACTTATCTAGAATGAAACCTCTTTGCTGACATGTTGGGAGTAGTGCAAACTCTTAACAATGTTCTGGTAGAGACTGGAAGGCATCTAGAAAGTTGTGGAACATGGATAAATGTTGTATTGAAGCATTGGCTAAGATAACTGCATGACCGCATTACATATTTCTTTATGTGTAAATAATTTGTTCTGAAAATTATGAGATGCTTCTAATCATGCAATTTAATTTGTTTTGTAGGAAAGGATATCTTCACCTACAAAAGGACTACAACATTTGTTCCAGCAACAAAGATATCTATTGAAGATATTGAAGTTCCCAGGATCTGGGATGAAGAAATGGAATGCCATGATCCGTCGATCATGAAGAAGATGTTTGGGATGCAGTCCCAAGACCTGACAGGGAGTCACATGTGTGTAGATTGAAGAAAGCCTTGTATGGCTTGTAGCAAGCTCCTAGAACTTGGTGTAATACAAAGAGAAAGCTTGCTGCTAAGTTCGATATGAAATATTTGGGAATGATGCATTATTTCCTACGTATGGAGGTGTGGCAGAGTACAGGTGGGATCTTCCTTGGTCAAGGGAAGTACACAATAGATATCCTGAAGAGATTTGGGATGATGGATTGCAAGGCCATGGCCACACCTATGGCATCGAATCTAAAGCTTCTATGTGATGCTTCATCTGAGCCGGTTGATGTCTCTATGTATCGTCAGATGATTGGGTCCTTGATGTACCTGACGAACACGAGACCAGATATTTGCTTCGCGGTGAACACATTGAGTCAGTTCCTGACAGATCCGAGGAGTGTTCATCTGGTTGTTGTAAAGCATGTTCTGAGGTACCTGAAGGGTACAGTGGATTATGGGCTCAAGTATGAGGCGAATCAAAAGTTTAACCTACAGGGTTATGTTGATTCAGATTGGGCTGGCAGTGCTGCAGATAGGAAGAGCACATCTGGGTGTTGCTTCAGTATGGGATCAGGTGTGATCTCTTGGTTCAGCAAGAAGCAGTCCTGCATAGCACTGAGTACAGCTGAGGCAGAGTATGTTGCAGCCTGTTCAGCTAGTTGTGAGGCAGTATGGCTACGGAAGTTACTGTCTGAGTTATTTGATCTCCCGTTGGATGCTACTGGTATCTTTTGTGATAACCAGAGTTGTGTGAAGCTGTTCGAGAACCCAGTGTTTCATGACAGGTTGAAACACATAGAGATCAAATATCACTATATCAGGGATATGGTGTAGAGAGGAGCTGTGAAGCTCCTATATGTTGTGACGGACGATCAGATTGCAGATGTGCTGACAAAGCCACTAGCCAGGGTGAAGTTTGAGTACTTCAGAGAGAGGCTTGGTGTTCTTCGGATTGATGACACTTTGAGGAAGAAGTGATGGACACATTTGCGGAAGCCATTCCAAGCATGTTGGAAGGAGGGTCCTTCACATGGTTGTGGATGTAAGCACTGGATGATGTTCTGGTTTCTGCTTTGTATGATCAGTTGGATCATTTATATATGTATGTATGCATCATGTTGGATGCTGGATATGATCAGTTGGATCATTTATATGTATGTATGCATCATATTGGATGCTGGATATGATCAGTTGGATCATTTATATGTATGTATGCATCATGTTGGATGTTGTATATGATCAGTTGGATCATTTATATGTATGTACGCATCATGTTGGATGCTGGATATGATCAGTAGGATCATTTGTATGTATTTTGTATATGCATCATGTTGGATGCTTGGACCATGTATGTGTATATGTATCAGGTGGATACATTGTATGATCAGGTGGATCATGTATGGTGATATGTATCATGTATTTGTATTTGTATCAGGTGGATCATGTATGATGATATTGATCAGGTAGATACTTGGTATGCATTAGGTAGATGCATTGCATGATCAGGATGATCATGGATGACGAGCTTCAGGATGTTGCTCCAGATGACATGCAGCAGGATGTTGCAGTGATGATGATCAGGATGATCATGTGTACATCAGGATGATGTATGGTGAGTATCAGGTTGATACTCTATGGCCGTGGATCAGGTTGTGCAGATGAGCATATAATTTGGCCCTGGGATATTTGCAGATAGTCTTTCGAGGTTTTTCCTATGGCATATAATTTGGCCTTGGGATATTTGGAAAATGCTCTTTCGAGGTTTTGCTCTGGGTGGACATATAATTTGGCCCTGGGAGATCTGCAGATAGTCTTTCGAGGTTTTTCCTATGGCATATAATCTGGCCCTAGGATATCTGGCAGATGCTCTTTCGAGGTTTTGTCTTGTGGCATATAATATGTCCCTGGGAGATCCGATAGGTTGGGCTGTGTGCCCATAATAAGTCATGGGATGCTCTTGCGAGGTTTTTCCATGACCACATATAATCTGTCCCTGGGAGATCCTATAGGTAGAGTTGTGTGCTCGTAACAGCCTAGGTTGCTCTTGCGAGGTTTTGTGGTGACCACATATAATCTGTCCCTGGGAGATCCTATAGGTAGAGCTGTGTGCTCGTAACAGCCTGGGATGCTCTTGCGAGGTTTTGTGGTGAGGTCACATATAATATGGCCCTGGGAGATCCTATAGGTAGAGCCATGTGCTTGTAACAGCCTGGGTTGCTCTTTCGAGGTTTTGTGACGCACGTAATAAGTCCTGAGGATTCCATAGTATGGACAGTGATGACGAAGACCTGCAGGTGGTGGGCCTACATCCAGTATGAAAAAGGACTGGCTCTGTAGAAATTCCTATGATGAGTAGAGTTAGAGATTGGTTGAGATAGCAGCAGCAGTGACGATGACGATGATCCCGAGAAGAAGACTTGTCTAGCAGATCTGTGTCGATAAATACCTTCCTAGTTAAGAGGGAGTGTTGATGTATATGTAACTTCGAAATGTATTTCATCTATGTATTTCATATATATTTATTGTACCCTTATTAGAGATGTGTTATTCCTCTATAAGGAAGTGTCGTCATGTGGATTGACAAGTGTTACAAGTGTGTGTACTTGCCGATGGGTTATTAGACCACCATGTGTGGGGTCGGACCTGAAATATATATATTATAATGTGGATGTACCTAGCTAGACAAGTCGGCCCCATAAGGTCACTGGGAAAACAGGTTAGTATAAATAGAGATCAGGTGATCTCTATTTAGATCATTCGGAAAAGTATATCTCTCTCACTTAGAAAGTGGTGCACTAGTGAGGAGGAGGATCATCTACTACTAGGAGACTATCTTAGTGTATTTTGGTTGTACTTTGGTTGAGCCATTCCTCTCTCTATCTATGAGGAAGTTGTGGGGTTTTTCACCTTAGGGTTTTCCCCACGGAAACTCTGTGTCTCTTGTCTCTCATGCTTTTGATTCTTGTGATGCTTTTCATGCTTATTGTGATTGTTATGCATTGATATACTGTACATGTTATTCTCTCAGTGAAGATCCTAGAGTATTGTGAATTAATGCTCAAAATTTAACACCCATTTGCTTGAAAAACCCATTATGTACTGAATTCCTTGAGTGACTGTGAACCAATGCTGTGAGTGAGCCTAAGTGATGCTCCTTAGTGGATACATAGTCCCAGCTCGGGGGTGATCTCTGATTGCTGAAATAATAGAGGCTAGGTAGAGATATATGGTTGGGATGGAACGTTGCAGTCCATAGATGTTTTCCTGGTGGTTTTCTATTAAAAGATAAGTACCCTTGTGGTGTTTGAATAAGGATGTCTCATGTGTTTATGGCTTGCTTATTACATACCAGTTATTGATTGAATTAATTTATATGGAAGTGGAGCAATAGGAAGCTTTGTATGAGTAGGGTTGTATACTTATGCCTTGTATCTGAATTGTGTTTGAAGTTGTTGTTGTGCCATGATGAATGTTGGATGCATGCTAGATGTGTGTGTGTTATATATGCCAAATTCATGATTTGGTTCAAATGGTTAATAGGGATGAACGCCCAAGTATTATGTATTATGTTTTTGGGCATGTTATCGCTTTACTCCTGCACCTTGCATCTTCTTGTTATGTTGGTATTCATATATATATTCATGCTTGAGGAGTAGGGCTAAATGTCCACATGTCATCCCTCAATCTGATTAGAGAAAATAGACTAAGTATAATCCCCTTTGAAGGGTGGATAATGCTTCAATATCTTTATGTTTATGGATGCATGGACCCTCCTACATGAGTTATTGAGCATACTTCTATATATTTCCTTTTATACTTATGTTGTACTTACATATGTTACCCTTCATGAATAGGGCTAAGGTCAAGGCTAAGAGGTGTAGTCTAGTCCAGTCACGACTGTGATCAGGAGAATAAGCACCCTGTGGACCAAATGAAGGAGAAAAGATTTGGCAGAAGTGGAGCAGAACCCTGGCAGGAATAAGGTTTAATCCTTTTAAGTGGAGTTATGGATAGAAATTCAGTGGGCATTTTAACATGGTATGACTGCTCAGATGGGGCATGGATTCCACCACTAGATAGATCTCACCAAGAGATTTCCAACAGTATCGACCTTGTCTCATTTGGACCAAGGATGAGGAAGTTATGCCCATCAGAAGTTGTGTGGAGAGTTACCATTGCAAGGGTGTGGTTCCGCATGCGTGCATCCGCAATTGCGGATTGTGGATTGCAGAAAGGTAAGTTTTACCGGTGGAAAATTTTGCATTCCCGCATCCGCAATGCGGATTATGGATTGCCAATCCTCTGTTGCAGATTGTGGATTGCGTATTCGCTGTTGCGGGTTGCGAATTGCAGAAAGGTAAGATTTCCAGTTATGAAGTTTTGCACTTCCGGATCCGCAATTGTGGATTGCAGATTACGGATTGCAGATCCTCTGTTGCGGATTGCAGATTCGTTGTTGCAAGTTGCAAATTGCAGAAAGTTAAGCTTTCCGATTACAAAGTTTTGCACTTCCGCATCCGCAACTTTGGATTGCAGATTGCGGATTGCAGGTTGCATATTCGTTGTTGCGGGTTGCGGATTGCATATCCGAGTCATTTCAACTGTGTGTGGGTATTCAGTCAAATTTGGAGAAAAAAAAGTATCTGGGTCTCCCATTTCCTCTGATGGACATCGAGGTGATCTGGGGACGTTACAAAGTGGTATCACTACTACATATGGCCAAAATTGCCACATTTTTTCGTTGTAATTGCCACGATATTTCATACCTATTGCAATGATCCGGGGTTCATTTTTTCAGGGAACCAACTTCGTGGATATAGGGACGAAGATTCCCCATCATGGCAATAGCAACGTTTCTCAGTTGCCACATGTCACCTTTGCAACAGTCCTCAGATCTTTGAAAAATTAATTCTTCCACGAAGTTTTGTTGATATATCCACGCCCCTCATCTATATGTTTCCATGCAAATGCTTTACCTACCATGAACTTTCGTGTCTATAGAGACAAACTTATATTGGAGGTTCATCGCTATAGAAACGAATGTTCATGGTAGGTTCAGCATCTGCGTGGTAACATCTTATAAAGCTCCACGAAAGTTCGTCGCAATAGAGATGATTAGATTCACTAACTTTCGTGGCAGGTTCAGCATCTGCGTGGAAACATTTCTATGCTTCCTTGAAACTTCGTCTCTATATCCACAAAACTGCGTCTCTGTATCCACGAAAATTCGTGGCAAAAATCCGTCGATATTGCGACGATATCTGGAAGTGTTAAAAAAAAGCCTAAATGGCAATCGTTGAATCAGTGTTAGTGGTTGTGTTTGAAGCAGTGCAGAGTGAACCCTCTGCTAGATCTGGGTTACTCTCAAGTGTAGGGAATACACCTATACAGAACAATGCAGACCTTGTAGATGATCTCCTTGTCCTTTGAAAATGATCAATTTATTCTAAAGATAAAACGATGACATTTTTCTATTGGAAGGAAATGTAGAAAGGGTATAAAATAACAACTGTGAATTCAAAAAGTTTGCCATTAGTGCTTGCAGCAGGTAAGATTAAAAGCATCAATCGTGTGCACGGTGGATCACTTAATCAATATGAACAACAATGAAAGATTTTACAAAATAATCTCAAATTTTGCACATAGGGTTTTATGATTGAATGTAGGATGATTATGCATGGAATGCCAAACCTAAGCAACGAGTTCACCTGCGACTTTGTTTCTCAGTTCCACAACTACAGTAAAAACGCCTCCATTGTGACCCACAACCCTTGCATTGATCTCAATTTCATCTTGATGCAACCAAATTCAACTTCTAATTACATTTAAGTGGAAAAAAATTATGGGCAACCCATGAATAAATCTAATGTGGGTTCAAGGCTAAGGAATAGAAATTACCCCTTAGTGTTGCATAATATTTGCACCATCTCAGCGATGTAAAAAGACGGAATGGGGTAAACACTAGCGCAGGAAATGCCCTGGAGGATCTTGATAAGACATTGTTCTGTCCTCTCCAAATTCTGGAAGTGCTACTACACCTTCTCGTCACCATTCCCATACCAATAGCCAACATTTACATGGTTAGAGGTGCAACGGCTTTGGCCTCGACCTCATGACGAGCAGGAAAAGCTAGCGGAGGAGGGTTTGGGGCAGTCACTTCATGAACATGCCAGAAAGAACCAGACCACAACATTACTTTATCAACATGCTAGACATGAGGTGCTTATTCACCAAAGAGACGATGAATCTAGCATTAGTGGGTTGCAAATCAATCTCACCGAGAAAACGCCTTACAACATAATTAATATTTCTACATGAAAATCAGTTGAATGTTGTCATTTGGAATTAGAAGCAGCAAACCTCATCTTGTTCACCATCTACATCATTCTCTAGAGTCTCCTTAAACACACACTTGCTTTCATCTACAATGCTAGCAGCTTTAGGTATAAGACCCAATTCCTTCAACATTTGTTGATCAACGTAAGTCATTATTAGGAGTGGTTAACAACTTTTCACAAGTACAAATGGAATTTGCCCCTACTAGAAAGCATAATGCCTGCTTTGGCAAAGAGAAAATAACCTACCTAAAAGACAATCTAATCGTGGCCTTTGTCATCACAATCCATGTTGTTGATATCCTGCGAACCATTTCCCAAATTTCAACCGGCTTTTGATCTTGAGGAGGTGTTCCTTTAACTGTAAGTAACACATTTATAGGAACACTCTCTAGATGCTCAAGAAGTGTTGCCAAGGTGTGTAGAAACCCAACACCGTCTTCTAGTTTTTCCCCCAGTCTTACTATTCCTCCTGAGCAAACACGGATTCCTGCATCACAAACATGTTCCAGATTTTTAAGCCTCTCATCATAAGATTGGTTGTTATAATGTAGGGGTAAAATTCTCTTGATGATCCGAAGTTATGGATAGAAGCTATAAGTCCAGCCTTTTTAAGATCCCATGCTTGTTGCTTCTCCAACATACCCAAAGTACATCATACTTCCATCTCCATACCCCTAATTTGTTTTACAAAGTCAAGAATTTGATTGAAGTTTATCTTCGTACTTACAATATCTTGCCATGCAACACCCACGCATAAATGTATGTTGTGTGCCTCTTTTGCTTTATTTTTTGACCTTCAAGTCCCAACATCTTTCATATAGGCTCAATCCAAATTTTCTCACTACCATGATGTGCAAGGAATCTTCCCCGACTATCATATGCTTTAGAATCTTGTCATGACACACATAGAGAAAGCATGTGCATTGACAGGACTATCATCAACAAAAGAGTTATTCACTTCACCCCCATTCCTAGAGATTTTGAACTTATCACCAATTGGAGACCTGTCACCCTCCTAAATGTATCCTATAAATTATTGGCCAAAGTTGTGTCTTTGAGAGTGAAGCACATACTTCCTTCCATTATTCTCCTAGGGCAGAAGGGATTCATTAGAGATTTGTTCATTCTAACCATTATCATCATCGATTAGGAAGGCATGGTGTGGGCCTAATGCTCATGCCTTGACACTTTATTTATTAAAATAAATTTTGATCAAGCTTACGATAAGGTCAAATGGCCTTTCATCTTGGCCATGAATATGGCGCTGGCTTTTATGGATTTCTTCCTATGTGTACTTGAAATTTTGTTTGTAGAAGCATCAACTTACCTCCCCATTAACAAGATGTGAATACGAAGAAGGGGATTTTTTCAATCTATCCATCAAGGTTGTCCACAAGTGCTTGCCCTTTATGTGACAATAGTGAAAGATTTAGGATATTCAATTGCCCATAAAGTGGGACAAGGGCTCAACAAAGAAATTTATCTTTGTGTGTCGAGAGTTGGACATCTAGTCAATGGACACTTTGTGGATGAGTCCTTCCTTATCATCCTTGAGCAGTAAGAATTAGTAGACAACACTGTAATGTCTCTAGACTTTCAATGCTACAAGAAAATTCCTTATCAAAATCTTAATTGCCTATCCAATCAAGGATAGTCATGTCATCAACAAGAGAAAATCTTGGTCCCTAAGCATCGCTTTTTCCTTTAAAGCATTGCCAATGAAACTATGGGAAATGGTAATTCATGGGATGGAGAAAAATATTGAAAAAAATGTCAACAACTTGGTGGTGGTATTCAGATATGCACCCAATGCAATCCATCAAATGATTACTGTGGAACTAGACTGCTCCTTCCTCATGGAATGCTGGATACATTCTAGGGGTGATTTAGAATATGGTGAAATGAAGGTGACTAGGAAGGAGGGAACTGTCATTCTCTGTCTGATAATGAAAAAGTGGCTTGGAGCAGATGCAAATCTACTTTACAAGGGTTTGATCCCAATTGGAGACCAAAGCATCTTGATTATGGGGGGGAATTCACTTGATCTAATATGCAACCAAGAGACAAGTGTATTCAAACTAGATTGTCATTGGACAGAATTTATGGTTGCAAGAATGCTATCACATTTGCAAGTACCCAAGGAAAAGCGATTGATGTCCAAATGTTGGTCCTAGGTTCTAACCATTTCCCAATAGTGTCAACCTTTTCTATTGAACCAACATAAGAGGACCCTCAATTGTACATCAATTGTGAAGCAAAGACGACAACTTCTTGTGAATTTCTTCACATCAGCAAAAGTTGCAAGAGTTAAATGGTGTGTAGGCATGATAAGTTATTCGCTTAAATGGTGTGCAAGCATGATAATTTTTCCTCTTAATTTTCCTATCATGATTAATGGCCATAATACTTCTGTAAATTGGTATTGTTTTGATAAAGGTGTTGATCTATTGTTTGGTCAATATTTTGTTGACTATCATCTTCCTTTCTTGATAGGAAAAGATAGCATCACCTGTCATACAAGTGGCCAAGCAATTACAATCCCTAGCAAAAACACTTATGAATGCCATGTACCTAGTAATATTAAATATGTTGTTTAAAAATATGTAGAAAATCCTATCAAGATCAATAATATTTCTAGACATGCAACAAAACACGGCCAAAAAGTACCTCAAGATACCAAAGATAAAATCATTAAGGATTGTACTTCTAAGTTCTAATTTCCTATATTTTGGTGTGCAAATAGTCGTCTTTTGGTGGGGAATGTTGGGTTTGGAATTGTGATGTATCTTCTATATTTCTTCTTGAGTCTTCATTAATGGCTACTGAATGGATGACCTGGGTATCATGCAATACTTTTTTATCATACCCACAACCAGCAGCATGTGCCTCTCCACAAAATAGGCAAACATTTTTTAGTATTGCACTGATGGCATTCTTCAACAAATCTATCAAAGAGACAAGAAAATTTATTGACAAGAAGTTACCCATGAAGCAAACGTGCTTGCATCTTGTTCCTCGTGTCCAAGTGAACCTGGAATCGTTTTACGGCATGTATTGTATCTAGCCAAACTGTACCAAACACAAAATATGTTAAGTTACCTATATATATGTTAAATTAAGAGTTGATAATGCATAAACACATGAGATAGAAAATATGTTAAGTTACCTATATTCACATACTGATATCAGACCTTGGATAATCTAGTGGAGATCATTGCATCTGCTGTATCATGCAAATTCATAAGAAGGCACTGAATTTAATATTATATTCTGACTGGAATAATTATTTATATGTACAAGCCAAAACCTTTTCTAAAGTTGACTATTTACAAGAGAGATAAGCAAGCTACCTGTTCCAATCCCATGTGCATTCTTCCTAGAAGTATGACCCATGAACACCTTAAAAGATGAATGTTTCCAATTCAGAATTTGGATACGCTAAATTTTTTTTTCACAAAAACTAGTGAAACATTAGAAAACATCTATCTCTAGTCTTCCACAAACCTTATTTTAAATAGTAGACATGTGTGAGAAGCATAATTCAATAGACAGGGTAAATACTCCAGGACTATTGTATTGCAAGCTTCCAAACTGAGAAAGTATTCATGTGCAACCTTTCTCTCCTGTGTAGCAAAAATTTTACCTAACAACCGAACAAGTTCAATATTTGGATTCCAAACCTATCTATCCAGTATTTCTTTAGTGTCTATAAGGCAAGCACCCAACAAGAAAAAGAAAACAGCATAAACACTACCACAGCATGATATACAAAACACCAATGTGCTCAAGGATATCACCTTATGTTATTTGGAGTGAGATAGATCCCACTCCTAGAATTGGATATGTGGCATAATCACTAAGTTTCACATGCATACTTACCTCCTGTAACCAAGCACTCCAAATGTACAACCAGTAAGTTCTTAACACAGGCTCTTTGGTATATTCATAACTTCCATATCAACAGATTATAATTGCTTACAATGACAAGCAAACTAAAACGATAAACTAATATTCAGTAGCATGTAATAAAATAAACATGTATATCATATAACAGAAATAGAGATATAGTTGAAGATACCAACCAACTGGGTGTGAAACCATTATTGAAAATATACTCAAAAGTGTTACTTTCAACAAAGACTGATTGTGCCTCGGAGAGGCCAGTCTTATCTAGGAACCAGCTGACCCTACAAGAGGGTGTGTACAAACCGGAGAGAGAGAGAGAAATGACTGGAGTTGATTAGGTCAATGATAGTCAAGCATAGTACATAACTAAACATAAATTAAGTTACAAAAATTCTAAACTTCGACAAAGTCAAGTACTATATAAGACCAAAACTTCAACAAGGTGGTATAAAAAAAATGACGGAGGGTAAATGACTGCATTAACCACAAGTCTTAGGGAAGGTACCACAAGTCCAATAATAAATCAATCAAGGTGGGGAAGGTACAACAAGTATTTAATAACTCAATCAGTAACAGGTAATAAAATAAACATATCGATCATATAACAATAAGTGAGTTATAGTTGAAGATCTCCACATCAACATTAAACCAAAAATCAGATCTGAAGTGTGGGTACAAATATAAACAATGGTCATAAAATAAGAAAAATATAAACAATGGTCATAACATAGGTGTGGGTAGTAGAATACCCATGACCCTTAGAACCAAGGGTATGCTCCAAATGTCTCCAAACAACCATAGGACTCTATAAGAGCAAAACTTTAACAAGGTGGTTTTTAAAAAGTTACTCAAGTACTCAAAAAGGTGGTTTTTAAAAAGTTACTCCAAATGTAGCCAAACAACCATAGGACTCTATAAGACAAAAACTTCAACAAGGTGGTTTTTAAAAAGTTACGAGACCAATCATAGCTCAATCAAGGTGGGGAAGGTACAACCAGTCATATCTCTCTCAAATGTACAGACGTTCCATATAACCTAAAAGTTAATCATCACAGTATAAGGAAGGGTGGTGGGATGCCAAATAAAAATATCCATCATTTCTCTCTATGCAATCCTGATAGCATCACATAACAGTTAAGTACCTTGTACTATAAAAAATAAAAGCCACCTGTTTAACCTTTAAATTTAGGAATATGGTCTACAAAAGCAAAATTTCATCACAATTACCATCCAAATTTCTGACTAATGCCAAAGCAACAGTAAAAGATTTAATAACATAATTTTGATCTCTATCAACTTCAACAATCCTCTTTGGTCCCTGTGATGAAGTTGGTCCTCGAGATGTAAATTTAAGTACAGACCTCAAACAGGTTTACACAGTCCACATACTACAACAATTAAGCACACAGATGATGAAAGAAAGGTACAGTAACATAACAATTCTACAACTGAATGATAAAACGGTACTATTTCTGAATAGTGCTAAAGCAACAGTAAAACATTTTATAACATAATTTTCATCTCTTTCAGTAGCATGTCATAAAATAAACATATTTATCATATAACAATAAGAGAGGTATAGTTGAAGATCTCATTTAACCAAAAATCAGATATGAATTGTGGTACTATTTCTTAACAGTGCTAAAGCAACGGTACAAGATCTTACAACATAAATTTTGATCTCTATCAACTTCAGCACTCCTCTGTGGTCCCTGTGCCGAAGTTGGTCCTCGAGATGTAAAGTTAAGTACAGACCTCAAACAGGTTTACACAGTCCACATACTACAACAATTCAGCACACAGATGAAAGAAAGGTACAGTAACATAACAATTCTACAGCTGAATGATAAAATGGTACTATTTATGAACAGTGCTAAAGCAACAGTGAAATATTTTATAACATAATTTTCATCTCTTTCAGTAACGTGTAATAAATTAAACATATCGATCATATAACAATAACAAAGGTATAGTTGAAGATCTCCATTCTTTAGGTGGGGAGGAGCAATACAACGTTCAATAGAAGCAATGTGGCATTAACACCTTACTAACCCAACTCAATGTCATCTTCTATGACTCAAGCCTTTGAATTTGGTAATCCTTTCCATGCATTTGGTTCATATCCATGACATCGTGATCCCTCTAGCTCAAGACCTTTTCAACTAGCCTAAGAAAATCCAAGTTTTGATTTAGCAAAAGAGTATCTACCTGAGGAGGATCTTGCCCATAAAAAGAGGTCTTCGATGGAAAGATGATAGGGAAAAAAACTAATAAGTTTTCAAGGGCTAGTGCAAAGTCTAGGGAGAAGAGTGAACATCGCCAAAATCAATCTAAGAAATGTGTTAAACTTAATCCTAAGAAGATGAAAAATATTCTATAAGAGGATGTTTTAATGACCCAGATTATGTCATTTCAAGAAATTTCCCTGGTTGGTAAGTTTTATAATAGGTTGATTGCCAAAAAACCCTTCAATTATGGATGAGTGATGTATAGCTTCCTGTATTATGATACATTCCATAATATTGTGTTTTGTCTAGAGATTGGCTTACCCTCATATATAAAAGGGGAGATAATGTTGTTCAAATTTGTGAAGGAAAATGGCTTTGGGTGAAGTCCATTCTCTCTCTAAAACCTTGGTCTTCAAGGTTTGACCCCATAAGAGAAAAATCCACCATCCAACCAATTTGGGTCAAACTCCCAACCCTCTTGTTGAATTATGGAATGCCCCAACCGTCAAAACATTTGGGAGTTCAATTAGTAGATTCATTTTCTTTGATGTGAGAATGGAGCAAAGGAACTTATAGAAGGTGGTACAAATATGCATTGAGGTAGAGTTGGTAGAAGGACTTCCTGATAATATAGTCATAGAAGCTAAAAAATGGAGCCATAACTAGGCCATAGACTATGATAATATTCCTTTCATGTGTTTGTTTTGTTATGTTTGTGGCCACTTGAAGGTTCAACATATAGCTAAATGAAACCATGTCCCAGGGACTCCTTTATGGGCTTGTAATGATTTTTATTCCAAAGTTGGAACTATTTCTCCTCTATGTGAGGCTATCCTAACTAAAACTAAGACAATTTGGAGGCCAAACAAATCCCCTCTTGTTTGATCCATTAGAGAACCTACCAAAATCGAAGGGGTTGTTGGGAACAAACATTATTGAGGAGAATCATTATATTTGTTGATCCCTCAATTCCCTTGAATATTTTTGGCCATGAAGTAATAGATGATGGATTTCAAAACCTTGGAGCCCTACATGCTATATGAGTTTTCAACACTGGTCCACTAGTTAGTATCTATTATTTCTTATCAAAATGCCTTATTATGTTTTGTTGAGTATTGAATTTCCCTTTCATAATTTAGATAAAATCCAAGGAAAGAGGGATTAGCAATGGTTAAATCCCTCACATCTGGGCAGTTCTGGGCCCTATAATGACAAGTTACAACAATGCACCTTCTAGCAGCCTCATCATTTAGTTATGCGCCAGTTTTGTGGATGTGGGGTAGTTTTCATAATGGTGGAGCCAAGATCTTATCAATATTAGCAAGATGATCCAGAACGAGATTGTGAAGTCTGTTGACTATCCTAAAATAGCAGAGCAACATTTAATGGATTTCAAGTGAAATTAGATCATGAATTACAGTTGTTGGTGCATCACATTGCATGACCATTGTAAGGTTTGTCTAGGTTTCAATTGGCTCACTAGGTTATTACATCTGCAAAATCCCAAAATTTCCTATGGAATTTACAGTGATCCATCTCTCTCGCCATGTATGTGCCAGATAATAGATAAAGGGTTTACCAAAGATAGATCCAGTAATTTGGATATTAAGTGCCGAAAATGGAGATAAATTTGGAATGCCCTGAAACGATAATATTATGCATATCTAGGGTTTAAATGCCAGAAACCATACCATTTTGTGTGTCTCCTGCAACTGTGTTGATGGTGCCTCCTATGTGTGGGCTTTTCCAAGATTTTCCTTCTCCTCCGCGTGAGTTTCTCCAGGTATCGAGCGGGCTGGTGGGGTGCCTCCTCTGCGTGGGTTTCTACAAGTCTTGAGAGGGCTGGTGGGGTGCCTCCTCTGCGCGGGTTTCTCCAAGTCTCAAGCAGGTTGGTGGAGTGC
This sequence comes from Larix kaempferi, assembly GCA_027924585.1. Classification (NCBI taxonomy): domain Eukaryota; kingdom Viridiplantae; phylum Streptophyta; class Pinopsida; order Pinales; family Pinaceae; genus Larix; species Larix kaempferi. The sequence goes on along the minus strand of BSBM01000535.1, from coordinate 9,508,233 downwards.
CTCCTCTGCATGGGTTTCTCCAAGTCTCGAGCGTGTTTGGGCCTGCAATCTCTAGTTGTCTTAGGTGCCAGATGGGCGAGCGGGGGAACAATGGCATTTGGATTTTCAATTTATGTTTTTGCTTTGTTTTTGTTTTATTTATTTAAAAAAAAAATTATATAATACATTACATGAAATTAAATTATTTTATATATGTTTTAATTTTATAATTTGTTTATTTAATTTAATTTATTTTCTATTTCTATTTAATTTTGTTTCTTTTTAATTTTATTTTAATTTATTTTTAATTTTAATTTTATTTAATTTTGTTTAATTTTGTTTTTATTTTTATTTTTAATTTTATTTAATTTTGTTTAATTTTAAGATTGTGCATATTGTCCCCAGTCATCTCGAGATGACACTAGGATGAAAGGTCAAAATCTCATGAAGAAATATGTAGTGATTGAGTCAGCAAAAAAGGCAAAAGAGGCAGGAAACTCACATTTCTGCATGGGTGCTACATGGAGAGATACCGTGGGTAGGAAGACAAACTTCAATAAAATTCATGACTATGTGAAAGAAATCAGGGGCATGGGAATGGAAGTATGTTGCACTTTGGGTATGTTGGAGAAGAAACAAGAAGAGGATCTCAAAAAGGCTAGCCTTACAACTTATAACCATAACTTAGACACGTCAAGGGAATTTTACCCCAACATTATAAAAACTAGGGAAATGAATCACTTGATAAAAACAACAAGAATTATGATGCCAAGGGCCATGGTCCAATTGTCTACTGGGCGGGTTCGTTTATCTTTGCTAGAGTAGGCACTATGCTTTCTAGATAGGGAAAAATCCATTTTTATTGGTGAGAAATTGTTGACTGCTCCTAATAATGACTTTGATGTCGATCAACAAATGCTCAAGGTGTTGTGTCTTATACCTAAATTTGGTAGCATTGTACACTAGTAACCTAAAACATTAAAATATTTTACCACTATGACCATTATCACCATGCTTAATGTTTAACTTTATAATGCATACCGTGAAAACCCTATAAAGCCTATTATTGTTCTATTGAATTCCATATAACCCTAAAATACTAACCCTTGAAAACATCTATTTGACAACAATATATATCCCCCTACTCTTACAATTATTAACATCTAACCTTTATCAACACCAATACTTATAAGCCTTAATTTGTGTCTCTTGTAACTCTTAAGCCTTAATCATATAGCATATAAACCAAATAAAAAACACTTATAAACCATCATTGTCGCCGTCGTTGCCATCATCGTCGCCATAACGTGTAACCCACAACACTTATAAAACCCACACATCATCGTCATCTTTATCATCAATGTCAATGTCATTGTCATCATCACCATCTCCACTTACATCACCATCATCATCGTCATCATCATCGTCATCATCATAATCATCATCATAATATGTAAAGCAAGTTGAGTAAAAGAACCAAATCCTAGGCTCTATCAAGTGCCGAGAGGGATCAAATCTCCTGAGGTGCAAACATCTACTGGAATAGAGTCTAGAAACCCTCCCATACTGTCACTAAATGTGTCTAGTATCACCATGCAAAACTCCAGTCCGTACAACCACCCACTGAAAAAAAAATTCAACGTTGGCCCCATTCGGTACATTAATTATTCTATAGGTTGATTGCTTTATTGTCGAGTTGTTAGTGTGAGACATGATTGAGTCTAGAAACCCTCCCATACCATCACTACATGTGTCTAGTATAACCATGCAAAACTCCAGTCCGTACAACCACCCATTGAAAAAAATTCAACGTTGGCCCCATTCGATACATTAATTATTCTATAGGTTGATTGCTTTATTGTCGAATTGTTAGTGTGAGACATGATTGAGTCTAGAAACCCTCCCATACCGTCACTACATGTGTCTAGCTGTATAACCATGCAAAACTCCAGTCCGTACAACCACCCATTGAAAAAAATTCAACGTTGGCCCCATTCGGTACATTAATTATTCTATACATTATTCAAAATTAAGAAAAAAATATACTTTTCTTTACATTATGCAAATCCACTAATTAGTAATTGAAATATCCCAAAAAATAACACATAAATCTTATAACTTGATTTTGTGTCTTGGTTAATCGACACATGTTCGATTCAAACCATTACCACTACAACCTCGAGGAACACCCACGATTCTGCAAATGTAGAACATAAGATTAGAAAACTAATTTTCAAATATAACCAAGTTAATCAACCCAATGAACATATGGTACGTGAGTGCATTTGCTTTAACCTATAAACATTGCATACCTCAACTTTTCAACAATTAAATATCATTCATCTTCTTCTTCATCCAACTCAACATCTGTATCAGGATCTGGTTCTGAATAGATATTGATGAAAGGATCATTCACATCGTCATCATCTTCAAAGTCATCTTCGCTAATATAGTCATCCATATCGTCAATGAGATCATCGTCTGCTACATTTCCATGACCAACCTCTTCAACTTCTTTATCTAACACATTGACTGTAGCCTTATCTGAATCATCATCATCTTCTTCTTCTCCCTGATTATCTTCATCATCTAGTACATGATTATACTTTAATGGTCTTCCTCTTGGATCGTAACGAACAACGTATGACCAACCTGCTTTACCTGGTACCTCGGAGTAGTAGACTTGCTCACATTGACTTGGAAGAACATAAGGCTCTGTACCCGGTTCAAATGTCCTTGTATTAACCATGGTAAATCCATTAGCATGCTTAATAACAGTTCTTTCATGATCACGTTCATGCATCCGTAGCCTGTACCACTTCACCTCAAACAAAACTATTTTAAAGGAATTAAAATCACACTAAAAAATGTCCTCCAAATAGCCATAGTACCTATTCTCGGTTTCTTCTGGATGTCTATCACTTCTAGAGGAAACATTGGTGACCTTAAACACTGCAGTTATCCCACAATCCGAGGTTTTTCTGTTATCATCCAACTTTTTGATACGAAATTTACGACCATTACACCACATAGCCTTGTGATGTTTCAACTGCAACATTGACAACATGTTACAAATACATTGTGAATTAATAAACGTCATATAGGAGTTAGTAAATATAATTGAAAACTTAAACAAACGAAATGTAATAATTGGAAAAATGGATCGAAGTAACTAGAAGAAATGTGGGTAAAAAAATTACTTGCCTTTTTATCTTTTAAACCATAGGCTAAATCAACTTCCCTTTGCGACGTAAGGTCGGGAATTTGATGTCGAAGACGATGAGCTGTTTTAATCATGTTACTGACCCCTTCCTTTGATAACCTACCGAAGAATTCTTCACAATCTTTTATCCAATGCTCCATCAAATCAAGGTTGTTTGCAATGTATAAATGTAAAGCATCCCACACTCGACCAAATATATGATAAAAAAACAATTCAATTTCATAATTAATTAGATCATCATTAAAGGAACATAGTTTAATATAGTTGAAAATGCATAATTATTAAAAAGAGTTAAAAAACAGTATGATAATATAAAATTGGAAAAAATAAATGTGTAACATATTAATTCAACGACGTATAATAATAATTACCTTTCACAGTCCTCAATGTACCTCTCCCCAGTAGGACCTCCCCTTCAAATTTGTTGATGGAGTCGAGATGCCAAATACGAGGCACATTCATATTTTCTGCTATTTTAGGTAGATATTCACTAATGTACACCATGCATTGATATACCATATATCCTTCAACCATAGAACCCTCGAGACGTGCTCTTTGTCTAACAAAATCCTGCAATGACTTCAACTGCCTCTCCACCATCCACATCGACCTTGTGTGTACTGGTCCACATAATTCAATCTCCTCAACTTGGTGTATGAGGTAGTGTTCTTGTGCATTGATAAATGTTGGAGGTAGATACTGTTGGATTTCACACATTAGTCAGGGAATTTCTCTCTTCCAATTCCTTATATCTTCTTTATGGATTTCTTTTGATGAAAGCCACCTACAAATGATGCAATAAAACAATATGTCAAGGCATATATAATATTTGTGGGAAAAACATATTATATGTCAATAAGTTCTGCTACAGACCACAGACCAAGTACATTTTCCAAGTAAAACATTACTTACCTCATGTATTTTCCAAGAACATAAATAATATGTTTTATGTTGTTGTCAAAGTCGTCTGGGAGAGACAAAGGTAGAACATACTGTATCAAAAAACACATAATTATTAATATTTATTTCTAGATAAGAGAATAAAATTAATAAAATAGTGCATACCGATAATGAAATATATTATAGACTAATGATTACCTTAATGAATGTATGCCAATCATGTGTTTTAACCCCTACAAAATCACCTTTTCGTCAAGATATTCTTTATGTTTGACGAAAAACCCGTCGGAAACCTGATATTTTTGATGACCTCTCTTACAATATTGCTCTGTTGCTCCGTCAAGCACCAAGGAAGACTAATATTTTGTTGACGGCCATCGCCATTAGAATTAATGATCACACTTTGCAATGCGTGATTAGATTCTTGGATGTCACTACAGATCTTTCCAATTCTTTCTTTGTCAGTCCTTCCATCTAATATTCGCCATAACATTTCTGTTATGTTCTTCCCGATATGCATTGTGTCAAACAAATGAACTATTTGCAGGTGCTCGTAGTATGGAAACCTACTAAATTGAATCGGGTAAATTTTGATTCCTCGTGTGCCTTAACGACATTCATGAAACATCAACAAAATCAAATTAAAACCAATTAATCAATAATGTTATAACATATCGCGTTGAACATAATTCAATACAAAAAAACAAATTGGCATACCTTGACGGTTTCTATTATATTCCACCTTCCATAGGTGTGGTGTCATTCTTCATGGTTTTTTTCCATTCTCTTATTTACCGTTAAATTTTTCTTTGTCTGTAGTTTGATAACTATGGTTCTTAGGCAGAAAGTGCCTATACTCATCGAACACTTCCTTTGCTAAACTCCTTGAATGACGAGATTTTATCCTGGGACCACAAAATGGACATGCAAATTTACCCTTGGTTTGAAGACCTACAAGATATATGAATTGGTGTAGCAAATTAGCATTACAATTTAAAATAATGCATGATATTATCAACAGATATATAAATTATTAAGGAACAAAAGAAAGTAACAATATACCACAAAAATGTGTTAACCCGGGAGCATCATGAATTGTAAATGCAAGTATTCCATGGAATTGAAATCGTCTTTGTCTGATTGGTCTAGAAATATCATACATAGTGACGCCAGCCCATAACTTCAACAACTCATCGATAAGAGGCTCAAGATATATGTTCATATCTTTAACCTGCTACTTGCCTAATTGGTCAAACATACATGATTAATTATATTTAGCGCCTATATGTCGTTATATATAAAAGACATAATTATCATGCACGAAACAAATCAATGAAATATTTACTGATCAGACTTTCAATTAAAAAAATACCTATTAATTAAATACCTGGAACAATCATTGCCAACATTGTGTGCTCTCTCTTGATCGACATCCAAGGAGGAAGGTTATTGTTTATAACAAAAACATGCCACACTGAGTAGGTAGAACGAAGCTCTCCAAATGGATTGACACCATCAGCTGCCAAAGAAAGTTTAACATTACGAGGACCTTCTTTAAAAATTGGCCACTTTTCTTCGATGTATCTCAATGTAGAACCATCTGCATGCATTCAAAGAACATCGTCGCGACTTCTGTTCTTTGCATGGAAATCCATAAACTGTGCTATACTTTGACACCTGAACAACCGCTGGAAACGTGGGATTATCGGAATATAACTAAGAACTTTTTTAGGCACCTTTTTTTTCACTTTATCGGTTCGATACCTACTTGTTTGACATTGTGGGCATTCATTTTCTAATGCATATTGTTCATAGTATATGATATGATTATTAGGACATGCATCAATAGCTTGATACTCCATACCAAATGCTTTCATAATGACATATATCCCTCGATATGTGCGTGGTAAAATATTTGAAGTTGGTAATAGAAATTCACCTAACAATCTACAAAATTCAAAAGAATAAATCAATAAAAACAATATTAATCATCAATATCGCATCCAAACTTTATACATTAGATAACAATAGCAACAATATAGGAAAAAAGTCAACCCTTTCTATATATAAAAATTGTGAACATGCAGACAAAAATAATAAAAAAACAAATTACATACCTTAGTCTCTATGTCATACAGGTGTTTGATAATCCATTCAAAACCTTCAAGTTCAATAACAACAATATAGCATATAAAAGATTTGTTTTTGAGCCTTCATAAAGAGGTTGACGTGACTTCTCAAGTAGAGGATCAACATCATCACTATCATCCTAGTTGTCCTCATCCATTGGAGCAAATGTGTCTTGGATCAATCTATGTATCTCATCTTCCTGATTTGTGTCACTAATGTTATCTACATCCATTATATCATCATAAATAACTACTTGATCATCTTCAATATTCTGATGTAGAAGTTCGTCAGGACGTGAATGAGTATTTCTGCTAGTACTTGGCAAATAACTCTCTGGAACGCGACATTTTGGGGGCATTATCTATAAATTTACAAACAACATAGAAAAATTAGTTTGTATAGAACATATAGTAAAAAAATAAGACATTTTACTAAAATTCATGCAGACATGATGAATATTACAGTGAATATATTACAAATTGAACCCCAAAAATAGTCTTACTAGGGGACGATATTCATAACCCCCTTCGGCGTGCCCCTTCTCCCTACAATGTCTTTCAGCTGTTTCTATTAAAAGTCTTCTTTTTTGCAAGCCCCTGCAATCAAAGCAAGGACAATAACATTTTCCATCTCCTCTTGCATCTAATGCAGCTCTAAACTGAGCAAGCTTCCTTGCATTTTCATTCATAGTGACAAATCCTTGTAGTGGTACAAGTAATTGTCTTACCTACACCATACAAAACAATAACTTGTCAATTACATTAGATATTATAAGTACATTTCTGAATATAGTATATTATAATCCAATATTTTCTATATTTATAAAGAAAAACATGAAGACTAAAGTAAATATGAATGGAAAGATGGTTATAAGTTGGTTGTGAGAAAGTGAATTGAGAATGGAAAGATGGTAAGTTAATATAATCTAACGTTTAATGTGAACACTTAAAGGGAGATTGTACCCATGCAGTGGTTGGAATTTTAAATAAATATTCTTTCCATATTTTTAGGAATGCATTGTATCAAGAGCACTAAAATTAGAAGTGGTTCTGGTTGGTTACTAAAAAAAATGGTAAATGTCAAATGTTAAGGAACCAAAAATATTGGAAAATTGATAACTACTTGTATAGTTTGAAGACCTGATCATATAGTTTGACCACCAAAGAGGGTAGGCTCTTAACCAATATTGTAGATGTATTTCACCCACATGACATGGGATATCACCTTGGGAAGCTCAAATTTGGTTGGAAACAATAACTAGTTTATTGACAAATATTGTGAAGTATCCATTAGGTAGTGAAGGGTGTGAGTCCATAATCATACTTTATAGGTTCGAGGTAATAATATTGGTTCGAGGTACGATAGAGAAAATCAATGATGTTGAGAAGTGCACACAAGAGCTAAGAAATGAGTTGGTTAAAGGTCAACTATTGAAAATCCTCTATTTAGTCGATCCATTGCAATAGTTGAAGACTAGTAATTAGGTAAGTAGCAAATCTTGATGAGGTCAAGCCATAAAAAAAATTGGATCCATATAGACATTGAATATGCAAAGCAAAAAGAAGAAAGGATTGTAATAGATCCCAAGCATTATGTATGTCAAATGTTATATAGGACCGCAAACACACTAGAGATAGTACCAATTGCAAGAGAAAACATTTTCAAATATGCCATTTTCAAAAAGCAAGTTAACATGACCTAAGCCAAAAAAACAAGTTCTTGAAAAAAATATAGCAAGTTAAATGAAAATGATAGAAAGTTCTTGAAAAAAATATTAGAAAGGAAAAAAAGCAAGTTAACATGACCTAAGCCGGCTCATTACTAAACAATATTAAAATCTAACCCTTATAAAAATATAGACAAAAAATTACACATTACTAACCTTGCAAGTTCAAAATCAGAGCTATGCAGAATATCCAAGCTCATACAATCACCCCGCAAGTCCAAAACCCGTGCTCAATGTGCCGCAAGAAAAGAAAATGTGAAAATCATGGTGAGAGTGTGTAGTTTATATAGCTCGACATTCATCCCTGTTGCCACGAAAACTGAAACCTAGATTTTTCGTCCCTATATCGACGAATGTTCGTGGAACTTTAAAAAACGTGGATATTGCCACGATTTTCCGCCCTGACAAAAAAAGAGTTAAAAAAGCATTTTTTTAACCCATGAATGTTGAAAACGTGGAAAATTTTTGTGGATCAATCCGCCCATATGTAGTAGTGTATCAAAGCTTCAGTTACAGCACTAGGGTTGTTTGGGCAGAAGTACGAGCTTACAGGTTATTCCAAGAGAGGCCGAGTTGGACTTGACCACAGATTCTGAAAGCAACATGAGCAGCAAGCATGTGAACCTGGTTCAATGAGAGTTGTTGCAGTGCTCCAGGAGAGCTACTGAAGGCTGACTAAGCCATGCAATTGGACCAGCTATTACATGGAAGAAGAAGTCAATGCTATGAAAGGGAATTGGAACGAAGAATTCCTTAACCCCATTCTAATCTTGCGTTATATTTTATGATTTTATATACAGAAAATCATAGCATAGAGATGTTGAAAATGCGAGATGATTAGATAATTGGAATGAATATGCACTAGTAGACATATTGCTAGATAGTGCATAGTACATGAATATCAGAATTGTAGATTGGTAAAGCTAGTGATGTTTTACATATGCAATAAACCACTAATGACAATTGTTGTGGTTGAATCCTGGTTGAAAATGCTGACGATGTTGTTGCATGTGACCAGTAAACTTATGAAGAAAGGTTGGTGTAGCAGATATGTGATCATGAGGATCGGTGAAAGGACTGTGTAATCCTTGAAGCCAAGCTAGCCAGGTAACATCAAGAATGCTAATGGGAACCATGCAGGTATGATCTGTTTGTGTTGATGGTACAAGTGTTGAAGGATTGGGTAAGAATCCCTTGAACCATGTTTTATAATCATAAGCTGGTATGCATGTATAGTTGAATGCACTTGATGTGAATGCCATACCACCATGGCATGGTAAGGTATGGAGTAGTAAGGGAAAATGACCTTCGACCATGTTACTGTTTAAATGTTAGAATACATTCATATGAAGTTACATCATGCCATTTGCATAGATTGGTTATGATTTTAATAACTAAGCAAGTAAGGGCCATATGTGTTTGGAATGGTAAGTGTGCATTAGAAGATTTGTATACCTATGGTTGCATGAAGTGAATGCACATGAAAAGTTTGTGTAAATGTTGTAAATGTGCATGCATAGGTGTGGGTGCACATGTTGGGATTCATTGTGTGAATGCATGGTTGTGATGTATGATCATTGCAAATAAATAATAGAGGGAATGATGAATTAGTGGTAATTCTGAGATCATTTCATGAGTTGTTGGGAATGCAAGAGAAGGTTGTACAAAGGTAATCATGAGGAGAGGACTACCAGAGTGCTCTGTTGGAAGGACGGAGTTACATAAAAATGATATGGCTGCATTTAAAGTTTTACGTTGATTGTAGGGACAATGTGAAATCTGATTTTGGCATGAACAGATTTGTAAATTTTTTATTTGTGATTTTGCTGATAATTACTAATGACTGTTTGGCTTGTATAGAATTATGTCAGGAGGACATGTGGTAGGTGGATGTTCATGTATGGTAGCAGCCATAAATCCATAATGGGTAGAGTGATGCCACTTACATGAGCCAAACAATATGAGGGTGGCATCAGGGTTAAACAAATCAATTCTGTAGGAGACAGAACTGTAAAGTTCATGCTTGAATTTAACTATTAATGCCATTGACTAATTATGGAAATCAAATTTGAATATGATTGTTAAATGTTGATGATTGCTTGGCTATTTGATAAGTGTTCCAGGAAGACACATTGTAGGAAGACCATGTGTGATGTCCTCCAGAAGCCAAAACTTCATGGGAAGGATCCCATGCTTTGGAGATGGGTTTCGGGTGAAACGCCATTGTAAATCTTGATAATATCTCAGTTGAACTGCATGTGGTAAACCATGCGAGTGAGATGGTAAAGATTATTTCAGGAAGACATGTGTGGGTTATAGAATGTAAAAAGGAAATGGGATGGCAAACCGAGGGACTGTTAACTCAGAGAAGGGAGCCCCCATTCCTCAAAAGTGAAGAGAGATTACATTTGCAAATGGATAAGTGTTCTGTAAGCCCTGGCTGGTACATATATATATCTATATATATGCATGTCTAATTGTTAGAATTACTATGCAGAGCATGTTTTATTTAATTATAATAATTTAGACTGCTTGAAGTATGATTAGGACTTGCATAGTTCACATCAGCGAGGGGTGCACACTTTTCTGATGCTGAGTTATGTTAGGGTTGTCAATATTGATTACGCCCTAAGGGAATGGACGCATTCCTGGTGTTTCAATATTTGATAATGAATGTTATGAAACATGGTTACGATTTTGGAGCAACAACATTGATGAGCTTGTTGACCCAGCTTGTGTTGACAGATTGAACAAATACAATTGGTGCTATGCACTGAAGAAGCAAAGTGAAAAAGGTTGTTGTGAGGGGTTGTGTAATGTCCCCATGTTGACCCCCTTTGTATTAAATCGTAAATGATGTAAATATTGTAATTTGATCATGGTGAGGAGCTCAAGGCCAAGGCCCCACCATTGACTTAGCAATTTGTATCGGCAATTAAAAATAGATGCCTACGGTTCTTGTGCGAGATGGGCACAATGTAAATAAGACATCATGTAAATACAAATTTTAATGGAAAAACCCACAACTAGCTATGCAATGCAACAAAACGATGGGGCATGATTCTACAAGGAATAGGGAGGGGAAATAACCAAACCCTTGAACCACTAGGGTCAGCCCATGTGTCAATAAGAAAACCCATGAACTCTTAACTATCCATTTTGTCCCATGCACCCAATCATTTAATTCTTCCAAAGATTGGTTGGGGCAGTTAATGTCTTGGGATTGGAGAAGTATGGCAGTCAGATTTCATGAATGGGCAAGCCATCAACCTGAAAATCGTATTTTTGGCTTGCTGGGCAAGAAAACCCCCACGAAATGCTTCCTAAGGAAATTCTTCATCCATTACGTTCTTCCTCTCACGCAGACTGGGCTCACTAGAATTTATCCTCACGTTTTTCACCATAACCCTGCGTTTTTCCATGCCCAAGAACTCGTTTTTGGTATTGTGCAATAGCTGGGGAAGGAGGGACGCGAATTGGGACTGAGGGAGAGGTCGTTTTTTCCCCTGGGGCATTTTTCTGGAATGGGTTTTGCTCTCCCAGTCGAATTTTTCAAGTGCCCATACGTTTTGAGTCTACCCACGTTTTTCTGAAGCTCAGGAAACCCCATCTCATGCATCCCACTGTTGAAACGTTTTTCTCATGCTCAGCAAGTGTAGTTTTGTTGTTATGTGCATCCTTGTTTTGATGTGAACCTGTGAGCAAGAAACTAGAGTGGTAGTGGACAGAATTGGCTTGATAAACCTAGTGTAGGGAGTAACCTCTCAAGAAGATCAAGAGGGCTGGCTACTTTTCTATGCACACCCTGAGAGCACTAGAAAGGAAGGTATGGCTTGAGGGACTGTGTGGCAGTGAAGAGAATACTTCCTTGTGATTGGGTGTGTAGGCATTGTGAGTGCCAAGCTGAATAGATCTGGGAGAGGTACCCATAGCTCTGTGGTTGAGCTCACTAGCTTATCAATTCTTCCCTTCCATGTCCTAGCAGCCTGATAAACCCAATTGCATATTGGCTTGGCTCATCTTGGTGTATGCTTGGCTATGTGTGAGTCTGCTGTTCCCTAGTTCCTTGTAGAGATCATGCCCAGCTCGGGGGTGGCAGTTGTATCAAGAGGTTGATAAGCACAACTGGCCTATGGTTGGGTGGAACGTTGCAGTTGCATAGCCAGTTGCTTGGGACTATTTTGTCAAGATAAGTATTTCCTTGTGTTTTTAACTTTGCAATTATTCCTTTGATGAATAGCTTGAATGTATTATGGATGTGCTAATGGATTTACTTCCACTGTGTTTTCAAATGATTATGCATTTCCATATGATCTTTCAATTACTTGAATACTTAGTTAAAAGCTCCATTTTAAATTCAATGATTGTTACTAAGTATGGGGCTAGATGCCCGGTTTTTGCACCGTGTCCTCCCTATCCTGCTGGTATGGTAGGAGGGGACATTACAGGTTGCGGGGAAGGGTGTTATGTGCATGAAGGGTTGTGGCATGTGTGACAGGATGATGCAATCCTGAGGAATATTAGTAGAGCCTTGACCTATATGGTCGGTGGTGTAGTTTCCTTCCATTGGTTGAAGACCCAGACGGATGTGTTGGCTCGGAAATGGAGAGGGCCAACAAGGTATGGGACTGGTTGGGCACCACCAAGTGCTTGGTAAACCCATTCAATGTGAAGGTGTACTAGTTTGGCACTATAAACTACTTTATGTTTTGGAGCATCATGTGTGCTGGCAAAACATCCAAGTCCATAGGCGATCCCAAGGCTTGCAAAGCGAAGCAGGACCCTATGGACCAGCGAGGAAATGTCCAATACAGATAAGTATTCAATTTCATTTATTTCTTGTTTGGAATAATGAACATTTCCGGTATAAGTATTCTAACAACTAAGTTGATATTCTATTATTTCTTGTTGGAAACCTTGGTTAGTGCAGGAAGCAAGGACCCTAAAAGAGCCATAGATGCTTGGTAAATCCAGAGAGTAACTGGTTGGGCGCTACAAATGCTTGGTAAATCCAGAGAGTAACTGGTTGGGCGCTACAAATGCTTGGTAAATCCAGAGAGTAACTGGTTGGGAATTATCTTCTTAATGTTGTGGAGTAGCCGGCGTACTGGCCAAACATTCCTTAAATACTTGACAAACCTAGTCAGAGTACTGGCTTAGCATATTGCTAAATGGGATGTCTGATAAACCCAGTCGACGTACTGGCTTAGCATTGCCTATTCAAATGGTTGTGGAGCAGCCTGCGTGCTGGCCCAACATTCATTATTTTATCCATGGGAAATCTAAGGCTTGTAAAGCAAAGAAGGAGCCTGTGGAATAAAGTGAAGACATATAATACAGCTAAGTATTTGGTTATCTTGCAGCATCTTGCTTATCTAATATGAATATACATGTGTACATGATTTGGTTATGATTTCTTAAACTCTTGTTTAGAGATAAACCCGATGAACATAAACTAAACATGTGAATTGATTCAATGTTTGAGTGTAGGTATTGCTGGAATCAAGGACTATGAAGGTATCCTAGAGATGCATGTGGACATGTGACTGTCCTAAAGAGATCAGCATGAGCAAGAATGAGTAAAATGGTGCTAGTGGACTTGTGTAGGTCCTAGCAGCCAAAGGTTTTGTAGGCAATCATGGAAAGGGTTCCCTAGTTGAAAATCCTTAGACAGACCTTAGACACTAAGTGTCATAGCCAAGGAAGGGCGAGTCAAACATTCACGTTGAAGTGAAAGAGGCTAGGAGCATGAAAACCACAGTGGTGGTTTGGGTTCCGGAAGGGAACAAGATTAAGAGGAGAAAACTCTTACTGCTCTCTCTTTCCATTTTATTGTTGCATTTATAAAAGCAGAAACTTGTTTGATGCATGTCATGACATGAAATGATTGTGTTAGTTGCTTGAAATAATTGTGAATGTTGAATTAAGGAATTTCCTGTGAAAGGATGAACATGAAGGAGTTCATGTGTATGGTGGACAAGCACGGAAATTGTGAAAGTCTCGTGGATAAATCATGGACTACACATGTCAATTGGGCAATGAATTGACTAATCTTAATGTTTATGTTATGCTTGGCCTAATAGAAATTGCAATGATGAATTTCACAGGTGAGAAATTGAAAGCAATTGGTTGCAGTTGTTATAAGACCAGTGGTGCTAGCAAGAAAAGTGTGGCTTGTTGTGCACATTAACCATGGCAGAAGACCAGAGGCTGTTGGATTTGGATGAAAATATGCTTCAAACCATTGCCAAGACCCAAGAACATCTTGGAGAGATGCTCAAGCTGGAAAGCAAACATAATGAGATGAACCACAAGGTTTTGCAGGACATTGTTTTCCTGCAAAGGGAGGTAAAAATCATTCTAGAAGCCATTAGCAGTGGAAAGGACAATGGATCAATGAAGAGGCATTCATCCAATCAGCCCAATCAAAAATGTTCCAGGCAGGAAGGCTCCAAGCAAAGTGATTAGGTAAAGATAAATCAACCACTGAAATGTTGGAAATGTGGAGGAGAGCATTGCCTCCGCCATTGCCCAACAAGAAGCAACAAGAACGCTAGCAGCCATGAAGATTTCAGGCTTGTAGATCATTTGAGAAGCAAGGAAAAAGAAGGGATTGTTGTGGAGTGATGCCCACCCGCAGAGCTGGAAGATTGCATCTAGCTGGGACAGCTTGTGCGAGCCAAAGGACTTGGTCCTGGAAGTTCCAAGTAAAGGGATGTAATGCAGGGGAAAACCTGCAACATTTTTGCAATTTTTGGATATGTATAAATTGTAAATGTAATCCTAAGTAATGGAACACCGAGGACGGTGTTATTTTGAGGGAGGGGGAGTTGTAGTACCCCTATTTTGACCCTTATGGTTATTGACCTCAATGTAAATATTGTATGCAATGTGTGTCACCCTAGTGTGGAGCTCAAGGCCAATGCCCCACTAGTGGATGTTCAAGTTTTAGTTGCATAGGCAAGTATTTGACAGTTGATTATTCATGGGATGATAAGCCATGAAGAAATGTAAATGATGTAAATTTTAACATTTCAATAAAACACCTAAGGGATTGGCTGTGGAGGCAACGTGAGAAATAAGGGATGCGTATCCACTAGGGAGAGGTGAGGGGGTTGTGGTATGGGAACCCATGTTGCCACTTGTCCATTCATGAACCCATATGACCTCCCATACCGCCATTAATGCAACTATAAGAGAGTGGTTGAGAAATCTGCTCATGAAGTCGATGGAGTATGGGGCGGACCTACAGACCTGTATGGCAGGGGACGACCTGTGCTTACGTACCCCGTAATCCACTCCATGCCCGGGGAATCCGCGCAACCTGTTTTGTTATCCCGTGGTTAGGGAAGGGGGATTCATTCATTCATTAATGCAGATTCACGAACCCGCAGAACAGAGAGGGGAGAACCATAGGTCGCGATTCAGTGGAGGCACAAATCGTAGAGCCGAGTATTACCAGAAAATCCTGTTTTAGAAGCGGATAGTGGAAATCTGTGAGGGGATTCACGGGGGAAGATTTTGGGAAAGATCCAAGAGTGGATTGAAGTGGGAAAAAGATCAAAGAGTTGGATTCCAGAGTGGAACCAATGAAATCTCAAGTATCCATTAGTTTAGAAGTCAGGACCAGCCATACCTGCCTAGATCAGTGTTGAGGGAAGGGGCGCCTGAGGGATTGTGTAGCAGAGAAGGGGACCTTACTCACGCTGAGAGTGGAGGTCATGGGGGTGCCTGGGCTGTCTGAAGCCAAGGGGATATGCTTGTAGCTCTATGGATGAGTTAGTAAACTTAGTCCCTACCTCCCCATTTGCTTGACAAACCCACTGTGTGCTAAATTCCTTGAGTGACTGTGAACCAATGCTATGAGTGAGCTTGAGGGATGCTCCTTAGTGGATACATAGTCCCAGCTAGTGGATAAATAGTCCCATCTCGGGGGTGATCTCTGATTGCTAAAATAATAGAGGCAAGGCAGATATCTATGGTTGGGATGGAACGTTGCAGTCCATAGCCGGTTGCCTAGTGGTTTTCTATTAAAAGATAAGTGCCCTTATGGTGTTTGAATAAGGATGTGTGTTTATGGCTTGCTTATTACATACCAGTTATTGATTGAATGAATTTATATGGAAGTGGAGCAATAGGAAGCTTTGTATGAGTAGGGTTGTATACTTATGCCTTGCATTTGAATTGTGTTTGAAGTTGTTGTTGTGCCATGATGAATGATGGATGCATGCTAGATGTGTGTGTGTTATATATGTCAAATGCATGATTTGGTTCAGATGGTTAATAAGGATGAATGCCAGAGTATTATGTATTATGTTGTTGGGCATGTTATCGCTTTACTCCTGTACCTTGCATCTTCTTGTTATGTTGGTATTCATATATATATTCATGCTTGAGGAGTAGGGATAAATGTCCACATGTCATCCCTCAATCTGATTAGAGAAAATAAACTAAGTATAATCCTGTTGGCCCGGTTTTGCAACCAGGCTTAGTGCTATGGGCACCTGCTAACTAGTAGCAGCAGTTTCAAATAGAAATAAACAAGAAACTAATCTAAACAAAACTAATCATGGATCTATGCAAGAATATAAGCAAATAATGGAAATATTTTAAAAACAAGAACAAGAAAATATTAAAGAATTTTTGTATTGACAATGGGGCAAGCAAATGCTTGCAAGTACAATACCTCCAAGTGATGAAGGTTTGTTGAATGGCTCCAATGGTGAGCAGCTCCAATCTCCAATGGGTCCTTTCTCCAAGGCTTGCTACAATGGCCAAATACTCAAGGGATATTTTGGCAGCATGAGGATAGGAATATGAGTGGATCATCAAATGAGGAGCCCCTACCACCTTTTTATAGGTTTTGGTGGTGGGGAATACCATTTGTGGTTTTGTGGAAACCAAATGGTATTGACCAACATGGTTTAGGTACTTTTCCCTCCTTTTTCCTTTTTTGAATAAAATTAATATTTTAATTCCCTTTTTAATATTTTTGGGAATTTGGACCCTTTTTGAGGGTTTTTTATGCTTTTTTAGGAAAAATAATCTTTTTTTAATGGAAAAAGGGGTGTACTAAGGTCTTTTGGTGACCTTTTGTTGGTTTCAGAGGCTCAGATGGTGGAAAAGTGGACAAATGGGTCATGTGAATAAGGGAATGAGCTAGTGAACACTTTTTAGGTGTTAACAGATTGCCCCCTGATGTGTGAGGGCAGGAGCTCATCGTATGGCCGATAGACATCATAGTTCTTTTGTCTTTTTTCAGGGGTTTGGGAAGGAGAAGAGACCGATTGGAGACTGGAGCCACGGCCCTTGGAAGCTGCAAGAAACAAAAAATATTACATGGCCTCAATATGAATGAGGTATAATCTTTGATAATGGACGAGGCGGGCATTCCCATGCTCGTATCAAGACATATACATAACAATTAGTCCCAAGAAGGGGGATCTAATACATAAAGAATCTACTGGTACACCATAATGGTCCAGGGGGGACATTATTTTGGGATGTACTCCTGATCATAACGGATCTCAATAACTGATACACTGGAATAACTGAGGGATCGCTGAAACTGAAGGTGTCCAACATCTGTAGGGACTCAAAGACTATGAGTCATCTCTGAGAAATAATATAACTGTATACTCAAGGGAGTATGAAACTGGGGTACATCTGAATACTGTCGCCATGCGCAACCCGGATATCTATAGAAAAAGTGTAACTGGTGTTATCCATAGGAAGACTCTCAAATGTGGAGGAGTCAGGAGGTATTCGGGGTCTTCAACTAATAAGTGAAACGGACGAATACCCTGTGCGAGTCTCAACGATGCGATCAAGGTGTTGAAGTCGAGCATGTGAGAAACAACCATTTGGAGAGGCACTGAAGATTCCTCTCGAAATGATTCGTAGGAACTCATCATAAATGGTGATGAGTCCAAGACACAGGGACCTCTAGGTCTATCCTCTGGAATCAATGTGGTTGTCGTCGACAGAGGGAGACCAGCAACTAATAGGGCAATGATGTTTCCTTGATAAGAGCACGAGGTGTAAAACTGAACTGTTGTAGTACTGATGGTAGGACTGACATACTTGTGGGAATGGGAAATAACTGGGTCAAAAAGTGGGTAGACTCAAACTTCCTTTGTTCAGAGCATGATGACATGGTTGACCTGGCAGCGTAGGGAACTGACTTGTAGGTGTGGGGATCATTGCTTTGACTGAATGGTATATATTGACTCTGGGGGGGAGGACGAGCTGATAGGTGCTGTCGAGGGATTATCAAGGTGACATATTGCAAAATACTCTGAACAAAGGCGACCAAAATGGGGAAGCTGCCATATGAGTAGATGTGATCTGTCGTGGCACCAAGAGGCACCATTGATTCCTTCTTCGTAGTTTTAATGAGCTCCAAGAAGGGATAAAAGTGTGCTCTGAAATGGTACGGTCTTGTGGATTTTGTGAGCCCAGGACGGCTCATGCTCATGGTTGCTTTCATGTTTAGAGAGTCTGAAAACGGTAAGTGGACTCTATTGGTGTTTATTTTTCGGAAGTTTAGTCTCCAAGGCCCGAAAAAGCATAAAATGATGCGGATGGAGAACTCTTCTAGCCGATGTGACTAGAGTATACCTTTTTCGTAATTAGTCTACAAGGTCCGGAAAAGGGGTAAACTTATACCAGGTAGACGTCCTTTCAGATACGTTTAACGAGCATGAAAGGAAGCAAGGTTGCTCAGCAATCTTTTCATTGTTTTTTTTTTTTAGGAGTCAGAAAAGAGCTTAACAGAAACTCCCTAAGTGCCTTTTTCGTAAAAGTGGTTGCTTGGCCCGAAAAAGGGATAAAATTATACCGAACAAAAAGGGGTTGATGAGGGCGAGAAAAGGTCTCAAGCATCATCATCGGTGCGGAAAGTTGGATCCGGTGACATAAGGATTGTCGGAAACGGAGAACGGTCGATGCGGCACGCAAATCGAGGCTACATGGGGGGCATGACAAATGCCCTGAAAATCAGGACGTGACAGCGAGAAATGATCTCAAGCATCATCACGAGCGCGGAAAACTGAATCCGACGATATAAAACTCATCAAAAACGGAGAACGGCCGATGTGGCACGCAAATCGAGGCTACGAGGGGGCATGGGAAAAATGCCCAAAAAATCTAAAGGTGAGAGCGAGAAATGATCTCAAGCATCATCACGAGTGTGAAAAACTGAATCCGGCGATATAAGACACGTAAAAAATGGAGAACGGCCGATGTGGCACGCAAACCGAGGTGACGAGGGGGCATGGGAAAAATGCATGAAAAATCTAAAGGTGAGAGCGAGAAATGATCTCAAGCATCATCACGAGCGCGGAAAACTGAATCCGGCGATATAAGGCATGTCGAAAACGGAGAACGACCGATGTGGCACGCAAACCGAGGTGACGAGGGAGGTATGAAAAAAATGCCCAAAAAATCTAGGCGTGAGAGCGAGAAATGATCTCTAGCATCGTCACGAGCGCGGAAAACTGAATCCGGTGATATAAAACTCGTCGAAAATGGATAACGACCGATGTGGCACGCAAACCGAGGCGACGAGGGGGCATGGTAAAAAATGCCCGAAAAATCTGAGCGTGAGAGCGAGAAATGATCTCAAGCATCATCACGGGCTTGGAAAAATGAATCCGATGATATCAAATATATCAAAACCGGAGAGCAACCGAAGTGGTACGCAAACTGGGGCGACAAGGTGTCGGGACACAATGTTGATATTGGTCCTGGTGAGAGCGAGAAATGATCTCAAGCATCATCACGGGCACAGAAATATGAATCCGGCAGTGCAAATGGTGCGAAAAACGGAGGTCATAAGGACTTTGGAATGGTCAAAGCAAATAACTAGGTTAAAAAATTGCTACAAATAAAGGTGAGCCCACCCAGCCAATGATGCAGTGGTGGGGGGAAATGATGACCCGCGGGGGGAAATACTATGTGTATAAAATCAACTCAAATATACAAGTGACACGTGACCTCAAAAATGGTTGAGATCACGAATATGAAAAAGTGAGCAGGGTTAATGACCTGCCCCCATGCTATGTGCATGGGGTTTGTGATTGTGGATCACATATGTGTTGGTTTGAACGATGGGCTCATTGAGGTGTTGAGATAGAGATGATGGGGGAGGTTCAAAATGATTGATCATGCCTCCTATCCCGGGGTCGAGGTAATCTATTATGCCCCCTAACTCAGAGGTGTCAATGTGGTGCAGATGTTGTCTCAGAGAGAGATCAATAGGGCATTGAGCAACTGCTGGCGGGGTGTTATACCATGAGGCTGTGGGTCGTGGTGGCATACTGAAGTGATGATATGATGATGGGGGATTCCCTTTGTGGGGTGGATGCCCCCAGTATCTCCGACGAGGATCACGATGATGATGAGTAGGCAAGGTTTTGGGCCTGCCCCCATGTTGTGGACATGTGGTTTCCTGGTCGATTTGAAAGGGTTGAACCTGTGTGTCAAAGGGATCAATGGAAGGGGCTGACCGGACAGAGGGGTATCCAGTGGAGATCGTATAAATGGCGGGTTCAAGGCCAGGCATTTCGGTATCTGACCAAGTAAAGACATCAGTGAATTCTTGGAAGAGTTGTTGGTATTCTCCGATCTCATGCTCACTGTGGGAGGTTCCTAATGTGATGGTATGAAGGGCACCAAGTGGGTCAGAGATGTCAATGTGGATGACGGGAGAAATATCGGCCATGGGATCCGTTAACCAGTCGATTTTAGTAGGAAGGAAATCCTTGGACTCAACCGCAGATTGGGTAGCGGTGGTGGATGAAGTCTCTTCCAGGAGGAAGTATGGACGATGGTGCATGTCTTCCCCAGGATAATCAAAGGTAGTAGGAGTCTCGAGAACCTCTTCATCATTGCGGGAGCTTTGAGTGGTCAAATCGAGTGATGAGGTAGTGGTAGTCGAAGAGATTATGTAGATGGTGTTAATCTCTCCAAATGAGGATGATGCGGGAGGGTAGATCTCCTCGATAGTAGGGGGTGCCGTCTCTAGGTCCAAATTGTTCATCTCGTAGAGAGCTGCTCTATAGTCTGGGATGTTAGGACAGTTGTGGGAGTAGTGGCCATAAATACCGCATATCGCACATGGGTGGTTGGTACGCAGTGATTTATCACGAGGCATGGGGTTTGGATCGAGCTTGACCACCGGGATGTTGGGGTCGTCGTCCAGCATTTGCATGTGTTCCTGCAATGCAGGTAACTGTGGGCACTGATGGGTTGGATGGCCTAACTCATCACACAGCGAGCATTTTGGAGCACGAAATACGGGGGGAGGTTTAACTGCCTTGGGTGGGGGAACCGCAGTGTATGGTTGTGGGCCTCTGCCCCCAGTGGGCCTGACGAATGGAGGGGGATTCGTCGACGACGAAGGAGTCGTGATACCGGGAGGTGGTTGGGTAGAAGTAACAATGGGTTGCACCGGTTGTAGGATGACATTTGGTGTCGGTGGAGGAACGGGAGGCGTAATATACCACATGGGTAATCCCAATGTTAACTCGGGGAGACTAAGGGTAGCCATAACCGGGGCCCTTACTACACCCGAAGGAGGAAATAGAAAGGGGATTGTGTGGATAGGTGTAACACCGATGTGACTAGCGACCAATGGTGCTTTGGAAGCGCCATCAAGTGGAGCCGGAGGTATACATAACGTTTGATCTGTGGGATTAACGTTAGTGTTTTTGTCGGCGGGAGGGGCTTCAGAGGTGGAGCCATATTGGTTCCGACGGGTTTGGAGGTTGGCAGCGGCAGTTGACAAAAACTGTTGGCCCGGTTTTGCAACCAGGCTTAGTGCTATGGGCACCTGCTAACTAGTAGCAGCAGTTTCAAATAGAAATAAACAAGAAACTAATCTAAACAAAACTAATCATGGATCTATGCAAGAATATAAGCAAATAATGGAAATATTTTAAAAACAAGAACAAGAAAATATTAAAGAATTTTTTTATTGACAATGGGGCAAGCAAATGCTTGCAAGTACAATACCTCCAAGTGATGAAGGTTTGTTGAATGGCTCCAATGGTGAGCAGCTCCAATCTCCAATGGGTCCTTTCTCCAAGGCTTGCTACAATGGCCAAATACTCAAGGGAGATTTTGGCAGCATGAGGATAGGAATATGAGTGGATCATCAAATGAGGAGCCCCTACCACCTTTTTATAGGTTTTGGTGGTGGGGAATACCATTTGTGGTTTTGTGGAAACCAAATGGTATTGACCAACATGGTTTAGGTACTTTTCCCTCCTTTTTCCTTTTTTTAATAAAATTAATATTTTAATTCCCTTTTTAATATTTTTGGGAATTTGGACCCTTTTTGAGGGTTTTTTATGCTTTTTTAGGAAAAATAATCTTTTTTTAATGGAAAAAGGGGTGTACTAAGGTCTTTTGGTGACCTTTTGTTGGTTTCAGAGGCTCAGATGGTGGAAAAGTGGACAAATGGGTCATGTGAATAAGGGAATGAGCTAGTGAGCACTTTTTAGGTGTTAACAAATCCCCTTTGAAGGGTGGATAATGCTTCAGTATCTTTATGTTTATGGATGCATGGACCCTCCTACATGAGTATTTGAGCATACTTATGTATATTGCCTTTTATACTTATGTTGTACTTACATATGTTACCCTTGATGAATAGGGATAGTTCAAGGCTAAGAGGTGCAGTTTAGTCTAGTCAGGACTGTGATCAGGAGAATAGGCACCCTGTGGACCAGATGAAGGAGAAAAGATTTGGCAGAAGTGGAGCAGAACCCTCACAGGAATAAGGTTTAAGCCTTTTAAGTGGAGTTATGGACATAAATTCAGTGGGAAATTTAACATGGTATGAGTTCTCAGATGGGGCAGGGATTCCACCACTGGATAGAGCTCACCAAGAGCTTTCCAACGGTACTAACATTCTCTCATTTGGACCAAGGATGAGGAAGTTATGCCCCTCAGAATTTGTGTGGAAAGTTACCATTGCATGGGTGTGGTTCCGCATGCCCGCATCCGCAATTGTGGATTGTGGATTGCAGAAAGGTAATTTTTCCCGGTGGTAAATTATGCATTTTGGCATCCGCAATGTGGCTTGCAGATTGCGAATTGCGGATTCGTTGTTGTGGGTTGTGCATTGTGGAAAGGTAAGCTTTCCGGTTATGAAGTTTTGCAATTCCCCATCCACAATCGCGGATTGCGGATCCTCTGTTGCGGATTGCGGATTGCGGATTGCGGAAAGGTAAGCTTTCTGGTTACGAAGTTTGTGGATCCTTTGTTGCGGATTGTGGATTCGCTGTTGCGGGTTGTGGATTGCGGAAAGGTAAGCTTTTCGGTTACGAATTTTTGCACTTCCGCATCTGCAATTGCGGATTGCGGATTGCGGGTTGTGGATTACGGATCCGAGTCATTTCAATTGTGTGTGTGTATTCAGTCTAATTTGGAGAAAAAAAAAGTATCCAGGTCTCCCATTGCCTTTGAAGGACGCCGAGGTGATCTGGGGACGTTACATATATGATGAAGCTTAACGCAGTATAGTAGAATCCAAAGTTCCAACAATTCTCCTTTTGTATTTGTCCTGGACCCGTAGTTCATCCATAAATTTTTATGTCTATTGTTTTCCATTTCAATAATAGCCCTTACAGCACACTTGCCACCATTTACCTGTGAAGCACCATCACATTTGTCTCTACTACCAACCAAAAGGGTTTGTTGTTGTCTTTTGTGTCTATCTATATTAATAGATAGTCTCGATGGGGATCCTGAAAATTACAAATAACCTGCAATTTCTTTACCCATGCACCACTCGAGATTTATGGCCTTGTTTTAAAAAATGCATAGATTCCTTGATTTCCATGTTTCCCAGATAATAAAACATGCCAATTCCCCCAAATTTCTATTTCGTGTAAACCAATTATGTAGGCATTCCTGTAGTGAATTTCCATACCAAGCCACTATTTTAGTGAAAGAATGACTGAAAGCTAACCGATTTTTTGCAGAAAAGGGGCAACTTACAAACAAATGGAGGATCGATTCAGCATCTTCCTTACAAAGTGAGAAAATATTTGGACTTGTGAATCCTCTTCTTTCCAATTTATCCCATAAAATAATCTTGTTTTCCAATGCTAACCAGTTGAAAATCCTCACCTTCAAAGGTGAATTTCACTACCAACATTTATTGTGCCACCATTTATGATCTACAGGTAGAACAAACATAATCGTTTCATAAGCTAATCTAGTAGACAGTGTTCCATCCTTAGTATTCCATGACCATTTTAATAGGTCTTCACCTTCCGAGATATGTAGATTACCACGGTAGAGATCATATATATATTCAGTCCATTCTTTTGCAATACATCCCTAGAGTCCCAACTGAGATGCACCAATCCATTTGTGCATTGCACTGTTTGGAAAATTTGCTATCAAAGCATAGTTGAGTGTACAAATGCCACATAAATGCAGATGGTAAATAAGATCTTCGGATAGTTTATATTTCAAAGGTCCTACGATTATAGGATCTTCTCCTACTTGGATATTCCTTCGATTCCCTAGATACCAAGCTAACCATTCTGCCATCACCGAAAAGGAGAATAAGAGACCTTCCCAGATATTGGATATTCCCTTCTTATTTGTGTTCTTTGTTTGGATCCATTGAGGAATAGTTAAATTCTGGATATATTTATCTTTAATAATGCAACTCCAAAAACTATCCACTGTCAAAGCTCTCCATAAACTCTTTTCCAAAAGAGCTTAAGATAAATTGTAAATATTTTTTAACAACCAACCACCTTTTTCATATGGCCTGGCTAATATTGTCCACTCAATAAGATGGAACTTATGGTTGTCCCTTCCTGACCAAATGAAGTTATGTATTTTCCTCCTAATTCCTAATATAATTGTTTTTGGAATTTTGCACATAGATAACCAGTATACCCCAATATTTTGTAAAACAGATTTTGCTAATGTGAGTCTTCCTCCAATTGATACTGATTTCCAGTACCAATGATGAATTATCCTATCGAAACGTTTTAGGAGCTAATGCCAGTCAACACTTTGTATCCATTTGGTTTAATAAAGTACCTGAGATATTTTGTACCTTCAACTAGGAGTGATGAACTCTGAAAGGAAAAAATTGTAAAATTTCCCCCATCTGCTCATCCTCCAAATTGTGCTTAAGTATAATAGATTTTTCTCCATTTATAACCATCCATGTAGACTTGTAAAAAAGATTTAAAATATTTTTTAAGTATTCCCATTCATCCTTCTTAGCCACCCCAAACATCATCACATCATCAACAAATAATTGGTTTGATATTGCTATCTTAGAAGTAACCTTAATACCTTTTATATCCAAACATCCCTTTGCTTTGTGTATGAGCCGGCTAAGACCTCAATGTAAATATTGTATGCAATGTGTGTCACCCTAGTGTGGAGCTCAAGGCCAAGGCCCCACTAGTGGATGTTCAGGTTTTAGTTGCATAGGCAAGTATTTGACAGTTGATTATTCATGGATGATAAGCCATGAAGAAATGTAAATGATGTAAATATTAACATTTCAATAAAAAACCTAAGGGACTGGCTATGGAGGCAGCGTGAAAAATAGGGGTTGTGTATCCACTAGGGAGAGGTGAGGGCATTGTGGGATGGGAACCCATGTTTCCACTTGTCCATTCATGAACCCATATGACCACCCATACCGCCATTAATGCAACTATAAGAGAGTGTTTGAGAAATCGGCTCATGAAATCGATGGAGTATGGGGCGGACCTGCGGACCCATATGGCAAGGGACGACCTGTGCTTGCGTACACCGTAAGCCACTCCATGCCTGGGGAATTTGCGCAACTTGTTTTGCTATCCCGTGGTTGGGGAAGGGAGATTCATTCATTCATTAATGCAGATTCACGAACCCGCATAACAGAGAGGGGAGAACTAAAGGTCTCGATTCGGTGGAAGCACAAATCGTAGAGCCGAGTATTACCAGAAAACCCTGTTTTAGAAGCGGATAGTGGAAATCTGTGAGAGGATTCACGTGGGAATATTTTGGGAAAGATCCAAGAGTGGATTGAAGTGGGAAAAGGATCAAAGAATTGGATTCCAGAGTGAAACCAGTGAAAGCTCAAGTATCCATTAGTTTAGAAGTCAGGACCAGCCATACCTGCCTAGATCAGTGTTGAGGGAAGGGGCGCCTGAGGGACTGTGTAGCAGAGAAGGGGACCTTAATCAGGCTGAGAGTGGAGGTGATGGGGGTACCTGGGATGTCTGAAGCCAAGGGGATATGCTTGTAGCTCTATGGTGGATCTCAATCAATTAGTAAACTCAGTCCCTACCTCCCCATTTTCTTGAAAAACCCACTGTGTGATGAATGCCTTGAGTGACTGTGAACCAATGTTGTGAGTGAGCCTGAGTGATGCTCCTTAGTGGATACATAGTCCCAGCTCGGGGGTGATCTCTGATTGCTGAAATAATAGAGGCTAGGTAGGGATATATGGTTGGGATGGAACGTTGCAGTCCATAGCCGGTTGCCTAGTGGTTTTCTATTAAAATATAAGTGCCCTTGTGGTGTTTGAATAAGGATGTCTCATGTATTTATGGCTTGCTTATTACATACTAGTTATTAATTGAATGAATTTATATGGAAGTGGAGCAATAGGAAGCTTTGTATGAGTAGGGTTGTATACTTATGCCTTGTATATGAATTGTGTTTGAAGTTGTTGTTGTGCCATGATGAATGTTGGATGCATGTTAGATGTGTGTGTGTGTGTTATATATGTCGAATGCATGATTTGGTTCAGATGGTTAATAAGGATGAATGCCAGAGTATTATGTATTATGTTGTTGGGCATGTTATTGCTTTACTCCTGCACCTTGCATCTTCTTGTTATGTTGGTATTCATATATATATTCATGCTTTAGGAGTAGGGCTAAATGTCCACATGTCATCCCTCAATCTGATTAGAGAAAATAGACTAAGTATAATCCCATTTGAAGGGTGGATAATGCTTCAGTATCTTTATGTTTATGGATGCATGGACCCTCCTACATGAGTTATTGAGCATACTTCTGTATATTTCCTTTTATACTTATGTTGTACGTACATATGTTACCCTTGATGAATAGGGATAAGTTCAAGGCTAAGAGGTGCAGTCTAGTCCAGTCAGGACTGTGATAAGGAGAATAGGCACCCTGTGGACCAGATGAAGGAGAAAAGATTTGGCAGAAGTGGAGTAGAACCCTCACAGGAATAAGGTTTAAGCCTTTTAAGTGGAGTTATGGACAGAAATTCAGTGGGAAATTTAACATGGTATGATTTCTCAGATGGGGTGGGGATTCCACCACTAGATAGAGCTCACCAAGCGCTTTCCAATGATACTAACCTTGTCTCATTTGGACCAAGGATGAGGAAGTTATGCCCCTCAAAAGTTGTGTGGAGAGTTACCATTGCAGGGGTGTGGTTCTGCATGCCCGCATCCGCAATTGCGGATTGAGTATTGCAGAAAGGTAAGTTTTCCTGGTGGTAAATTATGCATTCTGGCATCCACAATACGGATTGCGGATTGCGGATCCTCTGTTGCGGATTGTGGATTCGCTGTTGCGGGTTGTTGATTGCGGAAAGGTAAGCTTTTCGGTTATGAAGTTTTGCACTTCTACATCTGCAATTGCGGGTTGCGGATTCGCTGTTGTGGGTTGTGGATTGCGGATCTGAGTTATTTCAATTGTGTGTGTGTATTCAATCAAATTTGGAGAAAAAAAAAGTATCCGTGTCTCCCATCGCCTCTGAAGGATACCGAGGTGATCTGGGGACGTTACATATATGATGAAGCTTAACACAATATAGTAGAATCCAAAGTGCCAACAATTCTCCTTTTGTATTTGTCCCAGACCAGTTCATCCATAAATTTTTATGTCTATTGTTGTCCATTTCAATAATATCCCCTGCACCACACTTGCCACCATTTACCTGTGAAGCACCATCACATTTGTCTCTACTACCAACCAAAAGGGGTTGTTGTTGTCTTTTGTGTCTATACAAATTAATAGATAGTCTTGATGGGGATCCTGAAAATTCCAAATAACCTGCAATTGCTTTACCCACGCACCACTCGGGATTTATGGCCTTGTTTTAAAAAATGCATAGATTCCTTGATTTCCATGTTTCCCAGATAATAAAACATGCCAATTCCCCCAAATTTCTATTTCGTGTAAACCAATTATGTAGGCATTCTTGTAGTGAATTTCCAGACCAAGCCGATATTTTAGTGAAAGAATGACTGAAAGCTAACCGATTTTTTGCAAAAAAAGGGGAAACTTACAAACAAATGGAGGACCGATTCAACATCTTCCTTACAAAGTGAGCAAATATTTGGATTCGTGAATCCTCTTCTTTCCAAGTTATCCCATAAAAGAATCTTGTTTTCCAGTGCTAACTAGTTGAAAATCCTCACCTTCAAAGGTAAATTCCATTTCCAACATTTATTGTGCCACCATTTATGATCTACAGGTAGAGAAAACATAATCGTTTCATAAGCTAATCTAGTAGATAGTGTTCCATCCTTAATATTCCATGACCATTTTAATAGGTCTTCACCTTCCGAGATATGTATATTACCATGGTAGAGATTATATATATATATTCAGTCCATTCTTTTTCAAGACATCCCTAGAGTCCCAACTGAGATGCACCAATCCATTTGTGCATTGCACTGTTTGGAAAATTTGCGATCGAAGCATAGTTTAGTGTACAGGTCTGACATAAATGCAGATGGTATATAAGATCTTCGGATAGTCTGTATTTCAAAGGTCCTTCGATTATAGGATCTTCTCCTACTTGGATATTCCTTTCATTCCCCAGATACCAAGCTAACCATCCTGCCATCACCGAAAAGGAGGATAAGAGACCTTCCTAGATATTGGATATTCCCTTCTTATTTTTTATCTTTGTTTGGATCCATTGAGGAATAGTTAAATTATGGATATATTTATCTTTAATAATGCAACTCCAAAAACTATCCATTGTCAAAGCTCTCCATAAACTCTTTTCCAAAAGAGCTTAAGATAAATTGTAAATATTTTTTAACAACTAGCCACCTTTTTCATATGGCCTAGCTAATCTTGTCCACTCAATAAGATTAAACTTATGGTTGTCCCTGCCTGACCAGATGAAATTATGTATTTTCCTCCTAATTCCTGATGGAATTGTTTTTGGAATTTTGCACATAGATAACCAGTATACCCCAAGATTTTGTAAAACAGATTTTGCTAATGTGAGTCTTCCTCCAATTGATAACCATTTACAACACCAATGATGAATTATCCTATCAAAATGTTTTAGGAGCCAATGCCAATCAACACTTTTGTATCCATTTGGTTTAATAAAGTACCTGAGATATTTTGTACCTTCAACTAGGAGTGATGAACTCTAAAAGGAAGAAATTGTAAAATTTCCCCCATCTGCTCATCCTCCAAATTGTGCTTAAGTATAATAGATTTTTCTCCATTTATAACCATCCCTGTAGACTTGCAAAAAAGATTTAAAATATTTTTTAAGTATTCCCTTTCATCCTTCTTAGCCACCCCAAAAATCATCACATCATCAACAAATAATTGGTTTGATATTGCTATCTTAGAAGTAACCTTAATACCTTTTATATCCAAACATTCCTTTGCTTTCTGTATGAGCCGGCTGAGACCTTCTATAACAATCAGAAACAATAGAGGTGATAGAGGACATCCTTTTCTAAGGCCCTTGGAGCTAGAAGTGAAGTCCGTGGGGCAAACATTTATCAGAATAGCATAATTTACCAATGAGACACATCCCATAATCTACCTAATGGCCTTCCACGGGATACCAATCTACATTAATGCTAATCTGAGGAAACCCCAGTTCACCTTATCATACACTCTAGCTAGGTTTAGCTGGAGAATCAGTGCCTTTAAATTCCGAGATTTTATGCTATGAAAAGCTTCTTATGGCATGCCTATGGCATCTAGTATCGGTCTGTTTTCTCAAAACCCAAATTGCTCCCTTAACATACATTTGGATAAGGCTAGCTTGATTCTTTTTTCAATTATCTTTGATTAAATTTTGTAGATGACGTTACATAGAGATATAGGTATGTACTCCTCAAATGTATCTGGATTAGAATATTTTGGGATTAATGCAATAAATGTTTAATTCAAGGCTACCGATACTTTACTTGAAATTCTGGTGTCTTCAACCATTGTGAGGATGTCATGTCCCATAATGCTAAAAAATTTGAGGAAAATATTTGCGGTTGTCACGTCCCCTCCCGTCGATCCGTTGCAATGGAGGAAACATGAACAAACATACTGGGCTTATTTGACAATCTCAGGCCCATTCATTAGTAAGAAAATTCATGATTAAATAAAAACTCATGTGTGCAGATCATTCTTAATAAACACAGCGGAATTACACACTATCCACACACCATTTCATCATGCATTCAACATATAAACAACAGTCATTAATTAAAACATTGCAAAGCATAGAATTAACATAACTCAAACCACAAGAATACTTATCTTGAAATGTAGTGTAGAATCATACTCAATATGAACACAAATGCCTACTGAAATTACATAACGGAATTAAAAAACATATTAACACACACACAGAATGGAATGCATCAACATATTTCCTCCAGGAAGAATAATGAAACAATCATACAATAATCAACCTCATTCTCATGATGTGCACAGGATTCATGCCAACTAGCTTAAGATAATCATTTCATTCAATTAACATGAATAATTAAACATGCAGAACAGAACACAGAATGATCATACTTTAACCACATAGAACACTTATCTTTATGATGAAGTTGTCCAAACAACTGGCTATGTGAGAGCAACGTTCCACCCAACCATAGATCTCTGTCCAGCCTATATTCTTCCAACTGAGAGATCACCCCCGATCTGGGATGTGTATCCACTAAGGAGGAACTAAACAGGCTCACTCACAACCATGGTTTCACTCAAATAGTCATGCTAATCCAACACACAATTGGGTTTATCAAGCATGCAATAAGCAACAGGGAGGAGGCTAAGCCAGTGAGCTCAACCACATAGCTACAGACATCTCAAGCTAAATTCAAGCAA
Organism: Larix kaempferi; assembly: GCA_027924585.1. NCBI lineage: Eukaryota > Viridiplantae > Streptophyta > Pinopsida > Pinales > Pinaceae > Larix > Larix kaempferi. The sequence continues at coordinate 9,477,164 of BSBM01000535.1, read as the reverse complement.
TCCAATCCTCTGTTAAAACATTCACACTTGGATTTCTCACAATTCTGTCATCAAATAACTCAATCTCGTCACTGGATTTCTAGGCTGTAAAAACTGGGTTTTCCAATGGATTTCGGGGTAGCTAAAGCTCTCAATTTCACCCCAAGGTTCATATTTATGGATTCCCCATTGGATTTCACTGTCAATACCAAATTATGGGCGTTTATGGCACTTCAAAACGTGGGTTCTTGCAAAGTTGTGATTTCTGTTTTTTCTCACTGCTGGGCATTCGTAATGGATGAAAACTGAAGCTGGATCTTCAACCATGGAATGGGAATGGGGAAAAATGAGTTCCCATTAGTTAGAGTGACTTTTGGGTCAAGAAAACAGAGCCCATACTCTTCCATACGAATTTCTGGGTTTCCCATGCTCCATTGAAGCCATGGTCTAATTTCTTCAACAACTTTCTTACACAGAATTAAATGCCAGCAAAGAAAGTCAAATGGGTTCTCAAGATGACATTTGGCAGCCTATGTTTCAATCCCACAACCCCCTCACCACTCCCTAATGGATACACATGGCCCCTTCTCATTAGTTGCTTTCATATCCAGTTTTGGTATTTTATTGCATGATGTTTATTTACATAATTTTTACAATGTTCCATGGCTAAATAACACATGGGTAACATAATATCTAATACTTGCCTTTTAAATAAAATTCGAGCATCCACTAGCGGGACCTTGGCCTTGAACTCCATGCTAGGAAAACATACATCACATGTATACAATATTTACATTAAAAGCTAATATATCGTAAGGGTCAAAATGGGGTATTACAATCCCCTCCCCCTTAGAATAACATCGTCCTCGGTGTTCCAATACTTAGGAATACATACACAATTTACACGTCCAAAATTTTTGAAAATTTTGCAGATCTGCCCTGCATTCTATCCTTTACTTTGAACTTTTAGGACCAAGTCCTTTGGCTTCCACAAACTGCTCCTGCTGGTTCTGCCCTTCCAGCTCGTCCACAAGTCTGAAAGCTTTATGACTGCTACCCTCTGGATGTTCCTTTGTTGGGCAGTTGCCTCCACATTTCCAACATTTCAGTAGTTGCTTTATCTTTTCCTGCTCAATTTCCTTTGAGTCTTCCCACATGTAACGTTTCTCAGTGGACTGATTGGATGCATGTCTCCCCATTGATCCATTGTCCTTTCCTTGGTTGATTGTTTCCAGAATTATTTTTACTTGTCTTTGCAGACAAACAGAGTCCTTCAAAACCTTATGGTTCATCTCATTCTGCTGCTTTTGTAGCTTGAGCAGTTCTCCAAGATTTTCTTGGGTCTTGGCAATTGTTTGAAGAAGAGTTTCGTCCAAATCTATTAGTTTTTGGTTTGTTGCCATGGAAATGTACACAACTAACCACAATTTTCTTACTAGCAACACTTGCTTGTATTAGCTGCAACCAATCTTTTCAATTTCTCGCTCGTGAAATACATCATTGCAATTTATGTTAGGCCAAACATAATATAAACATTAAGATCAGTCAATTCATTGCCCCATTGACATGTGTAGTCCATGCTTTATCCATGAGACTTTCACACTTTCCATGCTTGCCCAACATACACATGAATTCCTTCATGTTCATCCATTCACATGAAATTCATTAATTTAGCATTCACAGTTATTTCAAGCAATTAACACAATCATTTCAAGTCATGACATGCATCAAACCATTTTCTATTTTTATAAATGCATCAATAAAAAAGGAAAGAGAGAGCAGTAAGAGGTTTCTCCTCTTAGTCTTGTTCCATTTTGGAACCCACACCACCACTGTGGTTTTCATGCTCCTAACCTCTTTCACTTCAATGTGAATGCTTGACCTGCCCATCTTGGCTATGACACTTAGTGTCTATGGTCTATTCTAGACCTCTCAGCCATGGAATCCCTCCACATGGTTTTTCTACAACTCTTGGCTACTAGGACCCACACCGTCCCACTAGCACTATCTTTCATTACTGCTCAGGCTGAGCTCTTTAGGACGGTCACATGTCCACATGCATCCCTAGAATACCTTCATAGTCCTTTCTTCCAACAATACCTACACTTAAACATTGAATCAATTCACATGTTTAGTTTATTCTCATAGGGTTTATCTCTAAACAAGAGTTTAATAAATCATAACCAAATCATATACACATGTATATTCATAAACAAGAAGCTGCAAGATAACCAAACACTTATATGTATTCTGCGTTTCCTCTCTGTGTTGATGTATATGTAACTTCGGAATGTATTTCACATATATGTATATTGTATTCCTATAGAGATGTTATTATTCCTTTATACGGAAGTGTCGTCATTTATATTGTAAGTGTTGTAACTTATACTTGATGGGTTATTAGACCACCTTGTTGAGGTCGGCCCTGTATAAGTCATGTGGGTCAAAGGGTTATTAGACCACCCTATTGGGGGTTGGCCATGTGGGTCAAAGGGTTATTAGACCACCCTAGTGGGGGTCAGCCCAGTCATCATTATGTTAAGTGGTTAAGTTGAGGCCAACCTAGTTGAGTAAAGGTCAAGTCAAGTTAGTGTATAAATAGAGAGTGTGTCTCTCTCATTTTACACATTCTATTCTCTCACTCACACTTTGGAGAGTGGCGCACTTGTGGAGGAGGAGGCTCTGCTTCTAGGAGAAGACTATCTCTTGTATTCTGGTTGTATCATTGCTCTATCTATCTCTGAGGAAGTTATTGGGGTTTTTCACCTTTATGGTTTTCCCCAAGTAAACTCTGTGTCTCTTGTGTGCTTGCATTATTGTGTCCATGATTGATATGCTGTAGATTTGTTGTACATGTTGTTCTCTCAGTTAAGATCCTAGATCAGATTGAAGTAAATTCTGAAAATTTAACATGGTATCAGAGCTAACCTGAAAGAAGGCATGATATGGCATGTATGACACTTGTTGCACTTACGATGCTAGGGCTTGATATAGCAAAAACCAATCATCGTAGAACTTTCGCTATAAATCCGTTTTGGCGAAGTTTTCGGATCTAAAACTTTAACAGGTCGAAGATTAAATCCCCATGTACCTTGTGTCCAAAGGAAAACCTCTAATTCGTTGTACTTTGTGATTTATGATCTGTACAATATAGGGTTTCTGCCTCTTCCAGATCTGAGTCAAAATCAGGTGACCTTGGGAAAAATGTCATAACTTGGGCTAGGCAGCTCCAAATGAAATTTTGTAAAAAGTGTCAGGTAGTACACAGACTTTACTATCTCAGGAAAAAATTTCAGATGCTGAAGTTGAAACAGTGACACGTGGCACACCGTACAAGTTCACTCTCCTGTATTATCCCATAAACAGGTCACGTTGCGACACTTGGCCTAACTCTCTCTCAGAGAATCCAATTGAGTTCAAAACTATCGGGATGGAAAGATAACAGGTCGATCTATCTCAGGAAACATTTTTAGACCCTGTGGAATGAAAAGTTCGGAGTTACACAAAAAACAATCAGGTACATATTTTTGTCAAAACAGAATTATTTTTGAGTACCTTCATTCATGGCTTCCGGAATTTAGAGCTTCGGAGAAAGTTGGAATTTTTGTAATCGGAGACCACGGCTGGATGCTACTCATCAAAATCGAAATTTAGGGACCAAGATCAGATTTTTTGGTTGGGCAGAAGGCCGGGCTTTATCAAACCCCAGTTCGGGACTTTGATCGGAAAGATGGAAAATTAGGGCTTCTGCAAAAATTGGAATTTTGGAAATCTGTGACCACGGCTGGAAGCTCCTTAGAAAAATCGAAGCTTAGAGTTTTGAATCAAATATTTTGGTTGGATGAAGCTTCGGAAACTCAAACCCTAATTCAGGGTCCTCCCCAATGAATCTGGAAATCTAAAAGGCAATTTCGAGGGGTGAAACTTTGCAGTTTTCAAATTCTGAATATACCAACTTGATCAGCTCATCAAGGCGCATATTTCTATCCTTTAGGAAGTTTGAAATTCAAAGTTTGAATTTTTGGGGTTTCTTTGACAAACCCTAATCCAGCTCCAGGTCCAGTTCTTGCAAATCAAGTGGATTGGGTTAATCCTAGAAGAAGATGGATTGGTCACCTACATAAGTGAAGAAGTTCCTGTGTCAGAGGGAGATGAGGCTAAGGCCTTCCATAAGAAGATTACAAGCAATCTTGACAGGTATGGCTTACAGATATGTTTCATGGTTAAGTTTATCATATGTTTGTCTTCATATCATTACAGTACAATCTTTATTAATTACTGGACTTGTCGTATCACCTTAATAGAAGATATTCATTGATTAAGGTTTTGACACTTATGATTGTACTAATGCATTGTGATGTTGTACGAGGTTTATGTTATTTGCTAACACAAAAGGTACACCAAGAAAGTCAAATCATGCTCTACTTCAAGAACATATGCTCATGGTGACATGAAGACAAAGATTCATCCATTGTCATGGATCACATAGAAGATCTACTTTCGAGGTATGTATAACTTGGTTCTACAATGGTTAACTTATGAGACATGCAGGTTACTAGCACAAGTCACTAAAGAGAACCAGAAGACATTATGTGAGTATGTTAGACATAACCAGCTAGCATGCTAATCCAGGTATGTTTTTCCTATATCAAGCTAGAATCCTACCTTGTGTTAGGATCTTATACTGTTGTGTTGTTGATCATGATTATTCATGAAGTCATAGGTTTGAATAATCATGGTTGTATGCATATTATGTTTCTTACCATAATTGATGATATGACTAACCAGAAGAATCATGAAGGTATAGGTTTGAATAATCACGGGTTTTATGCATATTATATCTCTTATCTTGATTGATGATTCAACTAACTAGAAGAGTCCTATGATCAAATAAGAATGTGTATGAGTAAAAGAAGACTTCCCTGAAACCTTGAATACTAATGTTTATTATCTGTGAATGATCATGAATATACATGTTTAAGATTATTGTGTTTTGATAGTATTAAGATTATACTAATAAATGTGTGATTATGTATGAGACCTCAAGGATGACACAATGATGATACTAATAAGCATGCATAGTGATTAAGGATGGATGTAAGTTCAAGGACAGGTAATCCAGGAAGCAAAGATCAAGAGGGAGCACACTCCAGTTGTTCCTGCAAGAAAGCAAAGGAGCACACTTCAGTAGTTTATGCAAGGATGCAGATATTCAGAGGGAGTTGACCACTTCTCACAATCCACATAAGAATGGAGTTGCAGAAAAGAAGCAAAGACTGAGAGGGAGTCAACCCAACAAACAAACAAAGATAAGTATTTGAATTGTCATTACTTGCATATTTTATTGTTTAAATAATACTGTTCAATAATGTATATACTGATGTTCCTAGAATTAGGTTTTGTATTATGCATATTAGAATAGTTGCATTGATGAACAGTATACTACTAATATGCATGGGAAGTGGCCTATGGCACTGTACAACATTCCATTGCTACTTATCTAGAATGAAACCTCTTTGCTGACATGTTGGGAGTTGTGCACACTCTTAACAATGTTCTGGTAGAGATTGGAAGGCATCTAGAAAGTTACGGGATATGGATAAATGTTGTATTGAAGCATTGGCTAAGATAATTGCATGACTGTATGACATATTTCTTTATGTGTAAGAATTTGTTCTGAAAACTATGAGATGTTTTCTAATCATGCAATTTAACTTGTTGTGTAGGAAAGATCATATGCCATCACCTACAAAAGAAGAACTACAACATTTGTTCAGCAACAAAATTATCTATTGAAGATATTGAAGTTCCCAGGATATGGGAAGAATGCCATGATCCGTCGATCATGAAGAATGATGTTTGGGATGTAGTCCCAAGACCTGAAGGGGAGTCTGTAGTGACTTCCAAGAGGATCTACAAGATCAAGCATGCTGCAAGTGGTAGCACAGAGACTTTTTCTCCTGTAGCCAGATACACTTCCATTAAATCAGTACTTGCTCTGGCTGCAGTGATGAAGAGGAAGATACACTTTCTTGAATGGTATAGTTGAAGAACAAGTGTATGTGGTGCAGCTACTTGGTTCTGAGACACATGACAGGGACTCACATATGTGCAGAACTTGGTATGGTAGGATAGACATCTTTCTATCCAGTTTGGGCTTTACCAAGAGTAAAGTGGATTCCAACCTTTACTACAAAGTTGAGGAAGGAAATCCAATGATACTACTTTTGTATATGGATGACCTGTTTGTAACAGGTGAGGATAGATTGATTGCCGACATGCAGCGGAAGCTTGCTGCCGAGTTCGAGTTGAAGAACTTGGGGATGATGCACTATTTGTTTTTTTGGCATGGAGGTGTGGCAGAGTGCAGATGGAATATTCCTTGGAAAAGAGAAGTATGCAGTAGAGATCCTGAAGAGGTTCGGGATGATGGACTGCAAGGCTATGGCCACACCTATGGCATCAAACCTGAAGCTTCTGTGTGATGCTTCATCTGATCCAGTTGATGTCACTGTGTATCGTCAGATGATTGGGTCCTTGATGTACTTGACAAACACGAGACCAGATATTTACTTTGCGGTGAACACATTGAGCCAGTTCCTGACGGATCCGAGAGATGTTCACCTGGTTGCTGTAAAGCATATTCTAAGATTGGGCAGGTAGTGTTGCAGATAGGAAGATCACTTATGGGTGCTGCTTCAGTATGGGATCAGGTGTGATCTCTTGGTTTAGTAGGAAGCAGTCTTGTGTAGCACTGAGTACAGCCAAAGTAGAGTATGTTGTGACGGATGAGCAGGTTGCAGATGTATTGACCAAGCCATTGGCCAGAGTGCAGTTTGAGTACTTCAGAGAGAGGCTTGGTGCACTTCAGATCAAGGTTCCTTCCAAAGGGAATTGATGAGTCCAGAAGATGTAGATGCACATGATATTTTCTGACATGGTTGATGTGTTCTCCCATGGTTGTGATGTAATTGCTGAGCCATTCTCACATGGTGGTTGATGTGTTCTCCCATGGTGTAGATGTAAGGGCTGAAGCCATTTTTCACATGGTGGTAGATGTGTTCTCCCATGGTGAAAAAGTAAGGGTTGGAGCCTTTCCCGAATGGTGGTAGATGTGTTCTCCCATGTCGGTGGTGTAAGTGTTGGACGATGTGCATCTGGGATGTGCTTCGTGGACGATGAGATGATCTGAAGAAGACGATGCTATGATGATCAGGAGGATCATGGATGATGAGCATCAAGACGATGCTCCAGTTATTGCTCTGTGTATGCATCATGTTGATGCTGGATATGATCAGTTAGATCATTTATATTTGTGTGTATGTACGCATCGTGTTGATGCTGGATATGATCAGTTGGATCATTTATATGTATGTATGCATCATGTTGGATGCTGGATATGATCGGTTGGATCATTTGTATGTATTTGTATATGCATCATGTTGGATGCTTGGACCATGTATCTGTATATGTATCAGGTGGATACATTGTATGATCAGGTAGATCATGTATGTTGATATGTATCATGTATTTGTATTTGTATCAGGTGGATACACTGTATGATCAGGTGGATCATGTATGATGATATGTATCAGGTAGATACTTGGTATGCATCAGGTGGATGCATTGTATGATCAGGATGATCATGATGATGAGCTTCAGGATGTTGCTCCAGATGATATGTATCAGGATGATACAATGATGATTATGAGTGTGATCATGAGCATCAGGATGATGTTTTGTGCGATGATGATCCATTGGATCATGAGTATCAGGTTGATACTTGGAGGTCAGAGATGATATGTGGCAGGTTGTGCAAATAGCATGTAGTTAGTCCTGGGAGATCTTGCTGGTCGTGCTGCGGCACATAAATGTTCATGGGATACTCTTTCTGGTATTGCTATGTAGTATGTAATCAGTCCTCAGATATCTGATAGGTTGAGCTATGTGCTCGTAATCAATCCTGGGATGAGGTATTACTACGGAGACATGTAATCAGTCCTGGAGATCCGAGAGGTTGAGCTGTGTGCTCGTAATTAGTCCTAGGATGCTCTTTAGAGATCTTGCCGGTCGTGTTGTGGCACATAAATGTTCCTGGGATGCTCTTTAAAGGTTTTGTCTATCCACATGTAATCAGTCCTGGAGATCCGAGAGGTTGAGTTGTGTGCTCGTAATAAGTCCTGGGATGCTCTTTAGAGATCTTGTCGGTCGTGCTGTAGCACATAAATGTTCCTGGGATGCTCTTTAAAGGTATTGTGGAGGAGATGCATGTAATCAGTCCTGGGAGATCTTGTCGGTCGTGCTTAGGCACATAAATGTTCCTGGGATACTCTTTAAGGTATTGCATCCGCACATAAAATTAGTCCTGAGAGGCCACCTCTATCAGACCGTTCGCACAGATGATGAAGACCTGCAAGTGGTGGGCCTACATCCAGTATGAAAAAGGACTGGCTCTGTAGAACTTCCTATGATGAGTAGATTCTGAGATTGATTGAGATAGCAGCAGCAGTGACGATGATGATGACTCGATGACGATTATCTAGTGATGATGATCCAGAGAAGAAGACTTGTGCTAGAAGACCTGTGTCGAGAAATACCTTCCTAGTTAAGAGGGAGTGTTGATGTATATGTAACTTCGGAATGTATTTCACATATATGTATATTGTATTCCTATAGAGATGTTATTATTCCTCTATACGGAAGTGTCATCATTTATATTGTAAGTGTTGTAACTTATACTTGATGGGTTATTAGACCACCTTGTTGGGGTCGGCCCTGTATAAGTCGGCCATGTGGGTCGAAGGGTTATTAGACCACCCTATTGGGGGTCGGCCATGTGGGTCGAAGGGTTATTATACCACCCTAGTGGGGGTCGGCCCAGTCAGCATTATGTTAAGTGGTTAAGTTGAGGCCGACCTAGTTGAGTAAAGGTCAAGTCAAGTTAGTGTATAAATAGAGAGTGTGTCTCTCTCATTTTACACATTCTATTCTCTCACTCACACTTTGGAGAGTGGTGCACTTGTGGAGGAGGAGGCTCTGCTGCTAGGAGAAGACTATCTCTTGTATTCTGGTTGTATCATTGCTCTATCTATCTCTGAGAAAGTTATTGGGGTTTTTCACCTTTATGGTTTTCCCCAAGTAAACTCTGTGTCTCTTGTGTGCTTGCATTATTGTGTCCATGATTGATATGCTGTAGATTTGTTGTACATGTTTTTCTCTCAGTTAAGATCCTAGATCAGATTGAAGTAAATTCTGAAAATTTAACACTCTGGTCCACAGGGTCCTGCTTTGCTTTGCAAGCCTTGGGATCGCCTATGGACTTGGATGTTCGGCCAGCACACAGGCCTCTCCACAACATGAAATAATTAATGTCCAACCAGTACACCTTCACGCTGACTTGGAATGAAAATTCATCACGGCCATTTCTAGGTCAAGTATCTACTATGGAGCCATAGGCATATAACAGCCCTTTCATCAACACCTTCACAACCTCCACAACATCCTTTCATACACCTCAACCCGTCCACCACAACCCATCACAACAACCTTTTACTTTGTTTCTTTAGTGTGCAACACCACATTGCATCTGTTTAAGCTGACAACACAAGTAGTATAGGAAAACTCATCAGCGTTGTTGCTCTAAAATTGTAACCATAATTCATAGCATTCACCATCAAGTATTGAAACACCAGGAATGTGTCCACTCCCTAGGCTGTAGTCAATATTGAAAACCCTATCATCACCCAACATCGGGGAAGTGTGCACCCCTTTCTGATGTGAGCCATGTAGGCCCTACTCATACTCAAGCATTCTGCCTAATAGAAATAAAATCAAAACATGCTCTGCATATTGAATCTAACAATGAGACATGCATATTCTTAGCTAGGGTCACATAACACTTATCCCTTTGCATATGTAGTCTTTCTTCATTAATGAGGAATGGGGGATCCCTTCTCTGAGTTGACAGTCCCTCGGTTTTCCATCCCAACTCCGTTTGATGTTACATAACCTCCATATGTCTTACGGACATAATCTTTACCATCTCACTCATATTGTTTACCAATCGTGCAGTGTAGATGGGACATTATCAAAATATCCAATGGCGTTTCACCCGAAACCCATTTCCAAGATATGGGATCCTTCCCATGAAGTTTGGCTTCTACAAGCCCTTTCTCATGGTCTTACTGCAATGTGTCTTCCTGGCACACTTATTAAATAGCCAAACAGTCAGCAACATTTAACAATAAAATTCAAATCTGATTGTTTCATAACCAATCAATGACACTAATAATTAAATTCAATATGAATTTGCAATTCTGTTTACTGCAGAAATCAATTTGTTTAGTCATGAGGCTATCCTCATATTGTTTGTCTCTTGTAAGTGGCACCACTCTTCCCTTTAGGATTTTATGCTTGCTAGCATAACATGAACATCCACTTACAACACGTCCTCCTGACACAATTCTATGCAAGCCAGCGGTGATTAGCAGTTATTGACAAATTCTCAAATCTGAAATCTACAAGTCCAAATTGACAATCTGTTCTGCACATAAACTATTTTCACAGCCATGAGATCCTGCTCATGAGGTTTGGCTCTTTCACATGGTAGATTCCAGCCTTCATCATGGACTTACCCACCTTGCCATGCCCAGAATAATCTACCTAAAATCTGAAACTTCAATCAGCCAAACACTTTGTAAGTCTCTATGCATAGAATATTTCATTGTTGCAACAGTCACTAAAGCATTTTTCATAATTGTAACGCTCCAGAATTCAAACACTTCCAGCTGTTAACATATCAATATCACCAAAACTCATTTACTTCTTGTGAATCATTATCATACTGAAATTGCAAGGTACAGTCACATCATTTATGCAATTTAAATGAAACTTTAGATACTCATTATTTTACCGCCATATCATTTATACAACTTTGCCCTTTCACAGAGCATTCCAGCAGCCCATCGATCATGACTACCCTCTTCATGCACTTACTATTCTGCATTCATAACAGCCCATGAAATTATCCTAGAATTATCATCAATTCATCATCCCATTCATTATTTAGTTTGCAATAACACACGCACAATCCCCATGCATTCATGCAATGCATCACAACTTGTGCACCCACACTTATGCATACACATTTACAACATTTACTCAAACTTTTCATATACATCCACTCAATGTATAACTGCAACATTTCTAAAATCTCTTAATGCATATCCACTCAATGCTACCTTGTATTGATTCATGAATACTATGCATTCAAACATATTATGGCCTAACCATGACTACCTCACATAGGATTCTTTACCATAATCAAGACCACCAGTCTTCACTTGTTTTGGTTATTAAGCTCGTAACCAACATACACATGGCATGATATATTTTTATATGAATATAGTCTAAATTTCTAAACAGTCACATGGTATGAGACCTCTTGCCTTCACCACTCCATGCTCCACCACACTATGGCAGTATGGCATTCACATGAATGCATTTCAACTCTAAAAGCATACCATTTTATGATTACTAAATATGGTTCAATGGATTCTTACCCAATCCCCTTTCAACACATATGCAATCATTATAATTAAACCATTACCTGTATGGATCCCATTTACACCTTTGATGTTACCTTATCAATTGGTCTCTTATAGAGGATTACAAAATTCTTCCACCAACCTCTTAATCATGGATTCGCTGCCCTAACATTTTCTTCATAAGGTTGTTGGCCACATGTAACAACATCATCAACATATTTAGCCAGGCTTCTGTTGTCTTTGGTCCTACAACCAATACCAACACCAATAGTGATTATCAACCACAATATTTTCCATTAGTGTTTCATTGCATATGTAGAACCTTACTACTTTTGCCAATATGTAATATCATATGTGTGCACAAGCATCTGCTCATGCACCAATGTTTATTAATATGTCAACTAGTGCATATTCATGCCATCCATCTAATCTCTTGCATTTTCAGTATTCTCATGCCCTAATTTTATGTACATAAAGCTTATAAAATTATAAATACAGTTAGCAAGACAGGGGTTAAGGAATTATCCCTTTCCAATTCCTCATCTTTGCATGAACTTTCTCTTCCACATCATAGCTAGTTCGATTTCATGGTCCCTAGCAAGCGCACAAGGAAAAATTAACTATGATTTTCTCACCAAACAACAATTCAATACATATACTTACGCATAATATTCCTACATGCTACTTCTAGGCATGCAATTCTAGGAATTGTCCATATTGACAATTTTTTTTTTGGTCAAAACAACCACTGACACTTTTCTACTCTAAATATCTATGATATATAAAAACCTCATTCAAACTTTGGTGATGCACGACTGTTCCCTGCTAGATAAGATTTCCAATGCCTATCCACGTGCTCCGTTCCAACTTCGGGTGTGGAAACTACATCACTTCAAAAATGACCATTTTCGCCACAATTCTGCACTTTCTACACAATTGTAAAATATCCTAAACTGCCAACTTCAACCACCTGTAGAAGCAAATCTATAAGGATTTAGGAAAACATTTTTACCGGGAGAAGTTATTCCACATAACAAGGAACACTCAGAAACTCACGGATCTCTGTTCCGATGCACCATTCATCTTTTATAAAATTTTGGGTTTGACTACTATTCACTTTTAACATTTTTCCAAAATTTCAAATTTTGGGCCAAAAATGGCTCTCCTAAAATGTGTATTTCTGGAAAATCTTTGTCTAACGTGAATTGTCTGTTTCAATAAGAATATGAAATTTTGAGTTCAGTAAATTTCTTGAATCTTTCATCTAAGGTCACTTTCAACCACTGCAACCTTTTCAAAATCCCCCAAAAGTGGCTCGGATAGTGCTTTTTGGCCTTCACACTCACCCCGACTCCACATCCTTTGGCGTTTGGCTCCAAAATTCCAAACTTAACACTGTGTCTGCTCCATGACCGCTCCATATCAGTTTCGGCTCAATCCGACCTTCTGTCAAGCGTCAGGATACCGATTTGTAAAAGCCATTAATCCCAAATTTATGCCAAATTGGAGCATAATGGGCTCGGGATCCTCACTAGACCTTCCATGGACTTCATTAATGGCCTCAAAACGCCATTGACCTCATCCAATTTTGATCCTGCATGTTCCTGTAATCCAAAAATCAATTTTCGAGCTCTATAGTTTTTTTTTTTACCTGAACCAGAAACCCGAAATCCGAAATTGTGGATGCGGAATTGCAGAAATCCAAAACGCAATTTTCAAAAATTTGCGTTCGCGCAACCCGTAACCCGAAACCCGAAATCCTGAAATTGCGGGTTCGGAATTGCGGAAATCCAAAACGCAATTTTCAAAAATTTGCGTTCCCGCAACCTGAAATCCGAATTCCCGAAATTGCGGGTTTGGAATTGCGGAAATCCAAAACACAATTTTCAAAAATTTGCGTTCCTGCAACCTGAAATCCGAAATCCCGAAATTGCGGGTTCGGAATTGCAGAAATCCAAAACGCAATTTTCAAAAATTTGCGTTCCCGCAACCCGAACTCTGAAATCCCGAAATTGCGAAAATCCAAAACGCAATTTTCAAAAATTTGCGTTCCCGCAACCCGAAATCCCGAAATCTGCAACTGTAGAAACACCTTTGTTCCTGCAACTTGCGAGGTTCATATCTGCTTCATCCCTTATTCAAATGAGACGAGTTTGGTACCGTTGGAAATCTATTGCAGAGCTCTATGCACTTGTGTGGTCCTCTACCCCATCTGAGAACTCTGATCCTGCCATTTTTCCATTCCAAAATGACACCCCAACTTCACCAATACCACGTTAAAACATTTTGTTACTTGTCTGCAAACTCAGAGTTTGGCCCAAGTATCCCCAGTGCTACAACATGGGCTCTGATACCACTCTGTCACGTCCCCTCCCATCGATCCGTTGCAATGGAGGAAACATGAACAAACATACCGGGCTTATTTGACAATCTCAGACCCATTCATTAGTAACAAAATTCATGATTAAATAAAAACTTATGTGTGCAGATCATTCTTAATAAACACAACGGAATTACACACTATCCACACACCATTTCATCATGCATTCAGCATATAAACAACAATCATCAATTAAAACATTGCAGAACATAGAATTAACATAACTTGAACCATAAGAATACCTATCTTGAAATGTAGTGCAGAATCATACTCAATATAAACACAAATGCCTACTGAAATTACACAGCGAAATTAAAAAACATATTAACACACACACGGAATGGAATGCATCAGCATATTTCTTCTAGGCAGAATAATGAAGCAATCCTACAATAATCAATCTCATTCTCATGCTATGCACAGACTTCATGCCAACTAGCTTAAGATAATCATTTCATTCAATTAACATGAATAATTAAACATGCAGAACAGAACACAGAAAGATCATACTTTAACCACATAGAACACTTATCTTTATGATGAAGTTGTCCAAACAACTGGCTATGTGAGAGCAACGTTCCACCCAACCATAGATCTTTGTCCAATCTATATTCTTTTAGCTGAGAGATCACCCCCGAGATGGGATGTGTATCCACTTAGGAGGAACTAAACAGGCTCACTCACAGCCATGGTTTCACTCAAACAGTCATGCTAAGCCAACAAACCGTTGGGTTTATCAAGCATGCAATAATCAACGAGGATGAGGCTAAGCCAGTGAGATCAACCACATAGCTACAGACATCTCAAGCTAAATTCAAGCAATCCAATCCTCTGTTCAAACATTCACACTTAGATTTCTCACAATTCTGTCATCAAATAACTCAATCCTATCACTGGATTTATAGGCTATAAAAACTGGGTTTTCCAATGTATTTCGGGGTAGATAATGCTCTCAATTTCGCCCCAAGGTTCATATCTATGGATTCCCCATTGGATTTCATTGTCAATACCAAATTCTGGGCGTTTATGGCACTTCAAAACGTGGGTTCTTGCAAAGTTGTGATTTCTGGTTTTTCTCACTGTTGGGCATTCGTAATGGATGAAAATTGAAGCTGGATCTTCAACCATGGAATGGGAAAGAGGAAAAATGAATTCCCATTAGGTAGAGTGACTTGTGGGTCAAGAAAACAGAGCCCATACTCTGCTATACGAATTTCTGGGTTGCCCATGCTCCATTGAAGGCATGGGCTGATTTCTTCAACAACTTTCTTACACAGAATTAAATGCCAGCAAAGAAAGTCAAATGGGTTCTCAAGATGACATTTGGCAGCCTATGGTTCAATCCCACAACCCCCTCACCACTCTCTAATGGATACACATGGCCCCTTCTCATTAGTTGCTTCCATATCCAGTTTTGGTATTTTATTGCATGATGTTTATTTACATCATTTTTATAATGTTCCATGGCTAAATAGCACATCGGTAACATAATATCTAATACTTGCCTTTTAAATAGAATTCGAGCATCCACTAGCGGGGCCTTGGCCTTGAGCTCCATGCCAGGAAAACATACATCACATGTATACAATATTTACATTAAAAGCTAATATATCCTAAGGGTCAAAATGGGGTATTACAGCGGTCCATCCATCTGGACCGGGAATTTTATCTTTTGAAAATCCTTTTAGAACTTTATAGATTTCATCCAGCGTCACAGGATTATATATCTCCTCCCCTTCTTGATCCATGAAGAAGTGTGGATATTCTCCGATAAATTTAACCTATTCCCTAATCACTTGTTCACCCGGATCCAAATAGTATTTTTGAAAATATCGGATTGCTTCCTTTTGAAGTACACCTTGTTCGCTTATCCATTCACCTTCCTCATTCTTCAATGACCAAATTGAATTATTTACTCTTCTACTTTTGCAAATTTATGGAAAAAATTGTTGTTTTTATTGCCCAATGTAATCCATAAAGCTTTGATTTTGAGACGCCAAGTCTCTTCTTCCCTGTTCAAGATTTTCATTTTGCTCTGCTCTAGTTCCTTAAGAATCAATCTAGTCTGATTTGTTAATAGACCATCCATGTTTTTCTTATATATTGCTTCAATTTCAGATTCTATCCTGGACAAATCAGATTTTTGGGCCTTTTTGCAAGCCCTTTCCCATTTCAAACCACCCTTTTCAGCATTTTTAGTTTATGTACTAGATTATGTGAAGGACACGCCTCTGGATCAGTCTCAAAATTAATCTATTCTTTTCTAACCAGCTCTATGAATTCCCCTTCCTTAAGCCATGTATGGTCGAATTTGAAAGGGTATGGATTTTTAGAACCTTCAATTTCCAATTCTAAGAATATTGGATAATGGTCGGAAATTGAATTATAATCCATACATGATATGTACTTGTTCATTGTGTCCAATAATTAATCTCCTATCAAGAATCTGTCCAGTCTTTTGGACACCCTTTCAATGCCAGACCGACCGTTGCACCATGTCGAATAGAGTGTAACCAACTCTGTATCATTTAAATCTGTTGTTGTAAAAGTGTCCATGAAGTAGTTACTTAAGTAATCCAATCTTGTAGACGCGCCCCAGATTTCTGCAACAGACATTATTAGATTTAAATCACCTGCTAATATCAAATTTGAGAGTAGTAACAATCCCATAGCATTCGCTTGTTCCAAAAATAGCTTCATGTTTGTGTATAGTCCATAAAAATTAATCAAGTTTACTTCACCTGTAAACCCCATAATATGTCCCCTCAAAATGATCCATATATGTGCATTGAATGCCGAAATCTTTAATGTCCTAGGGTTCTAAGCAGTCAATAGGCCCCCTGACTGTCCATCTGCATCAGTTGAACAAATAGCCCAGTCCTGTTTGATTTTTTGGAAGAATAACCTTGCTTTTTCAGTTGTAACCATGGTTTCTTATAGAAATATTATGTTTGGTTTCCATTTTTCCATCAATCTCTTGAGGGATAATTTTTTATGAGGGCTCCCAATCCCTCTGATGTTTAGTGATATAAATATCATTTGTTAACCCTTACAACGGCTTTCAAGTCTCTAGGAGCCCGTTTATGTTTAGTAGACTGAATGTTTGAATCAGTCAAAGAAGGGGGATCATTTATTGGATCACCTATAAATTTTTGTTTTCCTTTTCTAGAGATTCTGGTTTTTATAGGGGAATTTTTTTTTGCAATGCCCCCAATCCCAACTTCCTTAGCCGCCTTTAAATCTAGAGAAATATTTTTTGATTTTCTAGGCTTCTCCTTATTTTGAGAACCCTCTGCTGGAATATTACCAATACAGGTACTAAGGAGATGTGTCTTCACAATGTCTACATATGTAGGATCCCACTGTGAGCTATTCATACCCCCCATAGAGTTTCCATCCTGCAAGGGAATCTCACCGCCTCCCGAGGGTACATACCCTTCCAACAAATTTACAATTTAATCATTTATCAAAGATTCTTTTTCCAAATTTATTGGTTGGGGGCAATCCTCTGTAATGAGAGGGATCGACTAACTAACTGCATATGCTGGTGGGCATATCACCATATTCAATGGAAGCGTAGATATAGAGCTTAGATTACTTGAAAGGCACTCTCTATGGATAAGTGTGTTATCCGGGACCGAAACCCCAGCCTGTATGGGAGTCTTCTCAGGATAATCAAGTTCTAGGTTTTGTAGGTTAATTCCTTGATAGAAAAATGGGCCACCCCCAACTAATGCATCCCCAATTGTATCACCTTTTGCATCAAGTGTATAAATATAGTCTAGTTCTACCTCATTTAATGATTTAAGAAATGCAGGGTCAAGTCTCTGGATCTTACCAATAATACTTAATGGATCTATATTATCATCTAGCTTGTTATCAGAATTTTTTTGTTCGAATGGATCCTCCGCGCCGTTGATTCCATCTGAAGCAGTGTTTTTATCTAGGTTCCATGCCTTAATATCATTTGATGAATCCTCCCACTTTGACCCTAAGATGGCCCCAAAACATTCTTGCCAAAGGTGACCGACGACTTTGCATCATGAGCAACAGAAAGGAAAACCGCAGTAGTATAGGGTTTGTATGTATTTTCTCCCCCTCCAATCAATTTCTGGTTTGTCCAGCAGACCCATAGACATATCAATCTCAACCAACATTCGTCCAACTCTTTTGTCCATTCCATTCAATATTTTGTTACTGGTGAATAGGAATTTACGAATGTGGTTTTCCATATATTCAAAGGTTGGTATGTTCCACATTGCTAAAGGAAATCCTAGAAGATGTACCCACAGGTGTTGAAATCTAATTCGCTTCGTGACTGGATAAAAAACTAAATGCCATCGTTTTAGAATTAGGCTTTTGTTCCCTTAAAGCCAGGTTCTTTCCAGGATTAGGGTTGCGTGCTCTTCCTTTCTAAAAAAGAATCCATACCAACCCTTGTTTATAATTAATATGTTTGGTCTATAACCAATAAGTGGTGACCAGGACACCTTAACCCATTGTGCAATCTCACAAGGGTTCATTGCACGATAACTGAATTTGGCGACAATGGATTTTAGTGAAAGGGTTGTTACACCTTCCAAGCCAATGTTTTTCCCTAGCATCATATCATCGCCCTCCTGCCTCATTTTCCATTTCTTGTATCTTTTCACAGTTCCATTTCCTCTGATAGCTTTTGTCTGTGACTTTTGTTGGGTGATGGGTATGTTGAAAGTTACTTTTTTTGTTTCTTGTCGTGGGTTTGTCGACCCTTTGTCAAAAACCCTTGTTCCTTTCCCATGAAAATTTTATGTATCCTGAGAACAACCATTTGTCAATTTCCTATGTGTTTTTGACACCCCGTGTTGATATCCAGGCTCCATTTTGCAGCACCCACCCTCCACATGTCTCGGTATTCCACTTTCGATTTTAGGGCACTTGCCCTCTCCCACCACTCATCAGAAAGTCGGTTTTTGTCTGATGTGGAACCCTCCACTACTGGAACCCTGTTGAACTTATTCATTTAGGTAATTCAGAAGGTTCCAAAACCCTAAATGTATTCCACCCAGTTCTTCCCCTTCAATGCGTTGTCATAAATTCATATAAGTTCTATGGATCACCGTGCACACCAGACATAACCCAAAAACCGCCCGTTATCACCAATCAAATTTAATCCATATTACACCATATCCCAAAGTATAAATTTACAGAGATACCCCTTGTATCGTCGAGGAATACCAATCCCTATAAACACTTTGAAAATACAAACCATCTCGTATCTACTGATATCATCAATTAACCCCATTATAGTGCCATTATCCCACTAACTCCTTGATAGTTCACCCAGGTCTGGTCCTCCACCTCATGGTCCATTATCCTATTAACACCATGAAAATCCCCACCTGATGCTACGCCTTCTCTGAGTTGTGCGTCCAAGCCTCAAGCCACTCCAGGTGAGCCAACTTCACGCATATCTACTTTACTTTCTCTTGTAGTATTTTTTTTCCTTTAGTAATCTTTGTTTCCTTGGGGCATTCAATATTTCGGTCATTTCCCAAACTAGTCCATCTTTCCCATAAGTTATGATTATTGCATACCGTTCAATGTCTTAAACCGCTTATAATTTTTAATTCATTAATAATGGTTCCAGGTATAACTTTTTCAAAGTGTCCTTAGTTGAAAACTCTTTACCTTCATTTCTACCATATTCCTAGGTGTTTCGATTGTTATTAGTCTGTGTCGAAGGCCACGGTACTAATTGTATTCGATTTGCATTGACCTAGTATTACTTGTCCTTTGACTTTTAAAATTTTTCATTCTTAACCAATATTTCATCTCATAGTTTTTATTTTTGGCATTAAATTATTCTGGTATTGGGACAAGTTCATACTAAGACAAGTTCATTTTCAATTCTTGCATATTGACGGGATTAATATACCTTTGCTATGTCCATTTTGATGATATGGCTGTTGGAGGATGTAATGTTGGCTGTAGCTCCTATCATCTATTGTTTGTTCAAGGCTGTTACCAAAGCTGGTTCTTGAGCCTGACTTCTGCTTGCAGAATACAGAACTGGTTCTTGAGCTTGGGTTCTGCCTGCAGAATACAATACTTTGCATAACCACCACTTCGCATAGCCAATACTTTGTTTTCTAGCTGCATGGCCACCAACTGTGCAATTCGAACAAAAACGAATATGGAGGAAAACCTGACAAATATATATGTGTGTGTGTGTGTGTGTGTGATGTTATGTGCACGTACAGACTCAAAAAAGTTCAAAGAATAATTTGTATTTTTTTTCATTGTGGGTACATCGTCATTGTCCAGATACAACATGCCATGGGATGGCTGGCCTTAACAAGAGCTCTCATCGTTTAAATTTTCAATGTCCCTGACCCATTTCATGCACAGTTCCTGCATTGATCCGAGGATCGTTGGATTTAGAGACCTAGCAAAAGACAATATGAGTGGTCTAATATTCAGATAATATTTAAAGGACGCATGCAAGTGAATGCAGGCTGCCACCTTTGGGTGATGGGAGAGAGCAAATATGTTTGAGGAACGTATGCCATCTATGGGACTATGTATTAATTTAATGTTACATCCATGTGATTTGGTATTTACTTAATGTTTTATCCATGATGTGATTGTTAATAAAAGAATATGGATATTATTCTCTCAAAATTTGAGAATAACCACCAATTCTGGCCTGGGTTTTCTCATGAACAATCTATTAAACATGCAATAATTTAAATAATATTTCAAATTTAATCAATTTAACTCAATGCAATTTAAATGATATGTTAAATTAACCAATAATTCAAATTTAACTCATTTAACCATCAAAAACTAAACGACGAGGACATCGCCACCTACAACTAAACGACGAGGACATCGCCGCCTACAATGGCACTTGTTAAGATTTGTCTCTACTTTAAGAATTTTATTAATGATGCATAGTTTAAAATAATTTTAATAGGCAGGGACTAAGTTGTATGTAGCTCTTGTTCAATATGTAGTATGTTGTATAGTCTATATATTTATATAAATGGGTGTTTGTAGTGTAGGAAAATTTTCTCATAGATTTATTTAAAAAAATCATTTATATTTTGATATTTGTCCATGATTTGTATATATTTGTTTATCATTGTCCTACATTTTTTTTTTGTCATTGAATCATGCTTGTTTAGTTGTCAAATCTAGTGCCATCCATTTGGATTGATCATGACAAGTCCAGGTCAGTATGCACTGCCATATTTTCCTATATTTTCATCTTTTCTTGCATGGACAGACTTCATGGATTTATAGATTTCATTAGACTGCAATATTTCAAGGTCTGAAATGTCTCTAAATGTTGAACTAGATGCTAGCTTGTAGGAGGTGAATCATTTGGACAATATTAAGAGGGATGTGATCTCTTATCTGGGCTTTAGTAAGTGTGTATTAGATTATTGCATATTTCTAAGATAATCTTATGCTTCGATATAAGTACTGAAAGAAATAATGTTTTTTTTATCTAAATCTAAGCTTCGATGTGCTCTTTGGGTTATATATGTACATTTATTTCATACCAAGTGACCAAGGAAACCCAAAATATTGTTGTGATTGAGAAATAAGGTGTTTGTTGCATTGTGAACCTGTTTCAAGAATTCACGTTGCATTTCCTTTGCCATAGTTGAATTTTTGTAAAGTATAGGGTTGTTAGAACTTGAGTAAAAGGAAATGAAAATACAAGAGCAAATGGTTAGATCGTTGAATGAAGAGAGTTGGGATACCGAAGAGGAAAACATATATTAGTTTTTCATTAAATACGCCGAAGAGGAAAACACATGGAGTACTTGAGACCTTTAAAAGTTATACTCAAATATCCAAGTACAAAAGACAATTATGAATGCAACATCTTTAAAATGTTGTCCTTGATGATACCCTTGATAAATACATTTGGAATGGTATTGACACTATACAATATCACGTAGGATTAGGTACTATGCGAACATTGCGAATCTTCTTCCTAAAATGGAGTGATCCATAGTCATTGTAGATTTTCTCGATGGTTACAATATCCAAAACATTGGTTATGATTATAAACCATATACTTATTGAGCATCCAATAAAGTGGCTACGTTATTTGTAGATGTCACAACATCATCACTTCGGAGATTTGTGGTTTTTCATTCATACACACAAGCAAGATTATACTACCAACCTACAAGGGTAAAGCAAATTCAAGGAAGCAACTTTATTGGTAAGAGATTTAAAGGTATTGTTTAGCATTTAAGACTAAAAGTCAATTTTAATTACTTACAAGTTAATTGAATTCTTATTTATTTATGTTGCAAGCACAAACCTAATATTAATAGCTCCAATGGTGATCCATTTATGAATTATATTGAGACCACACATCTTGTATGTTGGGAAAAACATGATACTTATGATCTTGCTATTATCATTGAAAAGTTGGAGGCTAACATAATCAATTATTGACTTATAATTATGTGGTTAGAAAGCTAACATATGAAGAAAATGATTTGAATGGAGAGATTGTAAACATTTATCAAAAGCCCCAAGCACTTACAAATTATTTTATAGATACGTTTTCAAGTGAAGGGGATTGGTTTTTGGATTTGTTCTTAGGTTCATGTAAGATTTATGATATAATATATACGCAAGTATACTTCAATCTTTATCATTTTTAATTTATCCTTGTTTACATTATTTTACTTAATTATTTTTCTCTATTTGGTGATTAAGTACAACACTAGTACAATGCCTACAAAAAGGGAGAAATTACATATCTATTGAAACTAATAGACTATAATGTAATTTTATTGAGTAGAGAAATAGTGCTATTAAATCTCTTCCATATGAAATGCAAGAAAGTTGGTTTGAAGAAAGGAGTGTTATCCATCTCTAATCTTCCAAAAACTGTGATCTTGAATTAAAGACCAATTATCCTAAGATATATTCCA
The DNA here is from genome assembly GCA_027924585.1 of Larix kaempferi. Taxonomy (NCBI): domain Eukaryota; kingdom Viridiplantae; phylum Streptophyta; class Pinopsida; order Pinales; family Pinaceae; genus Larix; species Larix kaempferi. Next base: position 9,454,311 of record BSBM01000535.1, on the reverse strand, counting down.
AATCATAGATCCATTCCTATGCCCTTCAATCCTTGTCGGTTCTTGTATATCTATGTCCTTAGCATACTTTCTCTCCATATTTTTCCCCATATCTCTTGACCACATGTTATCCATCTCCACCAAGTTTTAGCTCCTAACGTTGCGCTTACAATTTTTGTATCCTAAAGGCCCAGATCTCTCCTAATTAACTTAGGTAAGCAAACTTTTTCCTGTGCCATCAAGGCCCATTTCTTATTTGATTTAGTTCCTCCCCATAGAAAGGTTCGCTAAATATTTATTATAGGTTTTAGGATATATTTGGGCACTACCAATGTAGAGAATATAAAAAGAGGAATAGATTGTGGAATTAATTTAACCAGGGTCAGTTTACCTACTAAATTTAGAGATCTGAAGGCCCAACTTGATGTTTTATTTTCCAACTTTGAAAGGAGATCCTCTTAAGATATATTGTGCAAGGAATTCTCTACCATAGGTGCACCTATATATTTGGATGGAAGGGAACTTCTCTAAAATCCTAAAATCCTAGAAATGATTATTTACACTAAAATTGGAGTGTTAAAAAATAATAATTGGGACTTACCTTGATTTATTGGCATACTTAAGTATGTCGTAAACATGTTGAAGACCATGCTTGTACTTCTTGAACCAAAGGAACCCACATCAAAAGAGTGTTGTCCAAAAACTGTTGATGAAAGGTTGGAATATCATTGCCATCGATTCACAAGCCTTTGACTATGTTTTGCTTGACCTCAATGTTGAAGAATGTTGGATGATGTTAGTCAGACCCAAGGCTCAACCAGATTTTCCAACAAACACCCTACAGGAACCGAAATATTCAATACCCTACAATTAGGATAAGGTCCCATCCGAGACACACATGGGAATTATGGAGACCATCATAGGGGTTGTGCAGAGGGGGATGGGAGTGTATTCTCCATGTCCTTACTCATCCATTAACTTACTCATGCATGCAAAATAATGATCAACTTAAAATCCATCTCATACAATAGACTAAACATTCATCACAATATGTAAACACACATAGACTGCACATAATGTGAAGGGAATAAGCTTTATATTATTCATTCAATGGAATTGTTCACATTCTACATCCATAGATGGACATATACAAAAGGATTCATATTCATCTCATCGGCTTAATTAGTTTTCGGGAATACAACAAAACCCTTAGTACAGCTTCCTACAATCATCATCTAATCAAAACCAACCCATTACAAAAGATGCCTTTAAGTAGGCTCATGTTCTCTTTTCTTGTAGTTAGCATGTGCACAGTTTGATAGGCATGCAAAATGCCACGCATAGGTTGTTGCTAATGCATGACATGATATTATTTCATGTTGTCTCCTAAGTGGTGATCTTCCTTGCCACCCAAATTCACCGAAATCCGTCCACTTATGCCAAAACTCGGGTGCCAACAAGCCCCCAACACTATGATAGGGCTTGTCCTATGCTATGAACCTCAGGGATCTAAGGATGCCACCAATGGCAACTGCGTGCACAAATTGCTGACAAAATCTTGTAACCCAATCCTTATTCCTAGCGGTGATGTCACTAAGATGACTGTTGAAGATGTCCACATTTGCCTTTATGCTTTTCCCCACCTCTGGTTTCACCTTCTCTGTGAGGGTGATGACTTCCATTGCTTTGGTGTGGAGTTCCATTAGGATGTCAAAATGTTTCTATGCATCCTCTTATGCCTCAACAACAATGGACGTGACCTTCTAATGTTCAGTCTAGCTTATAGTGATCTTTATGGTCAATACCCATATGTCTATCATAGCTTCTTTACATGTCGAGGGAGGCAATTGCACCAGAATCTATTTCTTGGTTCTCACTTAGGCCTTGCATTCTCTAATCTACTTATCCACCTATTGCATCTTAGGCACATCCTGCAGGTGGTTCCAAACATTGAAGCTATAGTCTATGACCCCTGCTAAGGTAGCAACTTCTTATTGTGCTTGCTGCAAAACTTGCTCAGCTTCCTCAATATTTTGTGCGAGCTCAATATCCTCTAGTGTAGGAGTCATCTTGATTTGAGCTCGAAGCTCCTCCTGCGTCTCAACGACTGTATCCCTAATTTGTTCCACTTTTTGGACATGCAGCAGTTGGTTGCCGGTCGAGTAACTTGTGACTGGCAGTGTGGTGCAGGATTTTTCCACCGCTAATTCTAATTTTGTGTGCTCTTTTACCACCTCAACATGTATCTTCTTCATCCCACTAGCATAGAAATGGCTCAATTGAGAGTGGAGGTCACCTAGTTCAGCGAAGATCTAGGTGACGAAGTACTGCAAGTCCTTTGTTGGTACTAGGTGTAGGTCCAACTCATTGTAAGGAAGAGGTTGTGTATCTAATACCTGCAAAGGTTGAACCATTGTGATTGTCAAAGGGTTGTTCGGATTGTCCTACATGACAAGGCCTCCTACGCTTGCTACTGTAGCTCTTGTGCTTGACTAGTACTCGCTGCTTTAGTGGTTTACGACGTCGTCATTGTTGGGTCTATGTGCAAGGCCATTCGTAGTTCATGTAGTTGTTCTTTGCTATCCTTCTGGAGGATCTGGGATACCTCCAAGTTAGACTGTAGTTTCTCCATGATGTTAGGGATCATTGTTGAGCTTTTTGTACTTCGTTGCGTCGGAGGGGTGCATTATTCCTCTGCTTTTGGTTCCCTTGTTCCTGCTTCCTATGAGGCTTTCTCTTGTTCCTACTCAGTATAGCTTCAAACTCTGCAAAGATGCTTCACCCAACCGAGGTGGGTGGCCTTGTGCTAGGGGTCATTGCTAGTGGGGTTTTTTCTTCTTCTCTTATTTAGTATTCGGATCTGGGTATAGAGGTGGATATGGGGACTTCTTTTGTTTCTTCTTCTGGTCATATGTTTGTTGTGGGGTCACTAAATCCCGCTTTCATTTCTTTGATAGTTTAGGTGAGGATCTGGGAGTGCTAGAGCTGATGCAGTCACTCTGAGACTTCTTACGCAAGCTAGACTCCTCCAGAATCTCTAGGTCTAAATCTGTGAATGCTTGCAAATGATGTGGCCATTCTATGATTACTGCTTTGATATCCTCAAGTGTGATGTAGAAGAAAAGCATGTCTACATCTAACTGTGGCTCGGGGAGTGGGGTTATCAAATCATTGTGATTGTCAATCTCAAATACAATTGTGTCCTTACACTTGTCCACAATGGATTGTGGAATCATGAATGCCTCCTCCATGGCTATGAACATGTTTGTATACCATTGTTGGAAGGTAGTATTGATGGGCACCTATTCTTCACGGGTTTTTTGATGATGAAGTACAAGGAACTTAGTTGCTAGGAACCCTTCTAGAGTAGCGTGGTCATATGTGTAACTAGGGGGTGGATACAAAATAATCATGGCGACAAGTAGCAAGACCCAACTGTAGTGAAATTATGTTCCTTTATCCTGCATGTCGAGGTAGTCTTGCAGGAACTCCTGCCTAAGATACTGGACCCAAGCCATCCTATGGTCAATCACGTATTTCTTTGTTGCAAGTATGACCCCTATCAAGCATTCATATTTTCGACACTTACGCATAAGCTGGCATGCAAGGAGTTGGGTTGTGAATCGTACTTTATAATCTGAGATGGCAGACAATATTTCTTCGCGTGTCTCTCAGAGGGTGTGAAATTTTCTGTAGAACTGCTATGTGGAGGAATTGACAATAATCTCTGCAGCATCATTGCCTTCGTGCAGAATCCTAGAGATATTATGGATGACTTCGTCCATGATTGCATACTTATAGTTGAGCCACAAGTATCCTCCATGGAGGCAGGTGAGGAGGAACCAGGAATAGGCGTTAATGGAGGGGATTTGACCGAAATGAGGGACATCAGCAGAGACATGATGCTCGACTTGTGAAGCTGTCGTTCCCAGTCCTGAGGAATGACGCGTTCCTCCCATTGTTGACTAGATCCACTTGAGTGCATATTTTGACCGCCAATTCTAGGAACTACGTTTCGTAGAGTGTTAAATTCTGAATACTTTAGGAAATGGACCTTACCCTGCAATTGGCCCTTGACTTCTACCTTAGCTAGGATAGGAACCTCTGGGATCTTATTCTCCTTAATTGCTTTCACTTTTGATCGAAACTTATGCATAGATGGGGTTCTATCCAAGGTTGTTGAGAAATTTTTGCACGCTAAATCTATGATGCAAATCTCTTACTTGAATTGTTGCTCTTCATGATATCAAATAACTAGTGGTTCCTCCGTGGTGCCCTGGGATTCTTATAAATCGGTGCGTTTCAACTACTCGCCTGCTGCAATTACTACCCCCTTCATGCCTCACTTTGATTGCTCAAGTACGAGTCCAACTATGGGTATCTTGTTTATCTTTCTTATGTGCCATCGCCATCACATATTTTGTGCTATTTTAATTGTTGTTAACGTCAAATCTATCCTTTCCTTCGAGTTGTTACCTTTTTGGGTGTCTTTCTTTTATCAGCTAGCACTTTATTCCTTCTATATTGTCATAACTATTCTAAATTTGGAAAATTTAGTTTTAATTGAAAAGGAATCAAACTGAAAATACTTGCATTGAAGTCTTAATGATTACTTAGGATTTTGTTGCAGATTTAATTGGACATATTTATTTTCTACTAATTACGCCGAAGGCGTTTCACCAATGAGAAGCATGACCATCCACGTCTGCTAGATTCCTCTCTTATAGAGCGAATGGAATCCTGCCACATGGATGGTGCTTTCCCGTTGGTTTTTACACTGCTCCGGTGTTCTGTCCTCTGGTCTGCTATCCTTTGGTCCTTTGGACCTGTCAAACCCATATGCCATTGCAGCAGCACCAAAACCAACTATGATCCCGGCAGGAACAGTAAGGAGTGAAATTAGAACTGAATAACAAAGGGAAATTGGGGAACTGGCTTGCCTCGCCATTGGGTACTCGAATCTGCAGTCTGGATGAGCAACCCGCTCTCCAAAAGCGCAAATCTGTAGAGACGGGCAGCTTAAACCCGCACAAATCTGTAGAGAAAGGAAGCTTAAACCTGCGCAAATCTGTAGAGAAAGGTAGCTTAAACCCTACTAAAATAGAATTTCGCCTTCCGAGTCTCCAAACCAACAGAAAAACTGGAAGCCAGACTTTGGACAAAGTTTTGTGTATTGTTGAGAGCCGACCAGAATCATCTATCGACCAAACAGTGTATTTGTCGATTGAAGTAGCTTGCTCGACTACAAAACACCGGAAATCAATTCATGAAGAGCGCCTAGGCTTTGATGTTCATCCTACATGCAGCCGACCACTCCAGTTTCATGCAGCCGACCACTCCAGTTTCAGTCGACCACTATTCTATCTGAGAATTTCCATTTAATTACACAATTGAGGATTTGGACCACTTTGAATATCGACCATTTTTAAAAATAAAATGGTCGCGGCTCGACTTCGACCAGGGTCATTTTATTTTTAAAAATGGTCCCGGCTCTACTTCGACTAGGTTTCTTGTTGGTAACTATCAAGTGCATTGTTGGCAACTATCAGTGGAAAATAGGGCGCGCATTGTGCATGTGGAAGAAACCGAAGCAAACTCCAACGTTCAGATATCATCGCGACTCAACGGCCAGGAGATAAGGTGCAGTGGACTCCCGAATTATTTTATAATTTTTTTGGGGGTGCAATTTGACAGTTGCCCGAGAGAGAAGAGGTAATAATTTTTTTTTGGACATCATAAGACATCACGATATAAACTTATAAACTAAGCTTGGCATTTATGCTTTTCATTTATCAGCATTATCCAAATTTGTTGATAAGAGACTACTCTTTTTGTGGTGGAAGATCGCAAATAGGTCATCAGCAAGTCAACCGCTAGCGAATGGTCTTTGGACAGGCAGAAGCAGGTGCTAGGTACATTGTTAAAGTTCATTGTTTCGGTCCACGTCCACGGGCAAGCGAAATGGACATCATTGTCATTTTTCACCACCAATTATGTGTAGTCCTGTGCAGATTTATCACACTGAAGCTGTAGGATTTTCCATAAATGCTTAATATAGGGTAATTTGCAAACATTTTCAGCTTTATGGTGATATCCTTCTACAAATGGCAAATGCAGGGAATTTATGAGGTGAGAAAGGTTGTATTTCGTATATATGTCCTACATAATTCCTTCTACTTTTTTAGCCACATTTTTTGCACATTTCTTGCCCTACATGAAAATTTTGAATCTCCTGCTCGTGGATACAATGTGCTCAACCATTTTAACCTGCATCCGTTGACTAGCATCATGTTTTCATCAGAATCGGTCGGCCACCGACAATAGTCTGCCGACCACTCTTCATCGACTTGTGCAGTCTCCTGTCGGCTATGGATATCTTGATCGCATGTGGAGAGTGTCAACTAGTGTCTCGGCTTTAGCATGAAACCCAAAACTATGTAACGTTGCTACCTGCATACAATTGCCCGTCGATCAATGCACCGACTGGTCCGTGCAACCACTGCCTTCGACATGATTGAGAATGAATTGCTCGAGGAGCCTACCGACTATTGATGAAGGGAGTTCGCTACCCACCATCTTGTGAGATCCGACCAGATCATGAGGAAATGCAAACTACAATCCATTACAGAGATGCCAATTTACACAGCCGCTGGAAAATAAATTTTGCTTGAAGATCTGACTATAGCAGTTGGAAGTCGACCGTTGATTTCCCGTTGCTTGAGATCGACAATTAGAAAATCAAAGAGCCTGCAAGAAGATCAAATACTATTCATGCGTGAGAAAATATTAGAGATAATAATTACGCGTGGATACTGCATATGAGGCACACTGGAAGCTCCGAAGTATGACGAGAAAATGTGTCTAAAACCCATCATTCAGTCGTCTTGACTATTGACACAGAGCACTTGTAATCTTAAAAATTGTCGATGGTGTTGCTCGACGTTGTTGGTCGTGCAGATAGAGTTTTGCCACAACCATCACCAAATTCCCTGGTCTACACCGACTTGGAGGTGCTGCATGCAATATTACCGAAGATGGCTCACACAATATATCGAGGTACAAGTATGCTCGATTGTAGGTTTGAAAAGTCGAAAAGTCAAGTAAAATTCGAGTAGTAGCGTCTTCAAATTTAAATGGTGTCCGCCAATATCAGTGCACGCGTCAGCCTGCACATTTCCCAATATGAAGATTGGTCGATGTCAAGAGATGACCCTACACTGTTGAGTTTGACCGACAGTTCCAGTTCGATGGTATTTGTTTTGTAAAGAGTAGTTGAAACTTCAAATACTTGCTCCAAATTTGAACCTTGCTCTGCAAATACTTGTTTTAAACTTCAAATACTTGCTCCAAGTTTTTAAAACAAGTATTTGCAGAGCAAGGTTCAAAGAGTGGTTGAAACTTCAAATACTTGCTCCACCAAGGTTCAAATCTCGCTTTGTGACACTTGCTCCTTGAGAGCCAACTTTGACTATGTAATGATTGTAATGCTGGCCATACCTTGATTCTCTGGAATAACAAGTGTTGAAATAGTGAACCATCATTTTACAAAAAAAAGTATTTGCAAAGTTTCATAATATTGATATGAATACAAATACAATTTACAATTCACTATGAAAAAATATATAAATAAAAAAATCTAGTATGACCAAAATACTAAATCTCATAAATACAAATATATGTTTATTTTATTTTTTATTTTTTTATTTTAAAAAATTAAAAAATATATATATCCTTCAAAATTAATTATAATTGAAATATAATTATTATAATTGAAATTCCACTCTTATTTTAATAATTAAATTTCAATGAAAATAAAAAAATTAATTATTAAATAATAATAACATAAAGTTGAAACATTTTGATTTTAAAAGTTTAAAATTTAAATATATTTAAATATTTAATCAATTTTATAGTACTATAGTTGAATATTAATTGAATTTAAAATTCCATACAAATTTCCATATAAAAAAATCAAAATATTTAAATTATAAATTTAAATCAATAGTTGACTTAAAAAACTAAGTCTCAAACATATCTTTTATAACTAAATTGCCATATGACTTAGGAGAAACATTGCTTTTCATGCATCTTTCGAAAATAAACACAATAGACATATGACTTAGGAAGACAATGATTTTCATGCATTTTTTGAAAATAAACACAATAGACAAAAGATAGCCATTAGTATGTACCGATGAGTATTAAGTAATATTAGTCTTTTATTATACTTTGACATGATTTTTGTTAAGCATAACATGTGTTTAGAGATAATTGAATTTTAGTGGAAAAATCCCACTATCTTGTTCAATTAATCAAACTCAATAATAAAATTATTATATATAATCCAAGTTGGATATAATTCAATGATTTCTAGAGTCCTTTTTACATGGAGAGTTCAGGCTGGTGACTTAATTTTAAATTATAGAAATATGTATGGAATATTGCTCAAAATATAGTTGTACAATTTGGATTAATCGATGAAAGGATTGTCGATAGGAACAGTCTAATGAAATCCAACTAGCTAACACTCAGCACATTCACCATTCGACTAATGCAATTACTTGCCTGTCGAATACAGCTAGCTGACCAATGCTCGTTGAATATTTGACTTAAGAATGTCAACCACTATTGGTTGACAGCATTGCTACACACAGATTGATTGCTGCACAATCAAGCTATGTGCTTGAAATCAAAGCACTATTGACAAAGCGACTATGATATATTTGAAGCTAAGGATTAAGCATTATCATATCTTCAGATAACGCAATCACGATGATAAGGATTAAGCTAAGTGTCTCTTATCAATAATAGGTTTGATTTAGTTGATTCGACTATAAACAAACGAAATACGTCGAATTATGGTGTGGTGGCATTGTATACGAGGAATATCTGAGTTAGCGTATAATGTTTTTATATTTAATTGTTGCATTTAGCATCTTCTTTGTTAGTGTTCTTGTATGCCCCTACTGCATGGAGGTAATTTGTTTTTTAATGTTTTCATGTGCCTGATTGGTCGAGCCGATGAACCCTCTTAAACTGCTCACCTGGGATGGTGTATTCGTGTTCTTACACATCATTGTCAGCTTCTTCGTTAGTGTTCTTGTATGCCCCTACTACGCGAAGGTAATTTGCTTTTTAATGTTTTCATGTGCCTAATTGGTCGAGCCGACGAACCCTCTTAAACTGCTCCCCTAGGATGGTGTATTTGTGTACCTGTCGAAGAGGAAGTCAAAATGGTCGGGTCATTTTATTTTTAAAAATGGTCGATATTCAAAGTGGTCGAGTCATTTTATTTTAAAATGGTCGATATTCAAAGTGGTCGAGTCACTTTAAAATGGACCCTAAATAAATTTGTCCCTAAAATGGATTTGGGATGGGTATGTAGAATGAATACATTTTTTTGTGAAACTCGTAATTTTGTGAAGTATGATGTCAGTGACATCATACATTTTTTTGTGACACTTGCTCCAAATTTGAACCTTGCTCTGCAAATATTTGATGGTATTTGTTGTCCTCTCCACCAAGGTTCAAATCTCGCTTTGTGACACTTGCTCCTTGAGAGCCAACTTTGACTATGTAATGATTGTAATGCTCGCCATACCTTGATTCTCTGGAATAACAAGTGTTGAAATAGTGAACCATCATTTAAAAAAAAAAAGTATTTGCAAAGTTTCATAATATTGATATGAATACAAATACAATTTACAATTCACTATGAAAAAATATATAAATAAAAAAATCTAGTATGACCAAAATACTAAATCTCATAAATACAAATATATGTTTATTTTATTTTTTATTTTTTTATTTTAAAAAATTAAAAAATATATATATCCTTCAAAATTAATTATAATTGAAATATAATTATTATAATTGAAATTCCACTCTTATTTTAATAATTAAATTTCAATGAAAATAAAAAAAATTAATTATTAAATAATAATAACATAAAGTTGAAACATTTTGATTTTAAAAGTTTAAAATTTAAATATATTTAAATATTTAATCAATTTTATAGTACTATAGTTGAATATTAATTGAATTTAAAATTCCATACAAATTTCCATATAAAAAAATCAAAATATTTAAATTATAAATTTAAATCAATAGTTGACTTAAAAAACTAAGTCTCAAACATATCTTTTATAACTAAATTGCCATATGACTTAGGAGAAACATTGCTTTTCATGCATCTTTCGAAAATAAACACAATAGACATATGACTTAGGAAGACAATGATTTTCATGCATTTTTTGAAAATAAACACAATAGACAAAAGATAGCCATTAGTATGTACCGATGAGTATTAAGTAATATTAGTCTTTTATTATACTTTGACATGATTTTTGTTAAGCATAACATGTGTTTAGAGATAATTGAATTTTAGTGGAAAAATCCCACTATCTTGTTCAATTAATCAAACTCAATAATAAAATTATTATATATAATCCAAGTTGGATATAATTCAATGATTTCTAGAGTCCTTTTTACATGGAGAGTTCAGGCTGGTGACTTAATTTTAAATTATGGAAATATGTATGGAATATTGCTCAAAATATAGTTGTACAATTTGGATTAATCGATGAAAGGATTGTCGACAGGAACAGTCTAACGAAATCCAACTAGCTAACACTCAGCACATTCACCATTCGACTAATGCAATTACTTGCCTGTCGAATACAGCTAGCTGACCAATGCTCGTTGAATATTTGACTTAAGAATGTCAACCACTATTGGTTGACAGCATTGCTACACACAGATTGATTGCTGCACAATCAAGCTATGTGCTTGAAATCAAAGCACTATTGACAAAGCGACTATGATATATTTGAAGTTAAGGATTAAGCATTATCATATCTTCAGATAACGCAATCACGATGATAAGGATTAAGCTAAGTGTCTCTTATCAATAATAGGTTTGATTTAGTTGATTCGACTATAAACAAACGAAATACGTCGAATTATGGTGTGGTGGCATTGTATACGAGGAATATCTGAGTTAGCGTATAATGTTTTTATATTTAATTGTTGCATTTAGCATCTTCTTTGTTAGTGTTCTTGTATGCCCCTACTGCACGGAGGTAATTTGTTTTTTAATGTTTTCATGTGCCTGATTGGTCGAGCCGATGAACCCTCTTAAACTGCTCACCTGGGATGGTGTATTCGTGTTCTTACACATCATTGTCAGCTTCTTCGTTAGTGTTCTTGTATGCCCCTACTACGCGAAGGTAATTTGCTTTTTAATGTTTTCATGTGCCTGATTGGTCGAGCCGACGAACCCTCTTAAACTGCTCCCCTGGGATGGTGTATTTGTGTACCTGTCGAAGAGGAAGTCAAAATGGTCGGGTCATTTTATTTTTAAAAATGGTCGATATTCAAAGTGGTCGAGTCATTTTATTTTAAAATGGTCGATATTCAAAGTTGTCGAGTCACTTTAAAATGGACCCTAAATAAATTTGTCCCTAAAATGGATTTGGGATGGGTATGTAGAATGAATACATTTTTTTGTGAAACTCGTAATTTTGTGAAGTATGATGTCAGTGACATTTATTGGCATAGTTCCATTTCAGGTGAGTGACGCAAACAAATAAATTGTTTCGTGAAGAAATGTCACGTTTTTGCTATGGCCTTTCCTTTTGCACCAGGCGTGGTAGGTTGCGACCTCAAAGTTTAGGGGTTGGTGCCAAATCCACCAACAATAGAAATGAAGACTCATAGAAATCCTTCAAAAGGTTAAGTTATGCGGTTCGACTTCGACAACTCAACCCCGACAGGTTCTGGGTTCGACATGAACTCTTATGAATTTTTTGGGAGGCATTTCTACTGCTCGGCGACCACCTATCACCGTCGACCTGGAAGTTACATTGGCTGCATATCCATTGACTAGCATTCTGGCCACCTGCATCCATCGACAAACTTATAAATTGGTTTTTATAATGATGAGAGAGTATATTTTGAATGCAGAGATAGATCTTCATTTAACTGTGGGGAGATATGTTAAAACAAAATTTCAAATGCACTATTGAGACTGGTTGTCTCGACAAATCAATTTCCTCTAAATGTATTATCGGTCAACAATAATTGTTGTTTTATAGAGAAATGGAAAAGAACAAATGGAAACAAATACACTATTGACAATGGTATTCTTGACAAATCGATTGCCTCTAAATCTATTATCAGACAACAATAACTGTTGTTTTATAGAGAAATGGAAACAAATGCACTATTGCCACTAGTGTTCTTGACAAATTAATTGCCTCTGAATGTATTATCGGTCAACAATAATGGTTGATTTATAGAGTTAATTGTTTTATAATCTTGACAAATTAATTGCCTCTAAATGCATTCTCGGTCAATAATAATTGTTGATTTATAGAGTTAATTGTTTTATATTCTTGACAAAGTAATTGCCTCTAAATGTATTATCGATCAACAATACTTGTTGATTTATAGAGTTAATTGTTTTATAGAGAAATGGAAAAGAGTTTATCAAAAGCTTTGAAGTTCCATTGTCAATGAAAGGATCAATCCAATGATTTTGTGTTCATTACGAAAAGGTATTAAAGGACTAGAATATCACCAATGCTTTTAAGAAATAATGTATTTTTCTCTTGTAGCTAAACTTTGTGAGAATCTCTCTAGATTCTTTATAAACTATATAAGAAATAAATATTGAGGATATACATTTGTGCAATGGGGGATTGAAGGTGTCTTTTTTATGTAACAAATGCACACCTGCACCCCTAGAGCAATGGATGGAGAAGGTATGTACAAGTGACAAATAAACACCTTCACTTCCCTAATAATCAGAGTGAAGGTAAACAACCGGATTAGTCGAATCAAAGCCGACCATTCCAATGTGGACTACACATTTCATTCTCTCAGAAGTTTATAGAATGGAGAATCCAACTAGAACAATCGTTATTTCATTGACACGTGAGATATTTTATTGACTATAAACCCCTCAATTAGTGCAGTCGACCTGTAAATTGGTTGTTTAGAGATATATCTACGTACAGGATGCACACCTATCACGTTCGATGGCTACTATCTATTCTATCAACTGACAACATCGACCCTCAGTTATTTCAGGTTATGAAGAAAACAATGATGTTGACCACGCTTATGATGTTACTTGTGATGGGAGACACTATCTCCACCAGCTGTCAACAGGGCCAATCGACCAGCGCTTAGCCCGACCACAAACGATCAATCGACAACGTGTAGTCGTCCATCGACTGGTCAAAGTCTTGTTTCCTTCTGTTTTTGGTGACCATGTTGTGAAGTTCGACAGCTGGAAAGTATTGGTAAGGTCGATGTTGTAACTACTCCACAAGTTATTTCATGGTAAATATGACAGTCACATATAAATCGCACGAAGATGGTTGACTTTCAAAATGGCCAGGTCGAGTTGGTCGACCCTTTAAAAATTGGACGACTTTTAATTATGTGGTCTGGATGGTCGACACTTTATTTGGTCGACATAGTGTTTATAACTGACGAAGAACCTAAACACTAAAATAACTGCAGAACTTGGGAAGCATAAGAAACAAGGGAGAACCTAGGAAATAATCGTGGAGTTGGTTTGGCAAGAATAGGTAGAAGCTGCAGGTCCCAATCATTCTTTGATTCTTTTAGATTGTTTATTCATGGCAACTAGGGGAATTATGTATTCTGGGCATCTAGGAATATTCATTAAGCCAACCGACTATTGTCATGAACCCGTCCGACCATTAAGCCGACTATATTCATTAATTCAACCGAATATAGGCATCTAGCAATATTCATTAAGCCATCCGACCATTTTGATGGAGGTTAATGCCTGTGCTTATGTTTTTCTTTCTTCTAACTTTCCTCTTTTCTTAGCCGCGTTCATATTGCGACTAAAGGGGCAAATGCTAGTAGTTATCTCTATGCTACTTTATTTCCATTATGAGTGACATCGACTCCTACTTTCAATCATACCTTATTTCTTTTAGAATTGACACGGACTTACATATTTCCTTGCCCCTATAGGCCATGATATGACTTGAGCCAACTTCCATTAATGAGTGTTTTCATTGGTTGACCTGCGAGGATGGAAATATTTGTTGTGCCCACTTCTGTGATGAATAAGATCCGAAATGGATCCAACCATATCATCCTTATCTTACTTGGGCTCTAGAGGAATTTGTTGTCATACATGAGAACTAGTGTGCCAAGTTCTAGAATCTTGATCTTGGTGCCATGCTTTCTGCCTATTCTTTTCAACCAATTAAATGCAACTTGCAAGGAACCCATCCTCTTCTAGTTCCATTAGCCCATCCAACCTTTACTGGAGTGATTCATGATCTGACATTCCTATCTCTATGGCCACATGCAAGCTCGGGACTATGAATTCGAGTGGCACTACTACTTATTTCTCATACACCAGTTTGAATGGAGTATGCTTAGTGAGCCTCTTGCATGTCATTCTATAATCCCACAATACTATTGGAATGCGTTGGTCCCATTCATCACGTTGCACATTACAGGCCTTTGTGAATGCCTAATCCAAAATCTTGTTAAATGCCTCCATGGTACCATTTACAAGAGGATGGTAGGGTGTTCTCTTTTGGTGGTAGATAATAAATTCTTGAGCAAGTGCATGGATGGTAGAACTCAAAAAATGAGTTTGTGGTCAACCTTAAACCACCCACTTAATAGAATACATTAACTTATGTTTCTTATTGTAACCTTTTTGGTTTATGGTTATCCAAAACCACCAATTCAAAGAGCACTTATATTTAGTTGAATATGTCAGCTTCTGCTAGCTTACTTGGAAAATTTGGATTGTCAAGTTAAAGATGTTTAGCCCTTGGAAGTTGTCCACTTCTAGTTTTCAATTCTCTACATAGACTACTTTAAACCCCTTCAGATCAAGGGGGGGGATGTTGGAATATCAATCCCTTAAGGTTAATAATTATTGTCTTTAACATTCACATCAAATGAATACCAGCAGTCATGAGGAGTCCAAGGGACAGCTTGGAAGATGAAACAAATCATCACCTTGAGTTGTATTTATATGTACATATCTTAATGAAATAAATATGATCTTTGATGCCTATTTGTTGTGTCTTTCATTGGATGTGTTTCGTCAATTGCTTGCATGCCCATTCAAGCATCCTAACAATGCCAAGCGAGGAAGATAATCAATGTGATGGAAATGGAGAGTGATATCATGTACATGTTTTATTTTAACCTCTATGTTGTGGATATATCATTTTATTTTTGTTATCTAATATAATTGATAAATTATGTCTTTTTATTCATTTTATGATGTTGGAAATGAAAAGTTATCAACAATTTTTTAAACCATTTTAATTGGTCAATATTTAATTTAATGTGTAATATGTTTATATCTTTAGTAAGTCATGATTGTATGGAAGGGTTGATTGAAAATTATTTTTATTTTAGTTAAATGTATTTTATCTCATTGCATATTTAATAAGTACTTTATTATTGTTTTCATGATTTAATAAAAAATTCCTTGAATAGGGTGTTTGTTGGCAATGGAGGATGTGTGTACGCATTAGAGGTGACATCTCAAATACCGATATGACAAGTGGGAGGGTCTCATGCTACAGGTATTAATGGCATGGTACCTTTCCCTGACTGGATAATCACACAGGTGAATGGCGCTAGTTTGGAAGGAGGAGAGATCACATGCTTGCATGATCTGGGCGTCAAACACACGATCTAACATCATGTTGCTCTTCATAGACAGGAACTGCAATGACAACCTAGTACGTCTAGGGTTAATAGACATTATGGCCCAAGCAAGGATAAATGATGAGGGGAAATTCATGCTTGTCTTCCTACTTTGGCCCTACTCTCTAAGGAGGTTTAATCTTGTTCCTATTAAGGTCATGTTTGGTACTTTGGATCCTCCAGTTTACTATCTCATGGCTCCTCATGAAAGAAAACCTCATCGCTCCCCTATTGGTTTGTCGCGCACAAATAGGCAGTTGTATATTTTGCTAATTATTATTCTGACTTGGTCCCTAAGAAATATCAAGCGACCATGCCTACGTTGGAATCTAAGGTCAGGCTAGCCAGGGAATTCAAAGATAATGAGGAAGTTGAGTAGCAGGTGGGGAGAATTATTCCATATTTGGGTTGCACTAGAACTCTATTGGCACACCAAAATGATGGTAGTTCTGGGCATGTTGCCTAAGGACAAATATTTTTGTCACCTAAAGCAATGCATGGAGACTCTTGAGAAGCAAAATTCCTATCTTTTGTTGATGGTTACCTATATTGTCGAACGTCATGGAAGCACCTTTCAACCTCCTGTTGCGAGCCGGCCATGGGAAAAATCCTCTAATGTTGCTATTCAACAAATTGCCACCGGTCCGCATTTCCCTCAAGTTCCTCATGCAAAGGAATAACATGATTTACAATTTTTGCATAACAGTTATGTTTCAAGTTTTTTGTGTCCAAGTTATAGGCAATCTTAGAAGTTTTAGTATAAATTGTAGGTCACATAGACTGAAGCAAGTAAGATAGAATATGTTTATTTTATGGCCTAATTTATGGCATGACTTGCTTTCATGCTTTTTCTTGGATCCAAAGTATTGTTTTGGTTTTCCTGGCACCTAAACTAGTACAAACGTCTATGTATATTTTGTTTATATTAATATAGTTTCTCTTACTTACAAAAAAAATGATTTAATAAAATTTGTAACCAAACAATTTGATGTAAAAAACAATCAATTAATGGGGCATTGACTCTATATAAAAACATTGATATTGACTCTTTTAAATCTAGATGGATGGTACTAATCCTAGCCAACAATTATGCTTATAACAATGTCGTGGATATAGAATCCTTTTAGTGGTGGATAGTTGATGTGAAACCAAACTAAAGTAACAATTATAATTGGTTTTGTGTTTAGCCTATTTTTAAAATAAATTTGGAATAACAAAATTATATTTTCATAGATATTAACAATAATTATTTTTATGATTAAATTAATTATTAATCGAATATAATTGGTCACATGTCCAATCAATCAATGTTCAACCTTAAACATTAAATTGGTCAATTATTAAAATTTTGATGTTAAATATCCAACATTTATAGTTGAATTTTTAAATTTCAATTATTAAATGCTTAAAAAGTTAAATTTTGATTGTTGAATTGATGGATTATTCAATTTTCACTTATTTGATATTTGTTGGTTCTTAAAAAAAACACTCTATTAGTCAACATTTATTTTTCCAATTAATCATATTACCATTTTAGGATTTTTGAAAGATTCGATATTAAATGTGTAGCATACAATTACTCATTTATTCCATGTTCCCACATTCATTATTCAATTATTTAATATTTACATGTTTCATTGATCGACATGGTATTATTCAATTATGTGTATAATTGATTAATTGTTCAATGGTTAACATCTAGTTATTAAAATGTGAATAAGTTATTATCAAAGTATTGGAGGTATGGTGTCAAATTGATAACACTTGCTATTGTTTTCACTAAAAATATATATGGTTTTTAAATGTTGTCAAATGTCATTTGTTAAAATCCTTTAGAAAAAAAAATCAAACCCAACAAGTGGATCAACACCATGCTAGTCAAGACAAAGAGACAGAAATGTTTAGGTTTGAGAAGGACACAAAACATTATGAATTATTTCAATGTAAGTGGGATAGAACCTTGAAAGATCCTAGATTTAGAATAATGATTTTGTACAAAATAGTGAGTAGTAAACCTATGTAAGAGAGATGATAACAAATTCTCAAAAAAACAATACCACATATAGCATAAACAAGTGATTTTCCTTGGAAATATTTAACTAAGAAAATTGACAAACTCATATATGCACCTTTTACTTGTATTAAAAAAATAATTCAAAATACAATAGTTAAGTATTTTACAACATCATTCAACACTAATAAACTAACTAGGATTGACTACAACCACTAGTACAAAATTTCTAATTGTGACTATGTGACCAGAAAGGTTAGTAATGACATTTTTTATAAGTTAAATCCTTTGAGGATGAATAAAGTTGAAGTTATTTATAAAAATTCAAAATATGGTATTCTTATTGTTGGTTGTGGAACCTGATCTTCCTTATTCAGAGGTCGTGTTTCAGCCGTGTCTGGATTCCAACCCATGACGGGGGGTTTGAGGGGGCTTGGCCCCCCAATATAGTCGCCATGGGGGCAGCACCCCCGCAGCAAAAAATTTAGAAAAAATGCCTTGTAAAATGTTGTAATTTCATGGTCATGACTTGGTCAATAATGGGTGATTTATGGGCCCATGGTATTGGGTGTTCCATAGTATTTTCCCATGGTAATCGCTCTTTAAAAGGAAGGCATTGTAATACAGCTGTGGATTGTAGGATTGTAAAGATATCTATGATTTTGTAAGAGAGACTATGAGAGAGTGAAGAGGAAGTTGCAATGGATGTGCTGCAGGTTGTATCCCATCATTTGTTGGATAGTATAATAATAAGGGCTGGCAATTTCTGAGTGGACGTAGCCTATCTTGGGTGAACCACGTTATATTGGTGTCTCTCTTGTGTTGTCTTTATGTGATTTACATTTGCATCTTGTTTATTGTTATTGCTATGTGATCCTGTTTTTCTAACACTTATTTCATACAGTGTTGTCTGTGATTTCTTTGGGTGATGATCACACAATCTGTTATGATCTACATCTTGTCTACTTTAGCCACAGATTGTCATTTTGTATATGGCTATTTATTTGAAATTTTCTAGTTGCACTCAAGGTGTTATTATGTGTATTAGGCATGATGTGCCATTTTTGTCAAAAAAATTATAGTTGGGGAAATTTTGAATAAATTTGAATTGCTTTGGACATGTATGATGAATTGTTTATCATTCACCCTGGATGCGAGTGGTTACCACGTGCCAACATGTGAGGAAAATGCTAGAGGTTAGGTTGTTTATTGACGCATGGGCAGGCGATATGGCATAAAGGTTAATGCAGAAGGACTGGGATTTAATGAGTGGCTTAATTACATTCAAGTATTTGTCTTTTCGAGTTGGATACGATACGGTGTTCAAGATAAAGTTCATTCATTCCTGGGGAATGTCGATACATCTCTCGCATGTGTATTTTAGGATTTATGTGTAGGAAGGGACCTCGAAGGATCCAAAGCTTCGGTTCATGGTTTTTTGGTCTCAATCTTAGACGCCAGTGGTCTGCAGTAGGGAGAGGAAAGACATTGTTGAAATTATGGCTACGCGTCAACGTGGTAAGCCCAGGAGGGGAAGCAGTGGATGGGCAGTTTCAGGAAAAAGGGTGTCTGGAAAATATGGAAGCGATGGTTATGTAGATCTATTTCATTGACGGTTTGCTTCCTGATTGATGACTAGGAAGCTAGTATTGTGGTTTTGCAATTGTCCTCAACACGTTCAGCTGGGAAAATAAATCATTATTGGGTTGTCAAAAAAATGATGGGTTTGATAATGGAGGATACCCAAGCTAAATGGAGAGATTCCAAGTCCATTGTTTTAGAGATGAGAGTGAGCATGGAGCAGACGGTGGATAGCCTTAATAGCCTTGATGACATTTTTGAATGGGGGCATTCTCTGTTTGATAATCATTTTGAAGCTGTGGGTGCACCGGTGCGAGGGTTTTCTGAGGAAAACTTGCTTGGGGGTGTTTCTCAAAACGCGTCCATGGAGCCACTAGGCCATGCGGGACAAGGAAGTAAGCCTCCAGACCTCAACTCCGGGGGCTAGTTGGATGCTCAAATTCCTTCTGAACCTAGTACATTGTCGGTAAAGAAGATTAGGCAACTGGAAATAGATGATTTGGTCTTGCCACGGAAGAGGGAGCCTCTCCTGGTTAAAATTCCTGAAGAAGAATCTCCATATTTGGAAATTAAGGGCTTCCCAATCAGCGAAGAACGCAAAGACTCTTCTCATGGTGCACATCCTAGTTAGATGGTGCTCTGGTGATTCAGATACTTCTTGTTCTGTTCAATTTTTCTAGTTTTATGTTTTAGATAGTATGCTTTCTAGAATGCCTTATAGATCATGGATAGCTATTCATAACATTATGGTTTCTTACTGCTACTATGTCTATTTTTCGTCTGTTGGGAGGGCCTTATTTTTTGAACTTGACAGTCCTGATAGTGTCTTTGCATGGCTGGGATGGTGGTTTCACCTTCTCAAACCTCCTTAAAGCATGATGAAAGAATGACTGTAATTTTGTTATTTTAGTTTTATATATAATATATAGATACTTTGCAGCTTTACAAAAAAAAAGAATTGTTTATCATTCAATTTTTACACATATTGTGTTTTTTTTATTGTTTTTTATCTGATGTTGACGGTGAGTGATGATGATGAATGATTACAGTGACGATTACTAGAGTTACATTGATATATTTCATCTAAATATTTCATCAAAGATTACAAATATTATTTGTAAGGTTATAGCTAAGAATATTTTTGATGATTTTTTAAACCATTTTAGTTGCTTGAAAATCAATTTATGTGTGATGTGTTTATTTATCTAGTATTTTGCAGTGATTGTATGGAAGGGTTGATTGAAAATGGATTTTTTTAGTCAAAGAATACCCAAATGAAATTTTGATGAAATCAAAATTTTAAATAAATTTAAAATATTGTTACTAAATTAATTAGGGAAGAGATTGGAATTAAAAAATATTAAGTAGTTAACATCAATGAAGAGTATGAATACAATTTTCAATAAATGTAGCATCAACATATCTTTCTTTATTTTCATGATCGCAAGAAAGAAATGTATAAATATATACTTCAGTATTTGCAACAGTTAAACATTAGATGATGCATATCTAATTTAATAACTGATACACTCAAATTTGATTTCAAAATAGAGAAATCATTAACATGCACAACACATTTTACAAACAACATCAAGACCAATGTGACATGAAAAGACATAATATATATGAATGCTAATCTCAAAAACTATATTTGTGTGTGTGTGTGTGTGTGTGTGTCAAACATGCCATCTCAAATTTGAATGAGTGATGCATTTCAAATTTAATTTAAAAAAATCATTAATAATATAAATGGTCAACATACAAACAATATAATATTTCATAAATAAAACAACATCAAGATCAACATGATATGAAAATGGAACTTATATATGAATGATAATATCAAAATCAACATGTGTGTGTGTGTCAAATATACATATCAAGTTAAAAAAAATTTAAAATATGCATCGCATCAATCAAATATATACATGTGATGAAATATAATTGTTATGAGGTAGTTGGTCAACCAACGGAGCCAAAGGCATCAATACCTCCACCACTAGAGATAGAGGCATGATAAGTGAATTTGCCACCAGAGCCAGAGGCAATATCAATACCTCTTCCAATAAAAATGTAGTATAAATGAGTTGGTATAGCTCTCCACCATAAGTCATATCACCCAATATGGCATCTCATATAAAGCACCAATGAGTGAACTGGATGTTGCAGTTGGTGGCCAACTACTAGAAGAGGAGAGGGTGGTCGATCAACTAGTGGATGAAGAGATGTCGATCGATCAACATAGTGAGGAGGAGAGGGTGGTTGGTTGCCCTGTGGAGGAGGAGAGAGTTCCCACTTGTCTCAGTGAATAAGAGAGGGTGGTTGATCAAGTTGTGGAGGAGGAGAGGGTGTTCAATCAACTAATGGAGGAGAGGGTGGTCGCTCTGATTGATGAGAAGGAGAGGGGTCTCTCTAATTGATGAGAAGGAGAGGGTGGTGGATCGACCTATGGAGGAGAGGGGGTTGGGTTAGCTCAATGAGGAGGATAGGGTGGTCAGTGGGCCCATAGAGGAGGAGGAGGTGGTGGAGGTGGAGGAATACCATATGAAGCATATGAATAATATGAAGAAGACTAATGACGATGGAAACCTCTCCTCCTCTAAACTAGGATAACCACACCAACAACATGGCGCATCTATAACATCATATCGCGTAGAAGGGTCACCCATATAGTTGCGAGCTTTGGGTCCCATATGATCTGGCTAGATCATACTGGGTGCACTCCCTACCAATCGATCGGTGCAAATAAATTATCAACCACCTCCTAACAGAATCTATGATTTGGCCTATGTCATAGGCCTGGTCTCTATAACTAAGGGTGGTCATCAATCCTAACCATATCCTTGTTAGGTTTGGGATGTGCCTCCCCATTATATGTGCCAATATCTACAAAATAGTAACTAACAATAATTAGACAACTTAAATAAAATGTTACAATAAATTACATGTGCATTAAATAAGCTAATAAAATTCAATTAGAATAATCAAAACATAACACTAATATTACCTTGGGAATATAGTGGCTCATCTTGGGTAAATCAAATGTTTTGACATCCTTGTTAGTCCATCCCTACATATGAGTATTGCATAAGATTCATTGTATGATCATCCTCGTTGGAGAGCATCTCCAATACCTCTGGAGTGATACTACATAGGAACTCTAACTAGCCACTCTTAAGCAACATCTGCCTCCACATGCATATATGCAGATCAATCCTCGACCTAGGAGGGTTGCACTCGAATGAGGGCCTAGTGGTTGGAAATATCTCAAAAAATAAGCAAAACAACTTTGAATCAAATGTGAAGACTATCCTTCCATCAAACAAAGCACGACAACGATCCAAAGAAAAAAAAATTGTCACAAAAAAGTGACAGACCACTTAATACATCTAGGTGTTCGCACTAAATAATACATAATACAAGACAGGGCAACTAGTGCGCTTCCCATCAGATGTGTTGTGGGCACTATCATGACCATAAGCGAGAGGCACCTAACCTCCTCTGTATCAAACGCAGGTAAATCCAATTGGTCACCAACAATTTGGAAGCTAGAAGGGGTAGTGATGTACTCACTAACATATCTCTAAACATATGCCAATTGACTCTCTCCTACAACGTCGGGTGAGAAATCAGGGAACTAGGGAAAATCCTTCCCTCTCCTAAACACCCTAGTAATGAAATATATTTCCTCCTCTGTGGGATGGAACCACAAATTGAGAATAACTCTAAATTCTTGCTTGGCATGATCCCAATGATGGATCAACTGTCTAAGTAATGGTGTGTTTCCCCTGAGGGATGTTGCCTCCTCATAAAACTTCAAGAGGCCAACATTCCATAAGAGTTGACAAATATGAGATGTAATAGGAGGAGGGTACAAATCCCTCTCCCTCGCTCTGGTCTCTCATTCTCATACAACATTGTACTAGTCGGCATGGCTTTGTTGTTTTTGGTGTTGTTGTTGTCATCGTTGTTGTCTCTGATTAACATACAACAATGATTAGGCGCACGTGCACACGCGCGCGCGAACACACACATATATATCATTAAAAAATGTATTAAATGACCATTTTATTTATTTAAATATAATTTTTTTTGCAACAAAAAATGTCATCGATGTGCCTTAAAAATAGTAATGCACCATTATCTATACATAAAAATACCTAACGCACCACTAATGGTGTGTACAAATACCTAATGCACCAAACACAGTGTGCACAAAATACTACATTGCACTACAATTGTGGTGGGTTTTGTGACTAACATCGGTGCGTGTTTATTATGGTGCATTGACAATAATGCACTCCATAATCGGTGTGTCCTTACCAGTCTACATTGATCCAATGTATTTGAAATTGTTGTTTTTGTTTAAAACCCGACCACCTATAAAACACTAACACACCATTAACAGTGCCTTATTTTTTATAGGCAAATTGAGATTTTTGAATAAAACAAAAAATTCCACTTACTAATGCAGATCACTATGGACCCACTGATCATGATGTGAGTAAATACATCCTATGCAACATTCCCTGTGATTAATTGTTAGATTTGCATCGCATCATGTATGGTGTGTTAATATTAGAATGCACATGTTTCATATTTTAAAATCTCCACAAGTTGGTAGTGCAGTATATTGTACAATTTACAGCATAGATAGTGGGTTATTGTACTCTATGCACTACCAATGATGTGTAGTGGTTTTAACGGTGCATTGAGATTATGGATAAAACAGTAAAAAATCCTTATGGTGCATCATTACTAAAGTGCAATGGCACTATTTGTGCATGCACCGACAATATCGATGCACTTATCATAATCACACACATTTTTTTGATTTTTTATCACCATGTGTAGATTGATGAGCTACTAAAATAGTGGTGCACCATCAATAATGCATAGAGTACAATAATGTATCAACCCCAATGAGGAATATCCAATATACTGCACTGCTATTAAGTGGAGATTTCAAAATATCATTACGATGTGTTATAATAATAATGCACAGTTAATGGTGTGATTTGGTTTTAAATTTTAAGCACTACGTTTGGTTCTCCCTGTGTATTTACAAGGAACACCAAACTTTTGGGTGCGAGTCGAAGAAATCAACCACACTACGTATATTTTTTAAATTCAAAAAATAAAAAATTAAAGTGAATTTTACATTTTAATCCATTGGAATGTAAATGAGGAGGTAATAAAGAGTTTACCTAGTCTCTTCTACACCAAGGAGGCATGGTTGCCACATAATCAAAATGCACAACCATAATCCAACCACAAGAGGAATCGAATAGGTTATAAACAACACTAATGATGGCGCAACCAATCCAAGAGGGCGTGCATCGATGTTTAGGTGGTCTAGAGAATTGTAGAAGTTGAGAAAATGAAATTGCATTTGGTAATTTTTTTTTCCCTACCTTGGTGCGCTTAATAGATGTGCACATCGGTGCGTGTGTGTTATTTAGGTGCACTGATGAAGCGGTAAAAGTGGGTCAACATTTTTACTCATCCAGTGCTCTATCTACCTCATTATGCGTTGGGGTTATTTGTACATACAAACGCTCTAGATCCTATGTTAAATTTTAAAATAAAAACCTATTGTACATTGAAAAAAAATAATTGCTAATCGATACTTTGTGTACATATAGGCGCACCGGGGTGGTTGTATTTTGCATGTGCACTAATAAAATATTAAAACTATAAAATAAAAATAAAAAATTATTACTTGGAACCATAATTTGATTTGCACATCCGGTGTGCCTTATACATATATGCACATGTGCATTGTGTAAACTAAAACGCGCCGACTCATATTTTTTTTTTAAATATAACTTTTAATTATTAAATCTTTTATCATAAGTCAATGTTTTATGTATTTTCATCCGCCCATGTGCACTTTTAACATTTGGGCATGTTGATAAATTGTTAAAAATGCAATATTTTTTTTTTAATTGTTTAGTTGGTGTGGCATATAGATATACGCCCTCAAGGTTTTTGGAAATGAAAGCGCACCAGTGTCCTTTTTTAAGTTTCAAAAATAAAAGCTGATTTTTTATTAATAAATTTTTTTATAGTGAGTCAGTGCTTTATGTATGATGACGCACTAGGATGCTAATATATGAAGATCACACTAGGGTGTTTATATCCTTGTGGAACATCGATTAGTTATTTCATGCAAAATAAAACTATATATATATTTTTTTTGACAAGAAAATTGGGTATTTTGATATTGGTGTGTTGCGTTATTTAGAGCATTGGTGCTTATTTATGTTTAGCGCACCGAAGTAGAATAATAATTTAAGTGCATTGATAAAAAAAACCTTCTTTAAAACCTCTATTCACCCACCTTCACTAGAAGCCTCTAGTATAAATGGATAAAGGAGACATTTATTGGAGAGGTTCTGCAAAAACCTCCGCTAGAAAGTGTTTTCCTAGTATTGCAACTCTAAGAATTGATGATTTTTGTTTTAAATGAATAGTATTTTGGTCCTAATGATCATTGATGCAACACTTTGAACCTACACCTCCACTTAGAAGAGATCCTAGAGATCAACACACTACATCTTCCTTGAAACTCGTGGTGTTGCACTCTATCCTACTCTTGTGCTTGGTTCCACTTTTATCATTGTATTTCCACTAATCCCTTAGAAAGTACAGCCACCTAATAACACCTATTGGCCAACATTCTCTCAATGCATACATTGAATACTCATGCCCATTTACAGTTGCTTGACCCTAGGCACCATGTTGTGTAACACCATCCCTAGACCACCACAAGCATCACCTATTTTACATAGTTGACCGTTATTGGCCCCTTGTCTTGCCTCCATTAACCATTGTCATGCCCCTCAACCGTCTAGACACTTTTAGCCTCCATCTTTGTCACTCCATTGAAGAAGGCGATCTTTTGGAGTTAATAAATTTTGATGCTAGTTTGGGCACCATCATAATGCTCAAGAAGACTCTCACACTCCAATGGATTTGTATGACATGGGAGACATTATTCAAGCACCCTAATTTACAATGACATCACCTCATCTCACAACAATAGCTATGTCATGTTGAGCAAGAGTCTGTATACTTATAGAGTCACTATGTTCCACTAAGCACCATATTACTAAGCTTTAGGCATGTCGACAAGCAACAACCACCATTGCCTCAAATTCTCAAGCATAATTTTCCACACACTACATGTAGAACACAAATTTAAAGAAGTGTATGGCTCAATCTTCCTATCCCTCTACTCTTGCTTCATTTGCATAGGTGTGTTTAGCATAATACAAAGTAGGATCTCTTATAGGAGAATAGAGTACTCCTTGACCACCTAGCTACCACCATCACCAACTTGTACAAAACTCACATAGAATTTTATCATGATGAAGTAGGTCACTTTCAACATGCTCTCACAATCATAATTGACTAATTCATCTCGATCATCAATACCATGGCCCATGAAACTTATCTATTGAATAAGACATGTCCCTACTTATAATATTACATGACATAACAATAGGACGTGGTCCACCATAGGTGCACCAAGACATGAACCTTTGAGAAACTTCTTTTGTCCTTGGAGTTAATGACATAATGTTGGCTAACTTTACAACATCTCAATAATTTTGTTTGGAGCTCCATTGTAACCTATAAACTTCATTAGCAAAAGCATGCCTTGTAGGTCATTGGATTTCTCCTACCCACCTTGTCCAAATAATGGTTAGAGACCTTTTGCAAAAGCTAGGCCCAATGTAACACCATTACTGATAGTTCTCGAGGATAAGAAGCAATGACCAAGTTGTTATCTCAAAAATCCACTATACAATATCAACTTTGTGTTGAACATCAAAGCTCCTGACATTTTGTGCAAGAAGGCATCATACAAGAACACAACATGATATAACTCTTATATAACATTGACACCTCACCACCTACTCTAATTGAGCTCATCAACTCCACAACCTCCACTAAATTCTTTGAATAATTATCACCTTTCCAAGTCTCCTCCAACAACTACCACAAAATTTCACAATTTTCCTAAAGACCTTAATGTTCACACCTCATTTTTCCTTCTATCCACTATAAAATTATGCACCCTTCTCACTTACCTTATGTTTCCCGGCACCAAACATGTAAAAGATATAAGACAACATTAAGTGGACTTTTCTCATAACCATTATATGGGATAGGGGAATCAAATGACATTAATTTTATTTGAAATAAAAGCTCTATTTATTTGGAATAAAAGCTCTATCAAAACAACCAACATAACATTTTTGGTTACTCCATTTATTTGGAATAAAAGCTCCGTTAAAACAATTCCATCAAAACAACATAACATTTTTTGTTATCCTAATTACTTATTTGAAATAAAAGCTCTATTTATTTGGAATTAAAACTCCATCAAAACAACCAATCTAACATTTTTTTGTTACTCCATTTATTTGGAATAAAAGCTCCATCAAAACAACCAACCAACATAACATTTTTGGTTATCCTAATTGCTTAGACAATGGCTATTACTCATAGTTTATCATTATCTTCGATTTCCCCAAAGTTCCTTTCCTTTCCACCATCTATTTTCTTAGTCTACATCTTCGACATGAAGCATCAAACTCAAAGTGTTCTTTTCACATGACACATTAAACTCTAGGTGTTCGCTCATTAAGTTATTATATAATAATTTGCATAATGTCAGGGGGACAAGCGGGTGTGTTCCTTTAGAGCAACACATTTATAATGTGAAGTGATCTATGTAACCATGGATGCCAAAAGAAAGTACTTGGTTGGTATTCTTTATCTTTGAAGGCTTTAAAAGGAGGATCTTTAACCAACATGGCATTAAGTAATCTATACAAATAACAAAAGGTGGATACAAAATTCTTCACTTTGCCTTACTTCACATGGTTTGTGACCAAATCCTTGTCCAAAGAATAAGAGGGTATGCCAAAGATTGCCACGGTAGATTTTGTCCAAAGTGGAAAATAAAGATCATTTAAACTACAATAAAGTGAAATTACCTTTGTTTTTGTAAGTGTAAGAGAAGCATTATAATAGGTCTAAAGAGAAGTGATACTATCTATGAAAGGTCAATAACATAAGCATTTTATCATGGTATGAGTACATTTTTATATAGTTGATATTTATATTTAATTATTTGTTTAAATATTTATATGTTGATTTTTAATAAATAAATTATAATTTTTATTGTTGAATTATATTTTTTTAATTAAAATAAAAAAGAAATAATAATTGCATTGTGAGTAATTAGTTGCTTTATCATATCAACTCATAAAATAAAAATTTAAAACCAAATAAAAGTAATTAAAAAATCTATGTCAGACCATAAAATAAAAAAATTAAAACAAAATAAAACGTAAATAAAAAAAATCTATATCTACTCATAAAATAAAAATTTAAAACCAAATAAAAAGTTGTTAAAAAAATCTATATTTGCTCATAAAATAAAAATAAAAATAAAAAACAACATAGATCCATCTTAAATTCGGATCTATCAAGCACCTAGAGGGTGTAATGTTTTCCCGAATATGTAAGATTAAAAACAAAATACACCTCAAGAAATTGAATCCCTTTAGGTGCTTGATAAATCCAAGTTTAAGATGAACTTATGCTAATATAATTAAAATTATAAAAATGTTGGAATAATAAGTATAAGTGAATAAGTATCTGTGAGATGTAGAACAGTCGGTGGCGGGTGATGGTTAAGACACCCCTAAGCGGAAAGGTCGCTGGTTCGAAACCCCGCGGATACTAAAATCCAACCATGCTAAGGGTTGGTGCAGTCCAGGCCGAGTGCGATCCCCAGGTGATTTTGACGGCTTAGATGCCCCTGATTCGTGATCTCTCGGCCAATGGCGAACCCTGCTAGTCAGGAGGTACTACCACTTGTCAACAAAAAAAAGTATAAGTGAATAAGTATTTATTTTTTAGTTTCATTAACTATTACATATTAATAAAACTAACCTAGAGTTGGTTGTAATTAATTTTGGCTAATTATTATATGTTGTTAAAAATTGAGTAAAGTTGGATGTGATCAGTTTAATTATGGATACATTTGTAAAGCACTTGATGATAGAGGTTTTAATAAATGTTCAAATCTAAAATATTTTGATATTTATTTTGGTTGCATAGTAATTAAAGTTACTCTTAAGATAGTAAAGTTCTTTATAAACTTATTTAAATTTCATAAACAATTCAAAAATGATTATTATTACTCATAACAATTTGAGGATGCTAATTAATGCATATAATTATCGGAGGTTACACCATATGCATACACGTATTGGCAAGACATTGAAAATGAGAAACTACATGTTTTCCATGGAGAAGAATCTATCATATTCTACTTAACAATTACAATTTGTGGGAAACTCTCTTAGTACTCTTACTGCTCATAAATAAAAATAAAATTAAGACTTATATTAATTAAAATTATGGTAAATAATATAGATATAAAGTTTATTTTTAAAATATAAAAAATTGAAGTTGTTATTTAGTTTGATTTTCATATTCAGGGGAGGCAGGTGCGGGTAGAATTATCTTTGATTCCAGAGGGAAAATAGTTACCTCCTTTGCATGGGGGCTAGGAAAGAAATCCAACAATGAAGTAGAATGGCTAGCCCTCCTTCACGCCATGGAAATTGTCTCAAACCTCAACATTATCAGCTTAATTGTTTATATCCAACATAACTCCGTGATTTTGGATTCAACTACTACTTAGATGGATTATGAGGAGACAGAGGCTATAGTCCAACATAACTCCGTGATTTTGGATTCCAAAATATCCATATTTTTTGGGCTCTTCCATGTTTTGGTTCAACGACAACTCATGTTGCAATATGATGTGTAAAATATTTACATGAAACAATTCAACCATGTGTTAAAAAGATGGTATAGTCTTCACAATACATGTTGTAGGGGTATGTATAAGCAATTGGAACAATAGCCATAATAGCCTTTGGTTGTGGAGGAGTTGTGAAAAAAATTACTTATTTTCATGCAGGTTATTAATGATGGACTATCGAGGTTTTAAGAAAGAAAGGGCATTTTGCATATGATTGAGTTGTTAGGTTATGGATATGAACTACATTTAAACAAATCAAATCCAAAATTGGAATTACTACTAACATGTTGTTTAGATGATAATTAATAAATGCTCCAAAAGTCTTATAGGAAAGGAGACTCGTTTGCATAAGAAACTTCCATCATCATATTTAATGATAATAGCGGTTGGGATTCCACAAGTGTAAATTGTTTGTTTGGGTGGTGGTCATATTAGTAATAAATCATCAACTTTGTCTCTTCTTCATCATGTTGACATTGCATCCACTTGGCAATGTGGTGGTGAATGCCTAAGTCAACTTGTCAAGGGCATAACTCACTCATAAGAATCACAATTGAGGTGCTCCTTATAGTATTGAAATGTCTTGACAAGTTGAACAATGTGAAGGGTCTAAGAACTATTTTCATAAATTTTTGACCCCCTAAAGGCCTATTGAATTCCCAAAATAGATTTGGAAATTTTAGGGCTGGAAATAACCAAATCATGATCAACTCCTAAAATGATATCAAGGAGTCCTTAGCTCCATTTTTCTATACCAAAAAGTACCAAAACAATAAAAATATATGCAATGACCCATTTCATATCAAAGAGTATGCATTCTAATGATAATGTTCTCCAAACGGACATATTAAACATTATTTGAAATATATCTTCATAATTGATAAAGATTAAATAGCTTGCATAGAGATGTGATCATTGTTGTTGTGTTCATGTTAATTCCATAGATAAAGAAGTGAAGAAATGAAGAGACATTTGAAGTATAAGATGAAGAAATTTCATGATCATTTGGTGATTGTAAGGAGTCACGAGTCTCAAGATATTAAGGAAAACTAAGTCTTACAATGTATGTTGCATGAGTTCTCTTCAACTACTACTTAGATGGATTATGAGGAGACAGAGGCTATAGTCCAACATAACTTCGTGATTTTGGATTCCAAAATATCCATATTTTTGGGGCTCTTCCATGTTTTGGTTCAACGACAACTCATGTTGCAATATGATGTGTAAAATATTTACATGAAACAATTCAACCATGTGTTAAAAAGATGGTATAGTCTTCATGATACATGTTGTAGGGGTATGCATAAGCAATTGGAACAATAGCCATAATAGCCTTTGGTTGTGGAGGAGTTGTGAAAAAAATTACTTATTTTCATGCAAGTTATTAATGATGGACTATTGAGGTTTTAAGAAAGAAAGGGCATTTTGCATATGATTGAGTTGTTAGGTTATGGATATGAAATACATTTAAATAAATCAAACCCAAAATTGGAATTACTAGTTGTTTAGATGATAATCAATAAATGCTCCAAAAGTCTTATAGGAAAGAAGGAGACTCATTTGCATAAGAAACTTCCATCATCATATTTAATAATAATATTCAAATGATAATAGTGCATCATATTTAATAATAATATTCAATGATAATAGTGGTTGGGATTCCACACGTGTAAATTGTTTGTTTGGGTGGTGGTCATATTAGTAATAAATCATCAACTTTGTCTCTTCTTCATCAAGTGGACATTGCATAACATTAGTTTAACTAAATTATTAGATAATATGGCTTGTCCATTTGTGGGAATTTTAGAAATTGTTTTTAAATTGGAATATTCATTTTTTATGAGAATCTATAACAATCATATGGTGCTAAGTATCTAATGAATTTTAAGTAGTGTATAATTGAAATAAAAGAAAATCAATGTTGTTGCAAATGAGGAAAGTGGTGTGTAGATTTTGTGTTGATCATGTATGATTTTCACGCAAATCTATAATAATCATATGGTGCTAAGTATCTAATGAATTTTAACTAGTGTATAATTGAAATAAAAGAAAATCAATGTTGTTGCAAATGAGGAAAGTGGTGTGTAGATTTTGTGTTGATCATGTATGATTTTCACGCAAAGATATACCATAAAAGAACTTTGATCAATCCAATTGATATCTATATTGATTAACAAAACTTTTGATCACATTTACTTATAAAGAAATCATCACATAGCAAATCAATTGTTTAATTAAAAAACCAGTGAACATATATCTTCATAAAACCTTAACCACCTATTCAACCACAGTCACTAACCTTTATCAACCAAAAACTCAATACAAATTTAACTATCACAAACATAACCTTATAACCGTGTACATGCATCTCTATCTTTCCATAATATTTGTTTGACTAAGGAAGCATTGACTTGCCATGCAAAGTCAACATCTCAGTATCGTAAGATGAAGGATCCCCATCCCATTATAAATTAGATAACTTTGTTTATTTTGTTTGACTAAGAAAGCATTGACTTGCCATGCAAAGTCAACATCTCAAGATGAAGGATCCCCATCCCATTATAAATTAGATAACTAAAAACAAAGGTAACCTCACATTTATTTAGCATACATGTTTGTATCTATTAGCCTGGGGAATACGAATATCCTAAAATTTATAAAATAAAATGAAGCCACCACATGCACATAATGAATCATTACTCTTCTTCACGACCACAGCAAGTCAACTCTTATTTTTTTTTGACTTGTTCATCATTCCTATTTATACAAATCTTGAGTAATCTCGAAGAAATAAATTTATTGTTCTTATTGTTATGATGAGATGGCACTAAGTTGAATGATGCAATCCCCTACATCATCATCTTCTTAATAATAATAAGACAACAAATACCACCTATTTCTACTTAAAAAACGATTAATTAAAAAATAGAAAGATAGTTCTTCGAAAATACCCAAGAGATGACTTGTGTGCAAGTCATCATTGAGAACTTCGACTGACGTTCACCTTACATAATGCGAAAAATATGATTATTTATCTCTTTATATATATGTTTTCAAATATTTATATATATTTATATTTTGATTATAAGTTGGTGGTGTGAGTATATTTATATTTATGTATGTGTTTTTTATAGAAACTTATGGATTCAAATCTGTAGGAAGTAGGGTATGTACATTTCAATAAATTTTAATAATCAAATCATAGAGAGGATCAATTGTCCGATAAAAAAAATATCTCATATATCAATTTAATGTTTAACTTGGTTGTGACCTTAACATTAAATTATTATTTTTATTATATATACATACTTTCACCACAAACTTAGTAGTGAGTATATTTATGATCATTATAGTCACTAACGTATATCTCCACCATATTATAAATATTTATATTTAATTTCTAGTAAAAAATAAACTTTTAATATCATTAAAAATATAAAATAAAATAATATATTCAATTTTATATATATTTCAATTATTGTTTATTTAAAAGTCAAAATATCTCTTTATTTTACTAGTAGTCTAAAGAAGCAATGATTTGGATCACTTTTCCAGCTCATTTTCTTATTATTTTTTCAAGAGTTATTGGAATCACTTATATAAGCTATTCAGATTTCATAACCCAAGTGTAAAAAAGTATTCAAAAGCATTGAATACATTTTTTGCAATAAAAAAATGATTTTAAATAATGAAAAATATTGATATGTCCAAAGATTAAATCATTGAATTCTATCCATAATGACTGGAAAAGTCAAAATTTTATAATTTTTAGACATCTCCTTTATGTTAATTTTTGTAAAATAAAAATTAGGATTGTTAAAATAAAGCAAAATCTCACAAGTTTTTTAGGCTCCTGCGATCACAATTTTGATGAACTAATGCAATGGATCTAGAAGACTCCATTCATCAAAATCTCACAAGCTTTAAAGTGAAACATGTTATTGGACAATTCCTAAAATGTTGTGGGATGAAAGAATTTGTCATATTTATGACACTATGATGCCGAGAAATCTGCACACAAAGTTGCACAATGGAACTATCTGCACACGAGTAAAATTCAAACAAGATGCAAATAAACATCAACAATTTAATTCAAAATCCACAAATCATACATAGGAACAACAATAATTATAAAATATTTATTTTATTGAAGATGTACTACTCTTGGATTACATTCAATAAAGCCACTCTTTGGAACTCCAGGCTTCACTCCACCTCTACAGCTTCAACATGAGAACTCACAGCCTCTTCTCCTATGGGTTTGTCTTTCATCAAGGCAAGGAATTTACATATATAGAACTGTTGGAGGAATACCAAACAATTTATCTACCGACCATTCATTTCAAATTTGGGCAAGGAATCGCTTCATATTCTTAGCTTTATTATTTTAGGGTATTAGAGATAATTTAGATATTACCTCCCGTGACTATTTTATCTACACCAATAACAATAATTAAAATGTGTCTCCTCATCAAATACTTTGATTGTAGGCAACCTTGTCCTCTTCCTGTGGTTGTTGGGTATGATCTTTTGGTTGATCTCAAATAAATGTCTTGTAGAATCCCTATGGATCTGTAGCAATATGGTTGTAGCAGCTTTTGAATACCTATCACGGCATGCATTCTATAGCAGCAATCTGTAATAAAAACATTTTGTAGCATTTATAAACTACTGAATAAATCTACATGCATGGTAACCTTCATCGCCAAGGATGCTCCTGCACCACACTAACATGATTGAAGATGAAAGTCACTTTCTATTAGAATGTCCTGTGTACACGTACATTAAATCGGAATTTTAAAATATTTGTTACAATACTAACCTTCCTAAGCTTTAAACTCATCATTATTGTGGTGATCTAAGAATGCTTTTCTTACAAGTTTTCAAACAAAAATCAAACATTATTTACATCTTTTAAGGTTGATAAACCAAAGTTGATCCCAATAGAAATTAATAACCATCCTCGCCATTTAAGTTTATTTTAATCTTTTCTCCAAAAATAAAAATCTTTCTATGATTAAAATTTTTATCATAAATTTTAATTTATATAAACATTTAATATTATTATAAATAATAAAAACATATTACTTATAAGTAATTGTACATAATGATGAATAATTAGTAAAGGGTAAGTCAAAACATGTAGAACATATAAATATAATTTGTTCATACAATTAAATTTAAAAATTTGACAATAACAAAATGAAACTAAAATATAAATCTTTCAATACATAAAATATTTTTTCCCAAAGAAAATAATCTTAAATTTTTACTCATATGAAGGGAAGTTACGCTTTGCACATGTATGGCCGCGAAAGCATACAAGGTGATTATCTACAGTTCAGCTCGACGATGGACTAAGTTTGTAGCATCCACTGGACCCAGTACCAATAACTAAGTAGAATTGTTGGCCCTCAAATACACCCTGCTATTGGCCATATTAAAGGACATTCAACGGTTGCAAGTTATTGGTGATTCTATCCTAGTAGTCATTAATTGGATGAAGCACACATGGAGGCCTAGGAACATTCAATTGGTTACCATAATTGAGGAAGTGGACAGATTAGCAGGGCTCTTCGAACATATTAGTTTTCAGCATGTGCATAGAGAAAGGAACCTATAGGCAGACCAATTATCCAAACTTGGGCTTCAATTTGGAAATGGCATATGGCAGAAGTGGGAGTGCAACAACGACACTATTACTAAAGATGACCCGAGACCTAATCCTTTTTTATAGCATGGCTACAATCAACACCTAAAGTTCATGATTATTGGATTGTAGCACATATATGAAAATGTATGGTATTATCAATCACCTACATTATAGTCTTGTTTTGATACAAAATAGAATAGAATGTAAAACAAGTTAAACTGAATAATTTGACGGGTTATACCCAATTAGCAGTTTTTATGATGAGGCCTAATTTTGGGTCATGTAAAATATGATTTCTTAATATAAAGAAAACGTGATCTTTTTTATGTGGAAAATAAAAATTAAAGGAAAGATCCTATTTGATTAATTTCAAAACTTTCTCCATAAACAACTCAAAAATGCGTATATTGTTAACTTTAAAACTATCACCAAAGAGTTAAAAGTTCCTAAACCAAATACCAAAAAGGACCAAAATAGTGCATACAAGGTAGAGCCATCAACTATCAGAAATATAAAGATAAATTTGAAATAAGGTACTACCCACACACTCCAGTCCAATGATCCTGAAGTACACCCTTGTTTATACATGAAATGATAGGACAAATTCTAGCACTTGTTCATCCTTGGACTCCATCACAAACAAGATCAAACAAGATCTGGCTTTCAGTAGAAGACCTTATTTGGAAAAGGAGTCAACTTCTTTCATTGTTGAGTTCTCTGTACACATGGAAGAAGGAGACCATAGTTTGAAAATCAATAATTTCCTCAAAATTTGATCTAAAAATCAAATTTGTCATCTTATATCCCCTTTCATCGATTTGATTATCATCGTAGAATCACTTAATATTTAGATATTTGAAACACTCTTATTTGCAACTAACTTTAATAGTAATTTTAGAACAAGTAACTCAACATACTTATTTGTCCCCCTCCCATTCTTACCTTAAACCTTATAAAATGGTTATTAATCAAATAGAGGATTTGTCCTACCCCACATTCAGAACAAGCAACTCAACATACTTATTTGTCCCCCTCGAAACCTTGCATTAAACCTTATAAAGTGGTTATTATTCAAACAAAGGATTTCTCCTACCCCACATTTTTAAGGAGAGCTTTGACTAACTCATTTGAAATAACTCCATGCTCCAAACTTGTTAGTAGGGAACAAAGAAATTTGTCTTTTGGACAAAGATATTTTGATGGGACAAATATTTGTGTTTCCACCACCATTAGATGTCAATAAGCCTCTAAAAAACAAACATGGCTTTATATCTAATCCAAGGGTATAAATACCTAGAGAAGGGTTGTTTGACTACATTAATTCATTCTCTTCCTCCTTAATTCTAATATGAATTTCCTTCAATCCAGTTGTGTAACCCTCCCATAGTGCTCCTAATTATCCTCCAACCCTAATAAGGATGCATTTTCCACTCTTGTTGTCAAATGGATGATAGTTTTGGTGAAGTAGCTCGAGCTAGGTTGAAAATGCCTTTATAATGAAGGAGTGTAATTCAATTCCCAAGCAACTTGAATTATTCTCTACATCCTACCAAGGGGTTTGCACCAATCCTTACACTCTTGCCATTGCCCACTTTCCAAGCTAGCCAATTACCCACCAAATAGAAAGCTAGTACCATTGCCTTCCATAGAATATATGCATCGTGGATAGATTTTAAAGGCCTCCTAAACCATTCTACTAATTAATCACGTTCAATGTATTTTTGGATTATTACTTGTCTCCACCAACCTTGTTCATTGTTAGCCTCCATAGGCACTTAGGTACTACAGCCTTCCCAAAGTGATGTATATTTTTGAGACCCCAACCACTTGATTTATTGGGATTTGCTATGGACTGTGACTTAACAATTAACTCGATGAATGCTTTCACTTCTTCTTCTTTTTTTTTTTTTTTTTGCTGCCCACAAGAATCTAAATCTTACCATTCTAATTTTCACCAGAACCCAGAACCCCTTTTGGAATAAATGACAAGGAATACCAAAAAAATGGAATTGCCTCCATAACTAATCTAAGTAGTATGAGCTCCCACCTCTAGAAACCCATATATTTAACCATTAAACAATTATCCTTTCTAGTTTGGCTATTAATGACCTCCAAAGATTTATCCCATAATCATTAGTCTTGATGTAAAAACCCAAACACTTGAATTGTACTTGAATATCAAGTTGTTGATAAGGAAATAATTAACTATCTTTCCCTATGAAATATCTAATTAGATTAAATATTTATAGTTAAAATGATTTTTTATTTATTGTATATTTATATGTACACAAATACTTCCATCAACAAGTTCTCTATTGAGGTGTCATGTAAAAAAGAAAATAGAATGACCAACCTTTTTAATGATAAAACGCGAAAGCATGCTAGACAAATAATTGAGGATGCTTCTAATGAGTCCTTAAAATTTGACAAGATATATAACTGCAAAGCCCTAATTAAAAGGAAAACTAAAGCCCTAATGAAAAAGAAAAATAAGGTACTATATAAATAGAAAGCAAGAGAAGCTTTTGCACTTCTCTAAGCTATATCTTAATAAATTATGGAGGCAAATCCTAACTCATAAAACTAAAGAAAAAACTAGTATTTTCTCCAGGGATTGTATTTCCTACCTTAAAAAGATTTATTAATCCCTTGATGCCATGGATAATATTCAAACCTTTCTATAAAGGAAGAAGTGTTTTCTTTAGAAGACAGAGTTTGGGGTTAAGCAACTCGCAAAAGGGAAAGTTGAGGACATCGAAGGATATCATTAAGTAGAAATCTTAAAACTTGGTGGGCCTATCCTTGTGCCTCACACCCACAAGCTCTTCAATTTAGTAGTCAAGCAAGGTTTCCTTAAAGCTTGGACTTAAAACCTCATTGTTCCTACTTTTTAAAAGTGATGATAAAAGCAATCCCTCTAATTATAGGACCATATTATGATTAGCCATCTTTTAGCCAAGTTATATGGAACTATTCTGGAAAAGAATATCATCTTATGGCTAGAAAGTCAAGGAAAACGAGCTAAAGGCCATGCCACATTTAAGAGCTATCATTCAAATGTGGACCACCATGTTAATCTTAGGACCATTATGGAGGAGTGTCACAATGATAAAACCAATATTTTTTTATGCTTCACTCACTTTAGAAAAGCATTTGACATAGTG
This sequence comes from Larix kaempferi, assembly GCA_027924585.1. Taxonomy (NCBI): domain Eukaryota; kingdom Viridiplantae; phylum Streptophyta; class Pinopsida; order Pinales; family Pinaceae; genus Larix; species Larix kaempferi. The sequence continues at coordinate 9,415,339 of BSBM01000535.1, read as the reverse complement.
CCCATAACTAACCTTTGGAATAGATTATAAGAGTTAAACGATCCTTTTGAGTTGAGATATTTTGCAATAAGGTTGTACAATAATGTTATTCCCAAGTTTAGGAACATTGAGGGTTGGTAAAAAGAAATTAATTGTAATATAGGATTCAAGTAAGCTTGCCCTTTGTCCCCTGCCCTTTTTGGTATATACATTGACAAGTTAGAAGGTTGTTTGGAAGAAGCAAGTTGTGTTGACACAACTGTTGTTGGTATAGTCATCATCCTTCTTCTTTACATTGATGATATTATTCTTATGGCAAGGAGTCACTATGACTGTAACAAGCAAATAAATATTCTTAAGGATTTTTGCTCTAGTATGGGTATTATTGTTAACACTAACAAAACAAAGGTTATGACAGTCAAATCCAAAAATATCATGTATGCTAATTTCATGTATGACAACAACAACTTGGAGGAAGTGACTTCATACAAATATCTCATAATCTATCTTCAACACAAGCTTAACTAGAACTATAGCATTGAGAAAATGATTAGTGGAGGGTGGCAAGTTTATGATGGACTTGAAAACAATTGTAAATCAATGGACATTTGGCTTCAGGATCATAATAAACTTCTCTTTGAGACTCTTGTCACTCTTGTTGTCTTATATGGTTGTGAAGTTTGGAGCTGCAACATCTCTAGAGAATTGTAGAGGAATAGATCAAATCCAAAAGCGTTTTATAACTTATAATCTCAAAATGAAAGGAAATACACCCTATCCTATCCTCCTCATAGAAGGAAGTCTTTCCACTAATGAGAGCATGGATATGATGAGGCACTTAATATACAAGAACAAGATAAACAATATGGGAGACAAGAGGCTTCCTAAGATTGATTCAAACTCTAGTCAAAAGCACCCATGGCTTAAGTGAGGTTGACATAAAGATGCCCAGTCTTGTCTAATCATTGGGGAGTCAAGGAAGAGGTCATTATGTAGAAGACTGATAATATTAAAAATACTATTACATTTAAATTTAAAGAAAAGTTGTGGTGTGATAAATAATTAGAGGATAAGAGAAAATCAAGATACTATAAGGAGGTGATCAAACCTAATCCATTAGATAAAAAATGTCTCTTGGTTTTAACTAGAATAAAGAAGAAGATCAACGTTGCTAAAATAAGAGAAAACTCTCATGAGCTCCATAGTGAAATAGGGTATTGGGCAAATCCTAAAATGTTGTGGGATGAAATAATTTGTCATCTTTGTGACACTAAGAATGATGAAGATGAAAATCACTTTCTCTTAGAATGGCATGTGTACACCCACATTATATTGCAATTTCAAAATATTTTTTACAATACCAACCTTCCTAACATTTTAACTCATCACAACTATGGAGCTCTAGGAATGCTCTCTTAAATCTTTTCAAGCACATTAATCAAATTCTAAAGCAAACCAAGTGATTTCTTACTGTTTTTAAGGTACGATGGACCAAAGTTAGTCTTAGTGGGCGTTAATAACCATCATATATATATATATAGATATAGATATATACCAAAGCAAGAAAATGTCTACAATACTCAGGGCTACCGACCTAGTCTATATTGCTACAATCTCAAGACCCCATATGTAATAACATCATCATGGGTAGACAAAACTTGGTCACTTAAATAACTCCATGGTGGTCAATGAGGGGGCAAACTTTTACTCCTATAGGGTCTTGGGTTGTTACCTATTTCCCTACATTTGAGCAAGAATGTTGGTATCCCATGCTATTATCGCTAACATCATAGCAATGAAATTATTGCAGGGAGAGTAGCAAGGTGCTTACAACCCAGTGTGGGGGAGATGTTGTCACTTTGCCACGTTACGTAACATAATGTTATCATGTCAATCCAGTTTCTTGAGGTGTAATTTTTTTCTTGGTATGTGAAAAATTTAAGCTAAAAAAATTTACACCTCAAGAAGAATTTGGATCCCTCTAAATACTTAATAAATGCAAATTTAAGATGCATCTATACTAATATATTTTCAAATAACATTTAATTTTATTCTCATACATAAAAACTAAAAACTACTCGTACTTTTATAATTATATAATTATGTATATAAACATAATTAATACCACTCGTTCATCTCACATAACGTGCAAAGAGAGTTCATCTCACTCAACTCTTCACATGAAAAAGCTCTATACTTTATAGTATATAAAATTGATAAAGATTACATCTTTTCGTTAACTAACGGAAACAACAAGGATATCCCATCACAAACATGCAAAAAACTTGCCTCCACAACCAAACCCACAATGATCCCCGAGAAATCCAATATTCATATCCCCAATTCCAAACCAAGGGTGTGCCAAAGAAACAAAAAAACAAAATAAAGCCAATAAACTCCGAAGATTAATGCATCTCAGTGGGGACACTATATATCACTCAACTCACCAATAAAGTGCAATGACAAAAGATTAATGCATCTCATTCAGAGCATCTATAAAGTGCAACGTCTTAGGAGTCATAAATATGTCGCCTCTTCCATAAAGTGCAATGTCTTATTAATAGTAATAACTTTATAATAAAACAAAAGTAAAATTAATTAAGATAAATAGTTAATAATTTAGGGTGTTTTCGCTAAATTAAAATAGAAAACAATTTAACAAATTAAATTGCAAAAATGAAATGTTGAGTTTGTTTTTCATTTTTTGTTTTTAACGAAATTAATTTTATAAGTTTTACTAAACTCGTGTTGTAAGTGATAAAAAATCCATGCTGTGAGTGGACAGATTATTACTTTTGTATTTGTTACTTAATCATGTTTTGAAATGTATATTTCTTCATTTGTCATTTACTTATTTTTTAAATTTATATGTTTTTAATGTGCTTTCAAGTTTTGAAGTTATAATAATGGTATTTTTTTCATTTTTAAAAGTTTAGAAAAAGATCAAATGAAAAATATTAAAGTGATATTTTAAAATTAATTATTTAATATAAAATTAATTTATTATAAAATTTTCAAATTTAATTTGATTATTACAATTTAAAATATTAATTATCAAATTATATTTATAAATATTATTATAAATATACTTAATATATAATTAATATTAAAATTTAAAATAATAAATTAAGATCAAAGATTAACAATTTTAATTTTCAAATTTTAAGCAATTTCCTTATGATGAAATTAAGAGAAGTCAATTTCGTATGTTACACTTATTAAATGACAAAATAATTAACCATTTTGGTTTTAACGATTTTTTTGAGTGGATAAATTGACATCGATAAAAACTTTTGTTCATTATTATACATTTTAAATTTGTTCATTATTATACATTTTAAATTTTGTAATGTATAATTAATATTTTGTAAAGTTGTTAAATAGTAATAATAATAATAAAAATGGTGTATGAGACCTTCTGGTTTGTAAAACAAGGAATTTCTTTGTTTTAAATTTAATTTATGTTATTTTGAAGAAGTTTAAAAACGTAAAGATTTAGATTTTTTAGTTTGTTTTGGGTTTCGACTTTCTGGTTAGTTTTAGGTTAAAATTGAACTCATTGTTAATTGTTAAGAAATACTTCAAAATTTTCTTTACAAAATATATATGATTAACAATCAAGATTTATATTGAAATCATCCCCTCACCATCGCTAAATGGGGCCACTGTGACTTAGTGGCATGTAGTTATCATGCGCTATTTGAATTCTCAGTTATTATCTCGACTGAGTTGAAATTTAGGGCACCCTCATTCTCACTGTCATTCTCACTGTGGCTAGAAGTCATTTAAGAGATGTGGAGTTTAATTTTGAGTAATCAAGATCTAATCGGGAATATGGCTATTCAAACTTGTAGTTGGCATCTTTGACGTGAGCATCGTAGCCCAGCTCAGCCGTGCACAACGCGTAACCGAGAGAACGAATGGGCAAACATATGTAGAACAGGGTGTATGCAACATACTCACACGTTAAATATAGTTTCATATAATCTAATCCAAATAGATGAACCCGAGGTGATCTGGAAGGGTCGATGGGACCAAGTGAATGCAGAGAAATTTTAAATAAAAAAATTCCTGCATTCATTCTGTAATGATTCTGATTCTGTTGGTGATTATCACGTGTGATTTACACGGTCCATTGAGCTCAGAGATCCTTGATTTATGACTTTCACGCGTCTTCGCCTTGCTTTCTAAGGCAAGGGCAGCCGTGGTGCTGCTCCTCGAAGTTTTGATTTGTGCCACGGTTGAGTTTTCTGTCGGAAATTGTCTCTGGGGATGCAATTAACGCAGGATTCGATTTTTGGCTGCTGGAAAAGAGGGGAATCCTTGATGGGTGTCTTGAGATATAAGGATTCGGAAAAATGCAGCTTTGGCGGAGACAGATAGGCGCTGACTTGTTGGAATTGATTTGGGTACTTGCAAAATGGCAGTTTTAGGAGAGATCCGGAATGAAGGGAGCAGCTAGGTTTCTATTAACAGGGATTGCCTATGTGGGTTGGTGATAGAGTGCTGTTTTAGGACAGATTAAGGCTGGCACGGGGCCATGTTTGTCGGGTTTTGGAAAAATGCAGGCCTGTTAGAGATGTGGAACAGAAGAAAGCCAATGGCGAGCATGAGCAATGCAGTCTTTTAATGGTTGCATAGAGGGTCAGGTTTGTTAGTATATCAATTTGATTTGAGTATTGTAACTATATACCAGTAGAGGAGATATTTCGTTTTTTGGTTATTGGGTTTTGGAGTTTAAAGAAAAAGTTTTCGTAATAGTATGTCTTCACCAGCAGCATCCCCACTTGCTTCTACTGGTGGTGGAAGTGCTGTCCCACCTTCTCCTCTGACCAAAAATGGGACAGCCCCTAGTACAACTCCACCAGTTTCATCCCCTCCTCCCAACTCTTCTCCTCCTCCACCTGCTTCTCCCTCCCCAGTCTCTGCTCCTCCCCCGTCTCCAGTGACTGTTTCACCACCTCCTGCATCTGCCCCTCCTCCGCCTCCCGCTAGACCTTCTGTACCACCTGCAGTTACCCCAACTGTTCAATCTCCTCCACCTCCCTCTAACTCTTCTGCACCACCTACATCGTCCATCCCTCCCGTTGCATCTCCACCTCCTCCCACTGGTTCTTCTCCATCACCTGCATCATCTACCCCTCCTATTACATCTCCATCTCCTCCTCCTCCCACTCCTGTAAAAGTGACCCCTTCTCCCACCGCACAACCCTCATCACCCCCGTCAAATCCCACCTCTCCAATTGTCCTCTCTCCACCTCCTTCGTCAACGCCATCGCCGCCCCCACCCAAGTTGCCAACCCCTTCAGCATCTCCACCACCACCCCCAAATGCTCCATCTCCGAAAGGCTCTCCTGCACCTACCTCTGGATCACCTCCATCCCTAACACCACCGTCAACTAGTCCTCCACCTCCTCAAAACAACCCATCTACTACTTCACATTCGCCACCTCCTCCATCTTCGGAGTCTCCAAGTTCTAGTGGAGGGAGTACTTCTTCAATAGCAATTGGAGCTGCAGTGGCTGGGTTATTTGTCCTTGCTTTGTGTGGGGTTCTGATTTGGTACATAAGGAAGAGGAAGAGGAGAGATGGGTATCTTGGCGATCACTATGGGCCTCCTCCACCGGGAAGCGTTTCCTACAAATCAGGTAAGATATAACGGCTTCTACAATTAAACTCCAATCAGAACTTAACAGTTCTTTACTATGCATTTTCCTGATAAGTTAGTGCTATTGCAGATTCTGTTCTTTCAGTTACTTTCAATTACTTCCATGTTCCTATTTGTTTAGTAGAGTACTGTTGAGATAATGATCATTGTAATGAACTTCCATAGTCTGATTCACAGACAAAACTTGCATAAATCATCAAAACGGGAAGAAACGACGAACTTTTCTTTGAAGCAGGTTTAGGAGATTGCCTATTTTTTGAAACAAAGAATTAGGATCTATGTAGTATGATTGCTTATGTTTTGTATATAATCACATTTTGAGACCATGGAACAACTTTGTTTTGTTGCATTGCAGATGGAATGTATGGCTCTGTTTCACGTCCTTCAGATCAATATCTTGTAAAAGTTTCTCCATCGCCTCCTACTCCAGGACATGGTTCTTCAAGAAATGCCACTGTTGGAGTTCCACCAAGCTCAGTGGATACACCTGGGCTTGGCAACTCATCCTGGTTCACTTACGAAGAACTGGCTGTTGCAACGAATGGATTCTCACCACAGAATGTTCTCGGGGAGGGTGGTTTTGGATGTGTATACAAAGGATGTCTACCAGATGGGCAATTGGTGGCAGTTAAACAGCTCAAGGTGGGTAGTGGGCAAGGAGAACGAGAATTTCGTGCTGAGGTAGAGATCATCAGTAGGGTACACCATAGACATCTGGTTTCTCTGGTGGGCTACTGCATTGCTGACAGTCAGCGATTGCTTGTATACGACTATGTCCCGAATGGTACCCTTGAATACCATCTTCATGGTAGGAAACCTTTATTGGACATCGAATTACAGCTCCTGAACAGTTGATTTTTTTCATCACCACTTCTTGAACACACTTTCTTATTCACTGAAGTCCTCCATCTGTTGGCACAGCATCGTGAATGTTTGCTTCACTCTCTTGCATCACTCAAGATACATGATTTATAATGGTGTTCAATATTTTAGATTGCTTCAGGATTTAGATGACTATCATGCATCTTTTATCGGATATTTGATATATGATAGTGCTTATCTGCATAGGGGGACAAAGACCTGTGATGGATTGGGAAACCAGGATGAGAATTGCTGTTGGAGCAGCTCGTGGAATAGCATATCTACACGAAGATTGTAAACCCATTGCATACCACTCATGATCTATAATTTTTTCTTTTGGTTGTCCTGATGTTAATTCATTGAATGATGGAGTTTTCTCCAATTGCTTTCTACAGGTCATCCCAAAATAATTCACAGGGATATCAAGGGATCAAACATTCTTCTGGATGACAGATTTGAAGCTCAGGTATGGCGTCTTTAGGAATTATTATCATAACCAGATGGATACTTGTATAAGTTTTATTATTATATGCCCTTATGTTAGTTAGATTCTTGTTTCTGATGGGTTTTTCTTGTTTGCAGGTGTCAGATTTTGGACTTGCAAAACTAGCATCAGATACCAATACACATGTGACAACACGTGTCATGGGAACCTTTGGGTAAGTTGTTGATGTTGCCATTTTGCTGAATTCCCAAGTATTGATTTTTGTAATTGATTGGTTTCCTAAGAAGGTTTGGATGCTTCCTATGAAGTGTAAATTTGCCTGACACTGATTTGGGTATTTCAGGTATATGGCACCGGAATATGCGTCAAGTGGAAAGCTCACTGTCAGGTCTGATGTATTCTCATTTGGGGTTGTGTTATTGGAACTTGTGACTGGGCGGAAACCTGTTGATGTATCACAGCCTCTTGGAGATGAGAGCTTGGTTGAATGGGTGTGTATATACTCTGAAACCATCATCAATCTGATTCTTATGTAATATGTCGTAAAAGAAAGAGAAATGCATCTTTTATAGGGAGTTTTGCAAGATTGTTGTTCTGTGCTGCACTCTATCTTTCTAACAAGTTTTACTTTAATATGGCACTTGATTCACATGCGTGTCAAATTTTCATCAGAAGAATGTTTTGTGCCTGCAAGGGAAACCGAGTCATGAAGTGTCATATCATGTTTTCATATTGAATTGTGGCTTTTTGAGCAGAGGCATTCATCTTATACCAATGAAAAAATGAACTGCTGGGGTTTCATGATTTCATGGACAGACTTTACTACTCAAAATTCAATCATCATAAAACTTCTTCCTTCTAGGTTTTGTAATTTCAGGTGGTCCTAATTTCCAATTTACCATTTCTAAATATAATGGTGGACAGTGCAATTCCATAGATAAGTTGTGGTCAGATTAAGAAAAGAAAAATTCAAGGTTTTATGTTGTGTTAAGTTGTTGACATATAACTTATAAGCAATTGATCACGAACCAATCCTTGAGCCTTATAAACGGCATGTCGCTTTAGCTCTTTGAGATTCATTGCATATTTTATTTGGAAAGATACCAGATTAGTTTGTCCCTGGTAGCAAATAGGGTGGAAAAAAATAGCCATATATTTGAATTTTCCCTCCAGTGTCCACTCAGATCTATAGCTGTAGGATGATAAAGGAGAGGAGAACAATTTGTAGGAAAAGACACAGGAGAATGAGGTAGAAGTAAAGAAAAATGACCATGGCACACTGAAGAATGAAGGAAGAGAACAAGATAGGATAAATTAAGATAATTTTTAGATTTTATTAATGTCCACGAATTACCAAAAATGTAGGTCAATGGGGCTCAAGAGTCAAAAGTAAATCCAGTAATCACATACTGAAGGAGTGCCAAAGCATCTTCTATAAGCTAAAAGGTTAAACATAAAAGTAAAGAAGCTAAACAACTGTATGAGAAAAGTAACAAAAATTCTAACACTAGATACAACATGACAAAAGGCTACAACACATCAAAGTAGGAGCAGAATAGGAGGGGGAATAGCAAGCCCCAACACCATCAGAAATAGAGGTGGAAGTGGGAGTAAAGGAGGAGGAAGAGAGCATTCCTGCTGAACCCATCGACTGCAGAGGAGGCAGTACACTGTCAAATGTCGTCCTTGGGAGAATGACCAGGTCTGAGAGGGATGAACTGTGAAACCCAGGATGAAAGGTAGAACGACTGTGAGGAAAAGAAGGATAAAAAAAAGAAATGAGAGTTAAAATCCTGAAAACCTAAAACCCAAATTTAAGAAATATTGAAAACCATCTTATTGAATTACCGTTTTTCTGGACATCTGGACAGGACCTAGAAATTGCCCTTTAATTGCAGTCTCTGGAATGGAAATATGGATGTTTGAACATTGGCATGTGTATATATTCATAGTCGAAGTGTTTCTGGTGTTTCTATGGTGAGTAAATATTTGTCCTTGTTGGCTGGCTTAAATCCATTTATCACTGATAGATTTATTTTTTTAAACCTGCATGAAATAAATATCCGGGGGAAACCCACTTAGCACTTCCCCTTCCCCTCATTTCGAGGATGGTACCCAGTGTAAACCAGGTTCTTCAGCGCTCAAGGCCTATACAGCAATTTGCTCATTAAAAGCCCAACATGTCACTTGTGGGAAGTGATCTTGGGTGGGGAGGATAACACTCCTCTCAACTGCCCAGGCTAGACTCAATTGACATTTGTCACTGGTAGATATTATCAGATAGCTTTTATTGTCTAATTTCTGTCAAGATAAGTTAAACTAAATTTCAGGATTCTGCTTAAAGTAATTAATGACTTAATTTCCAGTTCGGCAAAACTCAGTTAAATTTCATCAAGCCTATTTTGAATGAAAATAATCTCTTAGCAGGTCCTATTGAGTCATTATCATTTCTCAAACAGTGCTGCCACATTTTTCAGTATGTAGAAGTTTGTTATTTTCCTTACAGTATTTGAGGGACATCCTTTCTTGATTGCCTTCCTTGCATTGACAAGTGTTAAGCTCCACAGGCTCGACCTTTACTTAGCCGTGCCCTTGAAGAGGGGAACTTTGAAGAATTAGCTGATCCAAGGCTTGGTAACAACTTTGATAGGGGTGAAATGTTCAGGATGGTTGAAGCTGCGGCAGTATGTGTGCGTCACTCAGCTCGTAGAAGGCCAGGGATGGGGCAGGTAGGTAACTATTTTCTTAGTTCAGTCATTGTATATTTCTCATTCCCTGCAATAATGTTGGTGTGTCACTCTTTGTCTTTGTGCAGGTTGTAAGGGCATTGGAAAGTAATGCTGCCATTGCTGATCTGAACAATGGAGTCAAACCTGGTGAGAGCACAATGTATAATTCTGCACAGTACTCTGCAGATATCAGGAGATTCAGGAGGATGGCATTTGGCAGCCAAAGCAATGCTAGTGATTTCAGTGAAGTTACCAGTGAATACGATACAAATCTTTCTACATATAGCAATGAGTTTCGCAAGAGCAAGGAATCAGAAGCTAAACAAACTAGGCACTGGAAGTCAGAGTTGGGCGTGCCATCTGCTTGTGGTAGCGAGTCCCCAAGCAGTTGTGAATCAGAGACACGTCCAATAAACAGGTCACGTTTTTATAGGGATGAAACAAGCGAGAAAAGTTCTGGTGAGGCTTCGATTCCAATCAATTTTAAATCTCTTACAGGACGTTAGCTACCCTCTTAGAGAAATTTCTGACCCAAATGAAAGAATGTATGAATGGCTTCTATCAATCTTGGATCAATAGGCCCACACCACCTGAATTACTCACAAGATGCTGTTAATCAATTCAATTCTCTGCAGTTGGGTAGGCAACTAAATCCAGCAAAGGAGGCTCCGAGTCTTGACAAGTTCTTGCTGGGGTATGAAGGTTTGAAAATGAAAGTGAAGGTAAATGCCTGAATTGTAATTTTGCTGGCATGTCCCAGGTACAGGTAGATTCAACAATAACTGGATGATTTTTAGTCCATGTCACAGTGTACACAACAAAAATTATTGCTCGATTGTATTCTTTTTCTCTGATTTTTCTTTTACATAAAATTTCCCCTCTTCCATAGGATACAATATTATGTTAGCTGATCTTGCTATTATTTGATTGTATATGCCATAGTACATACTGGCATAGCAACAAGATTCGCTTGCCAATTTATTCTTTTGAGTATAGTCATCACCATTTTGCTGCCTTTTTCTCTCCTTCTGTTTTCTGTGTACCTCAAATTGTTGTATAAATCTTATGCTGTTCAAGAGACGATTCTAAAATTTCTCTATATTTTGTCCTAAATGACATCCAGCAATAAATCACTGTGAGTTTAAGGTGTTCTGAAGGCTAAGCAGGGCCCTTGATTGTAGCATCTAGAAATTTTGATGTAATATATTCTCTTCATGCAGACAATGCAAAAAATGCAAATCACGACTTACTTTAGTTCCAGGCCAGAAACTATGCAATGTGTCTATACGAAGTAAATTGCAGTATCAGAGTAGACATTAATGCCCCTCAATGAAATTCAATGCCTATAGATCCCATTCTAGAATGCTTCCATTGCTAGTATATAATGAGAAGATAAGCCCTGTGCTGTGTTTCATTGTACAAATTCTATTATTTCTCCTATATATTTTTTATTCAAGCAGTTAAACAGAGGCATGGTAACCTAGGGTGGTACACTCCTCAAGGTTTTGTGGTTCTGGTTCTCAGGGGTGGGCATCCATACGTGTTTGGTTCTCTATCTTGACTGACTTTCAACTAGTGACTAGCCTCTACACCGCAAGTGCATAAGCATTCAACAGTTATAAATCCTTTTATTGTGATAATAGTATATATAAAGGAAGAGATGTGTTGCAATTGGTAAAGTTAATACAATAAAATGGAAAAACATTCAAAGACCAGGGTGGAACTTGGAAGAGATGTGACATGTAACATTGGTAAAGTTAATACAATAAAATGGGAAAAGTTTGAAGCTCAGTGTATGGCCAATGTAAAAAAAAAACTAGCATAGATCGAACTTAACCTAGATCTTTTAAGCATCCAGAGGTTTGCACCTGGTTATTTTTTATCCCTCGGGGTTAAGATGGATCTATGCTGATGGATGAAAACAAGAATTTGCATGGCATTAAAAATGTACCGGCAATTCCAAAACCCGAATGGAACCTAGAATTATAAAGCCTATTTGTAATTGGGACAGATGGTTACACAGTGGTTTGTTGTCAAAGTAAGCTGTATGCATATACTGTTGTTTAATTCTACAATTAGCAAACATGAATGCTTAAAGGTTACGCCACCCTTTAGAAGGTCTGAATCACGCAGACTTCATGATGACAAGCCACACGTCTCACATTTGTGAGAGACTGTAATATTCAATGCAATATATCACGGCTGGTACCTGGAATATCACATAAATCAGAAGGAAGCTAATTGTGATAGCTTGTGGTAAGTTTGTGTATGTGTTTCAATTTGCAGATATTGATTTTGTGTCATTGACTGTTCCAGATATTTGTGAGAGAAGAGTCATGCTAGCTGTATAATTCTGGTGGTTATGGCCTTTACTTCTAAAGTATAACATTATTAAATTATCGAAACAGCTAATTTTAATTTCAAACTTAAAATCGTTGTCGCAAGATTCCAGGATGTCTGAAATGGACAAATACCAACATATACTTAGAGCATATCTGAGCATTGAAAGAACTACCTCAGTACTTGTTATCTAACATAACAAAAGCATCCTGGAAACCTGCATGAGAATTCTATCTTAGATCTCTGATAAGCGCCGAAGAAAGCTATCTGTTTGCTAAAGCAGAGAAGAACTTGCAAACCCGTGGAGTTTTTGAATCAGTGATGTTTGTGGCTTGGGTGCCCATGTTAGATGACTTCAATGGGCACTTGTTTGGAAAAGTGAAATCCTCATTGGAACAAATAGGGCCACAACTTGAATCTAAATATTGTCAGTTGAGAATAAAGGTAGTTTGAATTTTCATATCGGGTAGTTTGAATTTTCATATCGGGTTGCAATGGAACAAAGAGATGGCTTACGAGATCTCTATATTATACATATACACTTGTTTGTTATGAATATTATTGCACCCTTTATAACTGACTTGCCCTATCATCACAAAATCATGCTGGGAGATGTCCAACTATGCCTATCAGTTGAGGTGCAATGGAAAGACTAAATAGATAGGCATGTGACAATGGATGACTAGGAGTTATCTAAAACAACCCCAGTAAGGAGAATATGGATGAAGGCATTGGAGGTAAACTAAATTGTTCAAGTTGTTATTGTAACTATGCAATTGCCATACAATCAAATGTATGTGATAGTGTTGCATTGAAGTGATCCCCTTCCCCCTTTCTCGCTTTTAAGTGCGCTTTACAAGAGAGGCCTATGCCTCTAAGATTGCGATCCCTACTTTAACACGGAAGCATGCTTTCTTAAATAGGAAAAATGCTCATTGTTCTATATAATAAGCTTTCCTTGAAGTGTGATTCCTATGTAATTGACAACACCCCCAAACTTGCAAAAGAAAGACTCTTAAGCATGTTCTTGTTATTATACAAAATGTTCTTGCTACATGATCCCATTAGGTGATTTAAAAATAAATAAATTATTACAAGTAGCAACCAAGAAAAGGCCCCATAAGCCTCCACAACTCATGGATAGGGTTTATGGATGGATTAAAGTTCTATTTGGATACATTTGCTATCATTCTATTGCTCGTTTCACTCATCTTGCTATGGTTTTATAGTAAAACACGGGTAGTAGGTACATGTCCTTGAAACATCCTATACTTTTGGGTATTCTTGAAGGTACAAGAAGTACTTTGTCCTTAGCAATCCTTTTGTGTTTGAACTTGGTATGCCGGCTTACGAAGTATGGTCATGGTACAACCAATCATACCTATTGTACAAAGTGCCTTTTGGCATGAAAAACACAAAACCCTAACTTTTCCTCCCTTTCCCCATGGGATCGACCTATCGTAAGTTCTAACTAAACGCTAATAAACCCTCTTTGTAAGCACACCAAAGAGAATGCAAATCAAACAAAACATCTCATAATCTTTTGTTGGTTTGGCATTGTGTTCGTTGGTTTGGTGGTAGACTTCATCATTATTTGAGTCATTTGGTGTTGGGAAATATTGATTGTGAGCTGGTTTGTTGTGGATTTGAATCGGATAGGCATTTTGCAACACAAAGTGCTTTTCTCTTTTACTGAATTGTTTTGTTGAATTTGCACACAAAAGAGCATATGAATTGTTGAAGACATTATTTGGCAGGCTTGGGAGGTGAATTCATGCAAAAATTTGTGATTGCCATTTGTTTTAAGATATTTTTTAGTCTCTTTTTCAAGCTTCTCAAGTAGCAAACTTAAAATTTTCCAATTTTTATTTTTTATTTTTATAGTAGCGAAAAAAAATCTTGCACAAAGTATAATAAATTCATAATTTTCAACCACACAAAATCATTCACCATGTCTTAGTGAAGGATTAGTGACATTGCCACACTTTCATTCCAAGGTGGAAAGGGAAGTAGATAGTGTGAAATTCTAAATCACAACAGATCATGGAGCTGAGTATACCTCACAGAGAAATAATGAGCAGAAAATATGAATTACAATGAAAATTGTAGTAAAAATGAGTAGACAATTAATCATGCATGAGAACTCAGATAGGAACAAAATAATGTCACATGATCCAATAATCAATATAGTCAACAATGATGATACAATAGAGAGAATTCAAATCACCTAGGAGAATTTGAGTCTCAGTCAGTCTAGCATAGGAATTGTCACCTCTATCAGTGCTCCGGAGCTCCCAAACTCAGTTAAACTCAACCAAATCTCAGTTAACTGAAGCTACTATCAGTTAATTGACCAAGGAGGGTGCAATCATGAGTTTGTTATGCAAATCACTCAGAAAAGGGTGCATGAGGCCACAATCAGTGGTAATCAGAGCACAAACCCCCCGCAAGAGTTAACTAACTCAAGTGAACTGAACTAGAACACTGAGTTGGCTCTTAAAATGTAGGCAACTGTCTCTAGTGGTCCTAAAATCATGCATGCATGGCGCATTAAGTGGCTAATGGGTCCTAGATGACTTCTGCACACCACTAGGGGGAAAATAACATCACTAAGTGCTAGCAAATGGAAAATAATGCAAGTAGGACAAGGATGGAGTATTAAAATATCCTAACACCCCCCCTTAATCCAAACTTGGCATCCTGGGCCCTGGTTACTGCCACCAAAGGTCACCCATACAATCAAATAAATGATAAATGTCCATGCAACAAGGTAATGGGGAAAACCTCATGGGAACCCCCCCTAAAAAATAGGACAGTAGTAGGGAACTCAAATAACCTTCACACTAAGTAGAGAAGGAAAAACTTTCCTGAGTGAAAGCCTTTGTGAAAATTTAGGCAATCTACTGCTATGTAGGATAGAAATGTAGGTGTTGGATCTAGATCTGGATCTGGATCTGCTCCTCTGATGTACCTCCCACTGTGTCGACGCTGTATTTTCCAAAACAAGTCTTCCATGAACCCTTCTTGCTACTGGAGTGGATGGCTCATTGTAGTCCAAATCATGAACCTTTGAGTACCCTTTGTCAATCAACTGAGATTTGTACTTGGTTGTAGATCCCCCATGGCAAGTCTCTTCAAGGGATTGTGGATCAAACCCCACCATCATGTAGCACCTCTCTAAGAGAAGTGGATTTGCATAACATAGTGCAAAGTTTGCATGATACTGAGATCTGGTGGTTCTATGGTCAGATGTATCCCCAACTCTGTTCCTAGCAACTACAAGGACTTTGTGAGCCCATATTGGCCTTGGCCATGGATTGGGAGCAGGTGCTGGGTCTGGATCTGGATATGCTTGAACTTTATTCTCAACATCAAGATCTTGATCCTCATCTTCATTAGAAGAGATATCACTCTAATCTTCATCAGATGCCAATGGAGGAGGTAGAGAGTATGGCAAAAAGTGAGAGAATTCATGTTGATTTTTGGGCAGCATCGAGAGCCATTCTTTAGGAGAATTGGCATTAGCCTGAGGCTGAGAACCTGGTCAGGGACCAGCACGTTGATAACATGAGATATCTCAGAAAACCTTTCTTATGATGAAGATTCTAGAAGACAAGTTGACCATTAAAAAGAGGACCAATACTTAATGGTTGAATCACAAGGACTCAAGCCAGAAGGTTCTAACAGACCCTAAGGGTTCTAAGGTACATTTGACCAAGAGAAGAGTCTAAGACGACTTGGTTAAGGGGTTATGGTCATAGAAACCCAATGAAGGACCAAGAGCCCACTAGTAAAGGGCCAAAAGTCCAAGATAAAAGTCAAATCCTTTTATGAAGGATTAAAAGCACAAATAAAATAATATATATTTATTTTTTGAAAATAAATAAATAAAAATATATATATTATGTATATATTGAAGAGTCGACTTCAATTAAATTATTGAATGGAAATATATATATATATAAAAGGGAACAGGTCGGCCCCAATGGAAATAAAAAAATTTATATATATAAAAAGGTGCAGGTCGGCCCCATATTAGTGGAATTATTTTTGCCACTCGTTCCACTATAAATAAGAAAGAAAACTCAACATTTAAAGTGACAACTTGTGGTGTTTTGAGGACAGTTTGTGGGTATCATTTTGACTGATCCAAAAGACAGTTTGTGGGTGATTTTTACTGCTGGGTTCTCTCTTCACATTGCTGGTCTCTTACATTAGCTGCAGATCTATTTCAGTACAGTAAGATAGGCCAAAATTTATGTCAGTGTGGAAGGGACAGTTTGAGATTTGTCTTGGGCTCTTTCTCTTGCAGCCAAGCCCCAGTATGGGCTTACTATATTCAGAACAACTCTGTTAGGGTCACACAGATCTGCAGCCCATCAAGTTCAGGCACCTACAGCCAACAGTAACTCTTTCTCTGTCAAACTCTAACTCAAGGGCAGTCAACAGAAGTTTGATATTTTTCTCCTTGGTTAGTGGAACACTTTTCAATTATTGAAGAGGCTTATTCTTAACCTGCTGTTGTAAAACTCAGTCATCTCATTTTGGAGATGACTAGCTGGCAGAGGTCTTCAATTCAGTCAACAGTTGCCTTAGTTCAGTTATTGGCAGAAGTTGGAATTTGGATCAGTTTGACTGGCTGCAGCAGTCATCTTTTTCATGGTTAACTTCATCATCTAGTAGAGCTACTGCAAAGGCTATGAAATTTGATTCAGGCTATATTCATCTTGAAAAGGGCTGTCACAGAACTTCATCTCTGTTTCTCATGGGCTGATGTTATCTTTGAAAGTGCTCTCTTCATGCTACAGTTCAGATCTTAGATTATATCTGCCTTGTCTTGTATATGTGTGGATAAAGGTTGGCACCACGTGTTGGAGAGATAGAGGCACTAGCTCCTACAGCGAGACAAGAAATTTATGATAGTCCTTAATTTGATCCAACATGGCAATGCAGCTAAATGTCCTAAATGAAAATATAAGTACTTGGTCTCTTTGTTTCTGTATACCCTTATGTGTAAAAGGGTTTTTGTTGTTCATGGTCATTTTATGTATACTTGTTCTTCTATCTATCATAAGAAAGGTTGTTGGGTTTTTCCCTCTGAAGGAAAGAGGGTTTTCCCAGGGTAAATTATGGTGTCCACTGTGCATGATTGTTGTGATGTGATGTATTCCTGCTCTATTTTGTTTACTATTACATCTGATTAAGTTATACTACTCATACACATAGTTGATACTTTCATTATGCTAAAGAAAATTCTAAAATTACTCTCATAATTACCAATTTATGAAAGTAGCTAAAATTTCAACAATTCATATGCCTTTGAGGTATGGTTTGCAACCCCTTTCGCTATAATCTTCCCAGTAGAGATCTATGCAATCTCAACTGTGTTAGGACCAAAGACCACTTTCTTCGGTGAACATGTGTGAGTCATCTGATATATAGACAACAAATTTGCTGACAAAGAAGGCAAAAATAGAACATTTTTGAATTTTCAATGCTCTAATTGTATTGTGCCCTTCCCTTTAACTGAGATCTGAGAATCATCTCCCATGTGAATACTAGGACCATCATTGAGATCTAGAGAAGAAAATGATTCTTTGGAGGAAACCATGTGGTTGGAGGCTCCTGAATCTACGAGGAAGGCTTGTGATCGTGAAAATCCAGTCTTCAATGCATGGCATCTCTCATGACCATCGGACTCTCTTCCAAAATCAATCTCTCTTGTGCCTTCTGGGAGGGAAATGTTGTGTTGTTCAAGAAGTTTGGTCATTTGATCTATCTTCTTCTTCATGCATGAACTCTTTGGATGGTTTCATTTCTTGCAATAGGAACACTTGGATTTCTCAAATCCCTTTTGCTTATCCTTCTTGGAGTTGGAGGCTCCTTTCGATGGATTAGATTTTGCATTCTGATTGGATTCAAATTGCTTATTCTCTTTACCCTTGTTCTTCCCTGTGGCATTTACACTTTTTGACTCCCCAACCATAAGAGCCTGATTTTTGGAGGCTTGCAAAGAACCCATCTGAATAAGTTTGTCTTGTTCTTGGGTGAGAGATTCAGTGAATGCATCTAGAGAGGGAAATTTATAGTTGGAGTTTGACAATCTCCCTAACTGGAATGTATAAACAAAAATGGAGAACTTCGAACCTAGCTTGCTTAGAATGGATAGCACCAACTACTCATCCTTCTTCTCAATGCCGCACTGCTTGCATTGCATGACCAAAGATTTGAATTTGGAAAAACAATTGTTGGATGGTTTCAAAACTGTTGGGTTGAAGAGCAATCAACTCATTCTCCAGAATATGGCCCCTTAGCTCATCTTGTTTGCTAAATTGGGTCTCCAACTTCAACCAAACCTCTCTTGGAGTCTTTAATCCTTCGAGGTGGAAGAGTAGATCTCTGGAAATATGAATACACATGCAACCAAATGCTTCATCCAATTTATTCAGATACTTGGCCTTCTCAACAACTACTTGAGGTTCAACCTCCTTGTCCATTGTGACCTTGTACAGTGACTTGTTGCGCAACACCATCTGCATATCAGCCCTCCAATCAAGATAATTGAAGGGTGTCAGGATTTTTGGAGACAAGGGAGCATTCGAATTCTCCATATGAACTGTTGGAGCGAATACAAGTTGAACTGTTACTACTGTTTCACTGAAAAAATTTCAATATCTTGCAAAAAACTCTCAATTTTTGGAGATAGACTACTACTGAGCACTGCTTTAGGACAATAGGCACATTTTTCCAGATTCTTCACACTTGGCTAGACCTCAAAGGATTTCTCCAATGAATTCAATGTAATGGAACCAGGATTTGCCGTGCAAATCCAGAGACTTTTGGTGCACTACTAAAAGCAACTACTCAACCTACGCTCACTGAGCTTTGATACCATGTGATATTCTAAATCACAACAGATCATGGAGTTGATTATACCTCACAAAGAAAGAATGAGCAGAAAAGATGATTACAGTGAAAATTGCAGTAAAAATTAGCAGACAATTAATCATGCATGAGAACTCAGATTGGAACATAATAATGTCACATGATTCAATAATCAGTATAGTCAACAATGATGATACAATATAGAGAATTTGAATCACCTAGGAGAATTCGAGTCTCGGTCAGTCTAGCATAGGAATTGTTACATGTATCAGTGCTCCAGAGCTTCCAAACTTAGTTAAACACAACCAAATCTCAGTTAACTAAAGCTACTATCAGTTAACTGACCAAGGAGAGCTCAATCATGAGTTTGTCATGCAAATCACTCAGAAAATGGTGCACGAAGCCACAATCAGTGGAAATCGGAGCACAAACCCCCCACAAGAGTCAACTAACTCAGATGGAATGAACTAGAACACTGAGTTGGCTCCTAAAATGTAGGGAACTGCCTCTAATGGTCCTAAAATCATGCATGCAAGGCGCATTAGGTGTCTAATGGGTCCTAGATGACATATGCACACCACTAGGAGGCAAATAACATCACTAAGTGCTAGCAAATGGTAAATAATGCAAGTAGGACAAGGATGGAGTATTAAAATATCCTAACAGATAGTAGGGTAGTGAGGGATGAGAATGTGGGAGAGAATATATATCTTTGAATGTTTGTTGGATTTGCAAAAGGCCCTCCTCTCCCCACAAAATCCTCATTTAGTTTGTCACCAGTATCATCACAAACAAACACAAAGACAATGGTAGTTCAAGGGAATGGAGATACCAATTGTGGTTATCCTTGAAAGGGAAGTTATAACAAAGTGAATGATCATTTTCTACTTATACTTGGCCAAGGGGTTAATATTCACAAAAAACTCATTGTAATGTAAAATTATGAATTTTTGAGGTTGCAAATTGAGGCAAAATGTAAGGGAAGTCAATATCATGGGATTGGGCCAGTGCAATGGGAGATATTGAAATTCAAAATGTGGAATTGGATATTCCACTATTAATACATTATACAACTTGACGATAACTTTATATTCAAAACAAGAACTCTAGCCATAAAAAACTAAACATTGAAAAACGAAACAAGTATTCAATGAAAATTGTGTGTCTATTAAAAAAAAGGCATGTTGAGAGGAATTAGGTTTCTCAATAAATATTTCAAAGTAAAACTCTTTTATACATTATCAAATAATCTCAAAGCGAAACATACATATGATAGCTAGTAATAACATCAAAGCTATATAGTTGCAGACGCAAACATCATACCCACTCCATAAATGCTATATAATATCCAGTTGTCACCATTTTTTACGTTGGGATATGGAAATGAATCTTAATGGCTTTAACCGGTTACAATTACACTTATAGTCAAGATAACATCTGAATATTTAACTACTTTTGTTTGATACATTCTGTAGCTAATGAATTGTGGTTCCTGTGTCCTCCGACATTGAAGGATATTGAGATAGTGAGTCGAAGGATTCATGCATAGGATATTGTTCTCCTCTGATTTCTTCAATCATCTGCACAACATGGCTCATCTTTGGGCGTTGCTTTGGGGACACAGAGACACAGACCATGGAAATCTGAAGCATGACAACCATTTCCTCCTTGATGTTCTTGTACCTCATGAGCTCTAGATCAAATGCTTCCGCTGTCCATTCTTCTCTAACAACATATTGCACTCACTTAGGAAAATCCATTCTTTCATCTGGTGCATCTAGATGAACATGGTCTTTCCCAGTAAGAATCTGGAGTAGCACTCCAAAACTATATACGTCTGCTTTCTGAGATATATTTCTGGTCTCGGGCTATTTTGGAGCCCTGTATCCCGCAGCTCTGATGCAGCAGACGTTGGACTAATCAAATAGTTTATGTGAGTTTGTATTGATGGTGGGCGATTGAAATGTTTGATAATGAGCAGTTGGGAGGGCCATACATTCCCCTGAATATGAGAAGAAGAGATGGACAGAATAGTAGAGCAGATGTGTTGGAGAATCACCCGCCCGATCACAATGACAACATCTCCATTTTGTTGTCTTGCTTCAAATCCATTGGAATTGACATCTGTGGTCTTGTTGCATTACTGGGTGAATGACCATGTCTAAATATATAATCACATAATTTTATTTACTGGCGAATGTTGATCAAAATATTTTGGTTGGAATGTTGTAGGAGCTCACAACGTTGGGAGGACACACTGCGTGAAGCTGGTGCACAAGTTGTACCCAAAAGTTGATCTGACCTTGGATCTTGGGCATGTGGAGCACATGAAGTACTATAAGTTCCCGGACACGATCCCCAACCCGAAGGTAGTGCAGTATGTGCGGAACGACCAGGGAATGCCAATGAAGCTGGACAACAATTACTATGTGAACTTGATGAAGAACAAGGGGTTTCTCATAGTGGACCAATAGCTGTATGCGTGCATATTCGAGGACGAGGCTGTATGTAGAGAATATGGCAAAGAGTTGCATCCCGTATGTGAAGAAGATGGCAATGCCTGTTTTGGAGCCCCGTATCCCGCATCTATTGATGCAGCAGGCATTGGGATAATAAGCACAACAAGACCAAAGTCTGAGATACAAGCATTTCCACTCTTATCGAGCGAAATTTGGGTGAATTAACGTTCCCATGGGCCATCTTGGGATATTTACAGGAGTGGTGAATGAAGGCCAAACCATGGGCTGCACCTAATGTTATTTTCATTATAGTTGTCCAACCAAGAGGATTTCTTCTAGGACCATGATTACTTGCAATAACACAAAAAGAGGAATGAATCTAAAATTGGTAAAAGAGGATCAATTCCAAACACATTTCTATGATCCAAACTTATATCAAAGTTGCATTTGATAGCTTGATAAATGGTCATAGATCAAATTTAAAAACAGGACGTGTGTTAACAATCAGTGTTCAAAATGGCATGAGAACCTATTTCTAGTGAAAGAAGAAACAAAAAATCATCTTAATGAAAGTTTTTGAGGTTCTAAAAGCCAACAATCATAATTTTTATATGGAGAAGAACATACAATAATCAAAGAAGGAAAATGGAGAATGAAACTAAAAATAAAAAAGGGACACGATGAACATACCATGAAGAAAAGAGTATAGTCTTCCATCTGCGGTATAATCATAAACAAGTAACTTCTCGTTGCTTTCATAGTAATAAGCCTTCAAGCTCACTAGATTCAAATTCCACGGCCTTCCTAAGGGTTACATATCTCTCCTTCCTGGACCATGCACATCTTTTTAACCTCTTCACAGAAACAACATTAGCATTTTCCAGCACAACTTTATATGCAATTTCAAAGCTACCCTTCCCAAGTATTTAAGCAAAAGCACGGAGAAGATCCTCCAACTCGAATTGTTGAGTAACTTGAAAAGGGAGGCAAAATGACAATAATGATTTTCTGTAGATCCAAATGCATATCTGTTGGAAGTTGGAATCATGCTAGATACTCCTGACCAACAAGGATGTCCCAGTGCATAGCTAAACCTGTTAACATGTGGATCATGCATATGTAATTCTGTATGTGAATGCAGGAGAGATTTCACAAAGGATAACAATGAAATAATGCCTCTGCATCAGAATGAAGAGGAATTTTAATGAAAATGGATTTCAATATAGAAAGGCTAGAAATATTAGCTGGCTCGCAGTGGGAGCTTGCATACATGTCAACCCTTGTTAAACTGACCTGTATGCCTGTCAGTCCACTAGAAATAAAATATTTAGATGTTAAAATTTGCAAGCTTAAAGTCTTGTTCTATTTTCATTTTATTTTTATTTATTTTAATGTGTGACAATGATAAAAATTGTCTTTTCAAGCACTTTCAACCAATAAGATTTATACATTTATTAAAATATTTTATTAAATAAACACAAATAAATAAACAAATTCTTACAACATTAAGTAAACTATAATAAAATTTTAGAAATATTTCTACACAAAGTAAATTAATAGTAGAAAGCGGAACATATAGTCACTGCCTATGGCAGGGACTAATAAAGTGCAAAGACTAGAGGTAAGTGTTATACTAGTGGTAGTAGTAGAATAAAATTACCATGGAATGGTAAAGAAATTGATTTTAGGGTGACAAAAGTATCTACAACCACATAGAATATTTTGGTTTCAAAATAATAAATATGAAGTCATGATCATAGAATAAGTATTGGGTGACGTTTAATATAGGAAAAGACCATGAATAGATTTTTTTGTGATGTTATATGAATGGATTCTTAACACTTGTTGTGGGGAGACAACTATAAAATAAGTGTGGTGCATGAAACAAGAACACGTACATCATCAGAAGGATGGGAGAATTTCTAGATATTCCTAGCGAAGGATGGATAACCAAGAGATGTATTATTTGTCAACAAATAAATTTTCTAAACATGTCGAAGAAGGCAAAGAAATGTTATGTAGTGCTAAAGAAAGTTTCAATGTAGTAGAGTGTTATGAGATTGGGATTCCCAACAAATTGAAGAAGTTGTTGGAAGGGTACATAGAATAACATGTGGTATTTAAAAATAAAATAAAAAATATTACTACAAAGGAGTAATATAACACATGAAATAAACTTGATCTTTGATGTAGTCAGTTTATGAAATCAACTAGCATACAAAATGAGTTTGATGGATCTTGTGGCTTTGAATCAACAAGTTAGAGAGTTTTATGGAAAGGTTTGATAAGAGATTTTATTAGCCCATGTATAGCTTTATTGTTGAACACACTAGATAAATATGGAACATGGAGGATGTGTACAAACTCCTAACAACTAAAATTATAGGATCATAATTAGATTCAAGTTCCTATTGTTGAGAATGTATGGGTTGATGGATATTTTGAATATATACCTAAATATAGTAGATCATTTAACTCACATTAGATCAAAGGATATTGATGATAAAAGTACTACTTTCCATTAGAAAACAACATATATCCACACAAGTTAAACACAAACAATCACACACAAATAAAAGATTTGGACATTGTGATTTACATGGTTAAAACCCTTAAGGAGGGAAATAATCCCTGGTACTTAGGGAATTGATTAATGCATGAAATTTATCTTAGTTCAATCATCAACAAATTAGCCTCCACGCTATTTAAATAAATACAATGGACCAATCAGGTGCTAATCCATAGATAAAGCGTCATTAATACCAAGGAGACGTTTTAACAATCCGATTACTCATGTATAAGACAAGATTGTGATTATAGATTAACGAAGTATACAAGTACACTAAAATAACACATTAAACTAAAACCACATTAGACCAAATTGGTCCTAACCTAGCTTCAGGTGTCTAAATATCCTAACATACCCCCTTAAGAACAATTTGGCATAGGGTTGAAGGGTTTACAAAAGTGACAAAAGGAGAAAAAATCAGAATTAGATTTTATCTCCCCTTAATGACAATTTATTGAAATCCTAACGTAGACTAAAGCTGTAAAAACTTGAGTTCTGTGAGGGGCTTCATGAAAGTGTCAACAACTTGATCATTTGTATGGTAATATAGCACTTCAAGGATGAAATATTAAAGAATATTTTGAATTATGTTGTTGTTGAACAAGATCGTTAGAGAGATAAATGGGATTCTAACTATTGTACCAAAGTGTCTTTGGATGCTACTATTGGAATCCAAACCCTTAAAGGATTTATCTATTCCAAGGAGCTGCTTCTTGAATTTCACAAACTATTGCTTCATACTTTGATTATGTTGAAGAAAGTGAAAGGGGATTTTTTTGTCAACCTCAAGTGATAGTTTTATAACCAATGTTGAAAACATATCCTATAGTAGAATTTCAATCATCGGGATTTTCATCCCAGTAGAAAATTGTAAAACCAAAAAACATAGGATATCCCCCTAAAATGTACTATATACCAAAATGAATTGTATCATGCATATATCGAATTGCTTTGTTGAATCCAATGGATTTAGTATGGTTCTTGCATGTATTGATAAATAGGACCACTAACAAAGGAAATTACAATTCAAGTATGAGTTAAATATAAATATATGCCAACTACCTATCGCTACATAGTGGTATCCATGTTGGGTGGTGTGTAGGTGGCAACAAGTTTTTACTCTAGATTGGAAGGGATATGGGGATGATTTACAATCATCCATTTGAAAGTGGTAAATAAGGTCACATGCATACTTGAATAGGAGATAGATATATATTTCACGGTTTTCAAGACATGGAGGCCAAGAAAATAGTTTAGTGTCCTAAGTTTGTTACGTCAACTTTATTATTAAGACTTGTTTTGCATGGTTTAGAATTTTGCGGTCGCTACCAATGAGAGAAAGTTCATAAACATAAAGTATAAATATGAGAACATGGTCACCTTCTTGTTTGGTATATACATGAGGGTCAGAGTGGAATCTAGAAATGACAATGTCAATAAGGAATCAGTGCACTGTTTGATACCATGGTCAAATAGCTTGCTTGATGTCGTAGAGGAATTTATTGAGGTGAAAAACAATGAAGAATTTTGATAAACCTATGTTAGGAAAAACAATATTAAATAGAATCTAAAACACAATAATTAACAATGTCTCACACACACCTTACACAAATATTTACCTTGGAAACCCAAAACTAGGAAAACCAATATTCCTAGGAGTTTCTCCACTCTCTACCTTCTCTCCTTTATGTTTACAATACAATAAATTATAGCATGCAAAACTCTAATCCATTAACCCAAATTATATTACAACCCTAATTCCTTACCTAGAATGAGTTTACAGTGGGCCACAAAACCGTGGGCCAAAAACATCTCAAAACGGACCAAAAAAACCCCCCAAGAATCTTGCAAGTGCATTGGCCCCCCGCACCTACCTAAAGCGGGGGATAATCAATCCCCCCATACCCTCCTTTCTCTAAGCACCTACATATAATACAACACATGTACAACATCCCACTTGTTGTATTCCTTGAAGCAGTGGGTCAAGGGGGGAGCATTCATGCAATCAACTACTAAGGGAAGTAATTCCCATTGATCCTCTACACCAAAAGAATTTTTTAGTACTAACAAACTTTGTCAATGAATCTGCAACATTCTTCAACATGTCAAATTTCTCCAATAGTACTTTATTATGCTCAAACATTTCTCTAACAAAATGGTATTGAACATCGATATTCTTTGTCTTAGAATGATAAGTAGGCTTATTTTCTAGAAAAAATGAACTTGAGTTGTCATAGCCTATTCTCATTGCTTTCAAAACAAAACCAATACCTAAACAAAATCTTTGCAGCCACATGGCTTCCTTACTTTCATGAGTGGTTTCCATGTATTATGCTTCTATAGTTGACAATGCAATTGTACCCTACCTCTTACTCATCCAACTAATTTCTCCATCAAATAAGTTAAAAACATAACCTTGTATATATTCTATGGTAAAGAACTCCATCCCAGTCTGCATAGGCAAAATCTTGTGTGTGTGTGTGTGTGTCCCTATGAGGTCCAAGTCTTCCTTGGCAGCAAATTGCATAATATGAAGGGCCACACAAATATTCGAAGACCTTCTTTATTGTTGTCCAATGTTCTTTCCTTGGTTTTAACATATACCTGCTCAAAATTCCCACTACATGGGAAATGTCGTGTCTAGTACAGACCATAGCATACATTAGAATAAAACATCACTAGTATAGGGAATACTTGACATGTCTTCTACCTCTTCTTGATGCTTGGGACACTAATATTCAAATAACTTTGCACATGGAGGAATAGGGACCTTTACAAGTTTAAGTTCTTGCATATTAAACCTCCGCAATACCATCTCAACATACTTCCTCTGACTCAACTAGAGTCTTCTCATTGGATCGATCTCTTTTAATTTCCATGCCCAAAATAAAATTTACAACAACAAGATCTTTCATATCAAACTTAGAATAAAACTTGGATTCAACATCCTTGACTATTTCCTTGTTGTTTCCTATCAACAACATATCATCATCATACAAGACCCACATAAACAAAATGACCACCAACCTACTTGGAATACACACAATGATCAACTTTGCTTCTTAAGAAACCAAGTCGCAATATATAAGTATCAAACTTTTGATACCACATTCGTGGTGATTGTTTTAATCCATACAAGGATTTATTTAGCTTGCAAACCAACTCCTTATTTCCCTTTATTGAAAAACCCGTTGGTTGTTTGATGTATATTTCTTCTTGCAAATCACCATGCAGAAATGTTGTCTTGACATCCATCATCACTACTTCAAGATCAAAAGCAGTAGCGATAAACAAGAAATATTATAGATGTTAAATTAGCAATAAGAGAAAAAAAATCCACCGAAATAGATTCCCTCCACTTGGGAATATCCCTTAGCTACTGTGCAAGCTTTGTACTTCTCCACGTTTCCTTCTATATTCAACTTCTTCTTAAACACTCATTTTCTACCAAAAGGTTTTCTTCTATCCAACAACTCAACTAGATGCCAAGTCTCATTTTTATCCAAGGCATCCATTTCTTCAACCATTTCCTTCTTCCAAAGTGTATTGTCCTCTGAATTCATTGTCTACCATGGATAATTTAGCCCATGGGCTAAATTAAGGGGGTTACAAAATTTTAGTGGGCTATTTTCTTATACGGAAAGGGTTTTTTTCAACTAAAATATATTCGCCCAATATTTATTAGAAAAAATAATAAATCCAAAATGAATAGCATCCCGTATATTAATGAGGAAATGAAAAAATCTAATTTCTTCCTAGAAAAATATCCCTCCAATCTATCTTTCCCCCCAATTTCTAGATAAATTCCAGTGAAATAATTCTTCGCCCCCATTTTTCAGTAATGGAGGCTCCTAGGGGTTATTTCACCCTCCATTTTCCCTATTATTCAAGCATACAGTTGCATTCGCATGTACTTTTAGTCAATTTCATGTTGATACCTTCTTTGATCCCTCGATTTCCAATATGGAGGGAAAATCAAGGGTTATTTTGTCCTATATAAAATTTGTAGTGATTCATGGTTCACCCACATCAGATCGCACTTGCAGGGTGAAGGTTTTGGTTTATGCAATTCTGTAGTGTCCCTTTTAATGAATTTGTAAAAACTAGGAAATTGCAAATTTTGGCCAATTCGACCCTTAGACTAGTATTGACCCAAATGCCTCCAAATGCTTCCGAATTGGTTTTGAATGTGTTTGGAAGGTATTAAGACATACAAATGAGGCTTATGGATTCTTGGACACTCTCAAAAGACTTCTGCAACATTCAATTACAATCAAGGAAAGATAGGGCAATTTACTAGTCAAATTGAGGTTCAAATCCCCCAAGGGTAGTGGTCAAATATGGATCTCCAGATGTTGTACGACCTTCCCAAATTTCAGAACAGAGACATGGTACTATTAAAGGAATTAAATGGGCTCCCAAATACATCATCAAATAATTTCTAAAGGCTTCTTCAACTCCCATAAATCAGAGGTTTGTGGACATGTCTTCACATAGGGGGGGATGTTAGTAAACTTCACCAGTTGCTATGAAATTCGAGATTTATGTTCCAAGGGATTATGAAATGCATATGAAACTTCTTCCAAACATTAATGAATCTCCATACATCATAAAAATCATATATATGAACTGATATAAGTCCAAATAAAGCAACTTTAGTCTTTCATAACAAGATGTAGGGAAAATGGCACCATTTATGCATTGTTTGGTATTTTTACATAGTTCCACTTGGTATTTATACCTGAGAGTCTTATGAGAATTAAAATCAGAGTATATATATCAGGATACAAATAAATGGGGCCACAATATCTCCCCCAAAGAGAACAACATCTCACCAAGTGTGCCCTTCCTCCAAGAGCCAAATTATGAAGAGAAAAGTGAGAAAGCTGTAGAAGCAAGTTGAGGATGAGAATGTCATGAGCTTCCTTGTAGTTTCACCTTGCAAACAATTACTCCATTTTAGCTCCAAATGAAAGGTCTGAATGGCCTCTCCAATTTTCAATTAGGATGGGAATCTTTCACCCTTGAAATCGGTACTAAGGCAAGTAGAGTAAACACTCCACAAGTATGGACAAGCTATGCTCTCCAATATGCAAAATGATAAATGATCAAAAGCCATTCTCCTTATTTGTTCTTGTATTTTATAAACTTCTCAAGTCCTCCATGGGTAGAATTCCTTCCAAAATCCTCATGCCAACTCAAGTTAGGAAGAGATTCCAATGTGTGCCACTTGTCCAACAATTCCTAGTCTCCATCTTCCCTCAATTCGAATGGGTGTCTCTTTGGCTGCCCTAACTCCCTCGTGAGCCTTCTTGGAGGATATTTTTAGCCCTGACATGTCATATATGTCAGATTTCAGCATTCAGGTCTGATTTGTGTCGCAAGTGTCATATCATCTTCATCATTGTTGTCATAGAAGCTAGGGAATCTAGCCCAAGTGTCTCAATATCTCTCAAATGCCTCTTCATCTTCCATGGGAGTTACTCTTCCACTCCAATTCGACCTTCATTGAGTCATGCCGAGTATATTGACCTCCCAACTCCCCAAGATCATTAGACTCCACCTTGGATTTGAATGGGTGAGAATAGAATGCCATGTGGCATGAGGAATTTAGCTTTGTGTGGGTCCCACACCACCAATGTGTCTCCATGACCAAGTGCCACCTTATTTTCCTATCATAAATATTTATTTAACCCCTTTTAATATATTTCTGTCAATCTAATTTCCATTTTGGGCTTTATAGTCTCATTATTCCAAATCTAATGCTTCCACCCCAACCTAGGAAACTAGTAGATTGGTGGAATTTTCTCTTTTGAGATTTATTTGAATGGGGACATTACAAATTCCACTTTTCGTTCTTAGCTTTCTATACATTTTAATCTTTGTGAAACATCTCCATTGTTGAAAGCTCAGGTCTTGAAGGGTCACACCACACATGCAATTTATTAGAGAATACATACTCGCATCATGCTTTTTATCCAATAATTAACACGGTATGCTTTTTATCATGTTTTTTATGCTTTTTATCTGCAACTACAATAGATTATTATACTGTAAATTTTCCTTTTATCATGGATGCTTTGTAAGGCATGTTGAATTTTAGGGTGCTCTTGATTCTTAGGGCTCATTCGGTGTTGTTAGGATTTTAATCTATCCTAGGAGTATTGGTTTTGTGGAAGTGTTGTAGAGCTCAGAAGATATGATTTATTGTATGCCTTGTCGTGTTTAAACCATTGACTGGAATTTCTATGTTGTTAGTGGATGGTACTCTTGCTGGAGAGACGCCACATGCTTTTTATGTATCCAAACTAAATTTGACACAGTTGTTTAAAATGTGCCTTTATGAGGATCTTGTTCTACAAATATTATTGAATCCAAGGCATTCATGAGAGTGTGTATGTTCATATTTATGTCTATTATTGTTGATGTTTGCGATGTTTGTAATAAAATGAATGCGCACTGATTATAATGGTGGGGCTACGGTGGACTGGTCAATTATTTTGGCATTGTCTTCCTGTAGAGTTGTCCAAAGTGTTCTGGTAGATTCTTTTATTTGTATTGAGAAGTTCGTGACTGGCAAAAACATTTATTCACATTACCAACTTCGTCAATTTTATCTATAACCTAAATTTGTTGGGTTTGATATTTTTTTATAGTATTTTGTTTTTTGTAAGGTTCATTCAGAAGTAAAATGTTTTTTGGTTATTTGTTTTGATGTGTAATTGCTATCATCATCCAAAAATGGATCTAGTTATGTATGATGAATATATTATTTAGTTGGAACATGATACTTCATTTCCATCATGATTATATATAATATTTATAAGACATGTTTGACTTGAGATGTGGAAATTCTACTATTTGATATCTTGTATTTTGCATTCATTGAGGGCCCTAAGACAATTTTACCACATTTTGCATGCTTTCAAAGTTTTCAAGGACATGGATACAAACACCACCTCAATTTATCTAAGAAAAAGTAATCTTTAACATAGTAGTTCTAATGATATGCATGATGATGCATTAATGTGATTTGTATTCTTGTTAGTGTATTTTCTTATCTCTAACAACCATTGCAAGTTTCTAACTAACTCTAAAAATTATAAATCAAATGACATAATTCAGATTTTGATTGTCAACAAAAGAAAGGAAAAAGTGGCATTCGTATCTATAAACAAATAAGTAGGTTATATCTTTTCTTAGAGGGTAGCTTACAAATGGGAGATTTGGAAAATAAGCTAATTGGGAATTCATACACTATATTAAGGTTGTGGGTCTCAATCAGACTCCGCGTCGTAATAATGGTTCGCAGGTGCCACAATCACTCCACGGTGTAAATTGTTTGATTCTATCAGTTGATTTTTCAACATTTGGGTCCCCACATGTCCATTGGAACATTAAGTGATGAGATAACAAGTGGAGTCCCCACTTTCCCTGAATCTAGTTAGTGTAGTTGTGTTTCACTGTCACCTTCAATTGTGACTGACCGAATACTTCTTGTGAAATGTATAAATAAATCCATATTCTCCTCATTCATGTGTTTGTTCATTCAAGAGTCTAGGAGTCAAGAGAGTCTAGAGTTGAGCTCTGGTGTCTATTTTTCTATTGCACTACCTTAGTGATCTGCATAATCAAAATCTGAGTCTTCTTGGAAAAATATTCACCAAGATTTTACAAGGTTTTATAATTCGATGAAATATTAACCAAGTTTTTGCAATATTTATAATTCAGTGAAATATTCGCCAAGATTTTACAATATATTATAATTTAGTGAAGGATTTTCCAAGATTTTACAAGATTCTATAATGGAATTAAATATTAGCCAAAAATTATATATACATATTATATTATTGATAAAATAGCCTTCAATTTTTCCTATTTATCAAAGATAATCGCCCATTTATTATACATATAATTTTTGGGGGGGTTCTTAAAATTATCCTTGTTTCCTACCTAATAGATCTACAATCATTATCAATAATAGATAGAGAAAAATTAGAGTATAAATAATTTAGGTGGGATATAAATTTTTAGTTGTCTTCTTTCACGAACAGATATCCTCGATGATGCAACTTGAGCTTCTTTCTCTTATGGTTCATCTTCTACTGTCGAGTCGGGTTCTTCACCTCCAACTCAAACTATATTATCTTTTTTTATTCTTCCTTTGTTTGGACTTCCTATTTGGGGGGGACTCTAACCTCTCTAAATACAACATCCCGACTATAAACAGTCTTCTTAGTTGTCGGGCTCCAAAGTTTATAGCATTTGATACCATCTGTGTAACCAATAAAAATACATTTTTTTTCTTTATTATCCATCTTACTCATATGTTCCTTTGGAATATGCACATAATAATCACAACCGAAAACTCTAATATATTTAAGAGAGGGATTTTTACTAGTCCCTACCTCATGTGGAGTTTTTTCAACCAATTATGATGTAGGTGATCGATTTTCCAAGCAACATGTAGTATCCACTGCCTCTACCTAGAATTCTTGTGAGAACACTGCACCACTAACCATACTTCTTGCCTTCTCCATCAGTTTCATGTTCATTTTTTCAGCAACTACATTCTATTGAGGCATGTGTGGAGTAGTATTTTGCCTTACTATTCCACACTTCTTACATAATTCCTTCAACTCATTTCCACAGAACTCTCCATCGTTATCTTTCCTCAAAACCTTTATTTTATCATTCTACCTAGTTTTCTACAAGAGCTTTAAACTCTTTAAATTTATCGAAAATCTCATATTTTTTATGGAAAAAATAGACCCATGCGTTCCTTGAGAAATCATCAAGGAATGAAACATAATACACAAATTTACCTAGTAATGGAAAAGGAACAAGTCCAAACACATAACTATGTATTAACTCAAATATTCCTTTTGTTCTTGTAGCACCAGATGGTAATCTCACAAAATTATGTTTACCATATCTTCAATGTTCCCAGAAATCAAAATCTAATGAGCAATCAAACATACCTTCTACCAAACCTTTACCATGTAATGCTCGAAGACCCTTCTCTCCAATATGTCCCAGTCTCCAATGCCATAGCATTATCTTATCTACAGGAACAATAGAGGTCATGTCTTCCTCATTGTTATCCTCATAACAACAAAACTATTAGACCCATCATTAAAAGTGTTTCCCAACATCTTGTAAAGAGTTCCAATGCAAGCTCACCACGTCAACACCATTTCTCCTCGAACCTTCTTGCATGTGTCCTTTTCAAATATAGTATGCATGCTTGCATCACCCATCTTACTTACAAATATCAGGTTTCTTTCTAGATCTAGAATGTGCAAAAACTAAGGAATATTTTTAATCATATCATCTTTGAGTGGCATCTTGAACCTTGCATGTCCTATGAATTTGGTTGTTGATTCATCCCCTAGGAAAACATCACCTCCATTGTACTTTTCATATTCACAAACCACTCCCTATAAGAGGACAAAAATAGAGCACCTAAGTTGATCAACTATACATCATGGTCTGCATGTGTACCTATAGATGCCAAGTAAACATCATTTCCTTTTGCAGAGGGTTTCATTTTTGTGGAAGGAGCATCATCAGACTCCTTATCTTTCTCAACACTCTTAGGTATGCATTTTTTCTTATAATGCCCAACTTTACCACATTTCCAACATTTCTTTACAAATTGTCCTGGAGATTTAGATCTACCTCTACACTTATATTTTCCCCTAGAAGACCTCTTTTTATTTGTCCTCTCTTGGGAACAACCTCTCACATATAAAATATCCTTGGTCACACCCTCCATGTATTTTCTCCTCATGTCCTCTAATAACAAGGATGCAACTACATCCCCAAACTTTAACATGGACTGAGTGGCACTACCAATTGCTACAACTAGATTATCCCAAGAGTTTGGAAAATAACATTGAAAGGTAATGCACTTATATTCTTCGTCCATCATTAATATTAATAGAGGACAATTGACTTAACAGAGTATTAAAGTCATTTAGAATATTTTCCATGGTGTCACCATCCTCCATCATAAGATAAAACAACTTATTTTGAATAAATAACTTATTGACCATTCCCTAGCTTGTCCCACGACTTATTTGCACTATCTTCTCCATAGACGTTCAACAACAATGAATTTTTAGAGGCAAAGTCGAATTGTGCTTCTGGATTTTATCTCCATCTTTTCTCAATATTATTTCGACATACTAGTGAGATTGTACCTAGATCCACAACAATCCACTAATCTCTATCTAAAAGAACATATTCTATCTTCAGCTTCCATAAGTTGAAGCTTTCGTTGATAAAATACTTGATTTATAATCTTGAACTAGTCGTCATTTTTTTTGCACAATATTCACTACAAGAATCTCCCACTCCAATACATGTTTATCGCAAACCCAAGATACCCTTGCTCTTCACAAGATGAGATAAAACCTAGCAGGAAAGGCATCCCCTTGAAGCCAATCATAATCTAGGACTGTAGCAATCACTTTAATATGGTCATCCATGTCCATAGTCCATGAGTTTTGAAGGAGAGCATTGGATATTTCCCTTTTTCCTTTATAACTATGTGCATCTAAAAATGTGTGACAAGTAATCTAATAAGAACAAATTTTTCAGATTATGAAAGCTGAGAATTATCAACGCCTACAAAAACACGTTGGTTCTGAATCCTCTCAATGAGAACTTATTCATTTAGAAGTGAGCCGAGAACAACCCACTGGCAGCAGGATTTTGCAGGCTGTTTATTATAGAATACATGCACAATATTTTGGTTGAAGCAGGAATATTATTTATATCTCACAGCATGGACTTATGAATAAGCACTAATCCCTTTTTATAAAAGAACCATCAAAAAGGAAAATATACGTCTTGGAGGGAGTTATACATCGCCAATTGGCATTTCATATCTTTAGGTTCTCTCAAATAACCAATAAATATTTTATTCTATAATAGTATGTAGGTTAGTTCGCTGCACTCATTCGTTTAAACTGTTGGAGGGAAATTCTCTATATAGATTGGGGGCTCGCTAAACATTTGGTTTCACATAACTATTTTTGCATAAATAACTCGGCTACTCCCCCACCCTTTATTCTTTTTTTAATTGAGTCATGGATCTTTTCTGGAGATTATTATAATATATATGGTTACTTTTTTAGAAATCTATCTTTGGTAGAGATCAAGTAGTTTGTTGTACCAATAATTTTCTATATGTAGCAGAACCCTTGAGAGTATCTGGTGGAGAGTTGTCTTGGGCATGTATAATGACGGTTTTTGGGTCATGAGTATCTGCGAAGTTATTTCTTCAGCATGTTTAACGTGGGTGATTTAAAGTGACTTGTAGAGGAGCATCGATAGGGTTGTCAGTCGCATCTTTTGTGCAACAAGTTGTTATGAAATTGAGCCATCGTCCTTCTATGGAGAATGATTAGGAACTGCAGCTTCTACCTATTGTTGCCAAACCAACTCCAGGATTGCTTCCTAGGTTCTCCCTTGTTTCTTAAATTTTGGTTTCTATTATTATTATTATTATTCTGCATATTTCAGAAGCACAATAATGACCTAAACATTCCCCATCCACCTCGTGATGCACTTGAGCTCAAAATATTGTATGGTAGTCGATGTCCAATTTACGAATGTATTTTTTCTAGTATTTACGCTATTTGCATGTTTGCGAGTATTTGTTGGTTATTAAAAAGATATTGATGTTTCCTTTCAAAACAAATCTTTTGCCTGGACAGTGATAATAATTGTATTCTGATATAATACCTTAGTCGCCTTCCTGCTTTCCATAGAGGCTTCTATCTATACTAATAGTCGTAAAATATTATGGCTATCGTAGGATTTAATGCTCAACCACTGATTGCTTTTTGTTTTCTTAAAATAATTCTCCATTTCACTTAAAATGATATATCTCTTTCCCCTTCCCCTAAGCTTTTCTCTCATACACTTATTTATCTCATACTCATTTTATTCCTATTTCCATATTTATTTCCTTTCCCACATTAATATTATCTCATCCCTTTTCTTTAGTATGATCCTTTTATATCCCCTTTCCTAATATTCCCTTAACTTTTCCTTTTTATCATTTTATTGAAAATTCCAAAGTAATTCTTAAAAAGGAAGTTCCTTTTGAAGGCAACGATAAAGGCATAATGTGAAATTAATAAACTGCCATAACCATTAAGCACATTTCTTCATCCTTTCATGCCAAGTTGCCGTGAAAGCTTGGTTATTAAGTCACATCCCTATCCTAAGTTGTAAAACCATTTGACTTATTATCCAGAACGAATTATGAAAAAGATATTGGGTGCTTTCTAACATCCTTTTGGAGGGACCACGTAGATCGCAGTACATTACGGTTGATCATTCCCATTGATTTTAATACAAGTTTATAAATCAAAATTTCACTTTTCATACTATTATGAAGAGCAGTATAGATCGAGTAACTATGAACACAGGTAATAATATTTTTTTTTTTTATCTAACACTTTTTTTTATAGGTAAAACTGTAAATGCACTTAACCATCATCCGATTCATAGTCCAACAATGGTTTCATTTCTAATTAGGTCTAATCTTAGTTTCTGGCATAATAAAAAAAAACTATTCTACCTATACACAAACGTAGACATAATTAAAAAAAACTATTCCACCTATACACAAACGTAGACATAATAAAAAAAAAACTATTCCACCTATACACAAACGTAGACATAATAAAAAAAAACTATTCCACCTATACACAAACTTAGATCGGTAATGCAATGCAATATTTTTTTGCAGACCCATATTCGAGACGAAAATGGGTTTAGTCCCATACATACTGCATGTTCCTCCCTAAACTTCTTTCAACACAATAATTAGTAAAAACTAGATTTCATATAAAATTTTGTCAACCACTTCATAATTTTTTTCAAACACTTCTATTCATAATTACGGATCTAACAATTTGAATCTAGCTCGGAGGAATTGCATTTCATTAATAATCTAATATATATATCTACGCTTAACCTTCAAATACCTATAGACTGATTTACAAAATGATTTACATAGCTAACATTTAATTTTATGCAAAACTAACTTCATGCATGCAACATTCTCTTCATTGAATGATAAGATCTGAATCCCCAATAGGCTGTCATACACAGAATTTCCAATTCAATCCAAAGATCGGCTTGTATACATTAGTCTCTTTCTATTAGGGGTCGAACCAACAATCAATTCCTAACTATCCAGCATGGGCTTAGAAGTCATTGCCAATGGATCTAAAATCTAAATCCCCAAGTGCTTTCTCAATATCAAAACTCGAACCAACAGATCTAGTTTATCACTCATTAGATTTCCTAATGGATGGTAATCAACAAACAATGTGTGTGAAGTAAGATACCTTAGGCCCAAGCTTTGGAACAAAGATCCGATACCAAATGTAATAGTTGTAAACTCATAAAAATAACAACACAAACAAATAACCAGCATGCAAAGAAGATCTGACAAAAAC
This sequence comes from Larix kaempferi, assembly GCA_027924585.1. Classification (NCBI taxonomy): domain Eukaryota; kingdom Viridiplantae; phylum Streptophyta; class Pinopsida; order Pinales; family Pinaceae; genus Larix; species Larix kaempferi. The sequence continues at coordinate 9,377,920 of BSBM01000535.1, read as the reverse complement.
AATGGATCTAATCAATAATAACAGAAAATATACTATGAAAATTTAAGGAACCATACTTGATGAGATGACCTGGTAGCTACCATTACCTTGACAACTCCAATGCATGCAACTGAAGGTGGGGGGACGACTCTCCACCCAACCAACCCTCAGCCAATGGCTAAGGCCCCAGAGCCCCCAACAATTAACCCTATGCCAGAGCTTGCTTGCTTTCCTCTTTCTTGGCTCCTCCACAGCTCTCCTTCCAAAATTCCAAAAGACCAAAAAAGATCCCCTCTCTTCTTCTCCTCCTCCTTTTATCTCCCCCCTCTCCCCTTTTTCTTAATTTCTTTTAATGCAATTTGTTTTTCTTCATTTTCCTTTCATATTCCTTTTTATTATTTACCTTTTATTAATTATTACATTTTATTATAAATATTCCACAATGTATATACATGAGGGTTGTTACAAACAAGCTATATCACGTGCCCAGTACTTAGACTTAGTCTATGCTCAATCTGGCACCTTATACAATATTATTCCTAATGCCCCACACCCTACACATTATCCAACAAAACCCCCCACAGGATCCCATGTCAATGGCATTATTGGTTCTGTTCATGCCGAGCCTGTTACACAATCAAGTGGATCACAAAACCACCATAATTCGACTCCATCCTCGCCACAGGCTGGAAACAACACCAATCGATCACCCAACCCTGCTTCCACTGAGGAAGTGAATTCATTTCAATCTGCTTCACCTCAAAAATCTAGTGATAAAAAGAAGAATAAAGGAAAATCCAAGAAGCCTTCTAAGCAGCAAGAACCCAAAAATAATCCCGATGACACGAAACAAAAACGGAAAGTTAAATATCCTTATTGTGCGGTGACGATCACTTCACGAAAGAATGTCCACATCATGACGAAGTGCAAAAGTTTCTGAAGGGAAATCCCACACCCACAGTCCTAACCGATCCCTTCCCCACACAACAACAGAAAATGATTGCAACAACCACCTCCTTCTAAAGGAGAATCGTCCACAACCCCTCATGTTCTCATGATCCGCAGTGAAATAGTCAACTTGTCTACCAAGTCACGCACATATGACTATATTCCTGAGAAAGAATCTAACGGAGGTAAGACTGAAAAATCCTCTGCGTCTACATCTAATATCCCTTCACCTCAAGGTCCTCTCGTCATAGAGAAAACTTTACCAGATTCAGTATTGCGTCCGCCCAAGAGCACAATTAGAAAAGTAGTTTTTAACCCTAACGCCTAGCCCGCTCAAAACTAAAACATTGTAGAAGATATAGCCCAGGCCCCTTGTGCTATGTCGACTCTAGAAGTCTTGTAAAACTTCCCCAACCAGTGTAAGACCATATTATCTACTATCGTAGTTGTAGACCCTGATTCCTCCAGCACCATCATGTTCAAACTAGAGTACTTCAAGCCGAGGCTTTCCCACCAACTAACGTTTCAGATTGTTACCAATGTTTCTGGGAAAAGTATCCATCGTACTGTTTTAGACGAAGGAGCCTCTACTTATGTTATGTCATTATCCTGTTGGAGAGCCATTTCATCTATTGAGTTGAACTGTTTCCCCACCATATTGAAGTCATTTGATGGACGTGGATTTCAACCCCATGGGTTGTTACAATCCTCAGTTGTAGAGTTGGGAGGCAAGAGTGTTTCCATTAATGTGGAAGTTGTCGCCGCCCCGTTGGATTATAATTTATTACTTGGTCGAAACTAGTTCTATGCCATGACTGCGGTCGCATCATCTGTCTTTCGCATAGTGCAGTTTCCCCACCATGGGAAAATCGTCACTATCGACCAGATAGATTTTTGTACACTGGACACCACTACTCATCCTGCGGATAATGTCCCGCTTTTAGGACACTCTTCGCAAATATATGAGAGTGTGGGGGTAGGACTCCTTAAATATTCATCCCTCATGGGAGTCTTTCCAACATCAGATCCCCCAAACCATGTTGCCACGGTGAACATGATCTCATATATGATCCTATCTTCTTCCAACTCAACCAACCAATGGGTTGTGCCCGATCCTGATCATTTGGATTTGATTGGAGAGTTGATGCCTCTCAACCTCGTTGAAGCTCCTTATGAAGCCATCCAATCAGCACCCGATCTACCAAATTCCCACTCTCCAATGGCATCTGCCCTTGTTCTCTGCCATTACAACAACCCTCATCCCTACCTGATCCTCTACTCCAGAATTTTCATTTCGATGAGTCAATCATGGAGATTATGAGCATGGATGAGCCCCCATGGGAAGACCTTCATCGTTGATCATCCTTCCTCCCACCTTTAGATACGGTAGACAATTCCATTGATACTATTGTTTCACCATATGTCTTCCCTTACCCTCAATCTCTTATTCTTACTCAGGATATAGTAATCGATGGCAATTTGGTAAATATCACGCCTACCGTCACTATAGACATCTCAGTAAAACCCGGAATCATGGAAAATATTCACATCAGGCAAACTTGTTCTCCTGATGAACTCGACACTTTTATGGCCTTGTTCAAACAATTTCGCGATGTATTTGCATGGAGCTACGAGGAAATGCCCAGGATTGATCCTACCCTTGTTGTGCATGAGATTCAAACATATCCCGACGCTAATCCTGTCCGGCAAAAACTCCGTATAGTGCACCCTAGGAAGACTGCGGCTATCAAAGTAGAGATAGAAAAGCAATTGAAAGCTGGATTTATTTATCTTGTTCCCTTAACAGATTGGGTCTCTAATGTCATCCCCGTTACCAAAAATAGGGAACCATCAGAGTTTGTGTCGATTACAGGGATCTGAGTTAGGCTTGTCCTAAGGACAATTACCCTACCCCATTTATTGACCAAATTATCGAAAACTGTGCCGGAAGTGTCATCTTCTCATCCATGCATGGATTTTCTGGATATAATCAGATTGAGATCCACCCAGCTAACCAACATAAGACTGATTTCATCTTCCCATGGGGTACGTTTTCATATCGCAAACTCCCATTTGGCCTTACAAATGTTGGTGCTACATTCCAGCGGTCCATCTCGTATGCTTTCCACAATGTAAAGGATTTTGTGGAACCTTACTTAGACAATCTACCTGCTCATTCGAATTGTCGTGACTTCCACATCGACCATCTGATGTCCATGATTCTCAGATGTCGACGGTAAAACATCTGTTTAAATCCTTACAAGTGCATTTTTTGTGTGGAGTCTGGATGCCTCCTCGGCTTCATCATTTCCAAGGATGGGATCCACATTAATCCCCTCAAAGTGGAGGCTATCGCCGCCTTACCACGACCCACAGATATTACGGAGCTTCAAAGTTTGCAGGGGAAGGAAAACTACTTGCGTTGTTTCGTATGTAATTTCATAGAGAAAACACAGGGATATATGCGGTTGTTAAAGAAATATGTCCCGTTCATTTGGGATGACTACGCCCGAAAATCCTTTGACAACCTCAAACATGCAATTACTCATGCACCCGTATTACAACCACCGAATTACACCAAGGATTATGTATCCTTTATCTTGTTGCTTCTACTTCAACTATCCCTATGGTTTTAGTACAGGAAGATAGTCACGTGCAGGAACATGTGATATACTACCTTAGTAAATGTCTCATTGACTTTGAAACCCGGTATTCGCATGTAGAGAAGTTAGCCCTAGCAACAATCATTTATGTTCAAAAGTTTTGTCATTACATCCTACTCCGCACTACTACCATTATTGCTGACACAAACCCCATGTACTACGTTCTCACGTGTCGGGTACTAGGGGGGGAATATTCACGTTGGATCTTGATTCTTCAAGAATTTGATCTCCAATTTGAGAAGGCCAAATCGAAAAATTCTTTGGTATTTGTGGAGATTATTTGCGATCTTCCCTGTACTGATCAAGAATATGAGCCCATTGACTCTCTCCCCGACGAGTCTTTGTTTCCGATTAGTACTTATGACACATAGTATGGAGACATTACGTTATATCTCCAAACTCAATGTTTCAGTCCTCATTTATCCCGTGATGAACTTCGTCGTGTCCGTAACCATGCAAAATATTACCTAATCATTGGTGATACATTATATCGTCGTGGCATTGATTCCATTCTCCGACGTTGTTTAACCCATGAGGAGGTTGAGCACGTTTTGAATGATTGTCACTCGGGGGCATGTGGCGGTCATCTTTCTAGGATGGCTACAACCCAGAAAATATTACACGATGGATACTATTGGCCTTCCATTTTCATAGATTGTATGGAGGCGATCGAGAAGTGTCCTCCTTGTAAGCTTTTTCATTATAAAAAGCACTCACATCCAACCCACATCCAGTTATCGTCGTTGGTCCCTTTGTCAAATGGGGCATCGACTTCATGCATTGTAAGCCTACCTCGTCCGGGGGGCATGGTTATGTCATTGTCATAGATGACTACTTTACCAAATGGGTTGAGGCTATGCCTACATACAAGGAAGACAGTTAAATTGCCGCACTCTTTATGTTTAACCATATCATTGCGAGATTCAGAGTCCCTCAAGCCATTGTCATCGATCACAGATCACACTTTCAAAACAAGATGGTGGATGAACTAAGCGCCAAATTGGGTCTTCGGCATGAAAACTCAACTCCCTAATATCCTCAATCAAATGGACAAGTAGAGGCCATTAACAAGGTCTTGAAAACCATGATTCAGTACATGGTGGGAACACACAAGTCCAATTGGCATGTGATGCTTTTTTCAGCCCTTTGGGCATACAGGACTTTCATCAAAACTGACACTGGTTTCACACCCTTCCAGTTGGTGTATGGACTAGAGGCAATACAAGCTATTGAGTGCGAGATTCTATCGCTAAAACTCATTGTCAAACTTTTACCAAACACAACTGTCGAGGAAGAACTATTTCTATACTTGGAAAAACTCGACGAAACATGCCATGATGCAGCTCTATCTAACAAAACGCATCAAGTCCCAGTACGATAAATCCGTAAAACCTAGTATCTTCAACGAGGGTGATTTGGTCCTTACTTATGACCAAAAACACTATAAGATGGGGGCAGGAAAACTTGATTCCATGTGGCATGGTCCATATGTAGTGAAACGTGTTTTGGAAAAGGGAGCCTATGAATTAGTCGATTATGACGGGATGTATTTAGGGGAGCCTCGCAATGGGATCTACCTATAACAGTACTATCTTAAGTCATTTTGCATTAGTACTTTGTATATACTGTACATGACGTGTGTTTTTGTTTGATGTGACACTTTCATTTAGTGTGTTAGGATCTTATCGTTACGCTTATATCATGTTTTGCTCAGATGTGTAAATGGAAACTTGCTATGGATTTGCAGACGGCGCTAGCTAGCACAGCTGCAACCTCGCCTCTAAATCATGGGTACTTTATTCCCCTCCTCGCAAGCTGGTAAGCTCAGAAGGAACCTGCCTAGGTTTTGCAACCAACAACGACATTGAGTATCACGCGGTGATTGGATTATTGACCGACACTTTTTCCCTGGGTGTGGACCACATTGTTATCTATCTTGATTCACAGTTAGTGGTTTCTCATTTGAACTGTGTCTATGCTATCCATGACCCCATATTACTCCACTTATTTCGGTGAGTACGTCTCTTGGAAAGGTCCTTTGAGTCCATTCAATACCTACATATTCCAAGAAGCATGAACGCAATTGCTGACTCCCTAGCTAATTTCATATTAAATTGGTATATTGCACATTCATTAAAAAAAAGTATAAATTGACATAACATGTAAGTTAATCATAGTGTATAGGCCAACATCCATAAGATCCCAAATTCATCATAGAAGACACAGTATATAAAACTGCTAGATAGTGTTTTGTATATATATCATCATGTCCAGTAAAATACAAAAAGTTGTACTGATACAAAAATTTGAAGCTCATAAGATTTCAGTAGATCATACCTACAAAATATGAATCCTATGGATTTCAGTACATCATACATAGAGTCTATCCTTGGGGTGGTCGTGATAACATATAATGTCCTTAGCCACTCTACGGAGTAGTCGGCGAAACCGTCCAGAAACCCTAGATGTCCGACGTTGGTAGCACCGAGGAAGGTCATCAATGGATATGTCAGGTATGCCGACAATCAATCTCTGGAGGTTCTCCTCCATCTCAACCAACTCGTCCGTCGCCACTTGCTGGGCTGCTTCCATCTCTCACACGACTCCCCTCCTCTCGATCGGAGAGGAACCCATTGGTCAGGACGGGCCAACATCTGCATGAAACATGTATGAACTATCAATACTACATAAAAACATTAAAAATCTACAAAATACATAAAAAAACAACAAGATTTTCTTTCTTACCAATGTCTCCCCATTGCTCTCCCTCAGGAAGAGCTAGATCCGGATCTCCTCTGAAGTCAGTCCTCGCATATGCATAGTCCTTGACCATGAGGATTTGTCCACGGAGCCACCTGAAGAAGGTTGGTCCATATGTAATAATAGGTCCCCAAGCTCCCTGGAGGACCGTCACCTCGTACCACCGAACCATGTGCGGATCTCGCAGATCGATATCATCTAACTCAACCTATGGCCACAGTAGTGGAACTCTTTCTAAGAATAAAGAAACCACGATGGAACCGTAACCAAATTGTTTCAACTCACCCCTTCGGAACTTGGTGAGTTGATCTTTCAAGTTCACGAGGAGTCCCTCGCACCAGTTGAAAACTATCGATGCCATGCACTCGATGGCATATAACATTTGGGCCTTGGTGGCCTAATGAGAATCCTTGCTTCCCGCCACCTGCTCAATGGAAAAGAGAAAAGTCCTGATAGGTCGGTCCCGTATGTTCTTGATGGGAATTTTCCCGACAAGCATCTGTGTACCTGGCGTGTAGAACTATGCCACAAGACTCTCGGTAGAATGGTCACTACCCCAAGGCCCAGATAGTGATATAGGGGCCCCATGTCTCGATAACCCCATCAAAAAATAAATTTCTTCCAAATCCATTGTGAGAATGTGGGAACCTACCCTGAAGAATTGTTTATCTGGGTCCCACAACATGATCAGGTAATCAAGTAGCTGTACTTGGCCCCTCATCCCTTGTACATGGAATAATTCTAGTAGTCCACACCCCTGCAAAGCATTCATGGAGTGTGGTTCATTTTCCTCTTGAGCGTATTCGGTTTCGTGTTCCCTCTCCTTCCATTAGACCATATTGCTGGCCAAAGTCTGCACAAACATGAATAAAATGTGTATTAGACCCTTTTCATGGCTTTAGAATTGATCTTTTGGGCTCCATTTTTTATTTTGGGTATCAAACTGCGCCGATGCACACCACATTTGTGGACAATGCACCAGCGACGTGATTTTCCCATGGGAGAGGTGTGTCAAACCCCTTACGATGCACTTCCGGCAAGGGGAAAGCGCGTTGACCAGGGTGCGCGCAATCCCCTCCAATATGAGCCCAAAAAACCTAAAATATCAAACTAAAATCAAATTTTAATCCATTGAAAATTTTAAGCATAGGATTGAGGCCTACCTGCAACTGACGGGGGGTTGATTGGCTTACCGAGGTGTCCGTAACCAATGTCAGAAAATTGAGCTCCAAAGAGGTTTTTTCCACTATTCCAACTTGGTAAAAAATTTGAATTGGTAAATAAGTTTTTACTATTCACCTTTTTATATAAAAAAATGGAATATTCCTTTATTAATATTTCTTTTATGGGTTATTTGCTATAGTTGGTGTCCTTTTTATCTTTTAAAAACTCGTAATGGATTCTAACTTAGTTCCTGGAGCTTGCAGATAAAAAAAAGTGGGTTTTTTTACCATGATTGGTGACCATCGTAGACGTTTTGTACTTTTCATCAGGTATGAATAAGTATTTGAGCATTTTTTATACCATCATCACGCTCGTTAAAATTAAGGATTAACAGTATCAAGCTCACTCTTTGTTTCTTCTCGTGCTCGTAAAACTCTGAGAATAAGTTACCGAGTTATAGTTTATCTCTTTTTCGGGCTCGTAAAACTCCCAAGAAAAAGGAACCCCCTCAGAGTCCTTCTTTAAGCTCTTTTCAGACTCCCTAAATAAGAAAAGATCACCAAGCGAACTTGATTCTTTCATGCTTGTAAAAGTATTTGAAAGGTCATCTTTCTGGTGATATTTTACCCCTTTTTCGGACCAGGGATATTATTTACGAAAAAGGAACACTCTAGTTAATCATGACCAGAAGAATTATCTCTCGTATTGTTTTATCCTTTTTCAAATGAGGAGACTAAATTTTATGAAAAAGAACCATTTGGAGTCTTCTTTAGTTCTTTCGAACTCTCTAAACATTAAATGACGTTGAGTTTACCTTCTCTAGACTCGTTAAAATATGACATTGAAGGGCCCTTTCACGGACAAACCCATCTTATCTCAGGTTCGTAAAACATCTGAGATTGGACTCGTCCGAAGGATGAGCTATACCTAGAATCTATTACCCTCCTCAAGCTCGTTAATAAACAAAGAGGTACTCATCAATCATGATGGGGATAAGGAAAGAGTTTGTATTTAATTGTAAATATAGCAATACTTAGTCACCCTTGAACATGGCACTCATTTGCATTTCATTTAAACCATTTGGATAATTTGCTTGTCCTCGAGTCTCACCAAATTCCTGAGTCATTTTTCTCCTTTGTGTCATTCAATGAATGCTTCCATCATCAATTTCATTAGGTATAGGTGTCCATCTCATCATGTCAATGCTGCCAAGTCATGCCATTTCATGTTCAAGAAGAGTATGTTCATCGATTCAACCTCTGCAGTCATTATACCTTCTATTATGTCAGTCACCCCTGATTCAGTTTCAAATGTTACTATACAGTCTGATCTACTCCAAAACATCTTTGATCTTGTTTCGTGTCGATGATGGGGGAAACATCATGGCCCTCCTTCGACGGGTTTATCCTTGTCGACTTCAACACATCATCCAAGGATTACACCTAGAAACCAATCAAGTACCTTGGGCCTGCATGCCTTAATGGCGGGTTACCTCGCTTTCAACAGTAAGTTCACGTCATTGGATTCTAATTCAAATATTCCACCGAATGTTCGACCTCAAATCATTAATTAACGTTCGGTGGTATGTACTATGATACCCTTGGAATCATTGGCATCAATGGTGGTTTCTTTCGTGCTTTTTAATGGTATAAATTAATGACCGGTAATCAAGTGGTTTCTACCATGTTCGACTTCAAAACATTGTAATCACATGGTTATATTCGTATCATTGCGGGTTCAGGTTGAAGACCCGAGGTTAACTCATATATCTTACCCAGGTTGCGATGGAGATTTTTTTAGTCATATCACACGGATCCACTTTTGTATTGGTCGTAGCTGTGTAATTATCCCATCATGGATCTACGCTTGTGTCTAGTAGCCATGATTGTGTTCAGTCAGTTGATATTACCATGGATCTGCATTGTATTGGTAGGAAGCCATGTTATGAGTCATTTGAGATCTGTATCTCAGTGTTGTTTGTACTACATGAGGCTTTGTTCATCATTCCAACTTATGATCCTTGCCTCGATCCCTTATGTTGCAAAGCATTTCACCTTCCCTATTTTTCTAACTTAATGCTTTGGGGGGCATTCTGTTACACCAAAATTTTGTTGTCATTATTTATGTGTCCTCTATATGCCTTGTTTCCTAAATTACTTGGGATAAAAGACCAAAGGAAGAGTTGATGTCTATCCCTTTAACTTTTTGTTGTCACCCCGATGCGACTTGCTCACAGGCAAGGTGTGTCAGACCTGAGGTGACGTGCTCTTCACATTGAAAGAGCGTGTCGGTGACGCCAGTTTACCTTGTACAAAGCGCGTCATCTTCCAAGTGACGTGAGTTTCCTTTGTGCAAGTTGCGTCGTTTTTGGTTAAAATAGATAAAGAGAAGCTTCTAGTGAATTCTTGTACTTTAGGTGTCATGGAGGCTTATCCCTACATACCTAGAAAGGTGGCATTCGATCCCCTTACATAGTGGGATGATCCCTTAATCTTTTCCTCTAAATCCTCTACCTCTCCTATCCCTTTTGGCCTATAAATATGAACCCCTCTCCATTGTTAAGAGAGGAAAGATAGAGTAACTACATGCCGGTGAAATTCTGCTAGGAGATCCTTTTCATCCATAGGAGGCAAACCTTTTATCTTGAGGCTAGGATTGTTGGAAAAGAGTTACGACGTCAAAGAATTGGTTGTAACATCTCTCCCTTTTTATTTTCTGTAATTACATCTAATACAAATTATTTCCATAAATTTATTTGTCTTTATTATGTTTAGGATTAGATTCTTTGATTGTTGATCTAGTTTGATTCATAATCATATGCTTTCACTACTTGTTTGTTTTCACTTATTCCATCTTGTTTTGCATCTGAAGTTCTGAAGACCCAGGACTTGGATCAAACGATGAGAAATGAGTTGCATTCATAAGGTGAGTTGATTCTTAACTTACTTTGCAATTCAATCAGTCTAGGAAAGACATTTGTGTTGTGTATTTGTTTTGTTCTAGATCTGAACCATTCAGACTAGGGAGATTTGTTTGTGTCTGCCCTTACAGATTGTCCGTAAACACCTATTCCATAGTTAAAACCACCTCATTAGGTAGACGATGTACCCCCCCTTGCTCCTCTATTCCTTTGAGAAAATTGTGGTTTTTTGTTTTTCCTTGGAATTTAAGGCTAATCGATAGGTGTCTTCCACGATGTGAACCCTATGCATGCTCAATTCATCTTGATTAGAAAATTTCAAACAATTCACATACCTTGCAGCTAGTTTCTCATCAGTTTCCTGGTGATAAACACGAATGTACAACTGATAAAATTCGTTTGTGAGTTCCTCCACGGTGGACAAGTTTTGCTTCAATTTCTAAAATCTACAAAAAAGGGTATGTGCATAGTCCAAAGGCAAAATAAATTCTTGCAATTTTTCTCCATATTATTCCAGGTCCTGATTTTGTATTTTCTTTTTTTTGTTATGACTTTCTACACATGATCCCACCAAATCATGGCATGACCTTTCAACTTGGTGCATGCAAATTTCACCTTATTTTCCTCTGTCATAGGCTTCCTTTTGAAAAAAAAATCCATGGCATTCATCCAATCTATTAACTTCTCTGGTTTAAGACTCCCTACATATTCTGAAACTTCCATTTTGATCCCATCATTTCTCCCTGCTAGAGATCTAAGCATTGATTCTTCAAAATTCATGCGCCAAAATATGAGGGCTTAGTTCCTTATATTGGAGAATCCAATTAACCCTTTCCTTCAAGGCATGATTTGTTTTCTCAACGACACCATTTGTTGTGGTGTATATGGAATATTTTGTTGTATCTTAATGCCCTATACAATGACATAAATGTTGATTTTTATGTTTACATATTCACCATCATCACCTATTCTTGGTTTTTGAAGTTGACATTCCTCTTTTTTTTATAAGGGCCTTGAAGACCAAAAAGATGTCAAAATGTTTTCTCTTAAGTCAAATTGATGTATCCAATAAACTCTAATTCATTCACGAGATCTAAAAACCATGCAAACACACAAGAATGGAAAAATAACTATATTTCATTCATTCTCCATCACTAACTATTACAATGAAAGTTCAACCCCTTATAACTACAATCTGAGATTTTCGAAAATTGCTAATTTTAGAAAATTCTCGCATGACTCTAAAACTGACCAATAACTAAAATCTAACTAGATCAACAACATTTGTCAACTCGTTTTTTTATTAGGTGCATAAACTAAGAGATAACTGATAATTACAAATTTAAAAAATCTCGAAAAAAACAATAGAACCACAATTAAAGGCATTATATGAAGGAATTTGGCCCCCAAAAAGTTTCTAAATGAGGTGTGATCAGAGGGATCTAATTGGTCATAGAAATGAACTCTTCAAGACACAAATTCTTGTTAAATTTTAGCCCAAACGGATAACCGAGTCAAAAGTTATGACCCTTGGAAATCCCTGCATCACAAATGCAGTTGGAGAAGTCGTTAATGAATTTCAAGAAAATATTGAACCCAAAAAAGAATCAATAGGAAGAAAACCACACAAATAACTACATAAAAGTTGTGAGGGAGTCAAGGCATTCCGAGACGTATGCTTTTCAAAATTGTATCAATAATGTTTTTTTAGAACACAATTGAAACAAACACCATCTCTATATGAAATGAGAGGAAGACTAATGACATGTTATTCTTCAATAGTTGCTACAACAAGAGGTAGTTGAGATGTCCAAACCTCTCATGACAAACTTGGTCCATTTCTTATCTATGAGCAATAAAAACTGAGGGAAGAGGCAATGAATAAAAGTTCTCAAACTTGTATAACCTAGTAATACCATTGATGGTTCTTGTTGATAAAACATGTCTAGAATCCTTAAATTCCTTGATTAGAACTGACTGATGTAAAACTCCAAAATGTTTCTTCCTTGGAATAAGTGAATTTATAGAAACATAGAATGTTATAGGTCCAGTGATTAGGAATACACAGTAAAATATTAAAGTAACCATCATCTAGTTGAATAGTCATTGAACCTACAGCACTTAGACACCTATAATCAACAACAAATAATTGTTTGGTGTTACATTGATATAGAGCAGAAAATATGGATTTATCTCTAGCCATATGATAAAATGATACTCATTCGGTGAAGGAGAATTTGATTCATCAAAGAAAGAGCATGCCCTTAAGAAGAAGGATTAGAAGAAGATTCATAAGGATAAATATCTAGATGGATGCTTTTATTTTCCATGATTTTTCTGAGGGATTCCATCTCCCTGAAGCATTTTAACTATATATGACCATCTTTCCCACAACAATTTTCTCATGAATATTCTTATTATTTGACTTGGCTCCTTTACCAACATTGAAAGTAGGAGAAGGCTAAGAGAGTTTGGGACCATTGTTTAATTTATTGCCACAAGGATGTTACTTCTTCAGATGCTTGGGGCCTTTATATTTTCATGACACAAAGGCTTTTTTATACATGCCTGCAAAACAAATAACACCAATATGCAAGTTATTATCTTTCTCTCAAACTAAAGAATCATAGAATATGTCAAAAAGGGGGCATTCTATAAGAAACACTATGATGAAGAAAACCCTCTTTATTACAATGAAAAGTGCCTACAAAAATAAATAGTTATTTCCAAGGCTAGGAGTAATAACAAATGATTTAATCATTATATTTTGTAATGCCACAATTTAGGAGTAAAAGTATAAGGGTCTTAAAATTTGATATAAATTCTTCAATGCAAGCATAATCATAAGGAAATCTATGAACTAATTTACAAGTTCATGGGATCAAATTTAGGTTTGTTTACCACACACACACACAAAAAAAAAAACAATTATAATCTGCATATGGAGTATCAACTCCTTATAAATAAAATTTGCAAGTCATTAGAGATCGACATTAGAGATTTGCATTAGTGTGAGTCCCCATGTTTAGTCATTTATGGTGTCCCATTCAATTCCCTTTAATGCATCCATGGGGAAAATGTTGTTCCCAAGGTGATTCCATAAAGTCCCTTCTCAATATATCCTCCATATGATATCTCCAAGAGAAATAATTGATACTTTCAAATAGGATCTCACTTTAACTAGATATATTTCACTCCTATAAGTAAATTGACTCTAAGAATAGAAATTGGTAATAGATATATAGAGAGTGATTGAATATTTATGCATTTAAAAAAAAAATGACACCCAAAATGGTGCTTAAATGTAATAGTTGTGCCTCTTGCAAGTTGAAGAAATGAGGGTTAAGCAATGATTTATGTAAAAACTGCAACATAATAAGCTAAAAACAATGATTGCAAAAGTGGACCACACTAGTGTCTAGAGACCAAAAAAAGTGGGAACAAAAATAAAATTGCACTCAACTATTGACTCCAAATGAAAAGTTATGCCCATTTCAAAATCGTCATCAAATTTTGAATTACAATGGAGGGATCGACCACAAACGACACATGCTAGGACAAGAAAGTGTCATTTGAAAGGTGACTAGACCATTCACACATAAAAATATGATGTGGCAAGTGACACATGGCACAATGTTGACAGGGAACTACTAATATTTAGTCTAATAATTCTTGTAAATTCTAGAAATGGAACTCTACAATCTACACACAACACATCTTCCAGGTTTGATATCAATCAACAAAGGAGGAAAGATTCAAAATCTCTCAAATACCATGTTCAAAAATAGGTTATATCCACATAGGTCAAACACCTTAATAGAAATGCTCACACATAGATAAAATATTGGGACGCCAGGGTTTACATGGTTAAAACCCTTGAGGAGGGAAATAGTCCACAACACTTAGGCAATTCATTAATGCAATAAATATTTTACATGAACTTTTCTCACTTTAATCATCGACAAATGGCCCACAATGTTCTTGAAATAAAAATCATAGAGAAATTGTGTGTTAAGCCATGGATCAAGTCTCATTAACATCGAGGGATGCTTGAACTGATAAATTACTTATATATAAGACATGATTGTGATTGTCATATTAGTAAGGTACAAAATTACACTTAGGAAACACATTGAAACAACACTTTAACCTAAATTTTATGCACCAAATGCCCAAAATAGCATAAAATGAGAGAGAGAGAGAGAGAGAGAGAGAGAGAGAGTAACACAACAACTCAAGAGTGAAATATAATAATAGAAATGCAATGTCACAATATATAGGGTTGAGCATGCCCCTTCCCGTCAAAAAATTGTTGTTCTATTAGATTAACTATGGATGTTTTTGCTGTTAGGATATCTCATCATTCAGTTTTTATATTTTGCATGCATGCATCCCAATCATTTGCATGCATCCCAGACATCAGTTTGGTGACCCCCAGCACCTTGTCCCCAGTTTGCTAGCCCCGGGAGCTACTTTCCATGCAGTTATAGCCCTCCTAGTCAGTAAGGCACCCACCTTTCACCTACCACTTGAGAAAGGCGCACTTCTTCACCTACCACTCAGTTACACTTCAGTTAGTTGAGTTATCTATGGATCTTTCCTTGATTTAAGGCTAGATTGACTCCTCAACTGACTATATCACTCCGTTGGACCCCCAGTGAGACTAGGTTGCCTATTTTGACTCCAGTCAGCTCCTCATGCGCCCTCCACTGAGCCTCCTTCCCTACATTAGTGCCTCGTGCACCAGTTACACTCACCACACTCAGTTAGACTCTGTTTGACACCTGGCTGACAGTTACTTGTGCATTGATGACCACCATTGATTGATGATGAGGACTCCTAGTTGGAGCCAAGCTATTCCATGCAGCTATTTCGAATGACCTCCTTGGTTAATTCGAGTTATTCAGTCATTGTGACTGCATCTTGTATTGTATTCTACTTCTGAGTTCAATGGAGTACTGCTGCAAGCCTTTTTCACAGTTTACACATATTTTCTGAGTTTCATCTCTTGTAATTGATTTCTTGTTCAATTAGATCTGTCGTGTTTCAATTTCACATGGTATTAGAGCCATGGCAGGAACAAGACTTCTTTTCTATAGGTGTTCTACATGAAGATTGAGTGGTTTTTGCTCAAAACTATCACAGTTGTGGCATGCATTCTCTCTTGTGCATTCGCTATTGCTGAAATTTTCTCTCCAATCCACTCCAGAAGCCGAGATTTTTCCACATAATTCCTGGATTCGAATCATTGGATCTTCAAGCTTGCTTGATTGTCTTATGTCGGGTGTGAAGCAACTTGAAAAGGGTGGATTGTTCGACCTTATGGTTCTTGTTTTCTTGTGATTTGCAGGTTATTCTTCGTCCATTACATTCGCCATTCTTGAAAGATGGACACTTCTTCATCAAATCTTCTCACTCCCTTCAACTATTTTCAGTGGAAGGCTTATATGGAGATATTGCTACGCTCTAAAGGTTTCTACAAAGTTACCATGGGCCTAGAAGTCGAAGCTACATCAGCAGTAGAGAAAGAAAAATATTTCAATAAGCTTGATGAAGCTTATGGTTTCCTTTGTCTCAACATCTCTAAGGATATTCTTTTCCATCTCAGTGGATTGACTACTCCAAAAGATGTATGGGAGAAACTTGCCACACTCTTTGGCAAGCAGGATGATATGAGATCTTATCTTTTAGAGAATGAGTTGATTGCCCTCAATCCTAAAAATTTCGAGACCATCAATGACTTCTTCACTAAGTTTAAAAGCTTGGTTATGCTATTGAAGCAACGTGGAGTTGAAAAAGATGATAAACAATTGATCCTATGCATTCTTTCGAAACTTGGGAAATATTATTCAGTTTTTGTTTCAACTTTCAATATAGGAAAGCTCACAATTCCGAATTGGAAAATGCCTACCTTAAGTGCCTTCATTGAATCCGTGACGAAGGAGCATGATAAACTCATTCAAATGGGGACCATATACTCCAAAGACCAAGCATTATTTGTTGGAGGATCCAAAGCTACGAATGGAAAAGGAAAGAAAAACAAAGAGAAGCTAAAGTTTGATCCGTCCAAGCAAAGAGAGAAGACAAAACAATCGGATGAGCCATCTGGTTCAAGAAACAAGCAAAAAGGGAAAGAGGGAAAAGAGAAATCTAAATGTTCTTATTTCAGCAAGGGATTTCATCCTGAAAGTTCATGCATGAAGAAAACCATAGATCAGATGGCCCTTCTTTTAGAGAAAAACAACATAACCCTTCCTGACGGTGCAAGGAAGAAGGAGAAAAATGATCATCCCGAGAGAGGTCATGCACTCATGGAAACTGTTTCAACTTCCATAAATCTACTCATTGATTCTGGAGCTTCGAACCACATGGCTAAAAATAAAGATTCTCTATCATCATTTGATCCCAATAGCACCATCTCCATCCAATGGGAGATGACTCTCAGATCTCTTCAAAGGGCAAAGGAACCATCCATTTAGAGCATGGCAGTTTTCACAATGTTCTCTATGTTCCTTCCTTAGCTTCGAATCTTCTTTTCATTTATCAGATGACACACACTGGTTCACCAAAGAAAGTTGTATTCTACCCTAACAAAGTTGAAATTTCTGATATTCAAAGTGGAAAAATTATTGCGGTCGAAAAAGCAAATCATGCTTCAAAAGCATATGAATTTTCACACTTTCTGCTGCATGACAAGCCCACCGCTCTTATGACTCATGGAAATGAGATTAGTAGGCTATGGAATGAGAGGTTTGGACACCTAAATTATAAATATTTGCAGCTGCTACAGAAAAATTCCATGGTTGATGGCCTTCCAAAGATCAAATCCTCGAAGGGAATATGCAAAGGTTGCATCATTGGGAAGCACCCCGAGCACAAATTTGACCGAGGCAAAGCTAGCAGAGCTTCTTGCATTTTGGGGCTAATACATTCTGATATCAGTGGACGCTGCCACATACCTCCATTGAATGTATCAACGTATGTTTTGACATTCATCAACGACTTCTCCAGATTTACATGGGTTTTCTTTCTCAAAAACAAGTCAGAAGTACTAGAAAAATTCAAGTTTTTTAAGGCTTATGTTGAGACTGCCACCGAGAGGAAGATAAAATCTCTTAGATATAATAATGGAGGTGAATATATAAAATCATAGCTGCTGCAACTTTGTGCTGAAAGCGGCATTTAGATCCAGCACACAGTTCCCTACACACCTCAGATGAACGGTGTCGCGGAAAGGAAGAACCGATCACTGAAAGAGATGGCAACTTGTATGATTGAATCAAAAGGTTTGGATGAAAACCTTTGGGCTGAGGCCATGAATGTTTCTGCATACATTCAAAACATAGTTCCACATTCATCTTTGACTGATATTACACCTTTCGAAGCTTACACTGGTCACAAACCTGATGTGTCCAATTTTCGTGTTTTTGGCTCGACCGCTTGGGCTAGAATTCCGGCTAAAAAGAGAAAATCTTTGGATCTGCAAAGTGTTGAATGCATCCTATTGGGATATGCTGAAGAATAAAAAGGCTACAAACTCATGGATATCAGATCCAAAAAGATATTCATTGAGCGAAGTGTCAGATTTGAAGAACCGCTTCAAAATATAGAACTAGTCGAGGAAGAAACTGCTGATTTACCACCTCTACAAGAAGAAGAATTTGAAGAAGATGATGATAGTATTGGTTCTGATATTTCTGATATTTTATCAGAATTTGATGAACATGATATATCAGGTTCAGAATCTGATCCAGTTGTGCCCCAACACTTGCCAAAGTGGGCCCAAAATACTCTCAATTCTGCTGGTCAAAACATTGGAATCCTGCCGATCCAAGGAGGACTCGAGCAGACTTTCAAAGAGCAGGTATGGCTCTTTCATTCTCCGATCCTTTTCTATTTGAGAAAAAAATTTTGATGATAGGTTCAGATCCTAAATCATATTATCATGCCCACTGAGATCCGAGATGGCAAACCGCCATGGATGAAGAGTACAGTTCTCTTCAAAACAATGCTACATGGGAGCTAGTTTCTCTTCCACCTTGGAGGAAATTAGTCCAATGTAAATGGGTCTACCACACAAAGGTTGCTGCCGATGGCTCAACCTACAAATACAAAGCTCGGTTGGTTGCAAAAGGTTCCTCCCAAGTCCAAGGAGTGGACTATACTGAGACCTTTGCACTGGTTGCAAAGATAGATTCTATCCATCTAGTTTTGTCCATTGCTGCATCCAAGCACTGGGAAGTGCACCATATGGATGTGTAGAGTGCATTTCTCCATGGAGATATGAAAGAAGAAATATATATGAAGCAGCCAGAAGGATATATATCAGATCCAAAGTTAGTATGCAGATTGAAGAAGTCATTGTATGGCTTAGAGTTTTTTCAAGTTTCTATTGTTTTTTTCTATAAATATGGATTAAAATCAATTGTATACTAACTTCGTTTTTTTGTAAGCAAGAAAATTATATTACTATAGAATCATTCAGTACATAGATAACAAAAAACTAATGGCCTGGCCTGCTAAAACTTTTGCATGGCTGCCAAAAAGATCTTTCCACTCCTCTGTAATCCCCATTCCATATCCCTTCATACAACAAGGTGTTTCCCCAAACTGTTACAAAAATTTTCTACCCATACCCATTACATAGCAAAGTGTCTAGTAAGCCTCTTTTGATCCCAAAACTACTACAGGCCGAAAGACTAAAAAGTAAAAAACCAGTAACTAAGGACACAATTGTAAAACGTGAATAGATCAAGCATGTACCCAAAAAACAGGCATTACTTTGTTTTGGAAACCTTTATGCCCAGGGGATGGACCTGGTGGCACGAGGTACCCAAATGCAGACAGCGTTGTTCACCATCACCCTTAGCAGCAGACGAACGCTCAGGACCAAGAGCCAAACAATGGTCATTAATTTCCATGGCAAAAGGTCCTGCCTCTGAATCTTCGTTCACAGGATGGCAGAGAGTAATACCCATCTTCATGTCAATAAGGTCAACTTTCTTTTGCATGAGTTTGTTGTCATAGTAATGCTCCTTCCAGGCCTTGATCGGTTCAGTGTCACCCATCATCTTATTTTCCCTTACCATCAGGATGTGATCCAACAAACCTTTCTTAACCCAGTAAGTGGTGATCAAACGCTCATAGGAAGAAATCCTACCAATCGTCGATCCTAGGTCACAAACCTAGTCTGCAACTTCTTCCTTGACTTGATCAATTTTCATATATTTTACCCGATTCCATAACTCCTGTTCAACCCGGGTAATTTCCTCTCTAATCATGGAGGGGATTCTCTCCTTAAACAAACGAGCAGTCGGCCCAGCTTTTCTAATCTCTCAAGTAACCTTCTTCGGGCGGGCTCTCTCTTTCTTCTTTCCCTTCGCCGCTTTTTGCCTCAAAGCCATTGAATCCTTTACCAAGGATACACTATCTTTTCAAAATAGGGAATAAACATGCACAGAAGTTGAAAGACGGATATGTAAAAGCATATAGTCGTTGGGTTGGGGGATATCCTTCGAATTTATAGCGAGACATCCAATCCACATATAATTCACCACAATGAATTCCATGTAAATCCTTTCAGTTCGCATTATACTTGCTTTAGATCCGCCTTCTTTCCTCATTAGATCACTGTATTGTATCCTCTGTTCGATGTCCTTGCCATAATCTCTCCTCATTGTTAGCAGACGAGAGATTTGAATGCTCATTCGGGCTTGAGATAAAATGGTATGTACCATCCTCGACCGGTAGAGGACGGTTATGATGGATCCAAGTGGCTGACGAGGCCGCCTCGTGGGACCAGTCCAAATAATTTTCTCCATGCCTCGTGCCATCCATCACATCCTGAAAATGTTTAAGGTACTGAGATGCCAAGTGTGTGCATTGGTTGGGCCACTCCACTACCTGGAATCCCGAGAGCTTCCCCTACATGACACCTTCCTTGTGCGTTTCCCCAACGTTGGCTAGGAGGTTCGCCACTTTATTTCCTTCGCGCTTGACATGGTTAAAAACCCAGGCATGTTTCCCCCCTAGGTGATCCGTGATTTGTTCCATCTGACATGTCAAATGCCAACTATCAGCTACTTTTGATATCCTTTGTCCACTTTGGATCCTTTTTGCCATCTTAATAATAATGTGTGAGTCTCCTTCAACTACCGTAATTGTATACTAACTTTCTATCAATGATCTATTTGTTTTACATCATATATGGTTTGTTTTCAACTCTGGTTTTGTTTTGTTGCAAGTTTTCATATGAGACTGCAATTGTTTCACAATTTTTTGAATTATGACAAGTTTCAGGGCAACATTTACAAATTCACATCTTTTGGTCTGAGAAAGCACGAATTTTTCTGAGAATTCACGCCTTGTCTTTAGCGAAAGAGAGAATTTTTACCAGGATTCACACCTTTTGTTCAACGAAAGTGTGAGTACGTATTTTTCACTTGTTTTTTCACCGAATTCAATTTTTTTCTCTTGATTATTTGCTTCAAGGTTACAGATACAATTTTTAACGACTGTTAAGTTTCATTTTTAGTGAGAAATTTATGGTATTTAATCACTTTTCTTCTTTTTACGACAAATCAATTTTTTCATTTAAGGGTTTTATTATTTTGTCACACTATGACTTCCGAGGTTGTTTCTATTCCTGCATTAGTTGGATCTAACTATCTCTCTTGGATGAGAAAGATGATTGATGTTCTCAAGAGTAATAACTTATGGAGATTAGTTAAAGGTGATCAAACAGAACCAAACGATGCAAAATATTTGTCAATATGGGAAGATCAATGTGATCAAGTAAGAGGTCTCATTGGAAAAATTGTTTCGAATAGCTTACATGTACACATTGAGGCTGAGGATAGTCCTATTGACATATAGAAAACCCTAGATTATTTATTTGATAAAAATGATGATGTTTATGATTACTATATTGAAAAGAAAATACATGAGTTAGACCCTAAAGGTTTTGATAGAATAGAATCATTTCTTGTTGAAGTTAAAATCTTTAATGAAAAGTTAAATAATTGTGGTACTGATTACAAGAAAAATGATAATGGTCTTACAATTCTTGTTGAACAAAAGTTACCTTCATGTTTTGATATATTCATCCAAACTAGGAATAGAAAGATTGAGATGTCTAAAGGAACTTTGAAACCTACTTTTGAATATTTTTGTAAATATTTGATAAATGAGCAAGATAGATTAATTTCTGGTGGTCAATTATCTAATAATAAAGCTCTAATGTCACATAGTAAAAAGAATCATAATCGGAATTTTAAAAATTCTAAACCAAATAATCAAGGATCAACTTCTTCTAATGATAATGCTTCTAACATAGTATCTAACAAAAAGAAAGTGTATAATCCTTGTAAACATAGTTTAAAAAGCAACCACCTAGAAAATATTTTCCTTAAATGGAAATTGTTAAGCACTAAATGTGGGCACATTTCCCCATTATATGGGTCACATTATATTAGTTCTGATGTTGGCTGGTCCATTAGTTGTAATTATAATTAGTATGGTTATATTAGTTACATTGGCTTGGGTCAACTAGTTGGAATTGTACCTCTTAGTCTCCTATATATAGTAAGGAGACCTTTTCATTTGGAGCATCTTGTCTTGTCTTATCATGTGTACTTAGTACATTGTATAAGAAGGTTGTCCCCTCAAAGAGGCTTGCTATTCATATATTTTATTCACTAAATTCGTGGATTACTCTTTTTGTTTTATTTTTACTCTTCTCATGCTCTTTTTTGGAAATTTGTTGCATAACATTTGGTATCAGAGCTCTTTCCCTGGGACTGGTTTCTTCAAAACGAGTCATCTTGGCATTTTTGCTATAGTGTTTTTACACAAGGTTTCAGACAGCAAGACTAAAATCCCATCTAGAAAACAGTACGATATATATGTGGTAAAATTTTCAAATCTTGAGGCATTACAAGTTCAGAGATTTTTGCGGTGGAAGATAGGGTTTCTGACAAGTCCAAAAACTAGTCTAAAATAGGTGTTCTGGTAAAAACAACCATATCTAGAGCATGCGAGCTCCAAATCAAGTGATACCTATTGCATAATAAATAAGATGGACCAAAGTATTTGTGGTATATTTTTCAGACTCGGATACTAAATATTAGACACATGGAAGGTTGTACAAGTTCGCCCTTTGGAAAGGACCAAAAATAAGAAGTGTTGGGATAT
Organism: Larix kaempferi; assembly: GCA_027924585.1. NCBI lineage: Eukaryota > Viridiplantae > Streptophyta > Pinopsida > Pinales > Pinaceae > Larix > Larix kaempferi. The sequence goes on along the minus strand of BSBM01000535.1, from coordinate 9,355,294 downwards.
TTCCAATGACTTTTTACTGGCACATCAGAATTAGGTCAGACCTGTAGCATTGGAAAGAGGAAACACCAGGATAAAACAGGCCAAATTTGCATACCCATAAGATCCAAAAATTCAAATTTAACTTAGTTCCAAGTCGGCTAGTAAACAGTCTCCAAATAAGGGCTTGAAAAAGGTACACCATTTTAAATTTGAATAACTTTGAGTAGAAGGATCTATTTGAGGTGAACCATTGAGGGGTGATATATATTTTTACTATTCAAAATTCTACCAAAAGATAGTGGAAAAAATCCTACTCCAATCAAGCCACCGGAGGATCCATCCCTCACCTTTGATGAAAGTGAAGATCTATCTTTTCAGGTGTCCAAGTTGGAAGATATGATCAAAGGGACAATGAGTAAGGTTTATTTAGTTAATTTGGAGACTAATTGTAGGGACCCCATTTGTGGGGTCATCCCTAAATATTAATAATAAAACTTATCAACATAATATAAAAGCAGATTCAAACGTATCCATGACAGAAAACTAACTTACACAAAAACAATAAACTTTTGCAAATATCATAGAACCATAAACCTGTCAATCCTTCGATTGATCATGTTGTCGAAGAAGTAGTCGTCGCCAACCGATCTAGCTTGTTCCTTTGTCGTCTGCTTCACCCGTTGAATCCCTCCAACAAAGCTCTTTTAACCATAGGTGAAGAAATCGTTAGCTTCGCCACCCAACAGTAGGACTATGCAATTAGTTGCATAGCCACCCCCGAGCTTCGGGGTCATAGAGCTCACACACAAAACTAGAGAACCAGAAGTGGGATTCCCCCCCACTAAGATCTCTTGCCAAAATCCAATAGCAGCAAATAAATGTCGTACACACATTACCATAACCATCTCGTAATGGGATCCCTTTCCCCTTCCTCATGCCTTCCTTAAATGGGAAAATTCATTGCGACACATGTCGCTTCATGCAAAAATGCCTAATTTTTATTATTTAATTATAATTTAGCTCACCCAGCCATGTGTCAGGTTTCTAAGGGAGTGCACCTACCTTCCTATATTTACTCAAGTTTGTCCCCTTTGATGTTCAATCTAGTTTCTATTTTTGTGGGTGCAAGTGGTGTTAACTAAATGCTAAAGCTTAGTATACCATTTGCTCCTAAAGCAATATCTTATATTATTTTAATTACAAAAAAGAATTCCATGTGCAAATGGCCTAAATGCAATTTATATGTTTAATGCATAATGTTCATCAATTGTTGTCGTTTAGGGTCTAGGTACCACATCGTTGGGTCCATCTGTCCCTCATTTTCCTTTTGTCAACATGGTATCGCACCGTCAGGTCCATTCACCTATCATTTCCGTTTATCGACACGGTACGACATCATTGGGCCCTTTCGTCTATCATTTTCGTTTATCGACAAGGTACCACATCATTGGGTCCTTCCATTGATATTTCTTCGTTGCATCTGATTTGCGGAAACTTCATGTAGGGATTTAGGATCCGTTGCCTTCAATCCTTCGTCTACACTCTATTGGAGACTAATGGCACTGAGGAGTAGGTCTGTTCTTACTACATGCCCCCCAACTCGTACGTGACCAACTCCATCATGGTCCACTTCGCACGACTTCATGCGTCCCCGAGTAAGCGGCTAAGGGATTTTGAACTCGGTCGTGGATTTCCGTAGGAAGTCGACACCGTCGTCGTTCTTCCGTGTGTGATTTATTCATACTCTACGACCCATTTATTTCCTTTGTTAATCCTTCGGTGACCCGTTTCACCTGTCGCTACACACATGCTCAAAAGCACACATTAATAGCTTTGTTCTCATTTATCATAATTCATTTCATGATCTACAAATCGTTAAGCAACCACAATTTACTCATGACATCATATATTTTGTCGGTCTATTAATCGTCAAGCCAACATGCATTTCTTTCACTCACATCATATATTTCCTAACATAGATAATCATTAAGCAGCATATCCATGTATACACATCATATATTCCATAAAACAGCTAATCATTAAGCAAGCATACATTTATTCATCAATTCCAGATAATTTATCCAATTCCACAAATTACCATCTAATCCATTGTTTTCATTCATCAAATTTGTCGTCATGCATATCTTCAGGTGTTTCTCAATCGTTAAGACATATCAAGACTCGAAAGACCACCTTATTAAAGTTGTTCAACCGGGTCACTCGACAAGTTCCCTTAAAGTCCACAATCATTCTAGGGGCATTACACTAATGTGGAGGAAAGGATGGGACATATTTATAACAATATAGAAAATATTTATAAGTTCTTACAAAATCCAAAGGAAAATATTCCTAAAGGTGATGATATGTCCCTGGCTACGCAGGAAGATAAAAATAGTGTCCATGTTGAGCAACCTTTCATTAATAAGAATTCTCCAAGAGGATTTGATGCTAATAATGGAAGTAATCAGGGATGGTCCCCAAGGGGTATCCAACTCCGCAAGATTGACATGAGTAATTTTGATGACAAGGACCCCATAACATGGATATTCCATATGGAGCAATTATTTGATATACACCAGGTGCCTAATCTCCAAAAGGTACCTATTGCATATTTATATTTAGAACCTGAGCAGTTTATGTGGTAACAATGGATTTGTGAATGCAAAAAGAACTCCATAATCTCTTGGTCCAATTTTAAATAAGAATTGATATCATATCATTATGGTGTTAAGAGCAATTCCTTCTTTTTAAGGCAAAAGGGTCCAGTAAGCAAGAACATTCAACCGTTTCAAAAGTTGATTCACAGGGTGGAGAGAATACTAGATGATAAATTGTTGGATCTCTTTATTGTAACCTTGAAGGATAACATCCAACATGAGGTGCACCTCTTTGAACCCACATCCTTAGATAAGGATTTCTTGTTGGCAAGAGAGGTTGAAAGTAAAAATATGGCAATGAATACTAAAAGGATCACCTCCAACACATATAGAGAGAATAATGTTCCTTCTTCTAACCAACCTCAAAGGTTGACACCTCAACAATTGGATGAAATAAGAGCAAAAGTTTTATGCTTTAATTGTGACAGCAAGTATTTTAAGGGACATAAGTGTGGCGAGAAGAAATTATTCTACATTGATTGTGAAGAGGAAGAAGCAAAAGAACAAGAACCATCTCCAGTTGAAGAAATAGAAGAGATTACTCCCACCATATCTTGTCATTCATTGGTTGGAATTAACACTCCTCAAAATATGAATATTGAAGGATATATCAAAAAGAAAAAGGTAACAGTGTTGATTGATTCTGGTAATACTCATAATTTCATCCATTGTAAATTAGCCAAAGTTCTTAATTGCTTTGTATATCCAACACCAAAGTTTCAAGTAATGATTGCATATGGAGGAACTATCAATTGCTCTAGGAAATTCCATAATATCAATCTTACGATGGGGGAATATATATTGAATAGTTCAATGATTGCTATCCCAATGGGTGGTGTTGATGTTGTATTAGGGGTTCAAGGTTACAATCACTTGGAACAATGGATTTTAATTTTCATAAGATTTTTATGAAATTTTCACGGGAAGGAAAATAATATGAGTTAAATGGTATCACAAGGAAACCAAGCAAGGTGATAAGCTCTAATGGTATGACAAAATTATTGAAAAAGGGACATCAAGGTGTAATTGCACAATTATGCTCATTAGATGTTCAAACATCTAAGGCTCCTATTTCCCTAGATCTCCAAAGGGTCATTAATAATCATTCCAAGGTATATGAATATATTCCAAAAGGTCTTCCACATGTTCGAGATTTTGACCATGATATTCACATAACTCCAAGAAGTGTTCCTCCTAACATCAGACGTTACAGATACTCCTATGGACAGAAGAATGAAATTGAGCATATGGTTGAAGAAATGTTAGGATGGAATAATTAGGCCTAGCCAAATTTCCTACTCTGCACCAGTGGTAATAGTACATAAGGAGGTATTATGACATATGTGCCCATATTATAGAGAGCTCAACAATATCACCACTAAAGATAAGTTTCCCATTCCCATCATTGATGAAATGTTAGATGAATTACATGAGGCAGTTTTCTTCACAAAGTTGGATCTTTGTTTCGGGTATCATCAAATTAGAATGAAGGATGAGGACATCCCAAAAACAACACTCATAACTCATGAAGGCCATTATGAATTTCTGATTATGCCATTTGGTCTCATGAATGCACCTTCCACATTTCAAGGTTTGATGAGTTCCATTTTCAAGTCCTTCCTTAGAAAATTTGTGTTAGTATTTTTTTATGATATACTAATCTATAGCAAGTCTTGGGAAGAACATGTTTAACATGTTGATAGGGTGCTACAACTATTAAAAGAGCAACAAATATATGCAAAACCTTCCAAATGTTCATTTGGGGTAAAGGAGGTAGAATACTTGGGTCATATTGTATGTCATGAAGGTGTCAAGGTAGACCCTAACAAAATTAAATTCATCATGGATTGGTCGATTCCCAAAACCTTGAAGAATCTTCAAGGATTCTTAGGGTTGACAAGATACTACCGCAAGTTTGTTCATGACTATGGAAAAATAGCAGCACCTCTAATAACATTATCGAAGAAAGAAGCATTTTCTTGGAGTCCACGTGCAACTCAATATTTTGAAGAACTTAAAGAGGCAATGTGCAAAGCTCCTGTTTTGGCCACACCAAACTTCAAAAAAACCTTTATTATGGAATGTGATGCCTCAGGAAATGGCATTGGTGTTGTTCTAATGCGAGAAGGACACCCCCTTTCTTTCGGAAGTCGACCAATCAAGGGAAAGAACTTACAAAAACTCATTTATGAGAAGGAAATGATGGCAATACTACATGCACTTAAGCAATGGCATCCTTACCTAATTGGTATGCACTTTAAGGTCAAAACAGATCATGATAGTCGTAAATACTTCTTGGAACAGAGACTATCTTCAAAAGAGAAACAAAAATGGGTAACTGAGATGTTGGGATATGACTTTGAAATCATCTATAAAAAAAGGGAAACGAGATGTGGTGGCAGATGCGGATGTTGGGGAAATACTTTTTGCAATTTCCATTATACAACCCGATTGGATGGTAGTTGCAAGGGAAGAATGGAAAGTGACATATCTATGTGGACGCTCATACAAAAGCTACAGAAGGCTCCCAGTGTATCAAATACTTTTGCATGGAAAAATGATTCACTATGGTATAAACCGCTTATATATATGCAAGAACTCTCAACTCAAATAAAAGGTCATTTTGGAATTACACACCTCTCTTATAGGTGGGCACTCAAGATTCTTGAAAACCTACCACAGGGTCAAGAAGGAATTTTTTTGGGAAGGTCTTAAATTTGATGTTCAAAAATTCGTGGCAAAATGTTTGGTTTTCCAACAAAATAAGGTTGAAATAGTTAATACCCCGGGTCTTTTAAAACCTTTGGAGATACCTTTCCAGTGCTGGGAGGAAGTCTCAATGGATTTTATCATAGGACTACCAAATTCAGGAAGGAAGAATGTTATTATGGTGGTTTTTGATAGACTCACAAAGTATGCACACTTTTTTTCACTTTCTCACCCTTTTAATGCAAGTACAATAGATGGCACCTTCATGGATACAGTTCAGAAGTTACATGGAAACCTGAAGATTATTGTAAGTGATAGAGATAAAATTTTCACTGGTAAATTTTGGACTAAATTATTTTCTTGTTTGGGTACACAGTTGGCTCACAATTCATTTTATCATCCTCAATCTTATGGGAAAACTGAAATAGTGAACAAATGTTTGGAAGGTTATCTTCGTTGCTTTGCATCTAATAAAAAAACACAATGGGTGAAATGATTGTCCTTGGAAAAATGGTGGTACAATACTTCCTTCCAAACATCATCAAAAATGTCTCCATTTATGGCACTTTATGGGTACTAGCCTCCATCTATCACAGCTCCCTTAAAAGGAAAATCTAAAGTTCAAGTTGTGGAAGATCACATAGAGCACCAGCAAGAAGTTCTCCAAATATTGAAATACAACCTGGCTATGTCAAAAAATAGGATGAAACAACAAGCATATGAACATCGCAGTGAAAGAAGTTTCAAAGAAGGGTATTGGGTATTTCTTAGGCTACATCCTTACAAACAGATGTCCCTCAAGCAACTAAATAAGGACAATAAATTAGCACCCAAGTACTATGGTCCTTATAAAGTGTTGAAGAAGATTGGTAGTATGGCATACAAATTGGAGCTCCCTTCATCTTCAAGGGTACATCCAGTTTTCCATGTTTCCTTCTTAAAGAAAGTAATCAAAGACAAGATTCCCATTCAAACAATCCTACCGGAACTTTATGAAGAAGGGAAATTCATATTGGAACTTGAACAAATCACTGACACAAGGACCAAGCAGCTACGGAATTGGGCTATTATGGAGTACCTCATCAAGTGGAATAAATTACCAATTGGAGATTCGACATCGAAAGATGAGTCCTTCATACAAAAGCATCCATAACTAACCAAGTGTTGAGGACAACACTTGTCTGGAGGGGAGGGGCATGTCAATCGCTAAATGTGGGCACATTTCCCCTTATATGGGTCACATTATATTAGTTTTGATGTTGTCTTGGTCCATTGGTTGTAATTATCATTAGTATGGTTATATTAGTTACGTCGGCTCGGGTCAGTTAGTTGGAATTGTACCTCTTAGTCTCCTATATATAGGAATGAGACCTTTTCATTTGGATCATCTTGCCTTGTCTTGTCTTGTGTACTTAGTACATTGTATAAGGAGGTTTCCCCCTTGAAGAGGCTTGCTATTCATCTATTTTCTTCATTAAAGTCATGGAGTACTCTTTTTTTTCTATTTATGCTCTTCTCATGCTCTTTTTTTAAAATTTGTTGCATAACATAAACGTGAACTTGCGAAAGCAAAGGAGTCTTCCGAAGAAAAGTCATTGTTAATGTGTGCCTATTCTGTTCAACCAAGCAAGTCGTATTCTAATGTGGAATGGATAATGGATTATGGTGCATCTAACCATATATTTGTTACAGGTTCTTTATTTAATACTTATGACACTAAAAATCACACAGAACACAAAGTATCTATAAGTGATGGTAATCATCTTCCAGTTTTAGGATCTGGTAGTGTTAGTGTTCCTATGTTACTTTGGAAGATGTGTTTCATGTTCAAGGAATTCCCATCAACTTTCTTTCTATTATTGTGCATGTCAAAAAGGTTATAAAATTGAAGCTTGGCCTGATAAGTATGTGTTAAAAAATATCAAACAAAACTTCAAAATTGTTTCTTCTGGCCGTGTTGATCATAATGTTGGATTATGTAAGTTTATTGGTTTTAATTCAATCAAAAATCAACATTTGTATTCCTATGTTGCTCATGTTGATGAACAAAGTAAATTATGGCATGAAAGATTAGGCCACTTGAATTTTGATAAAATGCAAATGATGTCTAACATGGTACATGACTTACCTTCACTTTCTTCCATTAAAGGTGGTTGTGAAGGATGTGTTCTTGGTAAACATCATAAGGAAATGTTTGATAAAGGTAAATCTTGGCATGCTAAAGAACCATTGCAACTAATTCATAGTAATATTTGTGTCCCTCTTGAAACTCCTTATTTGTCTCATGCAGTCTATTTTATTACTTGTATTGATGACTTTAGTCATAAATATTGAGTTTATTTTTTTAAGCATAAAAGTGAAACCTTTGGTATATTTCAAGATTTTAAATCCATAGTTGAAAAAGAATATGGTAAATGTATTAAGACTTTGAATGGGGAGAATTCACTAAAATTGAATTTAATGTATATTATATAAGCATCGTATTCAACATCAAAATAGTGTTCCTTATACACCTCAACAAAATAGGGTAGTTGAAAGAAAGAACAGAACTTTGGTTGAAATGGCTAGGTGTACGCTCTATTCTAAAGTATTACATAAACATTTCTGGATTGAAACTATTTGTTGTGCTAACTATATCTTGAATAGAGTCCCTCAGTAAAGTAGTTTTGCAAGTTACTCCTGAAGAAAAATGGAATGGAAAGAAACCTGATATTGGTAACTTTAAGGTTTTTGGCAGTGAATGTTGGGCGCATATTCCGAATGAAAAATAGAAAAAATTAGAACTTGAGTCTCACAAATGTATTTTCATTGGTTATTGTGAGGAATCCAAAGCGTACATGTTCAATTCATCTACCCAAGGTGTCATCATTAGGTGAGATGTTCACTTCAATGAAGTCTCTCCTCCTCCTAAGTTTGTTGAGCCTCATGTTACCTTGAATTTTCCTTTACCTTCAGTTACTCCTATCTCTATTACCCCTTCCACTCCTTATGTGTCTATTGTTGATCCTCTTTCACATTCTCTTCAAGTGATCCTCTTCAGTGTCCCGAAGATACTAGTGTGGTTCCTACCACTACTTCTCTTCCTGTTTGGGCTCAAAAAAATCTTGAATCCACAGATTCTGAGATTGGTATTCCTTCCCATACTCGTCGAACTAGATATGACTTTGCTCTTATGACTAAAGTATTGGTCACATATGATCCCTCTATTTATTCTTAAGCTAAAGATAAACATGAATGAGAGAAAGCAATGAGAGTTGAATATGACTCTTTAATGAAAAATAAGACATGGACTCGTGTGCCTCTTCCTCCTGGAAAGAATTTAGTTTTATCAAAAAACACAAATCTTGGTTAGTAGAAAAAAGGTTCTCTCAGCAAGAAGGTATTGACTATACTGAAATTTTTGTTCCATATGCTAAAATGAACAAAATAAGAACTATTTTCTCTTGTTGCATCTTATCAATGGGAAATTCACCAAAAGGATGTCAAGTGTGTGTTTTTGAATGGTGACCTTCGTGAAGACATTTATATGCAACAACCACATGTTTTTATTATTGTTGACACTTCAAGTTTGGTATGCAAATTGAACAAGTCTTTATATGGTCTTAACCAAGCACCTAGAGCTTGGTATGATAAAATTGATGCTTATTTCTTGAAGAATCGTTTTAAGCGGTGTGTCTATCCAAATCTGTTTGTGAAGAAATTTGATGATGATGTTCTCATAATAATACTTTATGTGGATGATATTCTTATTACTGGTAGCCAGCTTACACTTATACAGGAAATGAATAATAATATAAAGAATGAATTTGAAATGACATATTTAGGCCTTCTACATTATTTTTTGGGTCTACAGATTTGGCATATGGTTGATGGTATATTGTTGTCTCAACCTAACTATGCAACATATTTACTTGCTCGATTTCATATGAGTGATTGTAAGCCTTCACCTACACCATTCCAGTATGGTGTAAAAATAATTGTTGATTGTGACAATCCTCTTGTTGATGCCACTTTGTATTGTCAACTTGTGGGGAGTTTGATATATTTGACAAACACCAATCCAAATCTCTCTTTTGCAGTCAACATGGTTTTTAGTTTTATGCAACAACCTCATGAAATTCATTGGAAAGTAGCAAAGAGGATTCTCATATATTTACAAGGGACGGTGCATTATGGTATTTTCTATTCTAGCAGGGCTACAATTTCACTTCTTGGTTATACAAGTTCTTATTGGGCAAGGGATGCTTCAAATAGAAGGTCTACTACATGGTACATCTTTCAACTTGGTTCAAGTCCAATTTCATGGTCTAGTAAGAATTTGAGAACTCTTTCTCTTTCCTCTTGTGAAGTAGAGTACAGGGCAGCAAAGGAAGCAGCTAAATAAGCAATGTGGATTCAGCATGTTCTGGCAAAGCTTAGTCTAGTACATAAATCTCCTACCGAATTAATATGTGAAAATTAGAGTGCAATTCAACTTGTGCACAATTCAATGATCACTCCAAGACAAAACACATTTACTTGGATACTCATTACATTCGATATCTTGTTGCAGATGGTATTAGTTGTTTGGAGTATTGTCCCATAGAAAAGCAAACAATTGATATATTCACCAAAATCCATGACGGAAGCAAAGTTCGTGTATCTTTGTAGTATGTTGGGAATAAGGAAAGTTGTCATCAAGGGGGAATGCTAATGCAATGTCATCTTCCTCCATTTATGTGTTGTTCTCCCAATCATCATTAAGGGGGAGTGTTGGAATATGTAATTTTAATATTACATGTGTAATGATGTCTAGTATGATGTCGTAAGATGTCTTATCTAGCATTGGAAGGAATAAATAACTATAATCTTATGTAAAAAGAGTTATCCCACATGCATCATGGAGTAATATGCTCATATTACCATTCATTATATAAAGAGGTGGAAAATTGTTTATCCCACATGTATTTTGGGAAGGTATTCTTCCATACCTCTTGGTATATAATGGAGGTGAAGAAGAGCCTTTGGGAACATATTGTGATATTGCATATATTTGTATTATAAAGTTGTGGAGCATATATGGGGTGGAGTTCTCTTGTAAGATTGGAGATTTATAAAAAATAAAGAAGATCAAACATTCCCATGGATGTTTCCCCGTTTGGGGTTTTACCACGTATACCAGGTGTATTGTTCTCTTGTTCTCTTGTCTCTTATTTCTTAAATGATTATTGTTGCTTGTATGGATAAAATGATAAATTAGTAGATCTTTCAACTATTGATTTACATGTTATTGTAAATGTATTGTTGTATGTTTATAAATATTCTCAATATTCTAACACATACTGTGTCATTGGACATAGAAACAACCTCAACGAGCACACATAATTATGGATATTTTGAATATATTTGAGAACAAAACAAGACCAACATATTTGTTATTGAAAAAGAGTGAATAAACTTCACCCCTCTAGTCACAAACTTTTCAAATGTTGAATTCTAGATTGACCTAAGCTCCCACCCATCATAGAAGAATCGACAAAACCCTTTACATCGTGAATCGTCGAGCCAACAACCACAAACATTACCTTCAATACAATTGCTACAATAAAATTCACAAATAAATCCTAGATCTTTGAAAATAAATCCTAGAATCATATTTATATGTTCAAATCCCCAATCACATTTATGCATTACTTGCTCAAGAAAATTTCCATTAGCATCCCTATGAATTGAAGAATGATCCACTATGATTACTTCTGAACATTGGTCATTTGTTTTCAAATTAGTTAACTATATCGATAGAAGGTAGAAGAACCTACATGTTTACTACATTCTTTACAAAAAAAATTATTAATTCATACTATTTTTCCCCAATGCACCAATGTTAGCAAAACTATAATAAAGGACCATGACAACACCCACATGCACGATGATAAATCTCAATACAAAGTGGTGGAGATGACCTCCATGATGGCCCAAGCAAATCAAGTGATTACAAGACTCTACAAAGAAATCTTAATATAGCACACATAGGTGGTTGTAGCACATGCCACATTCATGGCCACAAATTGCATGGTTCAAATTATTGTTCCTACTCACCACTAAGAACATTGTCGACATGTCATTTAAAAATATAGACTTATATGATAGCTTTCAACTAGCAACTTTTTAGAATAATGTCTAAAATTATGTTTTTCATATTTCAACGTAAATAAAGGAATAATTATCCATGTACTTTAAATAAAATTTTATGCTAAAGCCAAATTAGTTTTCCATACACGTATTTGTCAATTTTTTTACTAACCACAACACCTAAAGGAATGAAAATGTATCCAAGCATGTGATGACCCCATCAAATGAACTATGCTTAACACTCACATATAGGAGAGAATCATCTGAAAAATGGTTATTAACCATCCAGAGTAGGATGCCTTGAACCTACCCTACAATACAAGTAGTCTTGAACAAGTAACCCACAACATCTATTGTCCACACATACAGATAAGGAGCCAAAGGGCACCCTTTATAGATGGACCAATGAAGGAAATTCCATGGGGACAAGACACTATTCACTAATACAAAGGCATATGCAATGGGTAAGAGGGTCGTTTCCATGGAAACACAATGTAGTCCAAAATCCAATCAAGTCAACATCTCTAAAAATGAAAGACCATACAACCTAATCATAAGTGTTGTTAGAGTTAATTTAAAAAACAAAAAAGACTATTGGCTAGTCTCCTAAGCCCACTCCAAAGCTTCGCACGATGAAACCATAGTGTCAAAAATGAACCTCCTCTAAACAAACCAATATGCACTTGCGCACCAGATACCAGGCAACTAATTGAATCTACTACGTGGAATTCAAGTAGCATTAAGCTCCTCCCTCAAAAAATATCTATCCAACCTATCCCAATCACCCCTAGAAACTTTGTGAAGGACAATATTCAAACAACCATCTCTAAAATCCACTACCCCATTTTTCAAAGCATAAGGAGCAAAGTAATTTTGAAAATGAGTGACCTTAGAAGGGTTCCCGGTAAGAGAACCATTTGTTATGCATGGACTAAGCACCCTATCAAAAACCACCTTCCTCTTGAGGAAGGAAAAATAGAATTTGGACCCTTCATATCGTTTTTTAACCATTGTATCTGGGAATGGACCAAAGCACCCCTAGCAATATAGTCCACCTCTATGAACAACCATCTCCATCTTCATAGTCGAAGATCATCTTCTAGAACCATGCAAATTTGCTCGAGCCTAAGTTAAGCCACTTGAGTCTCCTTTCTTCTCTTAAGGGCCATCATCTATCCCCAACCTCTCATTAACTTAACAATGTGACAAATTGTAGCCTCCCACCAAAGGATCCATTCCTGAGCACCCAGGTATTCAAAATATTTGGAAAGAGGCATCGTTGTAAGCATGTTTGAAACAATGCCTTTCAAAGGACTTGAAAGAGATTTTAGGTTTTGTCATGTCATATCTTATGGGGGATTTTTTCAACAAGATACGAAAAAAAAATGAAGATAAGTATATGCTACTTTTTAGATTCTTGCTAAAAAACAATCGATGATTTCTGGGACAACAAACATGCCAAAGAAAAGGGATCCTCGTGTGTTGGAGTTATCCATTGATAAATCAAAAGTCTTGGGGCTTTTTAGAGTCAAGAATCTTTATAAATTAGTATTGTTGGAGGCATTTTATCTTATTTTGTATTCTTGTTTTATTAAGTTCAAAATTGGGCTTGACTTGGGGTCAAATAACTATGCAGTGTTGATGGCCTTGAATCTCTTGCTTTCTTGAGCTAGTGAAAGGCATAATTATCATCTGGATCCTTTTGGTGATTCCTCTTTGGTGGTCAACTAGATGAATGACACATGTGAGCTTTAAGATTTCACTATAATTCCATTAGGAGACAAGCTCAAGATGATTGCTTCCTCTTTTGCTTTCACTTCTCATACTCACATTTTAGAGCGTAATGACGTTGCAAATAAGTTATCAAAATAGGGGCTTCATGTAGCAAGGGTTTCTAGGAAGTTGAGTGCAAAGGCGGTGTTTTAACCTCCTCTTTGAGAAATCTATGAATGGATTATTATTAGCTTGATATGAACTACTTTGGTTTATAGTTTCTTGTTGTCTAGATATACTTATATTTTTATTAGTTTAGATGTTTTAATGTAGTTATCAAATTATGTTTTCCATTTTGATGTATATTTCATACTTTGTTTTAAGCCTTTTTATGCTAGACAATTATAGACAATGGAGAATTTTTAGTTATTTTGTAGACTTATGATTTTGGAAGATTAGATTATCTTGGTTTTTATACTTGATTTTCCTGAAGCAAGTAGTGTTCCATCATCTAAAGAATGTTGTGTCCATTCTATCCTTGAATAGAAGTTATGATTTTTTTCTTGGAAAAAAAATAGTAAACATTTACTCTCACATGTGGTGGTGATCTTGAAATTATTTGTCTTCCACTTTACTATCTAAGGATTTTCCTACCCAATGAAAGTGAACTAGGATGGTTTATTTCTCAATGTCATCATTTTCCATCAAATTTTTCAAGGGGTAACTCCCATCTATTACAACACATGCATCACAAGATGTTGATAACTCATGTCATGTTTCCTAAATAAGTCTTGCATTCATTCATCTATGATAACCCTTTCTTTTGTAAAGTTTGAGCTTGTATTATCATATGACTTTATGGAGATAAAATGTGTGTAAATGGACCTATGCAATTGCTCTTATATGATTCAAAAGAATAATTAGATCATATAGTTATATATTTTTACCAACAAAAATTCTCTCTTTAACATATTATTACATGTAACTATTAAAATGTTACTACATTGTATAAATGTTCAAAATCCTAGGAAGATGATTCATACATGAGATATGTAATCCTTTTTTCCATGGAAATTCCCACAAACACTTCTTCACATTTTGTAAATGGTACCTTAGGGAAATGTTGCCAACGTACAACATGTACACCTAACCCCAAGGGACCCAAGTGGATTCAACATCATGACCTCCTTGGCCAATACAACTTTCGAATGGTAAGTCAAATCACTTGAGCTAACACTCTTGGGTTTTAAGATATGCAATTCTCGTGTCAATGAGGTTGGCAGTGGAGGACTAAATATTAATTATAATGTTAATATTAGGTAAAAATCTAAAAACTTGCACAACAATTCCAATATTAAATGTCACCACAAAACCATTGGTGTGGATCATTGCTCCCAAATAAGGAAATCTTGAGGTAGCCCATCTTGTCAATGCTAACTATGTGATTAACTTGAACGAGACATCTATTTTGTTTATGATTAATGGTTAGGTTTGGAATGACAAGAACATCATATAAGAAGCACGTTGATAATTTTAACAAACAAGCCTGATGATAGTAATAGGATATTCTGAATTTTATCAAAACATATTTTTTGAATTTTATCACAAGATAATAATCTATGTAGAAGATAACTATTGTTTCCAATATTTAAATTTGCTTTTATAACAACTTAACAAATTGAAATATCACTAATTCTGATATAATTGTTGGTTTATTTCCTTTTATTTCCCCTTTTACTTCATATACCGTTGTGTCATGATAACTTAGCAAAGTTATCATTTTATGTAAAGATTCACTTCAAAATGTCATGTTCTTTTTAAAATAAAAAATCTTTTATATTTGTGAATTTTAACAAAAATCTTTAATATGTAATTTTTTTCACACGAAAATAATAAAATTTTTGAAAAAAGCTTTGATTTCTAAAGCAATTGTTATATTTTTAATTTCTGGTCACAACAACAATACAATCTAATGGTGGTTTTGATTCAAATGGGGAACTTATGTTGGATTGGAAAATCAATGTTTGGGACTCCAAGAAAATGGTCGATCCATAGACTTAGGAAGGAATTGGGGTTTTCACGCAGTCGATCTGACTGAACAATCTTGGGATGACTAGCACACGGGGGGGGTGCAGCCCTTCCTCCATCAACGAACAAAAAACAACACCAAGAAGTTTCTCCCTCAAAATCCAAAGAGGTTGGAATAGGAGGAGAGGGATCAGCAAGCCCTGTGCCAAATAAGCAATCTGCGCAAGGGTTTCCCAGTCAAGGTTTATGCATTCTAAAATCGCCCTTTATCCCGACGATCAGAGTGGGTCCGACGCGAATTAAAGAAAAAATTCAACATATGACGGACCACGCTCTTATTGGGAAGCATCTAGTCGTCAAAAAAAGCTCTAATGTGGTGGATTAACTCTACCTGGAAACCAAAGGGTCATTTTGACCTCCTTCTAGACTCAAAGGGTTTCTTTACCTTTTTTTTCTTTAATGTTGAAGATCGGGAGAGGATCTTTGAAGGAGGACCATATTTCTACTATTCGGCTAGCCTCTACCTTAGAATTTGGAGGGATAATTTTAATCTTGACAAGGAAGACCTATCTATCGCCCCGGTATGGATTCTGCTATACTCGCTGCCTACCAAATATTGGAATCCAAAAATCTTGAAGGCGATCGGAAGTGCTTTGGTCCAATTTGTGAAGACCTCGGACCTCACCAATCAAGGAAGGTATGTTTCTTATGCCAGACTCTATGTGTATATGAATATTTCTAAAGACCTCCCTAAGGGGATTAACCTTACATGGGATGACTGGGAATGGTTTCAAACCCTAGATTATGAGCATATCCCCTTTGGATGTCGTTGTTTCCATACTCATGGACATCTGGTCCGAGATTGCCATCTAACCCCACAAGCTGAGCTACCCTCTAACAAAATCAAGGAGACATTAGATTCAGGAGGTTTTGTTAAGGTTACCAATAGGAAAAGAACCGGAAGAAAGCACAATGGTCCAGACCTAAGAAAGAAAGCCAACACATCAAACAATTTTGTTGTATTGGAGCATAACCCTTCGGAGGTGTTGACTCCCCCTGAGGAAAAGCATCCTCAACCTCAAGTCATAGAGCTTCCAGCCAAGGAAATAGGGGCAATAAAAAATATGTACTCCCAATATGAAAACCCACCAGAAGGGGAGAAAATGGAAGAAGACGGTGATGAAATGGAAATGGGAGATCTTGATTTGGATGGCATTGAAGAGGCATGCCGAAAAAAAGAGGTCCACTCTATCCCGGCCAAACAACTTCAACTCCTAACAGAGGCTATTTTAAAAACTAAACCTACTCCGGGCGTGGGTATTGGACCTTTAAAACTCAAAGAGACAAAACGCAAACATAAAGAGGGAGGCATGAAGAGAGGAAGGAAGACCAATAGGGAAAGGGTTGGAGAAGTGGGGGCTTAGTTGGTGGATTCTGGACAATATCCCACTATTCAGGAGGCTTTACTCTCTGTTAGATATCTTTCCTGATGAAGATTCTATCCTGGACTATCTGAGGGATCAATGGCCCTCAAAAAAACAAAGCTCTTAAAAAAATATCATAATGGAGAAGCCCTCTATATTCTTTTTACAAGAAACGAAGTGCTATGAGGATCAATTGATAGTTAAAGCAAGGACTCTTTGGAAAAATTGTAAGACAATGGCTATAGATGTTGTTGGAAAAGCAGGTGGATTGGCGATCCTTTGGGATCCTAGCCAGGTTTATGTAGATAACTTTGTATCGACGACCTTTAGTCTTTCAGCAGAATTCCACATCCTGGGAACAACCGCTCGAGGTATTATTACAAATGTGTATGGCCCTAGCAGGTATCCCCAAAAAAGAAACTTCCTCAACAGTCTGACCAATCTGAGAAAGGATTTTGACGGAATTCACTGGATCATTGGAGGCGACTTCAATCTGATCCGCTCTCTTTCTGGAAAAAAAAAAAGGAGGTAGAAGAATTCTTACTCAAGAAAGCACTATTTTTTATGATTTCATTGATTCAAGTCAACTGGTAGGCATGGGCATGGGTAGTAGGGAATTTACTTGGAATAATAGAACGGGAGGGGAGCATCATGTAGCAGCCTGACTTGACAGGTTTCTTATTTCGGAGAATATTATGTTATTTGGCGGGGCTCTGGCTTCTCGCCCTCTCACTGTGGCAGGTTCGGACCATTGGTCAATTAACCTGGTTTGGAGTAACATTGGGATCATAGTTACAAGGCCTTTTTGTTTTGAGCAGTTTTGGCTAACTCATTAGGATTTCCGTGCTCAAATGGAGATTTGGTGGCAAACAATTATCCCTCCTAAAGGTACAACGATGTGTCAATTCCAACAGAAATTGAAGCTTCTAAAACTAAAATTGAAGATCTGGAATACAGAGGTCTTCAGTAACATTTTGCATGAAAAAGTTAAGTTAGAACACCAAATGGAAAAAATCCAGGAAAACATCATGATGGAGGGACTCACAAATGATCTCTACTATAAGGAAAAGTTTGTATCTGACTAGCTTCATGAACAAGAAAAACAAGAATAAATCCTCTGGAAACATAAATCTCAGAATCAGTGGTTAAAGGATGGGGACCGAAATACAAAATTCTTTCACCGAGCTATCATTCAACATAGACACCATAATCGAATAAACAATCTGAAAACTCAAAATGGTCAGGTTGTGGATACCCATGAAGATATCGAGAAGGAAATGATCCTCCATTTTAAATCCTTGCTTACTAAACCTAATATAGACAGGACTGAGGCCATTAGGGAAATCAAAAGGGTTATCCCTAGATTGGTATCTGCAGAGCAGAATGAGATCTTAATAAGACCCATCGATCTACGGGAAGTGGAGGAAGCAATCAACCACATGGAGGATGGAAAATCTCCAGGCCCTGATGGTTTCACCACAAATTTCTTCCAGCACTTTTGGAATTTGAATAAGATTGAGGTCTGGGAAGTTGTGGAGGAATCTAGACAAATGAGGGGAGTTCTCTCGGCTCTCAACTCCACCTTTCTAACTTTGATTCCCAAAATAGCAATGGCCGATAGCCCTAGGATGTTTCGACCTATCGCTCTATGCAACATTATTTACAAAATCATTACTAACGTTTTGGCAAATCGTCTCAAGCCCCTCCTTCCTACTCTGATCTCCCCCGAACAATAGGGGTTTGTGGAAGGAAGACAAATTTTAGATGGAATTATCTTAGCCAATGAAGTTTTACACTCCCTCCAGGTTACAAAAAAAACAGGAATGATGCTGAAACTGGATCTGTCTAAAGCTTATGATAAGCTTAACTTGAATTTCATGAAGGAGATTATGAGTTCCTTTGGTTTTGGAGACATTTGGATTAGATGGATAGAAAATCTGACTTCATCGGCTTTCTTCTCCATTCTTATTAATGGCACCCCTTCAGATGTATTTAAACCTTCGAGGGGTATTCGTCAGGGAGACCCTCTATCCCCTTTCATTTTTGTCTTGATGACTGAAGGCCTGGGTCGTCTTATCTCTCACATGTTGAACCAGCAAACCCTTAAAGGCCTCTGGTTTCCACCTTATGATAAAACTTTGACTCATCAACAATTTGTGGACGATACTCTCCTCATGGGACATTCTTCGGTTCAGGAAGCAAGACAGCTGAAGAAGGGTTTAAACATTTTTCTCAAAGCCTCTGGTCTAACCATTAATGAGGACAAATCTCAGGTGTTCTTTTTTAACACCCCTCCCATTACTCAAAGAAATATACTCCAGATCTTGGGTTTCAAACGTAGTTCCCTTCCATCCAAATACCTTGGAGCACCCTTATCAGTATCTGTTCTGAAAAAGGTCTCATGAGAAGAACTCCTCAACAAAATGAAGGAGAAACTTTCGAGTTGGACGTTGCAGGCTTTAAATTTCCCTAGCAAATTGGTTTTGGTCAAATCAGTTTTACAGGCTATGCCTTTGTATCTCTTCTCCGTGTTGGCATCTCCAAAGTCTGTCCAAAGTCTGTGATGCAAGAAATTCGCAGTATTCAAAGATCTTTTTTATGGGGAAGTACAGTTGACCATCGTAAACGGCCTCTAGTCGAATGGGACACTCTCTGTCTACCTAAGAAAGAGGGACTCAGCATTGTTTGTGGGGCAAAAGTATGGTGGAGATGGATCACCAATACTAATGAACCATGGGTTTGTTTATGGTGCAAGAAGTATGTTCTGGATATCCCTCAAGGACACCTTATCAGAATTGAGGGGCTTGAGACAGGATCCCATATATGGAAAATGGCTAGGGCGGGGAAGTTTCTGATCCAAAAACACATTTTCTGAGAAATTAGGGAGGGCTTGTCAACCAACTTATGGACTGATTCCTGGCAACAAGAGCCAACTCTCCAAAATCTAATGCCCAATCCCCAAATCCCTCATCTCTTTTAGGACCATGACTGGAGGACTGTTAATTACTATTAGCAGGGGGAGCAAGATGAAGAGGCTTCCGGAAATGGAAACCTTTAGAATGGTGGAGGGACAACTATGGTATGGATGAAGGGGGCATGATCTACGAACATCTTAGCCAACGTCTGATCAAAACCCAGGAGGGTCCTGATATTATCCGTTGGGGATACTCCACCAAAGGCATGTTCAGTATCAAGGAAGCTTCCTCTGTGCAAAATGGGATTGAGGAACAACCTGTGGGCCGCGAATGGACAAAACTTTGGGCCAACAAATTATGGCCCAAAATTACTCTGTTCTTATGGCTGGTCTTAAAAGGCCAAATTCTAACTTGGGACAACATCATGAAAAGGGGCATTGCTGGACCTTCTTATTGCATTTTGTGTGGTGAAAACACCGAAACCATTGTTCATCTTCTCAATGTTTGCAGTTTCACCTCTGAACTTTGGGACAAAGGAGCAGCGATCTTCCGCCTAACCGACAAAGTCCGCATAGACCCGACAACTTCAATCAAAGGATGGAGGGGACAACCATTCTAGGGAAGAATGCCCAACCGGATATGGCAGTTGTTCCCAGGCTTCCTCTTCTGAGAAGTTTGGAAAGAACGCAACAGGCGAATTTTTACAGGTAAACACCAGCCTCAACAGTTTGTTTGGAATCAAATTAGAAAAGGGATTCATGAGACACTTACATTATCTCCATGGAATGAACAAGATCTGCTAATTCCAGAAACTGAGAGGCTTCTTTTACGCAACTAGGGAATACAAACACTCCCTATCTACATTGGTCGCATTCAACACAGCCAACGCTCTCCTGCTAGTCTGATTGTTTGGACTCCACCACCCCCTGGATGGATCAAGTTGAATTTCGATGGGGCTTCCAAAGGCAACCCGAGTAAGGTTGGCTATGGCGGAGTCTTCCGTAATGAGCAGGGTAAGGTGTCTGGAATTCTCTATGGTTACCTAGGGTTGGAAACAAATAACGTGGTCAAAATTGAAGCCCTCCTGCAGGGCCTTTGCATGGCTAGATGACGTGGTTACACTAGATTGCAAGTAGAAGGGGACTCAAAGGTGGTGCTCCAGATCGCGACCAGATTATGCCATGGTTCCCAAGCTTCCAAGGTGGCGCCATCCTGGCGTCTATATTTTCGCACCCTCTACCTTCGTGATATCCTATCTATGATAAATGTCGTCACCTTCCACCATGTCCATCGTCAAGCAAACACCCTGGCTGATTGTCTCGCTAACCAAGGCTCTACATGTAATACGGACGAATGGGAAGGTACATTATTGGACATGTCTGTTGAAACGTGCCGGGTTAACTACATGCATATTGAAAGGGACAAAATGAGGGCCCAGAACCCCTCTTATGTCCTCGGGAATCTAAATCTGAGCTCTATGATGTCACGCCCCGAGACCTCCACATCACTTCAAGAACAGGTGGATCCTAGAGCTGAGGTTATATTAAACGAGCGCGCTCACTCCATCCTTTCATCTAGATATTGAGATTCATTACAGGAGGTGGGGTGTGCAAAGATGACAATCAATCCATCTCCCACGACTATGTTGTGTGAGACCATCCAGGATATTAATTTTGTTAGAGCTGTCAAGGACAAAAGAAGTACCATCAGAGCTATGCTCATTATGGTTGGCATTATGGCTACGAGTGGTGTTCGCCCTTTAAAACCCCTTTCCCTATGTGTATTCATACACATGTTCCATAGCTCTACAATTTCATTTCCTTTCCCTTCTCTTTCATTTTCTCCTCTCTAGCCTGTCAACGGAAGGAAAGGAAGGAAGAGAATGTCACGCAGAGGAAGACTGGTGAGGGGTGGTCTCCAGGACCAGGGAGGTCCTACTCGGGACCAATGGCATGCGGCTACCACAGCTATTTTCTTCCACTTGATGTTTCCACGAGAAATTCAAAACGACATTGAAGAAATAGAGGGAAATCTATGGCTGGGAGTGGGGGAGGAAGGACCCCCACCAGAGGTGGTAGCAATGGTTGATTGGATTCAAGACCATAGGAATACCAGAGGTAGAATGGCACTTTACAACCGTGTAATGGTTATGTTCTGGGTTACGAAGACTTTAATTGCTCAGTCGATGGAGGGAACGGCTGACTTCCTCACTGGTTCACAGATGTTCCATGACCATGATGAAGACTCGTGTTTTATGCATATGAAACTAGATGCCATAGCTGCACATCTTGGTCTCTCCTTTCTGTCAAAACCACAGGCTAAGGCCCCAACTAAAGGGATAGTCACAAGCAATCAGCCATAGGCAACTGCAGCCCAGCAGGCCCCTACTCAAGCTAAAGGTTCTCTTCCATCTGTTTAATTTTCTATGGGTCTTTTCGCATGTTTTTGGGAGGTCATAGGTCTTTACTCTGTTATAATAGAAGTTGTCAATCTTTAGCCTCTTTAGGCATAATATTGAGTCTGTTAGTTTGTTGGGTGTTGGTTTTTTGGATATGGAGGCACACTATGAAGTACATGAGTGACAGTTTATCAAATCTGGGCCTTTATTTGTCGGAGTTTCGTAGGTCAATCAGTAATGTATTCTTTGTTCAGTCCCTAAGTCTAACAATAGTCATGGGAATCTATCTTAGTGTTTTTTGTCTCAAAAGTGCCAGGTGACAAGAAGATAGATGTAATCTTTTACCAATATATAATATAAAGTTTCTCTTTTTTTACTTAAAAAAAAACAATACAATCTAATGATGATCAATTCCTAATCATTGTTGTTGAATCATAACCACATCTATGAATATTTAAATAATTATTATATTATTATTATGATAAAATTTATATATAAATAAAATTGTTTTTTAAAACATTATAAATGTTGAACATATCTCTAGAGAGCTCAATGTGGAAGAAGCTTCTTTATCTAACACGTCCAACAAAGATTTGTAGGTATGGAGCTAAAAGATTTTCCCTTCTAAATCCATTAATACATGAGCCTTTTCCATTTTTTCTAGATAAATATGACAAACTACATGGCTTTTATGAGACTAAAATCTAAAAATGACTATATTGTGACAATGACACTTTTTAGTTCCACTTTTTGTTTATCGAGTTTTGTAGAAATGGCGATGTTATGAGGCTAAAATCTAAAAATGACTATATTGTGACAATGACACTTTTTGGTTCCACTTTTTGTTTATCGAGTTTTGTAGAAATGGCGATGTTACTCAAATAATTAGGGAAACTCATATTTATGATGATCGATGCATTTGGGCTTTCCACGAATTGCAATATAATCTTTTATTTTGACAAAACAGAAAAGTTACAATTTTTTTTTGGAAAAAATAACTTCATCAATTGAACCATCCACCAAAGGCATATAACTAATGGGAAGGCCATAAACGACAAGCTCAAATCCAACCAAGATCTAGGGGATTACCAATGGCTCTTATGACTAGAGGTTGATATCATCATCCATCTATAAATTCTAAGGAAGAGGGGGAATCAAATAAAGTGTTTTTAATACACACACACCAATGGCTTTTGTGGCTAGAGATTGACATCGTCATCTATCTAGAAATTCTAAGGGAAAATTACACAAAGTGTTTTCATATACATATATATATAAAGAGAGAATCTTGTGGGATCTTCTCTCTTCCCAGAATAACATCATGGATGGCAACTCGACTGCTAGCCACAATAGTAGTGGATAACTGCAAGGGACTCAATTGGATTTGAACTTGTCTATGGCCTCATCGATAACATACCTTTAATGGATAGTATACCAAATTGAGATAACCCTTGCAATATATATATCCGGGTAATTGTCTTGAGGCCAAGCCTCAAGCACTTCAATGATGGTATCCAAGGTAAGCCCCTGATTATTTAGGGCACAAGGCCAAGACAACAACATAGATCAAAAGCCATTACAACAATATACTCATTATGAGCTCAACATGTCACTTAAGGGAATAGAACATGGGTGGGGAGGATAACACTCCATCCCACAACCACTCGGGCTAGACCTACTTGACAATATATATCTATATAAAAAAATGAATTCTCCACATCCTCCCAAATAATAGACATTCAAAGGCCAAGACAACAACACATATCAAAAGCTATTACAACAATATACTCCTTATGAGTTCAACATGTCGCTTATGGGAATAGAATGAGCTCAACATGTCACTTATGGGAATAGAACATGGGTGGGGAGGATAACACTCCATCCCACAACCACTCGGGCTAGACCTACTTGACAATATATATCTATATAAAAAAAAAAAATTCTCCACATCCTCCTCACACAATACTACTTTAAAAACGATTGAACAAACCAAGTTATACAAGAAAGGTTTTCGAACAAACCAAGCTATAGAAGAAAGGTTTTTGAACAAACCACGCTATCCCTTGGAGGATATTAAAAAATA
Source organism: Larix kaempferi (assembly GCA_027924585.1). Lineage (NCBI taxonomy): Eukaryota > Viridiplantae > Streptophyta > Pinopsida > Pinales > Pinaceae > Larix > Larix kaempferi. The sequence goes on along the minus strand of BSBM01000535.1, from coordinate 9,331,277 downwards.
TTGGTGTCATTACAACTGTTGTTGAGTTTTTTAATTATTTTCTCATAAAAGGTGATGCAATGTGATAGGTGCTCATCACCCAATCCCAGCAATGAATCCCTCAACAAGCTACTTTGCCCGACAGTGACACCAAGTTACCCCAGGTTTCTTTTCAACTCTAAACTTAACTACTTTGAGACAACAACAAAACTCTTAACTGCCGATGACATGACCCCACAATGTTACTCTAACAAAACTCTTAGTTGTCGATGACAAGACCACATGTAACCCTAGGTTTATTTTCAACTCTAAACTTTTCTCCTTGTTTTTTTATTATTTTTAATACAATTCTAAAAACATTAATGAAAAATAGAATGAGAAAGTAAGTATTTTTATCAAAAATTGACTATAAAAGCAACAAATGAGACGCAAAAAGAACACAAAATTAAGATATGATAAAATTTACCAAATTAACTATAAAAAATTAAACAAAATTTAAGAAATACAAATATTTAGATATGTTGTAAAATCATTTAGAAAGCACTAAAGATAATATTTTTTTTAAATATTTACAAAGATAAAATATATATATATGTATATATATCCCACACTCGCAACCAAAATAATTTAAAAAGAATAATGCATATGATACTCACAAACACCTTACCAAGACAACTCTAAGATTGAAAGCCATAAACAACGGGTCACTTCCCACCCTACCCTATCCTAATGCTACACAACTTGATGTGAGAAAGGCACTAAGGTTGAGCAATATGATGCATGGTCTCTCCCAAAGAGTAACTCTCACCTCTCACTGAGTTGTCGCCCCATAGATAAGCAACTCTCATCAATGGGGTCATTGGAGTCATAGCAATATGGTGCATGGTCTCTCCCATCAAGTAACTCTCACCTCTCACGAGCAATGTGATTGGAGTTGTCACCCCATCGAAAAGCAACTCTCATCACTGGGGTCATTGGAGTCATAGCCTCGTCAACAATAGGTGTTCATTATGTGTGTGTGGTGGTGAATGAGGTACCACTTCCCCCAACTCCCAAAGAAGCAGCTCTTTATGACAAGCACTATAAACTTGTCAAGTGTTGATATAGCCCCGCTAGCAAGGACTGCAAAGAGGAGCATCATTGCTTACTGCTCAAAAATGTTGATCTCACTTCCATGGTTCAGGGAAACAACGTCAATCAGGTCTAGCTCGAGTGGTTGTGGGATGCAGTGTTATCTTTCCCACCCAAGTTCTACTCTTACAAGTAACATGTTGAGATCATAATAAATATAGTGTTGTAATGGATTCGAGCTCTATTGTTGACTTTGGTCTTACGCTCTAACGAACCTAGATTTTAGCCTGGGTACCATCCTCGAAATGAGAAAAAATACATGAGGTTTGCCCCATAATATTTTACCTAATTAAAATAATAATAATAATAATAATAAAACTCAGAAAGAAAATGTAATATAGCATATCACACCTCCCACACTAAAAGAAGTTGAACACTAAAAGTAATTGAAGCAACATGAATGATGAGGGCGGGAACTCGATAGATGGCATGCACTACAACGATATACCACTCCCCTAACGTGGCATGCACCGCAACGATATAAACCAACCAAGTAGCCCCTCAATAAGAGTTGTCAACTCGTCAATACTATGCAAAGCAATGCCAATCATTGATTTACCAAAAGTGATCCCATTACTTTAGAAGCTTAGGGAGACATAATATTGTATATAACACCCTACACAGAAAACTACTAAAGCAACTTCGGGATGGGGGGAGATCGTAATGTAATACACTCCTTCCAACGGTATAGCAACTCCAAGGTAGGGGAGACGGCAATGAATAAAAAGGCAAAATAGTAACTGTTAAAGAAGTGGGGGATAATTTCTTCGCTATATTTATTAATAAAAAAGTGAAATATTAACCATAAATATGATAATGAATCAATATAAAGGAAAAATAGTAACCGTCAAAAGAAAAGAGTTGGGGATAATTTCTTTGTTCTATTTATTAATAAAAAAGTGAAATATTAACCATAACTATAATAATGAATAAAGTTCAGAAAGTAAGACCAGCTTCGATGCATTATCCTTCGTTCATATAGGCAGAGAATACAATTCAAAACCTAATCAACTTTCCAAGGAAGTTCTGTCAATGTAGGAGGGGCTCCCATGTGACTGACCTCATAAGGGCACAAATTTCATTTTCTAAAAATCTCTTTAATGAAGTAGGAATTGTAAAAAGTTCTGAACTATATTTGGGAGCTCAAAATGGAATTTTAATTGAAAGGCATCTCTAAAGGAGCCTTTCATGACTCTAATATATAGTGACAAGATAAGGAAGAAACACTTTGTTGCAAGATAAATCCATAAGAAGTTTTTTATCCTTTTTAAAGCCGTTTGATGTATATTGTAATTTCTACATAAAGATATAGAATAGAGATGTTTTTTTAAGAAAAAAAGAATAATGATAAATTATTTATTATGATTAATATTTATTTTTGCACAAAGTGAAACGAGGTGCTCTACAGCCCAGTATGACAGAGATGTTGTAACGTGTATGTAGTGTTACATGTAGCGTTACATCTAATAAAACGTAAAAAGTGATAAAAATAATTAAAAAAATTCATGTCGGCTCATAAAATAAAAAATTATAAAAAGTATTTAAAAAAAAAATCCATGTTGATTCATAAAATAAAATATTATGAAAAATAATTAAAAAATAGATGTTCATTTATAAAATAAAAACTTAAAACTTAAACCCAGATCTATCAAGAGATCAAATTTTTTGAGTTTAAATTTAAAAAAAGAAATACACCTTAAGAAATTGGATCCCTCTCGTAGCTTGATAAATACGGGTTTAAGATGAATCTATACTGGTTTTATTATTAATAGAGAAATGCCTTTAAGGTGTTTCTTCCATGGTTTATTTTTAGATGTTTATTTTTACCAAAATCAAGTGTTAAATATTAATCATAAATATTATAATAATAACAATAAATCAATAATCTCCATGGTTGGTTGATTTCTAAGTGTTCCGAGATGTAATTAAATGGTGTTTTGTAAAAATAAAACTAAATCAACAATAAATCAGGTAAGAACCGCTATATCAGGTAGGTGACAATCCCAAACTTGCACATGATTAAATATCTATTAAAGTAAAATCAATTACTAGAACAACAAGAATACGAGAATAGAAACATGAATAAAGGAAAACAAAAGTTCGATTTTCCAATATGAAAGAATCCATACATTAAAGCCTCTGCCATGTGACACTTGTTCTTCCTTTCTCTTCCCTAAAGCAAACCTCATACACGTGTCACACACAAGCTATTCTAAATAATTACCATTGAATTCGAACCCCTTAATGGTCCTGGAGACTAACACACAAAAGCATGCCCACCAAAAGAGCAGAGAAATCATAAAGTCTTCTGCCAAGTTGAACCTGTGGAGCCAAAAAAGGTACCTTGCAATGTAATTTGCGCTATTATCTTATATATGATGTACATTGCAGATCCCTGAGGTATCCTTTGCATGATGCACCCTTTGCCTTGCATTTCTAACATTTACACAATGCGTGTAACCTGTAGTGCCCACAATACCCTACACCAATATATGTGCCTTACAAATACCCTACAACGACATATGTGCCTTGTACCAAACATTGAACACCATCCCTCACCTATCTAGCTCCAGTGAATCATGCTGTAGCCAAAACTCCACATACCCTTCAGTATGCCTAGTGTCCTATCCTAGGGTGTATGCATCCTCATCCTAGTTTCATCCTTCTCAACCAAGCCTTCTCTTGATTCGCATGAGCAACATAAAATACAACTGCCAGTGTGCCATTATCTCCCATTTAAAGTCACTTCGATAATTGCTCTCATCACTGTCACTTGTGTCTTGTTAAATTTCAATAGAGCTCTCCAGAATGAAGGCCTATTTATGCAGTGCTTTCTAACCCAGCTACCTTACCAATGTTAAGATTCCTCGGCACATAAAGTGTTCCCTGATACCATTAAACTTGTCAACCAAACACATGTGAATCGACTAAATAACCTTGCCTTGCTACCATCTTTTCCACAAATATATAGGTCTATAAACCCTTGTCTACAGCCCCCTAAAAATAATACAGATTCCTAAATTACGAAATGCACTCTTCCAACTTGCCCCAAACCATATTTGCTCCTAAATGCCCACAAATCCTGCACAAAAATTGTTTTCAACAGTCTAAAATGGTAATATGTTCTCTGGTTGTTCAATAACTCAAAAATATAAATTTGGAGACAAGAAATATATTTAACAGGGAATAAGAAATAATAGAAGCAAAAATTTGGGACATTGTGAATTTGTGACACTAAACCTGGACCAGTCTAGGTCACAGGAAAGAACTGCCAGAAAATCTAACTTGAAATCTTTAAATTGAGATGAAAATATATTCACGTAACACTGCTCTTGTGGTGTTAAAGGACAGGTAATTTACAAGAATTGGATCCCAAACTGGATAAGCAAGAAAAAAACTCAAAAAGCAAGATCCACAGATGGTAAATACTTGGACTACATGGGCACTCATTGAACAACCAAAGTCCAAATCCCGTGTAGTCGGTAATCCATCACCTCCAATTGTGATGCTATTGTGCCTCTCATGGTATTTTTCTTTGATATTTTCTCGTACTTCTTTTCTATCTTTGAAACTGAACCTTCTTATTTGTGTTTACAATATCCATTTGACAAGGAGGATCAGACAGAAGCAACAAAAGAAACAAAAAGAAAGATTCTACAGATGGCAGATACTTAAATTACGAGGACACTTCCTCTGGCAACCAATATCCAACCTGTCTTTTTTTAAATTTTAGAGGTCATTCTGAAATTGTTTTATGGCCAAAACTATTTAAATCCCATTCTAATCATATTCAAACCAATGGGATGCTATTGTGCCTTTGCCATGGTACTCTGATATTTTCTTGTACTTTTTCAATGAAGCTGAACCTTGTCTGTGTTTACACTTCATCCATTTGACAACAAGGATCAGAAATTGGGGACTGGATCTTTGGATTATGGTTGGATGATTGAACCATGGTTGGATGTGTTGGTGACATATTAACATGGCCCAAATGCCTAATGCTGGTAAGCCAAACATTTTGGCCTTTCAAGCAAAAGGAAGGCTCAGCAGTGAGCACTCTATTAAACCACTACGGACCACATATATTCTGCTATATAATATATGAATGATATAGAAAATTACAGTCTGCTTGTACTCTTCGCCATAATAATCATATCTAACCTGATATGCACCGCCACTAACAAACCAGTGATGCATTGGCACAGTTGGGTGCAATAAGGATGTCCCTTTCTAAACTACAGGTGGGGCGATGGGGCAATTTTCATTTGTAAACAAGGTCGTTGGAACACAGGTGTGACAGCTATTGGTGAGGCTGAAGGGGAGGTAAATGAATTAATGCTACTTTGGTGAGAACAAGTTTATACATTCTTTAGCTTTAAGTTGATTGAGTAGTCATTCTGCTAGATACTTACAACTACATGGACTACAACCAAATTGGTGAACCTTTATAAATAAAGTTCTTATCTACCCATAACGAATGGGAATCGCCGTGGTGATTAGTTTCATTTATTCCACCAACTAAATAAAGGTTGATCGTTAGTGATCTGAATATCAAAACCATAACAAGGTTGATCATTAATGATGTAGATATGAAAGCCATTATAAGTTTGAACGTTACCGATGTAGATATGATGCCATAACAAGGTTTCACAATCATGATGTGGCTATAAAAGCCGTGCCAAAAGGCAATTTTTTCTCTCTGAAGGGTTGTAAAACCATTACAAAACAATCCCCCATCAAAATTCTATATAAAACTTACCTAATCAAAACTACTCAGAGCTGAAACTAACAAAAGTGATCTATTAATACCAAAAGGCATATTTGAACAGAGTAAAAGGAAACGGATTGGCATTTGCTAACATATTCACCTTCAAGGGGAAAATTACATATATAACGTTCTAATCCGAAGTAGCATACCCTCATTTTACAAAGAAATTCTTTGAAACTGTATCAAATAACAGGGCATACTGGAGGTAAAAGATCACATGTTAAGACAAATTTACAGTTCAAAATGTTAATAACTACAAAAATAATATTTTATCATAAAATAATAACAGGTGTAACAAATGGCTGTCTCAGGGAGGTAGTCCTGTGCTGGTAAGTCTGTCCTGGAGGCTATTCCTGTGTATTGGATATCATTAAACTTTATCCCAAAGGATGTTTTAGAGCAGATAAGGAAGTTAAGCTTTCAATTTCTATGAGCAGGCAATAAGGAGAAAAAGAGTTTCCCATGGGTCTCCTGGAAGAACATAGCAGTCCCAAAAACAATGGGAGGGTGGGGCATAAAGAACATTCACTGTTTTGCAAAAGATTTAGCACGCAAATGCATATGGAGCTTGATAGAAGAGTAGGGACTTTGGGTTAAAACAATTTGGAATAATACATAGCCCATATATCAGTGGTAGATTTGATAAGAACAAGCAGAAAATCATTCCAAAACTCCTCTGATATTTGGAAAGCATTAGTGCTGACTTTCCCACTTGTGGGGAAATGGCTGGTCTGGAAAGTAAGATCTGGTATAAAGTGAGAATTAACGAGGACCCTTGGGTGGCGTGTGATCAAAACTTAAGCTGCCAAGAAATATTGTGGAATCTTTGTGGATAAGAAGTATAATTTATTTGAGCCAAGTGGTCAATCCATTAAACTCTCCTCTATTTAGGTAGGAGTGGTTACCAGCAGTAGATTTGGGTTTCTTTGGAATTGAGGGGCAGATTTAACCACATTACTGTTTCTCAATCAAAAGCAGTCATGTCAGGATTAAAGAGGCGGAAGATAAAATTGTTTGATCAAGGAATCCAAAAGGGGGTGGATATACTCCAAAATTAGGATACAAAGCTCTCAGAGATGATGAAGGGAATCCAAGACTTAACATGGTGGTTGAAAGATATTTGAAAGTTTAAATGCCCCCTTGAAGTGAGGGCTTTTGTGTGGCTTGCTCTTAATGACAAAGTCACATCATGGGATTATATGCAAAGAAGAGGTTGGAATGGGCCTGGAGGATGCCTTATCTGCAAAATGGATCAGGAAAATCTATCTCATCAGCTTCTTAATTGCCCTTATATTCTTCAAGTGTGGGAAGAACTTGAAGCTCAAATAGGGTTGAGGAATGCATGCGGAAGGGAAAATGTGGAAGAATCACTCAGAATACGGTGTGGAATACGGTATCACCAAGGCTAGTCCATTCAAAGCTCTGCCTCTTTTAGCAGCTTGGGGTATTTGCCTTGTGAGAAACTTGTTTATTTGAGGATAAATGCATACTCTCAAATCTGTGCTAAACAAAGTTTAGTCATACTCAAGTGTTTTAAACAGATTTCAGACCCAAAACCTGCCAATATAATCAGAGAATAAGCTATAGACCAATCAGGATCCAGGGCTTATTTCGATGGTACAGCTCAGAGGTCACCATCCATACGATGCGCTGAAGGCATTTTATATAGCTCTAAAAGTTCATACTGGAAGTTTGAAGCAGGACGCCATCAGCGCAAACAATAGGGCAGAATTGTTAGCTTTAAAATTGGTTTTAACTTTAGCAGTGGAGAAAGGGATCCCAAAGCTACCGGTGATAGGCGATTCCAAAGTTATCATTGACTGGACGAATGGGACCTCCTCCATGATAAACTAAGTTATCAATGACTGGATGAATGGGACCTCCTCCATGATAAACTTTCATTTGAGACCTATTTTTGATGAAAGTCATCAATATAAAAAATACTACGAGTGAAGTTACATGGCTCAGATGGCTCAAGGTACATGGTACATATGGCAGCAACAGGATGGAGAGATGAGAGAATATGATCCATGTCCTTTTCAGTAATACCTTTCAGAGGCTTATTCAAGATGAACACTTATTTCTAAACAAATGTTTTTGGCCCATCAGGGTGTAGACCAGCCGGCGAGCCCGTGTAAAGTGTAAACCTTGTAAAGGAGGCCGCTGGTTCAAACCCGGATAACCCGTGCTCCATTTTGGCGGGCTCAGTGGTTGCACCTAGGACTATAGAGGTAGCGGACGGGATTGGACCCATGGACCACATGTCACGCGAGTACCAGCCTCATCCCAGTTGCCAATTACCCTAGTACAAAAAAAAATGTTTTGGTTTTCCCCTCCAAGATGATCTCAGAGTCTCAAATTAAGTAATTTTGATTCTACTTAAAAGTTATAACGATGTATTAGACATGTTAAGGAACGTACCGCTAATCAGGCAGAAGTTTCTGATACTCAGTTCATGAGGAATCTGCTAAGATGATTGAGCAGATCAATGAATGTGATTGTATAGAACAGGTTTTAAAGTTTTCATACAGAACATAGGGACTGTTGAAACCAAATGAATGCGGAAAAGCATATGCAGGATGTAACTTTATCACCTGTAATAAAATTATGATTTTTTTCCAGGAAGAAAAAAAACAGAAAGTATATCTAAGTAACAGTAGATGTATGTAATGCAAGCTTGCATACCAAATGAGCTCTAGGTGATGAATACATTATAAAATATTACAGTACTGAGTAGACAATATAAGGCTTGATCACAAATAGTGTAAGTAGAGTAGAAGAAAATTACACATACAAATGCAGAGTTCCCTCAAAACAACTAATGAATCAGACTAAAGACGGAAATGTACAATCATGTAACTTTCCACGACTTTTCAAAAACCATAATAGACACAAATTTATGAACTAAGGACCCTTCTCATCTACTAGCTTCTGCAATATCATTTAGAAAATAGAATATAATGCTCAATAAATGTATAAAAAAGCTGAATGTTTGGAGCCATGGAAAAATAAACTTAAATTCTTTAAAAAAGTAGAAATTTAGACTAACAATAGTGTTATGAATAAAGGGTCAAATTGCAATGCCTTATATGAGGTTTTTGACTTAATGTTGCTGCATAATGAGCTTCATGTACATGTCAATGAAGAAGCTCACTCAGCATGTTCAGGACTGTCAAACAACTGAGAACCACCAACAAGCAGGATAAAACTACAAAGGTTCACTTCAAAAACAAGTTCTTCAATGTCAAGATTGAGTATGCAAATTCCTATAAGCAGATAATGGATGTTTGTCACAGCAATGTAAACAAGAAAGTAATTATTGTTGATTAACAGGTAAAAGGGTATGACCACTTGCTTCACAGCATGCACCAATGAATGGACAATAGCTCAATAGTCATGATGAAAGAATTCTTAGACCGCAACTAAAAAAAAGTTTTCAAACCATAACTAGCAGCACAGATGCCCAAGAGAAAGCTTTAATCGTTGAATTTCACTGTATCATGAACAGTTAATCACATGCAGTTATTCTAAGCATACCAACCAAATACCATCTATAGAATGTTGGCAGGTACTACACTTTGAACACTTCAAGCAAACCTATCATACAGGCAGTTTTCAAAGGAACCTCATGTGAATTCTCATAGGGATTGTTAACTGAAGAGTAAGAATAGTGACTACAAGAAGACCACACTAGCAAAATCATCAGGAAGACTCAGAAGTGTTTACAGCGTACTTTTAGACAGAAGTGAGTTATGGAACTTGAGATTAAACTTTTAGCTCATGCATTAATTCAGAACTTGATCTGAAATTGAGAAAGTCGACCATATCTAGCAGAAGATTATGTTATTTAACAAAGAACCACTAGCAATCCTAAAACAAGTGTTTTCCTAATCACTGTCTAAAACATTGCCTATACCACAGAAAAGTTACTAGAAATAAAAGATGTAAGAAAAAATATACTTACCTCAAAGAACAGATAATGCAATCCGATTGAATTTCTTAGTCCAAACAAAACCATGCAAAAAAACAAGAAAACAATAACAAAATGCACTTTATGAAAGAGACATATTTCCATAATTTGGCCACATATACAAGGAATGCATGCAAGAAATATAACGAGCAAGAATGGCATCAACAAGAGGGAAAAAAATACTTAGATTGTCTCAACGTGTACTTCCAGGAAGATTATATGGACTGAAATTCCGTATGCCTATTTTAGAATCAACTGACTCAACTGCATTTTCCAGAGCTGTCTCTGTATTTCCAGGTGATTCATCCTGCTGAATTCCAGCCTCACCACACAAATTCTCATCATTTTGATTTGGATCTAAGCATCTGACACTTACAGGATCCAACTCTACATTATCATTCCTCTCATGAAATTCACAGGCTTGACAAACAGTTTCTGAGTCGAGCATCATAGAAGTAGAATGTGATTCTCCTTCACATTCCCTCACTGACTTCATGGACAGGGTATTTGCAGTTTCCAGAAATGCTGCAGCATTAGTTGAGTCGGCAATCTCTGTACAGCTTTCTATTGGTACAGAAAAGTCCCTGGGTGAGTTTCCAGTCACTGTGAAATCAATGTTTCCTGTATGTCTTTTTGTCATTGTCTTGTCCTCTTCCATATTCAATATGGAGATGTTTCGTTTTACATGAGAAGGGGCTTTGTTAGCTTGCATTGGATCTACATGGATAGCCTGCTCTTCTGAGAAGACTCTTGCATCAAGAGGATCCACTGGAACTTTTGAGACATGCATTGAATTAATACCATGAGTGAGCTCTTCTGAAAAAACTGTGGTATTAAGATTTGATTCTTCTGAGAAGACTATGGGATCATGATTGTCCACCAGTTCTGGGTCAGTGACACCATCTTCAGGTTCTGCTGAAAACACCCTGGTATTAACATCATCCAAAGGATGTTCTGAGCTAACTTTGGAATTAGTAATGCTTCCCAGTACCAAAATATCCGCAGCCTTTACATTCACCAATGGTTCTTTCACATTAAAAAATGGACTGTTTTGACTTGGACTGATAGAATTATTCATTTTTTCATCAGCTTGAAGACACATATAAGGGTTTTCTTGGTCGGTCTCTGTATTATTCTTCACTGCATGTTCTAAAGAATTGGGAAACTCAATGGAAGAAGCCACATCTGTCGATGCGTTATCGCATACTATTGTTTCATCAATATCAGTATTTGTTTTATCGTACAATTTAGTATGACAGAAACTCGCTTTACCGCTTTCAGAAGCCACAATTACCTTGTGAAGATCTTTTGCACCAGGACTTGTATAAGACTTGTCTACAGGTTCCAACTTAATTTCTACATATGTTTTTTTGTATAGTGCCAGTGCTCTCTGTAAAGTAAGCCAACAAAATCAAATTAAATGAACATCTAGTATAATTGTCCAAGATACTTTAGAAGAGAAATAAACCATTATGCCCATACACTGTTCTACTGGACAAGTGGAAATGATACCAAACTCACTGAACCCAAAGATCAAATATGTTACCTCAAATGTGTCCCTTGGTAAGCTAGGGAAGAATTTTGATTGCATATCTAAACTGTTTAAAAGGGCCTCTGCATCTGCATCAACCTGCCATTAAGGACGGTAAACAAGCAACTCTCATTACCTTGAAAGCATGGAGCAAAATTTCCCAAAGGAAACATTTTCAAAAGCCTGCTGTTAAAAGAGCCAGTGTCAATGTGAAATAGCCATTCTACAGTATTCAGATGCCTATAACTGCTGCTAGCAAAGGTAGATCAGCAACTATCACCTGTAATTGGAAATCATCAATTGCAGCTTCAGTATTCCCACCCATCATCACAACATCACTGATAGAGATCACATTGTCTTTCAAATCAATTGTTCTAACATAATCATTGTACAACTCTGGGCCCGCTAAACCTGCAGATATGTCCCATTTGGGTAAATACACAGGCATTCTCTCACGCTTGGTCTTACATGGCTTCGGTACATTAGAAGCCAAAGTACTTGACTGATTTTCAGTTATAATCTTAGGTGGACATTCATCAGATCTTTTTATCTCAATACTTTCAGTTGGAGACCTTTCCCTTCTAATCTTCTCAGGGCGACTTCGCGAAAGTTGAGGCCCACCCCAAGAGTCATCAGTATCCCTTGCATTGACTTTCCACATATCCGTTCCTCGATCCCAGCCGCGGGCACCAACTCCTTGACCAATTTGATCCCGAGCAGGTCGTCCATAAACATGGGATTCCTCTCCATAAGATGTTGGTCCATCCCATCCATGCAGAGGAACCTGGATATGGGGACCACATACATCATCAGCCTGCCTTTGCCAACCAAAGGTGCGATTATGACCTGGAAATGCATCTCCACCATCCCGCATATGATAGCGAACACCACTCATATCTGGAGATGGCCTGATTCCAAATAAGGGAGGGCCTGGAAATTGCTGTGTCATATTGAGGAAGCCTCCATGTGGATGACCTCCCATGTGATGCTGAAAGGGAATGAACATGTTGCCTGGACCCTGTCCAGGACTAAGAGAATTCCAGTTCCCAACACCTTTCCAGACATCTTGCCCTGTTCCTCCCATGACATCTCTTTTGAAATGGCCACCAACTTGGCGATCAGACCTTCTCTGATCTCTAGTAGCTGGCACTTCCTCAAAGCCACTACCTGATGGTCCAAGAATAGCAGGGTTATCAATGCCAGGTCTGAACGGTGGTGGAGGGGGGAGGACACCTGAAGGTCTATTTGTCAAAGAAGGCACTTGTGGTCTTATAGGACTTCCCATTGCCCTAGTCATTGGAGTAGAATGAGCTGGCCAATCTGACCTTCCACTTGGTACCTCCTCTAACCGACGACCTTTAGAAGGCCTCTCAGATGAAGCTGAAGTGCCACTGGAAGGAATCCTCCTTGAATCCGGGGGGCCACCAACTCTAGATCCTGAAGCATAAGTAGAAGAGGCCTTGGAGAATTCATTAGCAGTATAACTATTTGTTTGAGAATCATGACCTCTCTCTGCACTTGGAGATCTCCTATGATCATCAGAGCTTTTACAGATCCCTTGAGGTTCCCTGCACTCTATTCCATCTTCTGCAGATTGTTGCTTGTCATTGTTGGAAGCATCAACATGATGCCAATTTCTGATTGGTTGGTGGTGCATCCCAATTGCACCACTTAGACTGTTTCCAGTTTCAGATTTGCTTTTATGGCTTGTTTTTTCATACGACAAAGAATGTCCCAGGTCATGAATATATGGAGATGGAGATTTTTGTATCATATTGACAGGAGGAGAAAACCTTCCATTGGTCTTGGGCGAGCTCTCAGCATGACTCAAAACAGGAGAAATTCTACCATCATAAGCAGAAGATCTAGCACTTCCAAGAGGAGATTCATCTCTATGGCCATCCAGCTTCTTTTCAGCCTTATTCTTGCAGTGCAATCTACCAGGTTCTCTAGAATGGCCACGAAGCTGCTCTACATTCCTTCTAAGTCGATCATTTCTAGTCCGTTGAGGCTTTTCTTCTGCCGGTTTATCTTTGGATTCAGACTCCAAGTGCTTGAATTTAAATCTGCAAAACCACAAAAGAATCAACCTGCAGAATTTCCAATATGCCAGCATCTTCAATACAAACTCCAAAAACAACAGCTTTAACAAAAGGATGCTGGAAATAGAACACTCATATACCAAACTAGAATCCATTTTAGGATGCAAAAGTTATCCACCTTCTAATTAAGATAGACCTACTGATAGATATCAAAATATCGAAGAAGCAAGGACACAGCGACGATTATCTGCAGGGCAGACTACCATGGTGCTGTGTCTAGGCTCCTGAACGTGATGATGCATAAGTAACTGCAACAAATGGTAGTGCGGCAGTTCAAGACAGTGCACAAATATCATATGAAGAAGCAAAGCATAAAATGAGAAACAACCAAAAACTGAAAATAATACATAATGAACATGTATATAATGTGCATCAGGTCATATACTTTTAGAAAGGCTTTGAGCTGACAGGTGACAGAAATGCCAAAAATTTAAAAGTTACAGGCTTTAAAAAAATAATAAAAATATTTGAATAATATAATTGCTCAACTAAGAACACAGCTGAACAGATCTTGGACTTAAAACAGAGAGATTCATCATAACAATGGCATGGATGGGTGGAGCTAAATCTACCACAAAATCCATATCATGCTCAGACAGAATGCCCATGTGACCATTCTATCACAAAATCCATAGTAAAAAGTTCAATCAAGACCTTGATTCTTTTAAATATTATTTTTAAGTACTTCCTCTCAAATCGTGAGAAGAATTACAACTGGCCCAAAGAGGTCAGGCACCACAAGTGGCCTGCTGGTGTGGGTGAAACGTCCCTCCAGGGGAAAACCATTGAACAAAGACAATTCCTTTCAGATAAGCTACCGTGAAAGAAGGTACTCTTCCATAAAAAACACACAGCCGTGACAGCAGACTACTCTTCCATAAAAATCACACAGGACTTACACCTAGCCCTAACCACTTATTCATGTCCTGAAGGGAACTGAACCTTCATATGTGTGGCCTGAGATGCAACCATCTTCACCGCTGAATCATGACTACATTGACAACTCTTCTACATCTACAGAACAATTGCTCTGCTACTTTGGTAGATTCTGTACCTGTGTTTCAACTTTCTTGTATACCAGGATAGAATATTATTTCGGACACTGAAAAGAGTTTTGAAAACCAATAATTATTCATTCAAAACCTTGACCGAGGAATATCAATGTTACCCAAATGACAAAATCTAACATACAAGGAAAAATATAATTGTCTACAAATTTTAACCATATATTGCCAATAAAGGAGTTATGTTCAGCTACAATATATGACGCATCATATAGATTTACCTTTTCAACTATACTCATAAATCAAAATCCCATCTGCTAGTCATTGATAACTATCATCACTTAAATCAATCCTAGCAAATACCTCCTAATGGAGCTGGTCCCTATCAAATGAATTGGCAACCAATATTACGGTGATCAATTGCAAATGAAAATGCATGAGTGGTTATCCAGAACTGCAAAAGGCGGCATCAGACCAGGAAAAAGGAAAGAGATGAGGATTAAAACATTGTGTGCCTAACAGAGCAAAATAACTTGCAATGATAATTAAAAAGAAAATTTAATATGGATTATTTCTGGGTGTCAAACAATATGAAAAGAATATCTTGAATTCCAAGCATGAGGTCAACCAACAATTAAAGAATGATTTCCAATGCTAAGGAAAATATGTGAATAAAGTAATGTGATGCCTTGTCTATTCAAGATGCCACTAGGACTTGCCTAAGATGCCTGGTTTAACGATGCCAGTTTACACTGAAGATACTGGCAAGTTTCAGATACAAAACATGCTGAGATAGTGCAGACTAGAAAAGGTGCTTCAACAATGACTCCTAGAATCAATTTGATGGTCCTACTCTAAAATTTCCCCCTCTATCATAATGCATAATTCCACTTTAAGTTTTTGTAAATAAAAGGTGACCCCTCATCAGTCTCTTGAACAATGGAAGGAGTGACAAGCAAGCAATAATGCCTCTATGAAAGGTTTCATACAATATGGTGTAGTAGGTCAACAAGCATAAGCTGAAGACAGCAATGTAAAGCTCAGAATAATGGGTACTTGATTAAAATGAGTGTTCAGTGATAAGAATTGAGGTAAAGAAGGCAAGCAACAAAGAACTATATCCATATCAGTTAGCAACAAAAACAGTTCATGACACTGGTATATGCATTAAAAAATGATCAAGAGATCATGACACTGGTATAGAAACAGAAGAATGCACAAGGGATATCCTACATTAATCAAAGTAATATTCACGAAAATAGTAATCCAGTTGCACAGAAACAATAAACTCTTAAACATAAACTTTTTCCCACATTAATCGATAAAAAGGGACCCCTCATCAGTTTCTTGAGTGGATGGAAATAAAAAGGCACCACTAACACCTCTACATAAGGTTTCATAAAAATGTGGGACAGCAGGTCAAAAAGTACATATTATAAATAGAAACAGAAGAGTGAACAAGGGATCTCCTACATAAATTAAAGTGATATCTATGAAAACAGTAAACCAGTTACAAAGATACAATGAACTCTTAACCATAAAACGTTTACCCACATTAGTCGATAAAAAGGGCCCATCATCAGTTTCTTGAGCAATGGAAGGAATAAAAAGGCATCACTAACACCTCTACATAAGCTTTCATACAAACATGGGACAGTGGGTCAAAAAGCATAGCTGAAGACACCAATGCAAAGCAAAGAATAATGAGTGCTATATTAACATTAATGTTCAATGAATGAAAATATGGGTAAAGAAGGCAAACAAAAATGTTGAAAGAACTATATCCATATTGGCAAGTATCAAAAACCAGTGTTGCAAACATTGGCAATCTATCGCCAACATCACAATATATCACGTTGCTCTCAACTCGGCAATATTATCACTGGAAAAATCGTGATTTTGAAAATATCGCGATATTTTCAAAATATCGACAAAAATTGCCAAAAACGGGAAAAAATCGGCAAAACATTGGCTGAGTCAGGATATTTTTGGATTTTTTTGGAATTTTTTGTTCAGTTAGAAGAGGGAAATTAGGGGATTGGGAACAAAGGGGTTATCAACGGTTACATTTGCCCATAATAGGGCTAAAGGGAGGGGGTTACTTTAGATGTTTAAAAATTTGAAAAAAAGGAATATTTTTGTATTTTTCTTAAGTTTGTCAATATCTTCAATGATGTTGCCGATGAGTTGTTTTCCAGACCCTCAGCAATATTTTGCCGACACAATGTTTGCAACATTGTTGACAAAAACAGTCTCGTATACACACTCATTCAAACAGAAACATTATGAAAGTGTGCATATTGGGTTGAAATGCCAGAAATTTATGAATTGTGCCCCATCAATCTGCTCTGCATCAACCCAACATATGTTTACTGTGACAGTAATAATTGTCCACATAGACGAGGACCACCATCAACAACCATCTTCAGCTTGATTGCCAATGAGCTATAATAAAAAGTAAAAAAAAACATTATTAGTCTCTAATTGAACAATAGATCAGGCATCAAGATAATAATATGTTCTTCAACCTCTTCTCCAATTCACATAACCTATGAAAAACAAACACAATGGCCTTAGAACATATGAGGCTCACATTCAATCGAAAGCTAAATATTTACTAAGTTCCCAGGGTTTGTGGGCACAGGTTGCAGGGATGGTAATGGGTGCAAGGAAGGGGACAAATCAGGGTGCATGGGTGTGGTGTTGCCTCACATATAAAATATATTTATATGTAAAATATTAAAAATATATATTTAAAAACTTATATCAAATATATTATATATAATAAATGCCCTTTTTATCATATGTTACAAACTTACAATATATAAAAGGGCTAAAAAATGTATTATAGAAATCTATTTCAAAAAATCGACAAAAATTGGCAAAAATCAGAAAAAATCAGCAAAACATTGGCTGAGTCAGGATATTTTTGGATTTTTGGGGAATTTTATGTTCAGTTAGAAGAGGGAAATTAGGGGATTGGGAACAATGGGGTTATTCACTGTTACATTTGCCCATAAAAGAGCTAAAGGGAGGGGGTTACTTTAGATGTTTAAAAATTTGAAAAAAAATGAATATTTTTGTATTTTTCTTAAGTTTGGCAATAACTTCAGTGATGCTGCCGATGAGTTGTTTTCCAGACCCTCAGCAATATTTTGCCGACACAATGTTTGCAACATTGTTGACAAAAACAGTCTCGTATACACACTCATTCAAACAGAAACATTATGAAAGTGTGCATATTGGGTTGAAATGCCAGAAATTTATGAATTGTGCCCCATCAATCTGCTCTGCATGAACCCAACATATGTTTAATGTGACAGTAACAATTGTCCACATTGACAAGGACATTAATGGATGAAGTATCATATTGTGCTCATCAAACTCGCAACCAGGTTCATATTGCTAATCCAGAGGTGCTTCTTGGAGGCCTATTGGGATTGCAGCTTATATACCTACATATTCAGTCCATGTGCACGTTCTGAAGTAGGTTGAATAGTGCAGAAAGTTGTTAACAAAGTGCAAAGACAATTTATAAATTAACCTAGCATAATAACATACCAAGCAAAATCAGATTATGAACACTGTTGCAAATTGCTATAGTAGTATCTGCTCACTTCAAGAGATGACAAAGCCTGGTGCTTTGGTTGCTATATCTCGTATTGCCATTGGTGTGTTGTTTAAGATTCTAAGAAGGTATACAGATCAGACTCTACTTGGCACCAAAGTTAATGAAAATGCTCATGTTTGCAACAATCTCTAGTATTCTCATGCCCTTGGTTTTTAACAATACTGAAGGTACTTGACATAATGCAAAGAAGTGGATAAAAGGTGGTGCTCTTTGTGGAATAGCAAGTGATGCTAAGAAGGCAGCAGTTGCTGCTGGACCTTTCCTCTTGTCAAGAACAGATCCAATATGGCTCTGGTAAAATATGGTAGTTTCTGTTGGCATAAGAATGGGCTGGGATAAATTGATAGCAACCTTTCCAAAAGGAGGCACAATTGAAACTCCATCTGGAGTCCAACTTAATGCTGTTGCAATAATATTTCGCAAGGTAGGATCAGCTTTTGCACATATAACATTGAGAAAGATTGTAATGAAGGTTGGTTCTAAAACTGAGCTTAATGAAACAAGCTCTTGAAGCTGCTCTCTAAAAAATCATTCATTTTTAGGAACTGACATCGAAGATACTAGTAATATAGTAAGGACTAAGAATGCTATTGGCACAAAAAGTTCAAAACACAGAAAACAGGAAGCAAACTGTGATTTTTACTCTGGTTTTTCTTTTGCAAGAGCTCACCCATGTCATAAAGTTGGTACAGATTTGAATGGCCAAGCAACTTTGAGGCTCAAGTTTCTGTATCAAACGTGAAAAATTTCACTGCATATAACTATGGTCAACATTTGAAAGACTGCAAAAATAATGGAGAGGAGAACGAATTTAGTGCCTTTCCCAGAAATGAGAAGGTGCCTGCTAAACAAGAGTATTCTGAGAAGACTGGAACACAATCAAACAAGTCAAAGTCTCACAGTGCATCAAATTCAAGTAATCACTCTGCTTCCTCTCAAGCTACTCAGCCACTTTTTGATAACTATGTTGATGTTGATATTGGCAGCGGAGGGTGAAAATTAAAGTTGGCCATATCATATCTGAAACTGTAAAAACTAAATAGTATTAAGGGGAATGACCTTCAAATGCTAAATTTGAGGAATAGAGTATTGTCAAAGTATTTCATTCAGTACGAGGATCTACCCCAAAAGATGCTACATGTGGATGGCCCAAGAATACATCCACATCTAGTACTTTAGGGAAAAAAATTCAACAGGGGAGATATATCAGCATTGCCAAAAGACTATCAACATTGCCAAAAGACTATGTACTGTCTCCAGCTAAGAGGAAATGCCCAGCAATGATTAAAAAATAAAAATGGAGCAGGTGAGACCAATGATTTATTAGAAGGGTTAGCACAGGTTTTTAGAGGCATTAGAGGTTGATAGTGTTAAAGTTCAGTAGGAGAACTCAGAGATAAGATTTAACTGACTCAGTTCTAATGTAAGACAATTTCTCCCACATGTAAAAGATGAAGCACAAGTAGAAAACATAATAGCAAATTGCCAAATACCAATGTATGTTTTAAGCTTTAAAATTGTGAAGAGATACAACAAGCCCCCAACAATTGGTTCGCTAACTAGGAAGATAATCCCAAAGAGCAGACAAGAAAACTAACAGTTACCAAGAAACAACAAACTAAAGAAGAAAAGAAGATAATAATATCATCCATGAAAGAGCCCTAGTGGTTAGCTCAGCTGGTTGTTGCCAATGTTGTTGAGTGTTTGGCTAGATCCATGCCAGTAGGTGCCCACTTCGAATCAACCCTGGGTGAGGCACAACAGTCTACGCCAACGGATTTACGAGGGATTCCATCCATGAATGTATATAAGCAACCATTGGGTTTCCCCGCAAGGTTTCCCTTGGAAAAAAATAGTATCCGTGAAAGACAAAAAGTGATTAATTATATTCATCATGCATATGCAATATGCATGTTGCACAGCAACAGAAAGACCAACCGTGTAAGAATTTAAGGTTCATGCATTAATAGAAAGTCAGAGACAATGGTGGGAAGAGAAAATAAACAACTGATTTTAAAAGTTTAACTTTATATTTAATGTTGCATAAACACACCTCTCACACACCCTTACATCATGTCTCATTACAATTTCTAGCATCCCTTAGTGGTTAAGATGGTACGAGTTTATATTTAATGTTGCATCAATACACCTCTTGCACACCCTCACATCATGTCTCATTATAATTTCTAGCATCCCTGAGTGGTTAAGGTGGTTTAACCACCTAAGCCTGAACCACAACATCTAAATGTTACATTGGTCACATGTCACATATAAAGTGACTAGTGTACAACTATTTATGTCACCTAAATATTATTGGAGTGTTAATGCTCAAACAACCACCTAAGAGTGTTAGTGCTCCAACAACCACCTTGAAACAAATATAATACTTCTATTACCCCTTCCCACTACATGTAAAAGTTCAAAAATTTTTGAGCTCAAGAATTTTACAGAAAATAATACAAGATGACTACAAATTTTCAAGACTCCATATGGGTCTACTGCCATCTTCCACTAAGACACCTCGGTAATCAGCTGCAACTTACATATAATGTACTATTTTCACTCTTTTTTCCCTTTTTTTCTCTCAGCATTTATACGAGTTGCTTCTGCAATCACACAGGACATATATTTTTAGTCTCATTGACCTAATCTTGTGGTGGCTTGTTGGACATTAATAAAACTAGCTTATCTTACCTTATCTTATCAAGGATGCTAAAAGGATTACAGATGTGTCTTCAACTTTGCTTTAGCTCCAGATATAGATTTTCATCAAAGCTCTATCAGACTGTCATCTCCTTCATTTTGTAAGCAAAAATTCCACCCAACCCACCTAAGCAATCTTCCAATTCTATTAGATTGCCATCTCCTTACATTGAAGGCAAGATTCAATTGGATTCACCCAGTCAATCTATCAAACTGAGGATAACTTCCAACATCTATACCCTTTGCCTGAAAACTCTTAGCAGATATTCAAAATGGCCCAATGGATCTTTATTGGTTTCAACAGTATTGGTTTCACCTCCTTTTTTTCTCTTAGATTAGATAGAATTCGGTGGTAAAATAAAAAAATGTTTCTTACAGGAAGAGTATGTTTAAGTTTGGGATAAATAATATATTTTTCCTTTAAAAAATGACCAACCAGTACAATCCCCAACAGTTTTATTTTTAATGTCTGTGCCTTCTACTCAAAAACATAAATATTTTTCCAGGTAATCAAAAAAGATAAAATTAACCTCACCTGCATATCAATTTCTTGGCTGAATGTATTTTTTCTAGTCTTCAAATTCTGGTGTGAGCGTCTCCCGCAAGACTGTAAGTGTGGGCTCGAATTTGTGTACCCACCTCCCTTAATGCTTTACAACAGAAGAACATGAAATATTTACACAGGTATTGCTAGTGTGCTTCAAAACTGCTTGGCATCGAGGTCTGAAACAAATAGTTTAATTCGCAATTTTTTGCAAGACTGCAAGCGTCTTGTCCATGTGTCAGGTGTCCTCTGATTGCCACAAAACATTTTGTCAATGTATCCGGACTCCTGACAGATGTGTTTCCTCTCATCGAGCATCGTTTCATTAAGTTAAAGTTACAAGTTCTCTACTTACTGTTGAGCATCTTTCACACTACAAAGGACTTTCCTTCTGGGCATCTTGCTAATTTACAAGCAACTCTCAAAGTTGCAGGTATTTCTCATGCCAACAAATTATGGTGACAGGTCTAAAAGGGTGTCTAACAATCTACATGTTTTAGTCTGCACACCCTCCTTCAATGCCCTAACACAGCTGTGACATCTCAAAAATACAGGAATCTCAATCCCCTATGCCATCTCCAAGAAACTACATGTTGCTCATTTGATTTCTCTTCAAATATCTAGAACGTGATATTATCATATTTGTCTAGCATTTCTAAAAACTTTAATTCTTCCTGCAGTCATTGGTGAAGACTCCTGTTTGTGTGTTGAATGTGCAACCCATCATTGTCACTCACATGTGTCTGTCTATGTGTACAAATATGGGTGTATATGAGAGTATCCATGTGTAAAATGTCTAAAGGATGTTTTCTCTTCGTGTTCTCTCATGGAAGTCATTGGTGAAGACTCTTGTTTGTGCGTTGCATGTGCAACCCATCATTGTCACTCACATGTGTCTGTCTATGTGTACAAATGTGGGTGTATATGAGAGTATCCATGTGTACAATGTAGAGGGTGTTTTCTCTTCCTGTTCTCTCATGGAATCTGTTGCACAAAACTCCTAAACTGCCCATGTACCAGTACCAGAAACTCGTGGAAACTCGGAAACCCCCAAGTGCCCATGAGGGAGTTGGGACCTGTTGTCCTCCGAAATGGCATGCGTGTCGTTTGAAAAGCCCAAAATGTGCAACGCCGGCTGGAATGACAACTCTCTCAGGAGAGAGGCCAATGTCACCACACTCCTCTCCTCTTCGCTTTAGGTTGGCTCTTCTCCAACACTAGGGGGGTATCCCTAATAATAGGATCGCTAAGGCAGGTACAGTAACGGGCAAGGTGAATGGAAGAGGCTGCCTTAGAGAAACGGGGGTAACGAAAGATAATTTTAGATGGGTGATGGAAAGGAAAGGAAGATCAATCCTCAGGGAAAGACCAGTGCCAGTATCAGAGAGGGGCGAATGGAGTCAAAGAAAAGTTCAAATAGGACCTTGCTGCCAGGTGAAAGTAGTAACCAACTAAGAGCTCTTGCACTAGAGCATACCTGAAAGCCGCAAAACTTAAGAGAAAAACATGGGTCAAATAAAATTGGTGCTAGATTGTTAGCCTTCCATTCAGATGATTCCAGCTTAAGAGTCAAAAGTAAATAGCTAAGAGAGGTATTGCCTCATACAAAATGAAAGATGGCATACAAATAAAAATGGCATACAAAGGGAAAAAGAACTCTCAATCTATCCAAAGAATCCCGTCATGATATTTTTCATTAAGTTTATGGGAAAAAACTTCCAAAATTCTCCATCTTCTGAGATTGAACAATGTGCTCATTTTGTCAGTCAAAATGGGCACACTATCTGCTGCAAAATGGTGTTCTGGCCCGTGAACAACCCCTGTCCGTAGCCAACATCAACAACATAAACAAAAGATGCACCATATTGGAATAAGCAATCTGTGAATCCACCGGTGAAAAGACCAAAGTCTAGTGCCACTTTTCCAGCAATATCAGCATTTAATTTCTCAAGTGCTGCCTCCAACTTATATCCTGCTCTACCTACAAATTTTGGCATTTCAGCAATAATCTCAACGATTGCCTTATCTGTAACAACGACCCCAGCCTTGCCTGCTACTCATCCATCAACCAACACTTTACCTGTCATTTAGTGACCACCCATGCAAAAATGGGAGGTAACAGGACCCACTGGAAGTCTAGAAACCCTAATCTATGAAAAATGAAGACAAATTAACTATGTTACTGGAACCGCCACCCCGTTGTGTAGGATCCACGGATCCGATATGGATCTGCCTAGGATCCATCATGGAAACGGATCCCCTGTAGAAGGAAACGTATCCTGGTCCCATGAAACAGATCCTGTAAAAATCAAACAATTCCTGAATTTTTTCAAACGGATCCTGAAACTTTCAGTGCTTCTATGACCCACCGATTCCCCCAAAAAATTGTTTTTTACTGATAAACATAAAAACCCTAAATACCTAATGTCTAAAAGCATAAACCACATTCCTGCTCAAGGTCTAATCTATCCTTATGTCAAGATCTGATCTTGAGCTTTGATATATCAAGATCTGCCCTCAACGTTTTTATTTGATTTATCTTTATGTTAGAGGTCTACTTTCAAGGGATGATCTATCTTTACGTTCTACGTTGTTGCTCACTTCACCCACACTGTTATGTAGTCCTGCCACAATCTTCAAGAAAACCACTTTATTCCATGCTGATAGGGACATGTGGATGTGGCTCTCTAAAACATTGTTATGACCAGCTTCAAGTTCATGCTGAAATGGTTATAAAATTATCAATATCAATTATAGTTATAACTTATCAAATAATCAGTGTTACGGTACATGAATGGCTAACAGTAATACGCATGAAAACTCTCTTTTTGGCATTAACGTATGGTTCTACTCTTGTGTTTTTTGTATAGTTTTGATTCTTCACTATATTTTTTTATTTATTATAAAAACATTTTTATGTTTTTTTGTACTTGCCGTTTCCCTGCCATATCCAGATCCTGGGTTTTAAAAAATCTGGTGAATCCGTATCCTGGTAACTTAGCAAATTAGTCTCTAAACCTATCAATCTTATTTTATTGCAAGATAATGTGTTATATAAATATATATATATATATAACAAATTATCTTGCAATAAAATAAGAATGATTTTATGTATATAATGTTTCCCTCAACATACCCATTTGGGGGGTGGGAGCGTGGTAACATTCCCCTTTCCGAAACTAGTACACATTTCATGCAACTTATCTCATGGGCAACATTATGACTCTCCTTTGAACTTAATTTTTTAAACCCATAATATTTGGACCAAGCATTTAACCTTAAAACATCTTTTAGTATTTTCTTTTAAAAAATTGCATCTTCGATCTCTCTCCTCACATACAAGCACAAATCCTTCTTTTAGTATTTTCTTTTAAAAAATTGCCTCTTCGATCTCTCTCCTCACATACAAGCACAAATACTTTCTTTGGACAACCACAATCCTTTCATCTTGTACTTTTCATATTTTTTATCACAAGCCAGAAAATAGATATCGCTCTGATACCATGGAAGAATTTAGGGTGCATGCATTCATAAAAGACAATGGTCAAGAGAGAAAATAAAGAATTGACTTTATTATTGACATTGAATCGATACAACTCTCACACACCCATACATAATCTCTCATTACCATTTATCGCATTTGTTGAATTCACCACCCTTGGGTGGCAAACCAATTTCTGGTGCAGATCAGAAACGCGGATTCACAGATTACGTAAATTTCACAATTTACACTGAAACCTCTTGGATATGGCACTTTCTCTACCAGATTATTTTCCAATCACCCAGGAACTCTTTCCTACAACTGTAAACAGTTCTTGAATAGAAAATTGTTTCCAGCTGCAGAAAATGGTTTCTGCATGTGACCAATTTAGAAAAGGAAAAACAAAGATTTTGAACTGAGATCTACTTTGTGTGAACTTGAGCATTAAACATGAATTGTGAACAGTAAGGACTGATTTAAAATTTGTTCCATTGTAGAATTGAGCGGTTTTGGGGGAGTTCAAACTGCATGCTCAAGAAAGATACTCTGTCCAGAGAAATAGTATTCTGTGTCAAGACTTTATTGCTTTAATCCAAGGTTGGTTTAAGTTGTTGATTAAAATTTTATGCATCTTTTAATTTTGCATCAAACAGAGAAAAAAAGAAAAAAAGAAAAAAATCCTCAGCTGTAGAATTATGTAAATGTAGATTTGTATTCACCGTGACCTTCAGTCCACAGTCCCTATGCAAGGTTAGCTGACTGTTAGGATTTTAATATTTTATACTATAGCTTATGCTTCTTCAAACATCTCTTGTACTATGGATTTCAGAGGCTCTGATTAGGTTTGAAAACAAATTAATCCCAAAAATTTCAAGTCACAGTGTTGGTTTTATTTGCAGAGTACATAAAAAAATTCTTGTGCTACGTCAAAAAACTTTCATTTAGGAATTAAGAATGCTTTAGAAGTTGATATCTGTACATTATCCTGGTCAGCTGTATACTCTTGGCTCCATATCATGCTTTTTCCATCAATGTGAATTATTTAATAGTAAACTATGTGTTATTTTATGAAGCATTATAGAATGAGAGTTCTTAAGGTTTTTGGACATATTTGGTTCTACTGTTTATGAAAATGTCTACAAGTGTTAGGTTGAACATGTTTAGTTGTACTGTTTATGAAAATGTCTAACCATCATCAATGGTTAATGTGCGTTTACCCCTAACCCCTAACTACAACATGTAAATGCCACCAACATGTCACATATGAAGTGACCAGTGAAGTGTTAATACTCCAACACCCCTCTAAATGTCACACTAGTGACATGTCATATATAAAGTGATCATTATACAAATATCTCTCCTAAATATTATTGAAGTGGTAATACTCCAACACTACCCCCCAATACCACATATGATTTTAGGAGGTACAAAGACACATACGAGATACAAAGATGGATTAAAAATAAATTAAAAAATGATTTCTTTAATAATTTTGTGCATACATCTCGCTCAAGTTAATTATCCCTAATTACATTATTACATAGTGCCCTAAGTTGGTTATGGTGGTTTAACCATCTAATCCCTAACCACCACATCTAACATTATAGTTGTTACATCACAAACATACATTAATGCATCATAAATTTGCTGAGTGTCAACACTCTAACAAGCCAACTGGGACAGGATCAAACCTTGTCACATGAGAGGATTACCAATTTACTGCCCACTTGAATAACAGTTTTGCCTAAATAATGAAAGTCAACCAGATTTAAAAAGAATGTTACAATCTCTCATGTCCTCCCTACATCTGGAAACAGCTATCTCTTACATAGGCATCTCTTCCCTAAAAAAGAGTGCCACCCATTTTTCTATATGTAAGATAGAGGTAGCATATCACTATAACCTGCATATCCAATTGTCTTGATGGATCTATGCCTGTCATGATATGAATGTAGAATAAAAGAATCCACACCTAAGTCACCTGACACGAGGACACGGGACACGAAGGACACGGAAATACGAGTATTCGACACGGACACGATGATGCCCGGAATCAAGACATGGAGGACATGTTATATATATATATATATATATATATATCCAAATTTTTTTACAAACTAGAACATTTACAAATATTCAATAGAAATTAGAATCAATACACATTACACATTCACAAATCACAATGCATATGTCAATGATAGACTCATAAAATTTCTCCCATGTTAATTGCCCTCCTAGCTTGTACCTTGAGCAGAGACGACATTGCCTCCTTCCACATTCAAAGGTGAATAAAGTAAATAAATTTAATTAGAAGAATAAGTTGTGGTTATTGAGAACATAAAAAAAAACAAATTTGCTTTGCTCATGACCGTTGCCTAAGTCACCGGATTCAGCGATTTTTCGCCTTGAAATTCAAAAATCGTCAATTTTTTCACGCAGATGAATCTGTTCATTCAGGTTCAATGATTTTTTTGGGCGAATTTAAAAATTTTGCAGTTCGGCAATTTTCAGGCGAATTAATTTGCCACAAATTCGGCAAATTAATTAAAAAACGTCCTAGGGTTCGTTTTTTCCCCTTCACCAACCACGAGTAACCCTAATCTTTACCTGCACGAAGTCCCAACTCCCCGCTCCCCGCGCCGCCGGTGTTCATTATTCTTTGCATGCGATTGCTCATTGTTCATTCCACGCAGTAGCACTAAAGCTCAATCATCCAACCCATCGAGTGAAGAGTGGTCACTCGCAGTAGTGAGCACTGATTCCTGAAGAGTACTCAGCGTTCCACTGTGTGCAGAGTCCAGACTCCCAAAGCGCTGAGTCACTTGAAATTTGAGGCCTGACGTTGCTGTTGCTGAATGCTCCCGTAGCTCGACTGTTGCAGGCTTTAGACGGGCCGGACCGAGACTCCAATTCGTGAACTGTGGGGTCCGACTATCATGTTCATTTTTGTAATTTTTACTGTCATTTGTTCTTCGTACCGACCTAAAACTAGAGTTTGTTCCTTCATTTTTGTATTTTAAAATTTAAAATTTATATTATTAAATTAATGTATATAATAATATATTATTAAATTTAATGTTTATATATTAAAAGTAAAACTAGAACTAAGACTAAAGCTAGATTAATGTTTATATAATAAATTTAATGTTTATATTAAATAATTTAAATGTAAAGTTTTTAAACTAGAACTAAGGTTGATATTATTAAATTTAAAGTTTATAAACTAGAATAAAACTATAACTAATATTAAAGCTAGGTTTAATTAAAACGAGGTAAACTAGAACTAAAGCTAATTCATAGTTTAATGACCATAATGAATTTTATTGAACATTTTCATATATTTTTTAATTTCCATATTTTATAGTCATTCAAACTTAATGCCAATTTTTATAGCCAAAATTTCACGTGCCGATTTTTTGCCGAATTTCAAGGTCGCCAAATTCGAACACAAATTCGAACCAGGTGACTTAGACTGTTGCTTAAGGTTATTTGCTATGAGTTCATGAAAAATAGGTCTAATTGCTTCTTGGAGGGTTGCTGATCAGATACAGAAATAAGCGTTAGCTCAAGATGCTCAAACGCTAAGGAGTATTATTCTCGTCTAGAATATTTTGCATTTGCTCTATAAGAAATGGTTTAGGAATCAAAGTTGTAGTGGTCGGCATTTATGTGCAAGCCATCTCGAATTCTTCAGGTAAGAAGCTCTTCAGGTAAGGCTCTGTAAACCAAGTTCTGAGATTCATTAACACTTGACAAGTTCTATGAACTATAATAGAGGGTCATGGGAGGATATTGAAGGTGTAGCACAGAATATCGGCGAAGCGGAGATGGGAACATGGGCCAGAAACATACAACTTTGGGCTAGAAGAGACATAGGCACCTACTGTTATGGGCCATCAAAAATTAAAATAACCTAAAAAGTTTTAAAGAAATGTTTGTCAACTTCAAATTGAGGACCCCAAACAAAGATATCCAACTGACATGAGCAAATCCTAACAAATGTAATAAAAGATGGCCTCACTAATTGTTGTCTACGAGAAATGGATGCTACTAACATTACACTACATCTACTAGAAATAGTCAATGGACAAAGGTGACTTATTGGAGAAAGCAACAAACCTCTGCATACTTAGGAATGCCTTGTATAGCAAATCCTCATATGAAATGGAGGGCTAAATAGTAAATACAAATGGCTAAATACAGACATCTATCTTGCTCATTCTCCAACGGAGGGATAAGAGCACAACCTTGTTCAACTATATGTAGGATCAAGCATCAGGCATCTACCTAAATCTTTGAACAAATAATAGAATTCATCTCATAAGAGCCTAGAAACTACCAATAAAATGCTCTTTGACAACTACCTTCTAATATTATCAGTATATTCATTGATCTTGCAGGATAACATGGTCATTTTAGAACCAAAGTTGACCAAAGTAGACTCTAAGCTAGCTATTACAGAATCAATAAACAATTAAACAAAGAAAACATCATTGAATGATGTGTTACCTTTAAATCAATAACCCCAAATGGAAATATCCAAGATCCTGGATGACTGCAGTAATACTTGTCTTAAACAAATGTAGACTAATGGCATCAATAAAAAAAGTTGTTGTGGGTAATAAATGAAAGGAGTTTCCACAGCCCCCACCGCGCATGCCCAACACGTGCCGAGGAGGAAGGTCGATGGAAGGCCATGGGGTTGAGCACATGCCCACCAACGCAGACCACGCACCTCCTGAAACATTCATAAGCCCAGCAGGGGATCCCTCTTACGGCCTCCATCATACAGACGCTTAATATTTTTGCGTGCGAGATGGTCATGGCAGTACCTCTGGCCAGTACCCCATTTGAGCTTAGGTGGTACTCCTGTGCTCAAGCACAAGCCTATTGCTTTCATGATTTGTGATGGCCGAGTGAAGAAAGAAGAGTATATATCCCCAGGAGAAAGAGGCATTCGCAGAAGTGGGGGTCTTGACAGAGCTTGGGATTCCACCCTGCGGGTTTCTCTCCTCTGCTCAGTAGTTTTTATTGAGAGGTTGTTGCCCCTTGGCTCTGCGGGTGGTAGTTCTTGCGGGGGGTATTTCTTGAGGGGTGTTTCAACTCTGCGGGTTTCTCTCCTCTACTCGGTAATTTTTCTTGAAGGGTTGTTGCCCCTTGGCTCTGTGAGTGGTATTGCTTGCGAGGGGTATTTCTTGAGGAGCGTTTCAGCTCTGTGGGCGGTATCTCTTGCAGGGTTTCTGACCGTCAGTCTCTCAGCCACAGACAAAAGGTTGCCTGCTAGAAGAGGCTACATTCGACGCAAGATCAAACCCACAGGCCCTTCTCTCGACCCGCCGGTGCGATTCATGCAAGGCATTGTGGGTAAGGCTCAGCGTTACAGGCAAGAAATTCCGGAGCCGTTACAAGCAGGAAATTCCGGAGCAGGTGAAAGTTGACATTGAGGAGGCAAAGGCGGAAGCTCGGGTTATTGTGGTTGTCTCTCGGACGCGGAAATTCGAAAGGAATTCGAGGCTCTGGTGCCTAACCCAAGGAAAACCAAGGGTTGCACCACTCTGTATCAAAAAACCCTAGACTATCACTGGATGCAGAAGTTGGTACTAGGTAGAACCCTGGTGGAAAAGGGAGAGGCT
The DNA here is from genome assembly GCA_027924585.1 of Larix kaempferi. Taxonomy (NCBI): domain Eukaryota; kingdom Viridiplantae; phylum Streptophyta; class Pinopsida; order Pinales; family Pinaceae; genus Larix; species Larix kaempferi. The sequence goes on along the minus strand of BSBM01000535.1, from coordinate 9,300,800 downwards.
CATGCTGAAATACTCCTGCAGCAGGACGAGATGATCGATTATCTTCAGCAAATCATCCACAACCAGAGGGAAATCGCCCTTCATCTAGGCATGGAAATTGCAAAGGATCCAGGTTCACATAACAGCTAGGCCGGCCTGAATTCCTAGCTCTATTTTTTATAGATGTTATTAGCCTCTGTCTATGTCCTTTGGGTTTCATTAGGCCACTGTAGAATTTTCTGCACTTTACTGTTTGTTGGTTTATGTCAACATTTCGTGGTTTTCATTCCCAGTCGGTTATGCATTGACTGGAAACTACTTATGAAATTTTCAGTAACAATTAAACACACAGTAAAAATGCACTAACAGGCTGAAAAACACATTTAGCAATCACACCATAAAATGATAGACTCAGAAATTTTTGGCCAAAATCAAGCCCTGGAAAAACCCCCACGGGGAAAACCAGTTAGAGAGAGAGAGATTTATTATTCTTCAGCAAATGTAATTTCAGTACAATAATTTTTTTTTTCAGAAAAAATGTACTTATCTCCACCCAGAAAAAATACACAGAGGCTGTCTCGATTTCTGTGCCACACTGCTGTCTCGAAAACTGTGCTAATTTCCAGTACCTCGAAAACTGTGCCAACCTCAATTTCTGTGCAGATTTGTGTCTCGAAAACTGTGCCAAACTGGTACAGTCCGTACCACTGTATGGACCTCAAAAACTGTGCCCAAAAAATGATTTTTGTGCAGCTGTATGGTACAGCAATAAATGCTGTATGACTGTCTTGAATTCTGTGCCTGTACGGTACAGCAATAAATGCTGTATGGCCCTCGAAAACTGTGCCTTCTTCTGCTGTACGGAATACCTCGATTTTTGTGCCCACAACCTGCTGTACGGATGCCTCGGTTTCTGTGCTGACATATTAAATGCTGCTGCCTTGAAAATCGTGCTGCATTTAATGCCCTCAAGCTGCCTTGAAAATCGTGCCACCTGAAAACCTGCTCAGATGCTCTCTTGAAATTCGTGCTCTTGGTCTCTTGCTCTCTCCAGCTCTTTCTCTCCTCTTGAATCTCTCAAAAAAAGTGAGAGCTCAAATGCCCCCCTCAAGCCTTTTTGTCTAAACCCTAGGGTTGTTCTAATCCAACGGTGGAAATTAGATCTCATCCGATGGTTGAGATTCATTGAGAGTGAAAATACCTTTTATTTAAATCACTTAAATAAATTTCACTCACCCACTTAAGATTTATCAAAAAGTGACTTTAACTTTATAAAGTCTCATTAAGTGACATTTAATGTTGAGGGTCACCTTTTTCCCCCTTCTAAGTGACTTAGGCAAAAGTCACTAGGGGAACACTTCCCTAGGTACAAAACTAACAGCCACTATGTTTCCAAGCTGTTACAGCTACTGTTACTGTCTCTGTTTTTAGTTTTTATGGCAAACAATCATCGTAGGGTGGTCCGTAACTCTCATACTTTCTGGTTCAGTCTTATTTCCTTTCAGGGAAGACTGCTTATTTTTTGATATTGGGTCTGTTTTCTCAGTCTTGGGAGGACCAACACTATGTATCTTTTTATGATGGCAATATAAGGTCCTGCTCTAACTTACAAAAAAAAGAAAGGAGTTTCCACAGGTCAAGTAGCAGGAGAGCTTACTCTACTGACAGAATCAGTTGCATAAGCAACATTGTGTAGTGGAGATCACAGTATGCACCTCTAACACCTAGTACGTGCATCTCCCATGCAACACTCTTTCTATAGCCATAAAGTGATCCAAAAATTATCACCATAAACAGTTTACCAGGTGACCTGTATCATTAAAATCATCAAGCAGAGGAACAAAATGGAATGCCGATTATCAAAGCAAGTTACATGCCCAGAAAATTTAATCCAAAACCACTTCATCACACTTAGACATATTGAATAAAATACATATATTTGATCAAAGTTGAACAAGTATCCCCATAGAAAGTGCCAATTGACACTAGAACATTTGGATAAAAGGGAACCTAGCAAACAGGAAAAAATGTTATGATTGAGGGGGTGGAGAATAGTGTGGAAAATCTATGAACGTACTATAACATATGAGGCACAGTTAAACTTGAACAAGAAAAAATATAAAAAGAGACAAGAAAATAAATAGTAATTTGGAACTTAGATAAAATAGAATTTTATCAATGTCTAACAAAAGACCACAAATTAGGTCAAATTTCAAACGGACTAAGATAGTACATCTACTGTTGATACAGAGTGGGAATGCCATCTTATCTGTCAAAATTTGAGGCAGAAACAATCAAAAGAAATAAACGACGACAGCATTCAAGAGATGGAAAAAAACACAAGAGATGGAAAAAAACAAACAGAATTTGAATGAGCTACTCAGGAGTAGTAAAAAGTTAAAACTGAAGTGAACAAGTCAGGAAGTGGTGGAGAAGCTATGAGGCTTGAACAAATATGATAGAGACACTTCTGCAGATAAAGCCTAAATGGAAACCAATTTTCTATATTTGTCAGCTCCTGCAGAGACCATTGGCTTTTTATTTTTTCTAATCAAACTTCCTCAGTAGCCCCAGCATAAGTTATTCAGCAACTTGAAAATGAGCTTTTCTGTACTAGACTACATCCTTCATGCGATGTTCAAAACTCAATGTATATTGCTTTCACCATGTCAGAGAATTTTTCAGATGCCATAAAATTCAGATATATATTTATCACCTCCAGCAGAGAGCATTCCCTTTTTCTTTCTGTATCAAACTTCCTCACTGGCCCCAGCATAGTTTTTTGGCACCTTGAAAAGGAAATCTTCTGTACTTGATTGTATCCTTCCTGCGATGTTCAAAACTCAATGTCTATTGCTTCCACCATGTCTGTGAGTTTTTGGATGCCATAAAATTCAGACATAAGGGATGCGCTAAAATCCCATGTGATTGACCTAAGCTATAACTTGTTTGTTATTTGTTACAAGAATTTGGTCAATCCCTGGAAGTGCATCGCGCTCCTAAATTGCCATCATGTTACATCTATTGACAAATATATCTCAACTTTCTCTAAAAGAGTTGTAGGTCGCTCTAAAACTTACACAAATTGTGGGTGTGATTGGAATGAGCAGAAGATTCTGATAAGGGTGCAGCAACCATCCTTAAATAGCAATTGGGGAATCAACACCCTAACCATATTTTTTTAATAAACATGTATTTAACTTGTATGTTGAAAACAAAGAACGTTTTGGAAAAAAAAAATGGAGATTACATTGTTTCTAACTTCATCGTTCATAGTCATAATTCATATTCCAGATTCAGATTCATCATTCATAGAATAATACATAAACAAAATTCAGAATTAAAATTTCTGATTTCTTAACAATAAACTGTTGAACTTTTAACAAAAATACAACGTCCTATATAAACAAAATTTGTAGACTCTAAATTTTTAATTTTCATTTCAAATATGCCCAAATTAGGAATGAGAGATAACATCAGAAATTCATAAACTATAATCATAATCATAGAAAATAGGGTTTTCTGGCTGGAAAGGAAAAGAAGATTTATATAGATGTTGCACTTCAAACTCAACAAATCAGAGAGATACTATGCCAAATCCACTCTCCAAATGCTCGATGTTACATTGTCACTGTCATCGTGCTAATGCTCTCCAAATCCCTGTTAGTGTTAGCGCTTTCAGGTCTCAACCACTCACAGTTTGCAAATGGATGTGAAAAATGGTGTTGAGATTTAGGTTTTGCATTAAGTGTAGGTTTACTTCCTGTGGTTGTGTGCCCTCACATCCTCTTTCCCACCATATGCCCTTCATTGTCCCGGGTGGCTTTGTTTTTTACCTTATTATTGGCAATGCTTCTCCAAAAGATCTGTTTCCTGAGTTCCTCTTCTCAGAAAAGGATCCCTCACATGTTGAATCGTTTACATTTACAAGAAAAGGCTCCGATACAGTTCCAAGATTCCAAGATTCTGATTCGGCAACTCGTCACCTTCCCTCGGCAACTCCGGTTACTTTGGTTCAACTTGCTTGAGATTTTTGTAGAGTTCAAGATTTACCCACTTATCACTATGGCATTGTTTCATGTTATCAGCTTTGCGCTCCAGTTTCATTGCCTAGCTGATTCTCGTCTTGGTAAGCAGGCGTATTATTTTCTTGCGCTCCAATCTTCCATGTCTAGTCAAGCATGGCCACTTACACTCTTGGCATGCAGAGGTTGCAACTCTTTTGTGCTCTTTTGGCTTGGATGATGACAATATTCCACTATCTAGTCTCTCAATCCTTGATCCTAGGGAATCTAAAACAGATATCCATAAAGCAATTATGGGAGAGATCATAACATATCTGAAGTATACTTGGATTTCACAAAAAGAACTGCTTTCTCCTAAATTTCATCATTATTACTATACTCATCTCCAAATTGAGAATGATGCTATCATCATTCCAAGTTATCTTAAGGGCCAACCCTCTCATAGCCTTCACTCTTTTCTTCAGGCATTCAGGATCTCTTAGCACTAGGCTAAGGATAGAGACTGACCATCACATACCATGTAACTAGTGTATACGTAAACTATGCAATAGAGAGTCCAAATCAAAAGAACATGGTATTTTCTCATGTTAGATCTATTATGAGATCCATGATACATATTATTGCCTATTTAGGGATCCTCGCACTTTGATCCTTGATTCATTATGAAAACAAGAGGTGTGTTGTCGTTTCATTAGAGAGCTTAAATAGTTTAGAAAGATGTTGTTACATACCCCTAGAGCCAATTTCATCTTAGACCTCTCGTCTTACTACCCCGTTATTCAAGAAAATCAAAAGAGACACATAGGTCATGTTAACTAAGTAGCGCTTGATGTTGGACGACGTCTACAATCCAAAGCACAAGCTCTACAAAAGTATGAATTCATTGTGGCGTATTATTCACTGCTTCTTAACCTCAAATCTTAAAGGAGACCACTCTCCCATTATTTCTATGTTGGCCTTTGGCTGAGCTCGGCCTTGTATATTATTTCTCAAGTCTTGACGTACTTCCCCTTGATTTTTTCAGTCACTTTAGGTCCTCCCTCTCTCTTTTTGTATGTCTTCTTTCCCAAATCCTATTGGCGAAATTTGGCGAATTGTGGGAATTAATATCAATCTAGATTAGATAATGCTAAATATATTACAATTGTCAAATAGAATCTCTTACCTAGTGGTATTCACGTTATGTCATAGGCATTCATATTCATATGCCAAATAGTCACTATATATATGTGTGTGTGTGTGTTATATATATGTGTGTGTGGTGGGGGTGGGGGGGAGTAACAAAGGTACAATCATATGCCATCAAGAAGACTCATATATACAAGACTTAAGAGGCATGACTACCCTAATGGGCACGACTCTACATAATAATTATTAAGTGTAAATAATAGTAATTAGGTATATTACATGTTCATCCCTTTAGGAAGGCTTCATAATCGAAGCATAAGATGAAAGAAGATGAATAATCGTCGAAGCTACAAGCAATAAAATTGCATTGTAAAAGCATCAATCCATTCTAGGTATTTGCTAATAAGATTTTTGGATGAAAGTTCTCTTATTACGAATCTGTATATATCTTTGGAAAGATATTAGAATTTTGATTCTTTGGATTATAGAATGTGAAATATGTTTTCAAAGTAATGTAAATTGTATGTTTAGAGCAACAACATTCATGAATGGATGGTGACAAGGATCAATTGTAGGAGGCTTTTTCTTCATCTCAAATTTAGGACAGTCCTTATTAACCTTAGTTTGTGTATTAATATCTTCACATTATTATTTAGTTTATTTCTCAATTGACATAATAATTCAACTTTCAAAAAAATATATTTCCTCTATTTAATCATTTTAACTTTTGTAAGCAAAGTATTATTTTGGATTTTTAGATAGAAAATTGTGAGATTTTACAGAACAAGCATGGACATGAACACCCATAAGAACGAGAAAGAGTGGATTGATACATTCATTAGATGATGCAATGTCTCATTACATGGTAGAATAGAGGAGTATGTTCCATAACTCCCAAATACGTAACTGTTAAGTTGTTAACCACTTCATTAATGACTACATTAAATGCCTCATTATTACATCACTTTATTAGTGAACAGTTATTATTCATCTAAGTCCTAAGTTCTAAATATGACCATTATCCCCAAGACCCTCCCATAATGGTCATTTTACACGCTTATTCAAGATAGAAAAAAACAAAGGCTTTGAACAAGCAAAATGTTTGCAGTCAACAAAATAAGATCTTCAAAGTAGCAATTGGAAGTGACTTGTATCTAACAAGGTTGATGAAGTATAATTTACATGACCATCATTTTGTCTAACCATAACTCACCAACCAGATGAGGAACAATGTTGGTTGAATAGTCAGCCTTTCCACCATTGACATAGAACTTGGCTTGTTCACTAAACTCACCTCCTCCACATCTTCGCAGTCCAACATATCAAGATTTTGTGTTTGCTTCTCTAAGGAAGCACCATCTTCTTCATCCTCTTTAAGGGTCTTTTTCTTAAATACTTTATCTTCACCATCCTAGAGGATCTTCTTCTTATGAATTACAGCTAATAATACTTAATATACCTATTGTTTTCCTTCTCTTCTTTGACTTGTTTTAATAGCAACATTATTTAGGGCTTCACTTCTTGAGTATTATCTCATTGGACACCTCTCCAGCCTGGGCATTATGCTTGACTTTTCAGTAAAATTACAACCATCTTTCCATTGAACTACCTCAGTGTTCTGAACATCTCGCAACAGGAAAAAGCCTTGTTCTTCAACACCCGTAGCAACCATATTTTTGCTACTCTTATCAATAATAAAACAGCTATTATCATTGAAATTTATATGCAACTATAGGTTATGCTTCATTAAACTACTTATCAAAGGCAGATTTTTCTCCAAACAATAAACATAATAGATTTTTCAAAGTTATAACCACCATTTCTTCTTCTTCCATTGTCATGTCAATTGATTTCAATTGATCTTGAATATCATTGAATTTTAGTAAATGATTTGGCAAAGAGTCAAATTCCTCCATTTTAATTGAGAATAACATATTCTAATTGAGAACTTTTTGGAGCTTAGAGACGAACTCATCATTCAACCATAGAATACCCTTCGCCATTAGATGCATGCTCTTCACATCCCTCTAGGCCAGTTCAGAGTAGGATCCCATAGGCCTCAGGTAGAGGTTGATAACCATATTGACATATCGAACAGAAAATGCCAACTTTGCCACCTTCGGGAGGTTGAGACTGAGGAACACTTTATCTTCCACTACCCTATCTACTACGAGATTAGAGGGAGGTTCCACTTCTTATTGAGAGAATCCCCGACGCTCTCCAGTTTCTTCAGATTTTTGGATCAAAAATATTTGGCCCTTTACATGCAGGAGGCCTTTCGTCTCCGCTATTATAATAACACCACCCCCCATACCGACAACTCAGGTCAACTGAAAGATTTGACGAGGGACCCGACTTACAGAGCTTTATAAATAAGATTGACAGCTAATCGGACTAGGCAGCTTCTTTCCCCCTTCGAGAGAGATAGCTCTTTCCTCCAATGATATGCCTCTGAAGGCTGGAAAGATAGCAAGCTAGAAAGCGCGAAAGATATAAAGAAATATGACTGACCAACATAAAAACCCCTATCAAGAACCTACCTCACCGGCTCCGAAAAGAAAAGAATCTTTATACCAATCCGATAGGATTGGCATGCTTCTCTTATTCTCATCGGGGAGAGCTGGACCATCACAATTATTAACCCTTTGCATGCACCAATCAGGGTAGTTGGTGGAGTCCAGACACTTCTGATACCAGCCTCAACTCAACATATCACTTCCTTTTTATGGTGCTCCCTTCTGCTCAAGGCACCAAGACACAGATAGACAGCCGCCCAAGCCCCAACTCAAGTTTAGTATGGCCTCGGAGGACCATCCACACTTCACAAAGACCTCAAGAGCATTGCCAATCCAAATCTCACACCAATAATCAACAAAAATCGTCCCAACTCCAGCGGTGGGCATCCTCGTGACAACAGCACAATACGACGTCTAGCTCTTCTTCTGGCACTTCCTCTATACAGTCCACTATTTTGAGCTTCCTCCATTAGACCTCAGATGTTAGGAGAGACAGATCCAACAAATTGTGAGGCACATTGCTCAATGCTATTTTGCAGATCCTAAATCTGCCTCTAGAGTCTGGAGATTGTTTCCACATGATTTAGAGTAGATCTGCATTTTTTCTTTTTGCATTCTATTTTTATAGGAGCCGCTTTAATGCTCCCACTTTGCATTGATATCATTGTACCCAACAGTCCCTTTGACCTACTTTAGTGGCCACTTGTTGGACATTAATAAAATTATCTTGTCTTATCGTATCTTATCTACATTTGTCTGAGGTTTCGTGCATCTTCAATAGGTTCCCCCATATGACAAATGCATCATTACCATCTTGAACTTCAAGAAGCATCTCATTCGTTAAAGAGAGCTTGATCAACATCACAGCCTCTAGATTACTCGCATCATACTTTTCTTGAGCATCTATACATCAATTTCACCATGGATCTCTTATCCCGATTCCCAACACAAGTTTGACCAAACATTTGTATTCAAATATGGCGAGCATCCGTCGTTTCCATGATTTAAAATTATGACCACTAAATTTTTCACTTCTGTCCAACATTATATGAGATGAATTAGCCATTTTTCTGAGGTTTAAATACACCAAACAGATCTGATTTACCACTATGACTCAATGATTTACTATCTGTACTATGATTCAATGATTTGCTATCTGTACCACACACTAAGCCAAAATTGTTTCACATAATAATCAATTCTTTTTTATCACAAACTTACTGTAAAGAAATCTGCTTTCCAAACTTTTGGATCTATTTCTCATTCTAAGAAATAATAAACTCCAAATCTATTACCAATCAAGTAAACCTTCAATGGTATGGTTTTGGCAATTTATACAGATTCATACAGACCTATCAATTCATACAGTAACTTCTTAAAAATCATACGATATATCAAAAACAACCAGCATCTAGCAACTTAGGCTTGTAGCTGTATTGTTAATGCCGCTCGTCCTATTCGGAGACTATACCTTCAAGCAGTGACGACTCCTCAAACTACCCACGAACTAATTTTACAAATCCCCCAAAAACAACTTCAGTTCCTAGCAACGAGCATGGCAGGTCCCACTCACTTCTCTCAACAATAATAACTCTATGGTTTATAACCTCTTCAACAGCTCTTTTCCTCTTATTACAGTGGTATGGTTTATTAATCTCTTATCACAACTTTATTCTGACTGGCGGCTTATCAAACCCTCAACAGCTCAATGGTCACTCACTTTTCAAACCTGGGCTTCTTTTCCTCTGATTCGTCAAACCCCCTAGATGCAGGCTTCTTTTCCTCTAAACACAAGCTTCCCCATTTCTTCATGGACACCCTTATGGTAACTACTAACAGCGACTCCGACAGGCAACTTATCTGTGGCAGTGATGCACCCTTGGCTCAATCATCTCTTTATTCCCAATGGTTTCATTCTAGTAATAGACCCACATGCTCTAACAGCCTCAATCCGCACTATCGTTCTGCAAAGTATTCAATTGCTCATAATTTGACACTTCCTCATGTCCAGAAAATCTATTCCAGATTCTCTCTCTGCAGTTCAATTATTTCACTTGTTTGTGTGTGATAAGTAGTCCCCTGATGCCTTCTTTGATCACAGTAGTCCCTCAATGCCTTCTTTGATCACAACAATCCCTTGGCTCCATTTGAGATTTTACACACACAAGCATGGATAGGAATACACATAAAAACAAGAAAGAAAGGATTGATATATTCATTAGATGCCGCAATGTCTCATTACATATTAGGAGAGAGGAGTACTTTAGGTTATGTGCCTGCAGGATTCTGAATCTGTTTTTCACTTATTTGTGGGATGTGGTTAAGTCAAATAAGTTTGGCGCTAGATAAATCCTAGCTTGAAATCCAAATATAACTGGAACCAATCATTCGAACTATGAATCTTTCCTGTAAGGGCAGCAGCGAGAGTGACTGGATTGATTGATTTATTTATTGGGCAGGAAGTTACTGGGGGCCTTCACTACCATATATTTAACTACAAACCAGTTCATTAACTACATTAAATGCTCCATTATCACATCAATTTATTAGTGAGCATTTATTATTCATCTAAGTCCTAAGTTCTAAATATGACCATTATCTCCAACAGTGATGCAAATATCTCCAATTTCTCCCGATATTTCAAATTTCTATCGATTTTTTAAATTTTTAGGTTGCCGATTTGTTTGATATTTCTAGAATTCTTCAGGTTTAAGTTAATTCTTGCCGATATTTTCCGATAATTTCTGATATTTTCCCCGATACTTTCGATAAGTTTCTTTCTGGACCCTCAGCAATATATTCCAAGAAATGACATTTGCAACATTGATCTCCAACAAAAAAATCCTTATCTTTTCCTATTAGAAAATTGGCAATATTTTGCAGCTTAAATTTTAGATTACCTTGTTAGACCTCATCTTGTCGAATTTCATTTAATTGTTATTGAAGTCAACAATTTCCTTTACCTTTTATAAAAAGTTCTTAGAGTTAATGTTTTAGTTTTGTTTGGAATTTGAAAATTTTCGATCTTTTTCTTTGAATACTTCAATTGCAAATTTATCTTTTAATATTTTGCTACTTCCCTAAGTGCTTGACTTCATAAGTGACGGTCTTGCTTTCATTTTGTTAATCACATGCCTTGAAAGTTTGCTTTCAAAATTTCATTCGAAGCTCCACCAATGCTCTTTTCAATCATTCAAGTTCTACCTCAAATATTTGTTCCATGGTTTTTTTTGTAATTCAGCTGAATTATATTAATAATATACAAAAGGTGTTAAATGCAGTCCCTGCTGTAACCTGCTTTCAGAGAAAACAGGCTGTAGTACTTCAAAAAAAGACCAAGGCTGTTCTGAGATCTGCCGTGTCCCATAGAGGGATTTATCAAAATACTGACCATAACAGAAAAGAAGAGCATAGTTTTCCAGTTTGTGACTAGAACTACTTATAGAAAATAATAGGATTACATACAAATCAAAATGTAAATACAACACAGCAGTAAAACCTGGTCTGACAAAGGTTGATCAACAGAGACTGAACTTGAGTCAACATCAATGACGATGGGAGGTGTATCCTCCCCAGGATTGACCATGGCAGCTTCTTCCGATTGAACTGCTTCTACCTTACCCTGCTTGTGTTCCTTCATCCTTTCTATCCTCATCCAGATTCTCACTTCCTGCCTTCGACCCCCAAATTGCATTAAGTTCTCGTATTTCTGGTCTAGTTGGTCAAATATAGTGACGATTTAGTTCAGCTGGTGGCCTCTCACTTCCACATGGCAAGGAATGTCTTCAAATTCCAGTACATATCCATAAGCTTCAAGTATTTGGTGTCTCTGCTTGAGAAAAAACAGTTTTCGGAACCTAAAGAAATATCTCCTCATCTACTTTAATACTGGAAATCATGTCCCTCTTTTCCCTGACCCTGCTCTCAATTTCCTCTACTTCTTTCTTTGCCTCAACAAAAAACACTATTATAAGTTGCTGCTGCAGCCATTGCTGAGGAACTTGCCCTAATCCTCAAGTGACTCTAACAGAATTAGTCCTGCTGGTATCCCCTTGATCAAACTGCCGCTTACTCGCCATCCTTTCCAGACAGAGAATCTGCCCTGAATGCCACTAAGACAGACCACATCTGGTGAGCCAAGTGTGGCTACCCAAAGCTGGCAGGCTTGGAGTGAAATTCAATTGATAGAGAGCAAGGCTATCAACCAGTTTTCCAGGCCTATAAGCCCATTGCATTCAAAACCTATAACCAAATCCCTGCAGATTTCAGAAGGCCTGATTCTTCTTACGAGTGCCAATTATCTTGAGTCCTAGACATAAGCTATCATCAATTCAACCATATCCACACCAACTCCTGCCATAATACTCTTGGTTAAGGCTTGTCCTTGATGGAGGAAAGCCGCAACAAGTTTTGTGCATGTAGGATGAGCCACAATGGCTCCAGGCCAATACCACTCTCGACTATATCCACATACCCCTCAACCATGCCAAATGTCCTTTATGTTCTCGACTATCTCCACATACCCCCGAACCATGCCAAACGTCCTTCATGTTTGTACTTCCTCCAGACACGCATCAACATCCATGATTATTCTAATACCCCTTTTTTAATTTTTCGCCTGAGCACTTCTTTGCCTTTGATATACAATATTTTTCACCTTTTTATTTTAATATTTCCTTTATACACTTGTGATGTTTGGACATTAACCTTGGTCAAATTCAGTGAACCTCGTTTCTACAAAATATACTTAATTCCTTGCTTACAAAAACTCCTTTCTACACCTTAGATAGGCATAACAGACCTCATTCAAATCTCTTTAGCTAGCTATGAATCCTACACCTTTCAACGTTTGAATTTACCTTATTTGAAAAAAGTTCAATAAATTTTCTTGTATTTCATAACTGTAATAGCACTTAATTTTACCAACTTAATATTTTATTAAACCAAGGGTCTTGGGTGGCAGTTGTTTATTTTATACCTAGGTCCTAGACCTTATACTTTCTTTTAAATTGTATTATTCAGCAGCTTACAAAGAAAAGACAGGAATGTTAAATGGAAGTGGTCCACAACTGTCTGCTATCTGACTGTTAAATGGGAGCATAGAGGTGAGGACAGCATTTATTTTTAAATGAGAGTTCCTATTTTTGAAAGCAATCCATAAAGAAAAATGGGTCCTATATATCATGTGATTCTTTAGAGGAAGGTTCTGTTATTCTAAAGCTATTTCTATCACTCATTTCAACATTGCAGTAGCCTATTTACTATGGGCAGTAGCTTTGAGAAATAAATGTGCTTATTAATGTGAGAAGGAGAACTCAATGATTTTCACACTTTGCACAACAATATCTATTCACGCTGTAATACCTTTGAACAGATCTCTTCCTAAAATATTTGTTTTGATGAACTGTTGTACTTATATTTGCTTAGCTTAGGCTCTCTTTCAAATTTCATTGCCCTTAATTATTTTTATTGTATTTTTCTTCCATGCCAATAGTGATAGCCGTTTTGACATTCAGCTCAGTTTCTCACTTCTTCATAAATTTTAAAATTTACTGTTGTTCTTCACTACCAATTTCTGTTAGTCTCTGAAGGTTAGCAGATAACCAGTTTACATTTCAACATAGTTATTATTCTGAACAGTAGCAGATGTAGTTAGTGTTGCTGCTTGTGTTATGGGTTATTTCCTCAAAGTTTATTTCTACTGAAAAGCAGTAATATTCCACAACAGTGAAAATTCTGGAGTGGCAGAAATACCCAGACAGATGTCCAGGAAAGATCTGTAGCAATTTTTACAGTGATTATTCTTTTTGTTTAAAATGGCGGCCTTTTCTACAACATTGGGTTTTCTTTTCCACAGAAGCATATGGGCCATCAGGTGGCAGAAAGAACTGCTTGGATACCACTTGTGACATAGTTTGTGGCAGTCACAGCATGCCATAGGCAGTCATAGGTAAAACAACAATGCCAAATAGACCAAAAGATGGAAATAAATATAATTAGTATGAAAGGTACAAGGGCATGCAGTCAAGAAGACTGTCATATATATAAGACATAAGTTACATGATTATCCTAATGGACCCACCTCTACATAATAAATTAATAATTGACAAGTGTAAATAATAGAAATTAGGTATCTTACAAATAACTCATCATTGCAGCTGGCTTTGTTTTCATTGTAGGCCTTTGCAAAGAAAATGCTTACTCATTCAATGGCATTCTCCTTATCTTTCATTTGCTATCGTAAAAGTGACATTCTCCTTATCTTTCATTTTCTATCCTTTTACTTTAAGAATTTAGTATTACCATTTAATATTACTGCCTTTAATGTCACTTGTACAAAATTGGCTGGGCTCATACAAACTGGTCCCTAGGCATCTCCAGGCATCCCCAAAACAAGGGTATCCTGTACAAAAAACAGACATTCTCCTTATCTTTCATTTTCTATCGTAAAAGTGACATTCTCCTTATCTTTCATTTTCTATCCGTTTACTTTAAGAATTTGATATTACCATTTGATTTTACTGACTTTAATGTCACTTGTACAGAATTGGCTGGGCTCATACAAAACTGTAACCTAGGCATCTCCAGGCATTCCCAAAACAAGGGTATCCTGTACAAAACTGGTCCCTAGGCATCCCCAAAACAGGGGTACCCTGTCTCCTCTACGATCAACGTCCCCTAAATCTGTGACAAATGTCTCAGGTACTTCAGCCAAGTTTCGGGTATGGCAGTGAAGTCCCCGGCCCCATTTCGGGTACGTGGGTATAGGTATCTGGTATGGGTATGCATACCCTACCCCCAGGTTCAAGTACCCATGCTAATTAGCTTTTTTCTATAAGGAAGGATTGGCTGAACCTTCGACGTGCTCCCTTCCATGATAATACTATGTTGGAAAAAGTGTCATTCAACCCCTCCTCGAGATTCCCCTTATGTGAAAACTTTGCCCGAGGAAAGATAGGCCAACCCTTCCACTAGATAACAGCAATGTGAATACCATTCTTGAGGAAGGTTCAGCCAATAAATCTTTGTGCTTACCCTCAATCAAAAATACTCTGAGGAAATGTCAGTCAACCCTTCCACCAGAAGCCTCATGATGAGAATACCATCATTGAACAAGGGTCATCCAACAATTCTCCTAGCTCCCCCTCCATCAGAATTCAATACTAGAGGAAGGGTCAATCGACCCTTCGCGGAGATCCTGATAAAGCAAAAACATTGCTTGAGCAAGGGTCAATCAACCCTTACCCATTGTCCCCCTCCATGAAAATATCATGCAAGACAACAATTTTTCATTCATAATTTCCATATCCACAAAGATCCTTTTGACATTCCTGAGAGGACAGCAGCAATGCAAGATAGGCCCCAGTTTGAGATTGGCATACTCCAAGTCACCAGAAGCAATTTACTTTTCAAAATAACTGAGGATAAATCCACTCGCCTTACTTTTGTTTTGATTGAGTAGGTCTCATATAGAGAATAAGTATATTTTTCCAGTGGCCTTCAAGCAAGCAAACCACAGAAAAGTATATTTATCATGCATTCAAGTCTCTGCTATCATAGAAAAAGTTGGTCATTTTAATAGGAAACTCAGTGAAATGACCTAAAGAAGCAAGATCTTATCATTTATGTTTGACAAATTGAAAACATAGAAAGCATTTTCCTAAATGCTCCACCAACAAATCCAGTAACTTTTAATGGCACCATCCAACAAGGACAAGTTGCCAAAGTTGACCAGAACAGCATCACACATAAGAAACTGTTATAATATTGGTGAGGCAACAAAAGACAAAGACAGGCCACAGGTAGCAACAAAATACAGACACAAGAATGTCAAAAACTACAGCGAGGCAAAACCTTAGACAGTGGGCAACTTGGTAGGCAACTGAAAGCAATAATAGGAAAAGGAGAGGTAGCAGATGAGAACTTAAAAGTACCAATAAAAGGTGAAAAACTAAACACACATATCCCAGCAATACATGCCAGGAAGAGCATGACCAGCAATGGGACACCAAAAAGGAGTCCTGTGATGTATGAATCACAACATAAGGACCTAAGGTTGATGACGCTGACATGTCTCCAAGTTCAGAAGCAAAATCTCAGCTCCATATACAACAGAAATCTCTTGCAAGAAGAACAAATGTTTCAAGAACATTCAACGAGGCATTTTCTTTGAAGAACGGAGATGAAGTCACCACTAAGGTAAGTGCTGTTTCTGGCTCTCACAGCAGTCTGCCATAGATATCATGAACTGTAACTGTGCCATTTTCAACTTCACAGAACCTGTGTGTCAGAGAGTGTGTTAGTGTCTGAACTTCATCAATTCAAATTTCAGGCTGGTGACCGGTGTTTATGGGACTCTTCATAGCGGAAGTTTTCTGGTGGTGGCAGTTACCCCCCTTCAGCAACAGACAAAAATGTACAGTTTGCCTCTAACAGGCATGTAGCAGCTCATCTAGATAATCCTATCCTACTTGTAATATTTCTGTATTGGAATCTTTGCCTGCATTATCCAGTTTACTAGTGTTCCACATCGACATGTAAGTGTTTAGCAATTAAAAATTGAGCACTACACTAGGATGGAAGACTCTGAGAGGGAGAGGACTAAGACCTTCCTGTTTTAGCGTGGTTTCAATGGGCAGATGCACAAAGAGGTCAATGACTTGCCACTTGAGGTCCAATGATTGGGGGGAAAAGGGAAGATGTTTTGCTTGGTCAAAACAATAAACTTATAAAGTTAAAGGAAACAAATACAGAGTAAAACATTCCGACCATTGCCATGGGATGGTTGAGGAAGTCAAAAAAGAGGACAAAACAAGTAATTGCATTGGAGCTATTTCAAGATGAAGTTGATTATCTGAATAATCCATACTCTAATCTGCAGATTCCTAGAAATCTGACCACCTGAAGAAACTCTCAGACGGTAAATATCAACACAATGGGCAACAGAAGGTGAGATCAATCTAAACCTATGGCCAAAGGGTTTTTTGCAATGATGTCTTCTCCAATAAGGAAGAGAGGCAACACCTTTGAGGGAGACCCATATTTTCTAGATGCCATGGGACTCTACAATGTACATGCATTATTGGAAACATGGTTTTGAACTGCAACTGGAAGATCTTTGAAGAGCACCAGTGTGGGCAAAACATTCCCGTTGGACTTTTAGTTCAAATAGATTCTGGAAGGATGTAACTTGCTAGGAAAATTTCTGAAATCCTAGGAGATAACAAGAGAGAAAAGAATGACCACATATGCCAGGTTTTGTGTTTATATAGATCTGTCTAGACCAATAAAGTATGTGACAGCCGAGTTTCTTTCCGGTGAACCATTGATTTGATGAGGACTGCAAGGAAGCTCAGGCAGCATACAGAAAAGGCAAAAACAGTGAGAACCTCACAGCGCACAAGCCACTCATAAAGCAGAAAAAGAGCAAAACTGTGAAGACCCAACAAGAAGAGCCACTAAGGATGGAAAGGAAAAGCCCCAGAGCTTCTTCGAAAGAACTGCATGTGAGAAAGCTGGTGCAGGGAACAGACATAACAGCAGACCCATGCCTGTACCACACAAAAGGCCATTATAAGCACACTCATGAGTAAAAGTCCACCAAATACCAGCACGAAGGGGACAGTTTTCAGAGTCAGATGTGAAGTAAGGCATGAGAAGAATTGCTTTGGGCCAAGTGAAGAGTACTGAAAGGCTTCAGACAGAGTACTGCAAATAGGGTAAAGATCTCTTCAGCCAGCATATTGCTTCATCACTTAACCAGATTTCAAGGAAGGTTTCCTGAAAAGCTGAACAAGAAGCCTTATTTTGCGCATTTTTTAAGCAGGTAGGAAGAACAATCCAGGAAACTATAGAACCATTATGATCAGCCCAGTATTCACAAAGTTAGTTGAAAGGGCTGTAGAAAGGAAAATCATCATATGGATAGAGAAGCAAAAAGGGTGAGTGGAAAAGCCAGATTTATACCAAAGCATTCCACTATAGATCAATGCCTCACGTTGAGGCACATGATAGAGAAGACATAGGAGAACAAAGATAAGGAGCCTCGGTGTTGCTTGATTGATTTCAGAAAAGTGTTTGACACCTAACTTAGATAATATTATTTTGACAACCAGAAGACTTCACACTTGGATTAGTAGGGATGCATTTAAGGCTTAAGCGTAGATAAGACCAAGGTGGTGCAACTACGCTTAAAAGAAAACCAAAGCAGTTCCAGATCAGTTTCAGAGAGAAACCACTTGAGTTAACCCACACATACAAGTACTAAGGATTGAAATTCAATGAGACGGAATGGGACATGTGCACAAAAAAGAAGTACGGGGGATTCGAACATGCTGTGTTCCCTCAGTCTCAGATCCAACAAAAGATATGGAGGCGGAGCACTTCTTTACAGAAACAATGCTCTCATCTGCCGGCTCAATGTTTATTGGCCCAGGAGCAAAGCTGTAAAAAGATGGGTAGCCAAAAACTGGTCTGACAGAAAATTTCATCAATTTCTGTGCTAAAGGTTCTTTTCTGGTTTATTTTAAAAAACCTGAGGGCAGAGATAGAATCTTACAAAATGACCCCTAGCTCTGGCAAAGAGATGGCCTCTTTATGAAGCCATGCTTAAAGAATTCAATCAAGCCACGATGTCTGTAACCATGACTCTGTGGGTGAGACTCCAGAACCTTCCCATCCATCTATGAGAATAACTATTTGATAAAACCGGTAACATTCTTGGCCATTATATTAAATCCAATAGCAAGAACAGTGAAAGTGGAGTGAACCAAAACCAGAAACAGAAAAGCCAAATCTTAAACAGGACCAGAACTGGAAAAGCCAAAATCTCAAATCAGATCAGAACCAGGAAATAAAGCAGGTTGAAGAACCAATTGACTAAAAAATACATAAAATATGAAAATTAAAATAAAACACACACACACCACACACACACAAAATTAGTTGCACTATCCACCGAAGGCATGTTGCTGATGGGGAGGCCTTCGAAGTTCAAACACAGGTTCAAATCCAGTCAAGTCCCTTGAGGTTACCTGCTGCTAATGTGGCTGGCAGTTGAGCAGCCTTTCATCCAGATATTCCAGAAAAGGGGGGATCCCATGATATTTTCCTTGGAATAAAAAAATAAAAATCCAAACCATTAGACACCAAATACGCAAAGTTTGCTCATGGAGATAGCATGTATGACTGTATATAGCAAAATGGCACCGGGTGTGATAGATATCTAAAGCAAAATAAGCTTGAACTGGGGTCTGGGAGGGGGGTTTACTTTTTTCAATGTTCCACCAAGTTTTCAGGACATAGGGATGTGGGAACGGCAATATGCATCTAAGGGACGTGTGGAAGCACCACCAAATAATAGGGAACATCATAAGGGATATTGACGTTTACGACATAGGAGACCCAACCCAAAATACTAAAATATTAAAAATTAATATATATGAAAACTAATTGAAATGTTATATAAAACAATATGCCAATGACATATATGATATATCGTAACATGTGATATAATAAATCATCAATGATAGATGTAATATAACATAAAAATCACAATTCACAAATCATCTGTCACCACTGTATTTCTCATTAAATTTAGAAAATTTAGAAAGTATAGATCTAATTCATCTAAGTCTCAAGCTATGTTGCACGAGTTTCCGAAATGCAGGAGCGTTGGAGCAGAAATACAAGTATATAATATGGTTAGAAGTTTCACCCAAATTTGAAAGAAGCAGCAGCGGCAATATTATATATTAAAAATATATTTTAAAAAAAAATAATAATAATAATTTAATATAAAAATGATTTTAGAGCATTTTGTGGATTTATATAATATAATTACTAATATAATATACTTAATTTTTTTTTTCCTGAGAATATAATATACTTAATTATTAATAAAAACAATTTTAATAATGTAAATTCTACTATTATATAATATAATATAATATTAAATACTCAATTTATTATTTAATTATAAATTAATGTGGATTTATATAATATAATTACTAATATAATATACTTAATTATTAATAAAAACAATTTTAATAATGTAAATTCTACTATTATATAATATAATATAATATTAAATACTCAATTTATTATTTAATTATAAATTAATATATAATAATACATATATATTCATTATATATAAATAAAAGTCATATATACAATATTGCAATAAATAAATAAATAAAATTATATATATATAGATAGATACACACATATACACGCCATACTAAAAATGATATAATATTATCAGCGGAAAAAATAATAGTATCACGGTATATATACCATACCACGAAAAATATATTAATATTAATGATAATATAAAGATTATTAATATATCATATTGATTTTATTAGCTTGTTATTGTACATTATTAAAATAGAATATTAACTTTATTAATATACATTATTAACTTCATATAATATATATTATTAATATATATAAACGCCACAATGGAGTCTCATTTCTGACCAAACAGATCCAATCTCATGCAGTTCATGTTTGCAAATATTAATTCCAAAATGGTGGGTACATTGTTGAGTTGATCCTAAAATGGAGGAGCTGCTATAATGGTTAGAAAAGGTTGCATGCTCTGTGTTCGTGTCCTAGATTTCCCATGAAAGTCCTGACTCCAGTTGGCCATCTACAGTCATTCATCCTTAAATTTGCTTGACAGCTCGATCGACCAAATATTTATTATAATGACAAATCAGAACATTTATTGGTTTGAAATCCAATAAGGAGAATAATATGAATGCTATCGATGCTAAAACAGTGCATCACATAACACTTATGAACACCTAACCATTACCATTGTAAGTTGTAACAGTGTATAATACCAAACTGCTGTCATCAGGGGATGTCTCCAATTATAATATGATCCCTCCACCTTTAAATATCGATTGGAGTAGAACAATACCGACTGAGCACAGTAAGAGCTCATGAGATAGGATATATCATATAACTTTGCCGCCACACTTGTCATTTAGAAAATATAAACTACAATTTATGTTGAAAGACCTCTTAACCTGCTACATTAAGCCAAACAGTGAACCTGCCAAATTAACACTCTAAAGAGCTTCAAAGCACTGTAACAAATTTGATTGTTTTACATACAATACATTGAGGGAACATGGTTTGCCGCAGCCGCCCCACAGTGGGAACAGGCTCTCCAAATCTCATGAGTACGGAAACAGTGAGAACAGGCTCTCCAAATCTCAAGAGCAGTGCCCATCCAACGCTGTTCTTAAGATAAGTGATCTAAGAACAAGAAAAATGAGAAATGAGCATCACTGTTCAAGGCAACGCCCCGCTAGTCTCTGCATCCAGCTACTACAGGATAGGAGGACCAACAATGGGAATGTCACTATCTGAATCAAGATCATTTAATGGCACACCAAACAACCTGAGTTGTGCCTCATCAGGTCCTCCTCACCTAACCTAAGCATTAAGTTTACATTCATTTTATTTTTTACTGTCATTTTTTCCTCAAACATCAGACTTTGGTCAAAAGGCAGCCTGGGAGCATCTCATTTTGTGGGAGGCACATTCCCTACTGCATTCCCTTGCACCTCCTCCCAGAAGGGGACGTGGGGAAACATCCCCCATGAAGTACCCACATGCTGAGAGCATGGGAGGTGCAAGGAGCACGTCCCCTACTCTCAGGAAAGAGTCCCTATATAACACTACTTTTTTGGTTTTTGGGCACATTAGCACCAAAACCTGTTCAAGTCCGGTCCAGGGGCAGTTCTGCAAAAAATAAAATTGAACTGGTCCAGACTGGCAAGTAATGATAACTACTGAGTGTACACCTGCACCACATGGTGTGCAGAATTAGATGTCAGTGAGACCTCGCCAGACAAAATCATCTTGGATCTGAATGGATCCCAATGGGATCAAACTCTGGATTATGAAAACACCAAAACTTTCAGGTGTAGAATCCGCCATGACATGAAGCATTTCATTGAAAACTGCCCATAGAAACCTCCTCATTCCAGCCAGGAGAAAAACCCGTTAATCAAACAACAGAGTGGGATGGAATCCAACAGGTGAAAAGGAGAAAGAAGAAAAAGCCTAACTAGGTTGGCCATTCAGCAGGAGATCAATTCTCCAAATGAAACTCCACCCAGGAAAGTGTGGCAAAAAAGAAATCACGGGTCTTTCGTGTGGATCCACAGAAGAAACTGCAGAACAATCCTGTATTAGATATCCTCATAGTAAAAGGATCCTCTACAATTGAAGCACCTATTCCAAGACCCCAGAGCTCACAAGAAATTATTAGTTTTCCCAAGCTTGATGAGGGGAATCCAGAGATGGTAGTTAACTGTAAATCCTTCATTATTATTTAGTTTTCTATTGGTTCATCCTGATAAAATACTCAAGGATCCAAGTTCCATCATGGGAATTGGCTGATTCAGTCTCCTCCCTACAGCTACAGTTATGGCTGGGGTGCCAGTAATTGTAATCCATATTCCTTTTTTCTACCCACCAAAGGAATTAAAAGAGAGAGAGAGAGAAGAAAAATAAAAACAGAAATAATTAAACATTTTAAACAGCACTCAAACTTGTAATAATATACAAACATATGATCACAGTCTAAATTAAATAAAGAACAATGCACTGCTACTCTAGTGCTATCTGTACAAGTCGGGAAATGCTTATTTGAAAATTTTAATTATGAAAGAACTTCCAAGGGATTCCTTGGACAAAAATTAGTTTGAAAGAGAGTCATCGAAAAATGACCTCTGTACATTTTCAATGCTTCTAAACAATGGTATATAATCCTAATGATTCCACTTGCCCATCCAAGTCCACAGTTGATACTACCCCAATTGGTGTTCCCCTTGCATGTAGTTATCAAAATTCACCCTTCTTAATTATCCCATCTGCCTAGAGATTAAAGCCTCAGCTCAATAGCCCAACATGCCCCTTTGATCAACCTTGTATGCACATTCTCTGCATGCTTCACCAAAATTTCAAGATCAAAGTTCAAACATGATACATGAATCATAGTGCATGGTTCTTATGAGATGTTTTATCCCTAGATTAGCAGCTGTTGCATGCAATTTAAAGAGTGCATTGTAAATATATGAAATGGACCTTGCCTCATGCACAATTTTTGCTGGTCCTTCTGTAATATTAGCATCAATAAAATATATGCCCAAGAATCAACAAGAAATATATCTTAAAGAACATGTACCTCGAGACAAATAAGTCATGCAAAGATAGGAATTGTGCACATGAGTCAGAAAAATGTTAAACTGCACTCAACTTCAATTTCTCTATGCAACAACTTCATGATTAATGCTCCATAGAACTATCCCAGACAAACAAAAATTTACTCTAACACCAAAAAGGGGGCAAAAAAACCCAATAAACTAAAACTACAGCCCATACACAATGAAATTACCTGTATTCTTCTCTATCAGTGTCTGAACCAATTCCCCGGAACCTTTTCATCTGCTTATCTTCTACACCATCACCTGCCTGAGAGCTCAAGAGTACCAAAGGTAACTTTTCATGATCTAGATTCTCATCTTGATGACCTGTGTCCAATCCCCTACCATCAACTTCAGCAGCCATAACTTTATTTCTGAAGTCCTTGGTCTCTCTAGAATCCTCATTAGTACGGCTTAGTCGGCCTTGGTCACGCTGATCTCTGTTTTGACTGTACTGATCATCACGATGTGAACCATAATCTCGGTCACTGTCATAATACTTGCCTTCCTTATAGCGGCTATCTGCTACCCTACTTCCCTCCCTAGAATGTTTGTTGTCATATTTGTCAGCAACACTATCTCGAGACAGTCGCCGTTCCCTATGTTTATTATCTTGAAGCTTATCATCCTTGCAATGGTCCTCTATATCTTTCTCTTCTCTATTCTTGTCATCTTTATGCCTGTCATCCCTATGCTTATCATCCTTGTGTTCATCCTCCCTTGGCCTCTGGTCTTTAAACCTGTCATCCCTTTGTCGATCATCTCTGTAAAAGCGTTTTCCTTCTCCATCTCTATCATCATCACGCCACCTGTCTCTCTCACCTGATTCATCTCTTCGTCGTTGTATGCGATTTTCAAGTTCCTTCTCAAGTTCAATATTACGGAGGTCGTCTTGCAATTGCCACTCTGCAGAAAACAGTCCAAGGACCATGAAATTTTCCTTAAGATTGATTATTGGTTGAAGGCCAAGCTGAAAAGAATAATTCAAATTGCTCTCAATAAGAATACTAGCGAAGGTACCCAGTGTACGTGTGTGGAAAACTGTTGTGGACACACTCAACCATTTACTAAAAATCAAGTGAATTCAAACATACCACAAACTGCCTGCTACAATTTCAGCGCTGTGCAATAAGATTACACACCAAATATTTAATGGAAGATTTTGGAGGTAAGATGTTTTAAGGTGTTCATTCATTTTGCTGTCCATCACTATGTTTCCATTAAACTCTAAGTTGCATGAAACGTGTACAAGTTTCGGAAACGGGAACGCTTGGAAACGTGACCCCCCCCAAAGCAGGTACGTCAGGGGAAACGTGGACTATATATTTATATATATAGTTTTTTTAATAACACATTATCTCACCATAAAACAAGAATAGGAGGTTAATTCCTAGGTAGGTTTAAAAACAATTTAGAGGTTAATTTGTTTTCATTTTCCATAAACAGATTTTTTAGATTTCCTATGGGTTTGAAGTCGCCCATGGGCCTTTGGAGGTTTCCTAGAAGTTTCCGAGAAGTTTCCGAGTTTCTGCGAGTTTCCAGTACCGGTACGTGGGTATTCTAGGAGTTTCGTGCAACATAGATTAAACTCCATATGCACATATATATGCACATATCTAAGTAACATACAGCCAGGAAAAGCACCAACACCGGAATAAGCTCAATAGAAATCACAAGATAAATAAATCAAAATAAATACCACACCACAACTTAGCCTGCAAAATTAACTCCATGAAAAGAACCTTAAAATAACAAGCAACAAAACGTTAATATAAGATGAGATTAAACAAGAACAAATGCAGGTAGCATTATACAGCAGTTGTCAATTGGGTCTAGCTCAGGTGGTTGGGAGGAATAATTGTTATACTCCCCACCCAAGCTCAATTCCCACAAGTAACATGTAGAACTCTTTATGAGTATATTGTCATAACGACCTTGAGCCCTATGCTGATAAAGCCTCAAGCTTCTGCAGAATTTGGTTTACCCTGGGTACCATCCTTGGAATGAGGGGAAGTACCCAGTGGGTTTCCCCAGGATATGTAGTTCAAGGAAAAAGAGTATCATTCAGCAGCAGGTAGAGGCCTCTCATAGTTCAACTAGCAATGGTACCCATCTCAATCTGGATTCAATATCTGCAATATATCAATCTACA
Organism: Larix kaempferi; assembly: GCA_027924585.1. Classification (NCBI taxonomy): domain Eukaryota; kingdom Viridiplantae; phylum Streptophyta; class Pinopsida; order Pinales; family Pinaceae; genus Larix; species Larix kaempferi. The sequence goes on along the minus strand of BSBM01000535.1, from coordinate 9,275,773 downwards.
ACAAAGCTAAGAGAAGAAATAAGGTGATAATAGCCATGTTATTACTCATTTGTAGATGGATAACTAAACTGAAATTACATGTAATCAAACAAATCCTAGTGCAAGCAAAACATCCAAAAGGTATCAATAAGATTGTTAGCTTGAGGAGAATTCATTTTTACAGATCACAAATTTTCACGCGAAACTTAGGAAACCTGTTATTTACTTTTTTTTGCCCAACATTTCGGACTTTCAAATTGAGTCCATCATCAGGAAATCACAACACAATTTGATTGAGATGGTTTCTTTTCTTGTGTGAGAGCTTTAAAAAACATTGATGATAAATAAGGAATAAGCATGTTGGCTCTGATCATCATTAATTTATTAATTTTATTTTATTGATAGCTGTTCCCAACCAGACTTGGTAGTGAACCAAATTCCAAAAGAGTGGGATCCAAGAGTAGTATTCTTGTGAACAAATATCCAGCGCAATGAAAAAACATAAAGTCTTCACAAAACAATAAATATTAATAATTATAACAAAAATCAAATGATGACATTAGATATTCCTAATAACCCTACCTGAAGGCAATGAGTGTCTTCTGCAAGCTCATTATTTGGAGAAGCTAATGCTACTAACAGGTTGAAGTTGGTTGAAACTTGAAACACCTACACTTTTAAGTACCTGAACCTTATCCCTAATTAAAGGTTTAAATGACTTTTCAAATGCCTGGGAGAATAAAATTACAATATGTCCTAAGTTTCCAACAGACTCGCAGTGTTTTTATATATGTCAGACATGAATGATACAAAATTCAGTCAATGAAAGGTTGAGGGCACAAGGTTATAACATAAATGATACAACAACAAGTACATGAATCATACTAAGAATGATAGATAACTAAGTACAAGAAAAGGTGCATGCCAAAACATTGCACTTTCATTTGGAAGATAATTCCGTTTTAAGTTTTTAACATAACAGTGTATGAGATGATATGGAGCATATTCATTTGGAAGCTTCATAAAGAACTATCAACCAAAATGTTTGAACAGGTTTGTTGAAATTTCAGATAGATCATTCTTTTAGCATTAATATCAGATACATAATAGATGCTGTTATTTGTGTTTCTTGTGAGAACAGTTTATGAGAAGCAAATTTGAAACATATCTCCCAAAACTATCCATCCACAGTATGAACCATAACCTTTTTCACTCCCATGGGCAACTTAACACAAACTACCTGTTAGAATAATACGCAGTACTAATCAACAAAGTATAAAAATTATAATATAACAGCATCACGCATATGTACTTTCAGCATGACACTTGCAGAAAACGATATATCACTACGGATGATGCATTCGAATCTGTCAACAAATCAATCAACTAGCATCCTTTTGAAGGGGAATGTTCTATAATATTTTGCTCTCGTGTCCCTACAGACAATCATCCAAAGAACAATTCTTAAAGAAAGGCATGCCCTACTCACTATGCTCAGCTATATTTACTTTCATAAAACAAAGTGTACAAAACATACTCCAAAGCACAGAATATGAGCACAACCTACCAGGATGTTTCTGCTCTTGCTTTAAAAGTGCCTCTTCCGGAAAGCCATCCTTCTCAAGTACCTGTTTCCTATTGCCTTCAAAATTCCTGAGAGGCACAGCCAAGGAACCAGTTGCCTTCTCGGGCTTCAAGTTGCGAACTTTTTTCTCTCTATCTGAGCTCCATTCCATGTCATGACCTAATGCCCCTTCATCAGACTCCTTGAATTCCTTTTTAGGCAAGCCTTTGTCCCATCTCCCTCTTGTTCCAGACCTTACCACCCCCACTTTCCCAGTGAACAAAGCATCGGAAATTGCCTTTTCCAATAGTGGTGACTCCTCAGCCAATCTTGAAGAGTTTCCCTGATCAACAATAGATTCTTGTGTTTCTCTCCTCCTCCCGCCTTTAATCCTACCACTCTTCACATTTGGATTCACTTGAAGTAAATCAGCAGTATCAATCACAGAAGGTTTACTGCTACCAGAACCTGTATCAGGCCCCTTCCCTTTCATTGACCTTTTACCTTTATCTTCAATCCTGGCATCGTCCTTATCATCGCCGACCCCAGCATTTCTATCCGAACTCTCTGAATCTGTCTTCAAATCCTTATCTTTACTGCAGTGGAGATAAGCAAGCAAAGAAAGCGCATCACCCTGTGCCTCGCCTCCATTCCACCGATCTGCAGACAAAGGAGGAGGAGAGACAACCGAGGCATCAGCTTCAACCACCTCAGTGGGCTCTCCTCTTTTTTTCTTCACAGAAAAATAGGTCGCCGAAGAACTGCCCGGGCCAAGCTCTCTCGGTTGTGGCTGCGATTTTCTCTTTTGGATTTCATGTCTGTCTCGCGAAAATTCAACCTTTCCCTCATCTCTTCCCCTTTTGCCCTCTATTTTCGCCTCGGGGAGCAACTCAGGGCCATATCTGGTATTCTCGCCATCGTCCGAATCTCCCGAATCTTTCACAGACTGCTTGTGATGCTGCCTATGAGACTTATGCCGAGAGCCGCGAGGCATAGTGATCAAAATCTCTGTAACCCTTGCAAACGCCGATCGTCACAAATTAATTTTCATTCCAACATTTTTTGTGGCCATGTACTCCATATAACCCTTGAAATTCAAATCCCCCACAACCGAAAAGCAAATCCTTTAAAGGCAAGGGAAATAACTCAAATTTTCCTATTTTTTTCACCTGGTGAACATAGAACCCTTGTAACCCTCGAAATTCAAATATTTGTTGAAATAAAACCAAAATTTTTAAAGGTACCAAAAAAATAGTCAGATTTTTCATTGCAACTGTAAATCCTGCGTGTACGAAAGGCCATAGCCGAGTCCTGTCCGTTTCCAGACTAAAACTCGTGTAGGAATCGAGACGCGGGTTCCATAATTTGACCGGCGGAGGAAGCCGGAGGGTTTGCGGGGTTCCAAACCGCGGACCAAACGCAATTCATAAATTAAGGAATCAGGAAAACCTCTTACCCGTGTTTTTGCCCGATCTCTGTAAAATTCGCTCCAGATTTAGCAAATTCCGGGTGTTTCAGAAGCTCTCGCGTGCCCAATCATTCTGACGGTTTGACCGGGAGGATCGAGCCCGCTAGACTCCGTCTCGCTCCGTCTTCTTCGTGTCCAATAGAGAACAGTATCGCTCCGTTGCCGGGAGCTCCCTTACCTACGAGTTCCCATCGGTTTTCTTCATTTGTTTTTCTTCGGGTATCTGTCAACTGACGGGAGCTCTAATCGTCAGTAGGGATGGTAATCGTCTACTGTAACATTTTGTTCGTATGTCGATTTTCTGTCCACTGACGCAGCGGGTTGTCGAACCGGATATGAACATTTTCCGCCACTGACGAAAATAAATGGGTTGTGTATTTTCTCAATTTGTCAGATTCCGTCTTTTGACTTGGCCTGTCAGTTGACGTAAACTTACGATTGGTCCAAGGACGAGTGAAAATACGAGCTCTCTAAGCGAATGGTCACATGAATTGGGGTTGCGTTTCTGGACAAACCATTCCAAATAGCCTCCAATATGTTAAATTATATTTACAATTACGTTGAGTTATGAAAGTTTAATGTTTAATTTTTGAAGGGATGGAAATAAGATTTTAATGGAAAAAAAACTTAAAAATACGGAAATTTACACTTCAAGAAATTGGATCCCTCTTCATACCTAAATTTAAAATGAATCTACAATATTGAAAATAACAATTTTCAAAAATATCATAACACATGATATTGAAAATATTGAAAATAAAAAATACAACCACGTCCACTTAGTAACATACATTCCAAAAACCAATCTCTAATTTAGTAAAGTTTTTGGTGAGTATAATGCTTTGTTAATTCTTTAATGCTTTCTTAGTGGTAATAACTCATTTTACGTCACAATATAATGGAAATGTGTAATATAACATAACATTAATTTAAGTTATGTCAACCAAAAAATGATGATAATAATAATAAAATAATAAGATCTTATTTCTTTGCTTTTGGATGGTTTGTTGAGTGACGACGATATGCTATAAATGTTTTGGCCTAAGACAAGTCATGTATTTTTTGCTTTTTGCATAATGTTTGTAAATGTTTTAACCTAAGCTAACCCACCTAAAAGAAAAAGTGCATAGTCTGTGTGGTTGCATATTTCTTGTTTTTTTTACATTGTGCTTACATAGGTTGTATTTGCGGCCCACCTTCTTATATCAAAACCTTTTACAAACCGTTAATATTAACATTGAAATAAAGCTTTGTTTATTATTTAATCACATTGTCGTATATATAGAGAGAGAGATTTATACATCTATTTTTATTTATACATATATAAGAGGGATCAAATTCTTATACGTATATATAAGAGGGATTTTATATATATATATATATATATATGGACAAAATTAAAATTCTCCCACTTTATATTTTGAGAGGGGTTAAATCCTTGAAAGTGCAAATATTTTTTCATATTTTTGCACTTTAAAAAAAGTTTACATCCAAATTATTTAGCTTCTTGATAACATTATAGATAACAATTTTCAAAGATATTGCATAACGCGTGACATAGAAAACATTGGTGATGTTACCGGAGGGGAGTGCAACCACGTCAACATGGGAACATGCACCCCAAAACCAACCTCTAAGTTAACAAAGATTTTGGTGAGTATAGTGCTTTGCTAATTCTTTAATGCTTTCTTTATGCCAAGGACTCATTTTACATCACAGTATATTGTAGATGTGTAATATAACGTAACACTAATGTGTCATAGGTCAAACAAAAAACAATAATAATAATATGATTTTATTTCTTTGCTTTTGGATAGCTTGTTGAGTGACAATATGACAATAAATGTTTTGGCCTAAGTTAGACTACGTAAAAAAAAAAATTCATCATGCGTGTGGTTGTTTTGACCCAAGTTAGCCCACAATTTTTTCCCCAAGAAAAAAAGCATAATCGAATTATATTAAAATTGAATAACATTGTTCAAACGTGGCCAAAGACCATACAGAAAATTGTTACTGTGTTCTAAAGTAATTCAAAAATATGTACCTCATCAAGAGTGAAGTTTCGACAAGAGATCAAAAATTTACATATTTATAAGCACAAAATCGTATACTAGACTCGTATGATCAAACTATAAAAGCTAGAATAGCATATCAAAAAAAAATCCATGTTGGCATAGGAGCTAAAACTGTTTCATTGATGTTATCCTATATTCATGTCCACTACTTCCAAAATCCCTCGTCAATCTGCACACCTAACTTGGGTAGAGCGTCGACCTCCATGTTTGTTTCCCTATAAATATGATGAAAAGAGATAGACTAATACAGACCGATGTATCTAAGGATATCTTCAAATAATGGTTTCAAAAGGAGATTATTTGGTGGTTTCCTTTGTCTAAACAAATCTATCACTAATAGGTAATTCTCCATATACTTGTAATTTCACCACCCCTTTAGAGAGGGCCAACATAAGAGTCAATTCCAGGGCCTTCAACTCAGCATAATTATTGGTTTCCCTCCTAATGCAAGCAAAATATTTGTGCCAGTGATTGTCTTAGAAGAATATAATGCCACCTACTCCCTCGGTACCAGGTCTACCTTGAGAAGCACCATCGAAGTAGCACCAACTGCCATATTTATCTATCTCCTCCTCCTGAATGATCCTCTACTTGGTATGGTCGGTTGATTATGGGAAATGATCCATAATTGCGACACTTTTTGTGGCATAAACCATACGAGGAATAAAGGTGTCCTCAAAATAGCCTTGTTTCAAACTAGCCATACCCCCCAGATAATCATAGCTGGTAGAGCCCTGTAATATTTGTAAATATATGTATTTATCCAGTTCTAAAATGCTTCATCGAGACTTTCACCGTGACAATTTAAATGTTGACCATAATAATGAGAGGTGCAATCCCACATATTGAGTGTATAAGAACAATTGACAAATAAATGAGTAATATTTTTAGAGTCATTGTGGCATAATGGGCACCGACTGGGACCACATCCAATGAAATGACTCAATCTTTCACAAACAAGAACATTTTCAACAAGGGCCGACCATAGAAATAATTTGGCCTTCAGTGGACACTGGAGCTTCCAAATAATTTTGTTCCACCAGGGCGGTTCAAGTAAGTCCTCCTCTTCCCGAGCCATGATATATCCCAATCTTGGATGATAAGTGACACCAGCGACGTTTTGTGTCCAAACTAGTGAATCCATTCTGTCACTGATGCGGATATGATAACCATGTAAATCTTTAACAAAAGGTTCCCATAATCTTTTGTGTCCTTCCACAAATCCCAGGTCTTCAACTATTAACCATCTTTATTGAGTAGGAGTAGTGTTGTGTAAGTCATGAATCTGGTATAAGTAAATGATACCACGATCATGTATAGACTCTGTAATTTCTTCCGGTAGGTTGTGGGAAACATAACAACCAACCCATGGGTCTTGTCCAATTCTGAGATGCCTACCATTTACAACATCCCAAGCAAGCTAGTCCCCAATGATATCAAAATGAATTATGATTGCTTTCTACATGTTTGAAACATTCATGATAGATAGGTTCCTTGATCTGATCCAATCTTCAGTTGATTACAGATGGATATACTTATATTGGATGACTTTAACCCATAATCCATCATCAGATAATAATCTCCAAATACCTTTTGCAGCTAAAGCTCTTGGGAAACATGGGAAGTCTTTAATACCCCATCCACCAGATTCTTTTGGTACAGACAATTTCCCCCAAGAGATCCATTAGAAAGCTTTCTTATCCTCTGAACCTCTCCAAAGAAATCTAAACCATAAATTTTCAATATTATCCATAATGTCAGTTGGAATGAATGTTATGGATTCCCAATAGACAGGTAGAGCTTCAAGTACAAACTGAACCATAATAAGTCTTCCTCCATGTGACAACCATTTATTACACCACGGGTTAAGCTTACTTTCAATTCTATTAATCATCCATAAGAAATCTTTTCTCAAATAATCATTTGGTTTGATAATAAAACCCAAGTAATTGAGCCCATTGGTTATGTCTACCATCAAGAAATCGAATTGAGCTACGATCCAATCTGAAGAAAGTTAGTCCATATTCATAACTGAAACAATAGATTTATGCACATTGATAATCATACCTGTAGCTATAGAGAATAGGAAGAGAATCTTCTTGATCTTCATTATATCCATCCTAGATCCGTCGATAAAGAGGAGAATATCATCTACAAAGAGTAGATGTGTAATGCAAATTGATTCACTGATCTTAATTCCCTTCAGGCTTCCCGAAGCTCTAACATGAATGATAGATCTGCTAAGGCCCTCCATAATCACAATGAATAGGAGAGGGGCAAGAGGACAACCATGTCTCAGTCCTCTGTCGGATCTGAATAAAGAAGAAGCTATACTGTTTATAAGGACAACGAAAGATACAGATTGGACACATGAAAGAATCCAATTCACCATAGATAAATCGAATTCCTTTAGGAACAGGACCAGTCGAAGAAAGGTTCAATTAACCCGGTCATAGGCTTTGGAGAGATCCACTTTCATAATCGCAACAGCTATATGTTTCAATTTGGCAGAATGGGTAACTTCTTGTGCTATTCCGACGGCATCATGAATTTGGCATCCCTCGAGAAAAGCAAATTGTTCTGCAGAGACACCCTTGGATAGTGTACCTCTGATTCGGTTAGCTATAATCCTTGCAGTCAATTTATAAATGCAGTTGCATATTGAAATGGGCCTGGAGTGATCCATAGATGTAGAATTGTCAAGTTTAGGAATAAGGGTGATGAAAGTGGCATTGAACGTCGTCATGATTCTACCCTTAACTCTAGACTCTTCGATCACAACAAGCAAATCATTATGAAATAATTCCATAAAGCTAGAAAAAAATTCAACTGGAAAGTCATCTAGTCCAGGGCTTTTATCACTTTGCATGCCCTTCACTGCAACTTTTAATTATTGCATAGATACTTCTTCATTAACTGTCAAACTTTGATCATTAGTAACCATCGACAGGTAATGGGCTATGGTATTCAACATGGAATCAATGGATGCACGTTCATCTTCCTTGAACAAATTACTGAAATGAGAAACACCAACCTGTGCCAAATCCTTGAATCTGGATATTTGTCTGCCCCCTTCCACCTCAATTTCCACAGCATATTAGTATTAACTAGCAATTGCCCCAAAAGGTGCAAAGGTACGCCGAAGGGGAAAAAATGAAAGTAAGGTAGATTTGATTAAATGAAAAAGATAATAGTATTTTGTAGCATCAAGGATGAAACTACATCTTTTACATAATTCAATCCTAATAAATTAACAAATCTTAATAAATTTGCAAATGATGTCAATCATTGTATCTTTTATAAAAAATTAATTGTAAATACTCTAGCTCCAAAGGTTTCAATAAAAAATTAAGCAAATATTTCATAATTTTTAAAATTAATTTATTGTTAATTTTGATCATGTATTTAGAGAGTAACACTACATAAATGTAATTTCCAAGACATTGCAAGTTTTGAAGTGTTTTTACAATTTTGGAATGAAATAGTATTTCAAAAGTTACACTCTTTATATGATGTTACATTTCAATGACATTTTTATCGTTACATTACAAGATGTAGTGTTGTGCATTATCTAATCAATCAATCATTTCTCAAAAGTGTAGGTTGTATCACCTCTTTTTAATGCCATTTAGTTCATGGAAGGCATCCATTTAAAGTGTAGTGGTTACTGAAGACAAGATGAGTGCACTTTTGCAGTGGTTTGCAAATTTTATATTAATAAAGTTTTATTCCTTTAGAAATCAATATTCTTTTTTTAGAACACGTGTGCATGTGCATATATCCATGGGTTCTCCTTTGCCACTTTTTAACCCATCAATTTTGTGAAGGATCGTAACGTATAGAGACTATTATAGATATATATGCATTGATACTGGTAAATAAATAACACAATAGTGCAATATGAAACAAATGACATTAGTACCAGTTCTAATACTTGGCTCAACATCCATAGTATGATCACCTTCATGCGAGTGTGGTAGTGTGCACAACTCTATAACACATATGTGCACATGGATAGATACTACACCAGTCCTAGTAAAACTTTATATTTAAATATTTACAAATTTATATATAATAATAATAATAATCTATATGAGACCCCTTGTTTGTGGGACAAGAGACCCCCTTTGTTTACAAAGACGTATGACATATATACCCTAGCCCTTCTTGATTTGAACTTGGAATTCGATCATGTAATCTTTTTTCAAATTGTAATTTTTAATTGATAAAATTACATTTTTACCACATAAATAAATTCATATCTTTGAAATTCTCTTGTTGCATTGGGATTGATATCTATTGCCAAAATTATTTCTTCTACTATGAGATTTTGCATGCTTCAAAGACTTGTGTTTGCTATAATGCACATAGGATTCTATGCACAAAATAGGACCTCTCTACAGTGAAACTTTTCAGGTTTATTATGGTATAGAGTTACATTATATAAAGTTAACTTTAAATGGTTGTTCTCAATAACAAATAGAAAGCACATAAAAATTTATATGCTTGTAAAAAGTCTTGGCACCAACCCATAAAACCCAGGGACAAACCATAGACATAAATTTTCTGAATGGTTTAGATTAGAGAAACGACCTATAAGAATTTTAAAGTATGTTATTAGCTAAATTTATGTATGTAGACAGGATTGGATTCATACAGGATCTATATTTTAGTGAATCACATGTGCCACTGAAAGTGGCTTGTTGTACAAGTTTTTGCAATTGATGCAGTTGTAGGATTTTAATGGTATTTAGTATCTAACATTTGGAAATTAGTAGCTCGTAGTGTAGAAGTATTGCATCTAGCAATGCATAATCATTTTAAATTCAGCAACTAATTCTCATTAAACCCGGGAATATTCAGATATTTGGAAACCATTTGACTATTTAGATATTTTACACTTGGTATGTGGAAATGAAAGTATGTTGAAGCTAGATATTTTTGCACTCAATAGATGAGATGGTTGGATTGTTTGAATAGCAAGAAGATGAATCGGCCCCTCCAGTATGCCACAGGAAGTGTGCATATGTAGCAGCACAGAAAGGATTCCAAGGTTCTTTATTTATGGCATATAAGTATAATTTATCTGTTGCAAGTAAGTCACCTCTATCCAACCAAAGAAAGTTTGCAAAAATTAACATTAGCTTCTCCATCAACATAATAAGATTGCACAGCTCCTTAAAGGTTTGTGGATCTACTGCAATAATAGAAATTGCATTTGCACAGCTCCTTAAAGGTTTGTGGATATGCTGAAATAATATAAATTGCATTTATGTTTGGTGAAGGAAACAATGGAGAATACAAGCCCTTAGCCAGTAGTAATACCAAAACTTGCAACTTAAAAGCTACCTTGCCAATACATAAGACGTTTTTCATTGCAAGAGCTATGATGGGGTGGAGTAGAAGTGCTTGAACACTTTATCAATTTCATTTGAGTCTGCCTGTAGCAGATCAAATCTTATGTCTTCTTGTTCCATTCCTAAAATTTTGATTGTTTTATATGGACATGTTTTTCTTAATTAGATACATATATTAATGTTCAACAAATGACGAAAAATAGGTCAATGGGATTAAAAGAGTACATAAAGAAAAGAAAGGTACAATGTGCAAAACATATCCTAGATTAAATAAACTAAAGCTAAGATTTGTCAATTGGGTCTAGCCCGAGTTAAACATATCCTAGATTAAATAAACTAAAGCTAAGATTTGTCAATTGGGTCTAGCCCGAGTTGTTGTGGGATTGAGTATTATCCTTCCCTCCCGGGTTCTATTCTTGTAAGTGACATGTTGAGCTCATAATGAGTATATTGTTGTAAAGGGGGTTTGATATTTACCTGGAAATAAAACTAAAGCTAAGAAGGAAATTAGCTACTAGATCACATGGGAAGTCCTGATGAACGCAACAAAATACAAGATGCAGTATATAAATAGGCTGAAGTTCCATATTACATGCTACCTTCTAAATCTGCACTTTACAAATTATTCAGTTCTTTTCCAGCACAAGGAGAGATTCCCTGTAGGATTGCCAATCTGTCATTTATGCCATGTAAAAATTTATGGTTTCCAATTATGGTGATTTTCAGTGAATGAATACCTTCTCCAAGGGCTATGGAGTTGGGAGCAACACTAAGTGCTTGGACCTTGACTATGATGGAATGATAACTCAACAAACACACTAACAACACTGTTTAGCAGTCATGACTGATTTGAAATGCCAAAAACCCACTAACAAGTCAGCTTAATAAGGCACTGGAATTTGACAATGGAAAAATAAACCACACAAAAATCGTTTTACACAATGACGAGGAAAACATAACACCTTGAGAAATACATGAAACATGCATTTAATTGTAGATTTTGAGTTGGTAAATCTCCAGATTGAAATATAACTCCATGATGTCCTAGTGGCTTGGATTGAGAGGTCTGCATTAGATGCTAACAAGTTTTCAGTAATCATGTCTAATATGCTTATTAAGATTTACATTTTTTTCAGCATACTGCAATACAGAACCTACTCCCCAAAGTGGAAACATAACAAATGAATACATTGATTTCGTCTGATCTTAAATTTATCAATCTCTTGAGCAAATCTTCACTGAACTATTTGTTTTTCATCTGCTTCCAGTAAGTTGTCTCCCATGCCCTGTTTCCTTCCCAATCAATTAATCTGAAAGCAGATGTGGGTCTTCTTCGATGATGATACTTGATGCATACAAGCTATAACATCAAGGAATCAACCAACCCCTGTTACAATTGTTAACAATGAAAACTCTCTTCACAAGCTTTATGTTCTTGGACTGCTTCTTTGTGGCCCTAAAATAAATAACAAAACTGAGAATTGAACCACAAATTAGAAAAACTATAAAGGTCAAATTTTGAATTTTGTGTATAAAGCTTTCAAATGCCTGTTAATTCAGCAACTACTCACCTGATGTTCTATAAAATATGGACTCTAGGGATGCAAATAGAGAATTTGGTTGTATTTATTTGCTTGCATTTTCACTGTTGGATACACAACTCCTGTTTATATATATAATAACATCTAATCGGCTCTCTTGGTTCCATGATGAATTGCTTATTAAAGGAATCTGCCAACCCCTGTTACAATTGTTAACAATGAAAACTCACTTCACAAGCTTTCTATTCTTGGACTACTTCTTTGTGGCCCTAAAATAAATAACAAGACTGAGAATTGAAACACAACTTAGAAAAATTATAAAGGTCAAATTTTGAATTTTGTGTATAAAGATTTCAAATGCATGTTAATTCAGCAACTACTCACCTGTTGTTCTATAAAATATAGACTCTAGGGATGCAAATAGAGAATTTGGTTGTATTTATTTGCTTGCATTTCACTGTTGGATACACAACTCCTGTTTATATATATAATAACATCTAATCAGCTCTCTTGGTTCCATGATGAATTGCTCATTAAAGGCCCCCATTCTTTGTGATGTGATGTCCAATAAAGGATCTTATGAACCCCCTCAACTTGCACCCCATCCCCAGTAGGTACAAAATGGCCTCCGAGAACAAATGATCCAGATACATGGATCACAACAACATGTTTCCCATGTACACAACACTGAATATTTTCCATTACATGAATAAGCCTTTCATATGGGCTATCACCAATCAACATGCTATGTATTCATGATAGAGTATTAAATATATCACAAACTCTGTATGTGTGGGAAATATCCCAGTAGATGAAACCTGCTGCTGTTGAAGTGGTTGTTTTTGTTTTTCATCTAATTGACAGCTTTCAATACCTATATAATATCAAACTATTTAAAACACCATTGGGATTTTTCTAATACAATTAAATTTCAAAACAAATATCACGCAGCATTCCGATATATATTAATACAATTAAGTTATTTATCAATTTTCTCAAAATTTATAGCAACACTAGTGCAAAACGATAGTGAGTATTTGGCAAAATGAAGGGTAAAAGAACATGCGTCATTTAGGGAGGATCTTTAGGCACCCTCGAGGCAGGATTTGACAATTCGCGAGGCTTTCTATTGGCCCACAGTGCAAGAATATCAAGCTGCGACAGCGAGGTGAGAGATGATAAAATTCGACCCGTGAGATTGTTGGCAAACAAATTCAAACCCTACAGACTTTGTAGATTATCCTTCCATCAGGGTCCAGATGACTAAGAGAAGCAATTACTCCTATTCCAAAAGAAATTTCACCAACGAGTTAATTGTAGCCGATATAGATCCATTCCAGTGTCTGTAGATTCTTCAAAGCAGAAGAAATTTTTACCATTAGCTCGTTTCCTGCAAGTGTGCACTAAGCTCGTCAGAGTAGAAATTTGAGGCAGAATAGAGCTCGTCAGAGTAGAAATCTGAGGTAGAATAGTCCCCTCTATACATTTACTTCCCAAATCAATATAACTGAGACTCTGGTACAGCCAAATATTAGAAGGAATCACTCCAGATATCATATTATTGTAGAGATCCAAGACCATCATTTTCAGACTCGACAGGACAGCGAGAATTGCCCCAAAAAAATTGTTTCCATGCAGAATGAGTTCCCTTAGACTCGAGCAATTTGCGAACTCGTCTGGAATCGAGCTCAAGAAATTATTGCTAAACAAATTTAGAACACGAAGATCCTGTAGCTCTACAATGACTGAATACAAGGTTCCAGTTAAATTCTTTCCATGCAGATTGACGGCAAGCATTGGCCCTTGTAGCTGCGATTTGCAGGTGACGCCAATCCATGTGTATGGCGACATTCCTTTTCCAGTCAAAAAGAGAATTAAGTGGATCCTTTACTATGGATTTGAATTTGAGTAAGGCATCAACTTTCCCATTAGCCTTCACTGATATCCCTCTAAACAACCATACCCAAATCACACAAACTAACACAATGATCTTAGAATTCCCAGGCACAACATATCCATGTAGCTCGATCTCAATTATCTCAATGCACAATTCTTGGCTATCTTGGCATGCAAAATAGAAATGAGCACAAGAACCACTACGACAACCCACCCATTTATACTGCATAAATTCATTAAAAGTTCAAAATTACAAGCTCAGCCCTTCATTCAAAACTGCTTTGCAAATTGGATCTATATTACAATACTTTACTTCTAAGGATCTTCCAAACATCCATATAGCATCAAGAGATTTACGTTTAGACAAAGGAAGGCCTGTGGGCCTATTTTGATGGGCCTGCATGTTTCCTTACTGGTTTTGTTCCTTATTTAAGTAAGAGATATGGTTTTTTGTCTAAAGGTAATTTGGGATGTGGTACAAACAGCGTGGATGAGATCAACTTACAAATTACTATTTTGCAAGTGAAAGGAGATTCCCTTCTAACTATAAATTGGATGAATGATGCAGTGCGTATGGCTACGGATGAATGATGCAGTGCGTATGGATAAAGAATTGTAGGGCTTGCAGTCACTATGCCAATAAATCGACTTTCAACATATGAATAGAGATCAAAATACCGAAGCTTATGCACTTTTTAAAGCTAGACTGGATCTAGAGGAAAAAAAATGTCCTTGAAGAATATGGAAATGATGTTCTGCAAACTAGTAGAACAGACCCGTTTACAGTCTTTTCGAACCCTATATGTTATGTTTTGGACACAGTTTTTTGAATCATAGTCTGAAAAGTCTTATGTGGATATCTCAGATGTTACAGACTTGACTGAACGTATAAAACAGGTTTTGGGAAGGGGAGGCTGTTATGTATTAGATGCCATGCACGCGATAAATGTATTTTGGTTATATTTGAATTAAAATACCTTCTTTTTTTATAAAATATATATATATATATATATATAACAGTGTTTTATCATCAAATACAACAAACACTACCAAATCCACATAAATAAATATATAAAAGAATACAAAGGTCCAAAGAAAAAACCCATCGGGAAATCCATTGCCCAAGCTAATTCACCACTGAAAGAGAATCTATATTCAATATATAATAAACCTTCAGAGTCCAACAATTGGAAGACCTTGCCATTAACTCATATCAGTGCTTACTTTTCCCTGCCATATCTCATGTTATTGCTAATACATTTACTCAAACGTTGAAAGAGCAACTCAATGGTCATCTCGACTCCCACTCTATTTCCTATCCATGGCCACTATCATTTAAATATTTTGGATAGTAATTTTTGAACAACAATACTAACACTGTAACTGTATGTCTGTCAAGCAGGAGCTCTATAATTAGGCTTCATGAAAAACTGTAGAGGTGGTGGAGGAGTTTTGGAGATCTTGGGGCGGTATCCTTCTTCCAATCCAAATACCCACCTTAATGAAAAAGTCGATGGTATTCACAACCGTCTAGCTAAGACACATGGTGCCTCTGAACTGAGCATGTCCATAACTCAGGTAAGCGCCCAGGTAGTTCAACAACTTCTGGTTGCATTGCACGTTCAGATCATTGTGGGTGTGGGTGATGTGATGCAATAGTCATGATCTTTACCGCAGCTGTCTAGCCCATCACAGGGAGCTTCTCCATGGAATCCAGTGTAAAACACTCCGCAGTATCGCCCATATCTCAAAATAGGGGCCTCTGCCATTAAGATATATAAGTAATAAATATTTTTAAAGAAAAAACTTTGTTGGAAATGAAAAGAATATATGGATGACATCTCAGAAGATATACATACAAGGAATTATTAATGTTAGTAATTGGTTCACCTAGAATCAATAATTACACTTATAGTAAAAAATATAATATTCCATAACTCGCACCCATTGCTGCAGTCCTCCTGCACATAACTAGAATTAATTCGCTGACATTTTACTAACAGTAAATGGCATGGCATAAACTTTGCAATTTACCTAAGAGATCCATGAATTGAATAATGTTTGGAATCGAAATAATTTCTTAAAGCATTGAATATAATTACCAAGAGCATGGAAGAGCTGAGAAAAGACGACAATTTGGTGATGTTATGTTCTTAAAAATTCCTCCTTATTTTGGGAATTTACCCAGTCTTCCTCTTAATTCTCTAATGAAGGATCACAAATAACATGGGTTGTTTAGTTAGAAATTTTCAAAATATGAGTTCTAAACACTCACCTTCGTTAAACCTCCTCTTATTTCTCTAATACCCTAATAGTAAATGGCTTTATAATTAATAAAACGTCCCTTGTGGAAAATTTACCATTTCGTTGAGAAACTGGATCAATAGTTTAAACTTTAAAATGACGTGGTTCTATTTAACTTCAAAGTCCCTCACCCCTAGTTTACCTGCCAATCAGACCAAAAATATATATTGAGAAATGTAAATAACCCTGTAGCAACTCGGGTAGTATTTGCACTTCCAAAATGACGAGTGACCTCTGACAATTAACTAAAGCCTTTTTAACCAACTTGAACAATATCAAATAGAAGGGTACAAATTAGCTCTGAAAAGTAAAGAAAATTAGAAGATATTGAACTATCAGCTAACCAAAAAAGCGACTCTTAATCCCTTGTTCTCAAACCCTCATCTTTTTCACACTGCCTTGAAAACATTTCAGAGTTCCCAGACACTCAGTAGCTGTAATTGTACACCATCAGTAAAAAGAGGATTGGGAACCAAATTCTACGGAGGCTAAAGCTTGTACATCCTCACTCGAAGTAGGTCCTCTAGCAAAATAATTAAGCTTAATAGGTAAACCTTAGCCGTACATCCACACCACAGTTTGTTAAACTTTTGATTAAAAGTAGATTGGACTACAGGCCACTAGGCACAAGCAAATTAATTAAGGCGAAATCCCTCCGAGTTTCATAGTCACGTTCTGCATCATAAATAATTCGTCGTTTGAAGACTTATTTTTCTTCTCCAAGGGATTCAAACCGAGGTTGCTACTTTCTTGGAGGAAGACTCCAATCACACTCCACAGAACTACCCATCAACTTTACATTATTCTCTCACACCGCCATTGTAATTTTAACACATAAATATAAATTAAGCATAAAAAATAATTTAAAAAATACATAAATAATGACATCATATTTAATTAGGTCGGAGCAGCTAATTTCCAGGCCAGGCTTAGTCTTTTTCAAAGAAGACAAAAAAACATGGAACCTGAAGCTCAGGGTCCTTTCCATTAAAAGCATAAATGTTGTAATGATCATAAAATCTCGTACCAATACCAAATTATATCTGAATATAAGAGCAGTGTGTAGTGAACGGCCCTTGTGTAGGAAGAAGTGGCTCTTAGTGACCTAGAAGACAATAATTTACGATGTTCGAGGGTTGAATCGAATTACAAAGCTGTTACAGTTTTCATATAAGTAGGGAATCAAGAGAAATAAAAGGTTACACAGATAGGTTACACAGCCATAAAGGTTACAAGGTCATATAGGTTACACAGATGATTGTCTTTTCTAACAAGTAAATTGCGTAAATGAATGGAAAGTCATCTACTGTATTCCCCACTCATTCAATACTATCCAAAACATTTATTCATCCATGGGAATGCACAACCATAAATTTTAGCAACAACACTTAGCTTACATGTATTCTTAATCTTACAAATTTTAAATACATTAGATCTCTATAATATGAATAACCGTTTACATGCACACACAAGTGCCCTGCAATTTCCATTATTTTAAACAAGTGGCTTGTTGCATGCAACTAGTCAAAATACTCAACCCTAACCATTTGAAAGATTCGGCTTATATGCAGCAGGGAAGCTATTATATTTTCATTTCATGAGCACATTAAACTTTAAAAAGGAATTGATGAAAAAGAGATTTGGAAATTACCAAATAAGTCTGTTCACTCACAAACAAACAAGAAACATTTTCTTTGTCTAGGCTAATGATACATGGATTTCTCCATATTGCTTGCTTGCTAGTCAATGACAATTTAACATATAATATGAGCAAGTTCAAAATTGTTTCCTAAATCTAAATGTTTATTACAATACCATACCTTTATCTCAATAAACATACAGCTATCGTTTCCTTCTCATTTATGAATTTGCACATGTTATTTCATTGCAATTCAAATATTGGCCCATTTCCTTCTTTGTGGTATATTCTGACTAGGATTTGTATTGGCTTATACTCCCCACCCAGGTTCTATTAACATAATCTACGAGATAGGATTTGTATTGTTATACTCCCCACCCAGGTTCTATAACATAAGTGACATGCTGAAATCATAATGAGTATATTGTTGTATTGGCTTTGAGCCTTGTTGTTGACTTGCCCTTGTGCCCTAAAAAATATAGGGTTTACCTTAGGTACCATCCTCGAAATGAGAGTATGTTCCAAAGGGTTTGCCCCAGGATAGTTACCTGGATTCAAAAATTTAAACAAACAAAAAAACCCTAGAGGAAAGATTTCAATCTTTAGCAGTTTTATTTTTCTAACAGGGTCTAATTCGTATTCTTTTACAATATAGTTTTACTTAATTTTAGCATTTTCTTATGCATATTTCAATACATTTACATCCCATATGTTATAATGTTGATGTATTTTTTCCATATTTCAGAATTCATTCTATCTCTTATACATCTAAGATGAGTGCATTTGACTTACTCTATAGCTTTAATGTGATGTGCCAATGTACCTACCATGAATAACAGAGACAATTCTTAAGATCTACGATCAAATATTGAAGTTTGGAGATACTTTGTTCACAAAAACTAAAGAAACAAATCTACACCAATGGTCTCAATTCATTTTATGGGATTTATGTTAACATATTTTCCTAACAAGGGAGACTAGCCAAAGAGGTCAAGCAAGAATTGTCCACCAAATTACATAAGAATATTTTAAAATGATGATCGTACTAACATAAACCATAAAGGTTGATACAACAAGGCTGTGCTAGTGCAGTCATAAAGATTTAATCAATAAATGAGTAGAGATTACTGGAAGTTGGTCTTGAATTTAAATACCAGTGAAAAGAAGAAGACACAAAACAAAGAAAAATGTTACAGCAAGAAACTTTCACAAAGTTGACAATTGCAAAAGAACTAAAGAAAAGCTTAGAAGAATAAAGCTAATAGAGTAAAACAAGAATCATGTTTGAGCCCTATGATAACCATGATGCAGTAGGAAAGCATGTCAATAATGGCCAATCAAAAGTGGGTTGGCACATCCACAAAGAAAGAATTTGGGGGTGAAGAAGAAATAAACAAAGACCTGACTGAGAAGGGAAGAAGCAATGAATCCCATTATGGATCTCAAGGGAGAGAAACTGGAAAATGTCAAGACAAGTACAAAGACAATAAAAAAGTCACGTGCATGTTAAGCATAATCAACATAAAGGATATCGATGGCACATCGAGGTCAACATGAGGGAGATAAAAGAGAGGAAATAAGATACTATATGTGTCATACAAACTGAAAGATTCTAAACAAGCGAAGATGAATGACAGGAAAAAGTAGTGATAAGGAAAATTAATACTGATTATACTAGATATATCAACAAAGATAAGTAAATTGGAAGTTGATGAATCATATCCAAATCTAGTATAGCAAAAGAAGTTTATGCAAGAACCTTAAATCGATTCAGAATTTCGAAATTACATCATAATTATATAGGCTATTTCAATGTCACCCAACCACCAAAAGGGTACTTAGACTAATTTATAAATTCTAAACAACAGAAACTCATTTGCACTTGAAGAGGCCAACTTGGAGAAAAAATAGTGATTGTCAATTGTGGTAGAACTACAAATAATTGGGTTCAAGGACAACTGAATCTTGAAAGTCCAACAAATTGTCAACTTTATATAACCAGGGAAATAATCAAATTTTAAAAACAACTCAAATAAATTTTTGGTGTGTTAATGTGATTAGAGGAAGCCACATCAAACAAGTTACACTACTTGAATATTAAGATTCAAGTTAATCAAACAGTTGTAAAGAGAAGATGACAACTAGGAACCCCAAGGATCAGCTCAATCGGTCTGTGCCACTGTTCACAAAACATTGCCAGTAATCCAATGCGAGGTGCAGGTCCTGACTCGATTCCACAGGATGAGGCACACTGAGTCTACACTGTCTGCTTTACACTGGGTACCATAATCATATCGGGGGAAGTGCCCAGGAGTTTCCAAGGGAGTTATTTCTAAGAAAAAAAGATGACACTTAGGAAATCAATACAACATAAAGGAACCAAGGTGGCCACTCTAAAAGGGATTCCGCAAAGATAATTTCAACATACAAGAAAATAAATAATAGAGTTTATTCAATCTCTCATGTTTTATAGAAGATCCCAACATACAAGGAAATAGTGCAGCCATACCTCAACATAAAGGAAAATAAATATTATAGTTTATTCAATTTCCTTGGGGTCATGTCATTTCTACCAGGAATAGCTCTGATAAAGGACAACCCTTGTGGTTTCCTAGATATACCAAATAGAGCTGGCAGGGGATTATAAGGCAAGCTAGCAGCTGGCTTAAGAGGCTGGTTCGGGAAAGCAGCTCAAGAAGAAGGGAACATGCACCATTGCAGGACCTCAAACACTACAGAGCAGGCAGAAATGTTTTCATTGCAGCTACCCAAATAAGAGAATAAGTAAAGAAAACCCTGACAGGCCTGTGCACAAAGGCTAGACAGCCTTCATCACATGCTTGAACAATTGGCAAACTTGCCAAAAGATTCGTCCTTCAAAACATACTAGAACCAAGGATGATCTGATACATACAAAGAGAGCTGTACAACATAATGACTACACCATCCTCAATTTTCCCAGCCAGCTGTGGAAATGAATCAACATCCTACAGGAGAAAACCCTCCCTGCACCTCAAGAACAGATTGAAAGAAGACCACGCCAAATGACCAACAACAGGTTCCACACAAGCAAAATTTGCAGGTTTGGCTTTTCATGTCCTACTATGAGTAAGGCAAAATTGGTATCTTAGAACAGCTCCAATCTTTTATTTAAATGTAGTACTTGGAAATGAATGCTCACTTTATGTTTCAAGGTTTAATCTAAAATTTCGTTTGAAGCCAAACTAGTAAGGGTGAAGCTCGAACCCTTTCTGTTATGGTTATGCTATTAGAAAATAGGGCCATCTTTTGTTTTACATCTTTAGGTCTTAGATCAGTTATGAACTCAAAATCTGTTTACTTGATAATCAAGAAATCCAAATGGCAGCTATGGGACCTGTATTAATATAAAAATTTCTTATTTTTTTCAAAACAAAAAATTACTGGCAATAATACAAATAATGTCACTAAGATGCAGTTTACATTTTCACATCTGAAAGAAGGGTTATCTATAGTTTTGGACCAACCAAGTCTTTCAATTTCTCCAATGCTCTCTGCCACTTCAACAAACAACCTTGTATGGCCTCTTACTGGGTTAATGTGAGCAACCACTGTGGCCACCATTTTCTGTTGTTTTTGGTAGGTTTGGCTCAATCGAGATGATCATGAAGAGATTTGTTCTTTCATAATTACTATGACTAGACGAGCGCTTCCATTCAAAAACATAGCGAGCATGATAATGCAAGCTTTTACGCTTTAATACCTCTCCAGGTATTTGGTTTCAGTGCCAATTTTCATATTTTTGAACAATAAACAGAATTTTTAAGATGAGAAAGTTACCACTTGGACTTCATTTAAGAAACTATCATCTAAACCCTCATTCTGAAATTATGGCCGGAGAGTTTTGATAACACTATCAACCACGTGTATGTAAACACTGGAGACGCTAGCGGCCATCTCTCGCTCCTTGACGATTCCCTTTGAAAGAGCCACTGTGCCAGACGGAGTCATACCCTAGCCCTTTGGTAAAAGACTCGGGCTGCTAAGAATCCTCCACCTGAAAATTTCCACAACAACATTTTCTTCAAATACAAAAAGAAAGCACGAATCTTTTATCTAAAGCCATCAAATCCTGATTTATAGAGACTGCTATATCAACTAACATCAAGTTCTACTGAATTAAGTCAAATTCCATGTAAATGGATCACCACAATGGCACTGTATTGACAAAATCTGGAGCATGATAATAGTATGTGGGGGAGGGGTTTGAAATTAATAAAAAAACGTGATTCAGTAGTCCAGCTGATTTTTTCGGCAACAAAAACCCTACGTGGTCCAGCTGTGTAACCTTTAGACAGCTGGGAAAGGACTAACCCAATTACACAGCTGGACTAACCTAAGCCGCGCCCAGGAAGATGGATCCAGAGGAAGCTTGAAGAGAAACCCTCTGCACAAAGTGACAATGACTTATGATTCCGAGCTTGTGTAACAAAGAAACCTGCGTGAAGCTGCTGGAATAGGCAAAACACGTAAGGGCGGTGCAGGAAAGGGCCGTGACAGGAGAGGGCAGAAGGGCAGTGCATTGAATGGCCCTAACAGGAGACAGGAAAGGGGAGAGGTGAAACCCTCTGCGCAAAGTGACAGTGACTTGGGATAACAAAGAAACTTGAGTGAAGCTGCTGCAATAGGCAAAACACATACAGTGATATCAAGGGTTTTGGATCAATTACATGTTCCCTGTGGCATCGAGGACGATTACATGTTCCCTATGGCATCGAGGACGAAGAAGAACTCGTAGGCAGAGGTGTGGCATCGAGGATGAAGAAGAAATCGCAGGCATAGGGGTGGTCGGGGTCGTCTCCCTCTTGTCCACCAGGTATAGGCCGTGTTGAAACGGGCAAGGGCAAGCGGCGAAGTGACCGGACACATATAAATTGAAACCCGAACACCCGGATCATGATAAACCTAAATCGATGGAACCAAGAGAAACATGTGGCGATAATCTAGTGGACCGACAGACGAGGAATCTCGCTACAGTGTTTATGGAATGTCTTCCCAGAAAGAATGCCTTCGGCGTAATTATGTGCCTGTAATGATTGTGGAAAAAATTGGTGTTATCGTTTCCACTTTTGAGCCAAATGTTATGCTCTTCAACTAAATAGTTTTCTCCTCTGTATGGAGAAGATGGCGTCTTCTAGATTCAAGAGCCCCTATATCCCTTTTCTAGTCAATAGATATGAATCCATCTAGAAAGGCAGAATGGAAGAAAGATAATCGGTCTTCAATAGTTCTCAATTCCAGGTCCTGAGATTTTCTTCTCTCTGCTTCCCAAGTAGTACTTAAGGGCTTAATCATTTTTAAATTGTTTAGGAACTATACTGCAACAGAGAGGGTATTACTTGGATCATACAGATGAAATGCCTGCTTAATTCTCAAAGTATAATCCTCATTGTTTAACCAAGAGGCATTGAATTTAAAAGGGCTCAGTGGTTTGCAAAGATCACCTTCCAATTCCATAAATATTGGGAAGTGATCAGAGTCACCCCCTTCCCCCACCCATTGTTTGATGCATGGAATCTGGTGCATAATACCGATATTGATCAAGAATCTATCAATTCTCTTGGCTATCCTGTTGTCTCATGTCCGCATGTTCCTCCAGGTTGGTCGCAGAGAGACAGGTGGAATGTCAAAGAGATTACCTTCCTCTATTTTTTTCACAAAATAATCGGACATGGAATCTTTATGATCATGATATCCCCATGTCTCCAATTTCCCAAGGGAAAAGTTCATATCCCCGTTGATAAGAACCTTGTTAGCACCCAAAGAACCATAACTGAAGAATCTCTTCCAAAAGGCCAATATGTGGGCATTGGGTATGTATATGTTTAGTACAGTAAAGTTCCATCCAAATTCTCTCAAGAAAAAAGAAATCCCAATACCAAAGGGGACAGACCATGTATTAGTGTATAACATATGGTTGGTCTACCATCCAGTGACTAGTCCATCTGACCAGCCTATGGTGTCCAAAATGGAGAAATTCCAACCCGGAATCAATGACTTTAATTCAACAACAAAAGTATTGCCTAAGGCGAGGGTTTCCTATAACAAAATCACCTAAGGATGATGACCAAGCACCAACCTTTTTAGAGCATAATTTTTGGAGGGGTGCCCCAACCCTTGACAATTGAGGGACATCAATAACATTAAGTAACCAAATTCTTGGGAAAACATGCTCTAAGGTTCCCATTAATCTTCTTTTGTTTGCCAAACCATATTTCTTTTACCATTGTATCCCTCCCTGATGCCATAATGGACCTTCCGCCTCTCAATTGGGATGATGGTGAGACTGGTGAGAGATAAAGACCTTTACCACATCTAGATCCAAGGCTAGCTTTTTTGGTAGATCAAGATCTAAGCGGATATCAAGAATGTATGCCAGATATGGATGAAAAACTAGAGATATGTGTGATAACTAGAGATGTAGATACTATGTCCATTACTGCAATGAGAATTTGGTCATAAACAGAAACGAAACCCACTCGCCCACGACCACCAGATCCTAACAAAGAGGGGTCAGTAAGGCCCGAACAACTTTCCTTTATAATCACATGGGACATATGGTTCAAAATTGGAGAAGACCCCTCTAAGTCAGAAGTATGCTTCCAAATCCGGGCTAATGAATCTAACTGATACGGGGAGCCACGAGGTGGTGTATTCAAGACCTCCAAAGAGGTATCTAGCGGATAGTGTGTTACATCCGGCTCCTCCAAAAAGGATAAAATCTTAAGTGGAGAGGATGAAAAATCTGGTGGGGTAAGAGCCATGTGATGAGGGATGAGGGGAAAGTGCTTCACAGAGGGAGAGGTTGGGGAAAGATGGAGACAAGGAGAGACCAAAGAATTAAGGAGGGGAGACAAAGACCCCAAATCTAAACCCGATACTAAAGGGAGGGGTAAATCAGATTCAAGGAGCATTAACTTTTATTTAATTCAAAATACTCTTACTTAAAAAAAAAAAATCAGATTCAAGGAGCAAGTGGTAAGAGGAAGGTCTTAGGGAGTGTGTACTATTAAGATCGTTACATATATGTCAGGGAGATAGGGTAATTGAGGTTTCATAATCTAAAGGTGAGTTCCTTTATGAAGAAGGGATAGCAGGTGAAATAATCAAGGAGGAAGTAAAAGGTGATCTCTGATACATACCCGGAAGAACAATAGAGGACTGCTAAGGTGTGACTATCGCATCATCCATCCGCCGTAGCTCCATGGTGGCCATCTCCATTCCCAAATGATTTCCAATGTGAGGTGGAGGAATCTCAGCTCCCATAACCAGATATGTATCATGAAACACAACCTCTGGATGAAGAATCTCTGTAAGGGGAGCAACTGTCTTCGGATTCGAATCTGTGAGCATGTATTCCTCTAAGTCCTTAGCTTTCCAAATAGTATTGGTGAATGGAATGTTGTAGTCTCAAACCAGATGTCCATAGATGTGGCATATATTACAACGATAAGGGATGCCAATGTAGTCCAAGTATTGGGTGACAGACAGAGCTCCTTTAGTTATAACCATATGGTTAGGTAAGCCATCTCGCAAATCAATATCCACTAGAATCTTTGCAACTGTCATAACCCCAGATTGAAGGAAAGACAGATCAATCGAGAGGAATACCCCCAACGAGTTACCAATTCTTTCAAAAATATCAGGAGACCACAGTTCGAGCGGAAGCCCCGACAACTTGACCCAAGTGGGGTGAATGAAAATTCTTTGACGGCGAGCGTCAAAATATGGATTCCATCTGCGCAGATTTAAAACTATGTTGTCTAGCATCCATACTCCTCCAAAGAGATTCATCGCATCTGTTGGGGAGCACAGTATAATCCCAACCATACCTTTGCTAGGGCCAAAATTATGGGTGTATATCCCAACATGGAGCTCCAAGTATCCTTTACCCATATTCTGAAGGTATCCAAGGAGGTTTTCCGCCCTCTAAAGCAACCAACTATGGCATATGTTGAAAGTGTACAGACTTCGAACATCTCCACATCATCTCCGAGCGCAAGGTTGATTGGATTGGGTTTATTTTTTATACAAGTGATAGGTCGCTTGTGCTTTATACGCTCAGTAATATTATAGAGCGTCACCTCCCTAATGGAGGGCCTCTCTATGTCAAGTGCCTTATCAAAACAAATAATGAGTCTCTCAAGCATCCCACTCTAATGAAACCTTCCCCAGTAGAAGAACATGAATTATCGAATCCTCTGCCTCCAAACAATACTTCCCTGAAGTCTCTCAGAGTTCCACCATAGATTTTATCCATACGAGTACTAAGGCAGGAGGAAGGAAAACGGGACCCAAGTAAGTCATAAGAGACAGAAAACCCAGAGTTCACTGGTGGGCTCTTAGGGGGAGTGAATGAAGGAATACAAGGAGGACTCCTTGGGCGACGGGAATCTTCATGCAGAACCATCATAACAAGTGCCTAGGACATATTGAAGTCATTAGCATACCATCTGTCTCCAAACCAGCCAAGCCACTTAGCAGGAAATGCTCAGGTATCAGGACAAAAGACAAAATAAGTCCACTGGCTTAATTAATGTCGATAAGACAAATAGAAAAGGCACTAAAAAACCTGACTAACAAGGTTGTCACGCAGTAGGTGACCTCTCGGTGACTCTTGTGTCACTAGTACTGAGTTTGCTATTTGAATTTGCCTTCGATATTCAAATTCGTTTTTCTTTTGTTTTAATTAAATAGTTACAACATAAATAAATATAGCGTCACTAATAAAATGAATATAAAATCTCTACATATTTCTCCATGGAAATGCACTCGCAAATGCCATTATTTATATCCTTTCAATTCTTACAATGACAGTATTTCAATCACACATAAATAAATACCAATCATTTATACACAGATGAATATTTATCTAAAAATATGACCAACTGACTGCAAACCAAGGACGTTCCTCCCAGCCTTAAGCTCTGTCAAGCCATATCTTTCTCTGATAGAGCCACCCCCAAGATGGGGCTACCCATCCACAAGAAGGTTCTGAGTTTTTGCTACATCTACCCAATCCTCTATTATATGTTTGGCTCTAATTCCCTATTATGGTGATGGTGATACAACCATTGGTGGTTTAGTTCTGATAGCAATGACGGTTCAACCTTGGAAGAACAATGAAACAGTGGTCCAGTAGCCCCAAAATGGGTGTCTCTAA
Source organism: Larix kaempferi (assembly GCA_027924585.1). Lineage (NCBI taxonomy): Eukaryota > Viridiplantae > Streptophyta > Pinopsida > Pinales > Pinaceae > Larix > Larix kaempferi. Next base: position 9,248,748 of record BSBM01000535.1, on the reverse strand, counting down.
TGATGGAAGAATGGGCTAGATCTCACTATTTATATGCATGGTTGAGACTAGCCAAGTGGCACCATTGTTGATGGGAACTAGCCACTTGGAATCCATGCGGTTGGACACTTTTCCCCCTTTTCTAAGGAGAGTTGGACAAGTGGCATACTTGGAATTGGACATGTTCCCCCCCTCCAATATCAGGCTTAGGATCATCACTCTCCCCCTTGTGGAAGGATAGCCCCCCGTCTCTTCTTCGTCCTTCTTGGTTTGCAGTAGTCGTGTGTTATATTAAATATAAAATGCACTTAATTACATCAAGTTCATGTTGGGATTCCAGCCATATCATCCATATTTACATAATTACATTATGGGGTCAAAAACGTGGTGTTACATTCCCCTCCCCCTTAATTTATGCACCATCCTCAGTGCATCATCAACGCTATAAATACAATGACATAATTTTAACATGTCTTAAAACAGGTACAATATATCGTTGCACAACCTCCTTTAGTTTCCAAGTTGCTCTCTCAACCATAGTTGCCATAATGTTCTTGTTCCTTGCAATCTAGTATATTTGTCAGCCATCTCATCCAAAATGCACTAACATTTGTCCTCCAATGCCTTAGTTTTCTTTCCAGGCTCGGCACATCTACATGTACCTATGTCATTTATTAACAAGAATTTTGCATGTTATAATCATTCTTATGAAATAGTCATAATGTCTATAACAATTTACCAATTCCAAAATATAATAACACATAAACATTTCATCAAATAAGTAGGAAATATCTATCCAATACTTATCTGCATGCACATTTCTTTCCTTTCACAAGGTTTTCACATGAAATCATTCAGCTCATTGCTCCTCTTGGCACACAAGGAATGGGGCTCCCCACTTTGAGTTAACCGTACCTTGGGTTTGTTATCTTGATTCCCTTCTAGTGCACAACACAATGAATGGGGGATCCCTTCTCTCAGTCAACAGTACCTCAGGATCCCTTCTTTGAGTCAATAGTACCTCAGGCTCCCTTCTCCGAGTTAACAATACCTCGAGCTTGTTACCCCAATTCCCTTCCGATGTTCCAGCACAAGTTGGCCATGGAATCTTCATGTTATGATTCTAATGTCTTGAATCCCTCCCAACAAATTCATTAGAGTTTCCTCTTCTTTGTAGTCTCTCACCCTCGAGGCTCGGGAATCCCCTTCTTTAAGTCAACATTCCCTCGGGCAATCCATCATTTACCCAAGGCTTTCTTGCACAAGAAGAGTACAACTTTAGGGTTCCCGTGTCTTTTTAGTGGCCTTCTTCCCAAGCTCTCCAACTTACAATTTCCACCATGGGCTCATGATAAGTAGACTTACCATTCACTTGTGTCATAAACAAAAACATACATGTATCGAGAATCTTACTTTTATATATCAAGTAGTATTGGAAATCATTATCTTCACAATTAAATTTCCCAATAAGAATCTTCAGTTCCACACATAATACTTAACTTTCAAATGGCAAGAGCAATAATCCATGTCTTCGTTTTGGCTCACTTTTATTGCCATATCTAAGACATCTTCTTCTTTTACACAACTCTGTTCTTTCGATGGAGCATTCTTGTAGTCCATCCAGTGTGACTACTTTTCATGCATTTCTTTCATTGTATCCACAACAATTCTAATTCAAGACATTGTTGTTTTAGCTCTTGCAGGCCATAACCCATGGTCTTCCTGCAATGTGTCTCAAAAATCATACTTTTTAATTAACTATGAGGTCCTTCACCTAGTGTTTTGTCCTTTGTCCTTTGATCATTAATGCTCAGTCTTCATTATATTCATATGTTGGTTTCCATGTCCATGTAAAATTTACATGTAATTTGTTTTCATAACAGAATTTTCAAATCAGCCAACAACAATGAGTATTCATTCATATACTCATTTCATTGCAACATTCATAATAACACATTAAATAATTCCATAATTATAATCCCAACACCTCAATCATTTTCAACTACCAACATATTAATTGCAACAAAATACCATTCTCCGCATATGTATTATCAATACATCAAGCATTTCACAAAGCAATCAACACATGTGCCAACATACACATTCATATTTTCTACGTATGCTTATTCCCTCAATGCATTCTTGCATTAATTCAAAAATGTGATAATGCTAACTCTTATGATCTTCCATGATATGTTGAAGGATTCAAACAACATCTTGACACATCATCCATACACCTCACAATTACTTGTTTGATCATCCGAATGTCCTCCTCTTCATTCCAAACACCACATCAATATTATACTTCTTTAGCACTCTTTAGTGTTGGCAAAGAGGTTGCAGTCCAAGACATTGATCACAAGTAAGGATATTTTGGATATTTGTGTGGTGCTATAGCCTTCCCAATTTCAACAACACATGGACTCACACAAGGTTATTTCATATTGCATCTATTTCCCCAAGCACGTGTGTAAAACTTATTTGAAATGGTTATTAACTCTTAACCATTCCCATCATGACACACTAACTCCTAAATTCATAAAAATATTCTAAGAGATTTTTAACCCAATACTTTATGTCTTTATCTTAATTATGTATCAATTTCATACATGCATTCAAATGTCATCATTAATATATCAATGAAGATATCAAGCATGATTGAATGAATTCTTACCCAATTCCCTTCAACACTCATGCAACATAGGCACGATCATTTTCATACATGTATGGTTTCCATCCACACCTTATATGTTACCTGGTCAGCTAGTGTTTTCATGGGAGCTCACACCATTCCCTCCATGAAGCTCTTAACAAATTATTTTCTTGTTCTCTTTGAAATGTGAGATTCATCTCCACAAGCAGTTGCATCATCAGCATCTTCAACTAGGTTCTCAACCCTTCCTAGTTATACAACACATCAAAAATCATACTTAATTATCATGTTGTACTCATGGTATATATCAACATATCACTCTTAGCCCATATGCAATTTCACACACATGCATTTCAATCACATTCTTATGCACTCTATCACATATGATTTTTCAATATGCTTACTAGTGCATATGCTTTCTTGTTATGTTACACTCTTGCATTCTTATACCATAAAGCTATCTACACATAGCTACTTTCTTAGCAAAGAGAAACATAAACAATGTAAAAGGAGAGTCAAGGAATTTATCCCTCTCCATTCCTCTTCATGGCATAGGATTCCCCAGCTTATTTGATCTCTTCCATGGCCTTTCTTCCAATTACATAACAATCCATTAGATGCATTATTCTCACCCAAGTAGTAATAATTAATTTATACTTAATTTATACTTGTTATTTCAAAAATATACAATTCTATTTTAGAAACAAAATAGATATTTATGGTGAGGAAATCTCCATTGTTCATATTTTTGCCTTGTTTCCCACATGCGTACTTTACTGCCGCACCCAATTCTTGCCATCCTTGCAACTTCTTTGATGTTTTGGGTCACCTTTGCATCGTACTCGTTTCCCAAGGTCTATTGTTCCAATTCTCTTAATCAATCCTAGTCCAGCCCAACCTAACAACTTCTTATCCAGAGTTGCTTCTAACCTTGTCCAATTCTAGAATTTTTCTCTTCATTCCTTGGAAATTTTCTTGTCCAACTTTACTGTGCCACAATCTCTGTCTCACAATCCAATTCTACACCATGGAGTGCCTTACTCCCTTGATAGCTATTTCCAAGTGAATTGAAGTTCATCATTTATTTTACATTCTTTACACATAAGTTGTTGGTTCATATCCCACAACTCTATTTATCATGCATAAAACTGATCTGTTATGGTGGTTCACCCATCTAATCCATGGGGTACATGCACTCTTCATCCTGGTCGATTCCCTCTACCATCAAAGCCTTTTAATGGTCCTTTCCTTGTGAATACATTTGTCTCCCATGCTCTGCAACCTTTATTACATGGTTTCTTTCTTTATCCCAAAGGGTTATGATTTACACCACTCTTTTATGCATAGGAATACCGTTTTATGCAACTAGCATTTCGCATACCATTACTAGTGTTTATGTTATTGCATCAAATATCAACTACACTAACCAAGAAAATTCAAATATTTTCTCTCCATTTTATTTCATGCAATTTATATTCAATAAGATTATAATCGTCGCAATATATGCATTATTTTACAATGCAATAACAAGCTTAATCACTTAACAATCCATCATTTTCATAGGATATACAATCCTTTTCAATCTTGTTTATGCCATTTGTAGAATTTCCACCACACCACAATCCCGTGATTCATATCACTTCAATTTCAATAGCTAAGAGCTCTTATGTCTCTTCTTGCACTACCTTTTTGCACATTTTGAATATGAAAAATGCATGGCATGCACCTTTACTGGGCATTGCATTCTTCCATTGCACCTTCACCTAACCATGCCAACTTCATCATGAATGTAACTGCAGTCATCCAAACTCAATTTACATCTGGCATGTTTATATACAACCATAGAACTCTTTCCTTAGGTGTAAGAAGCTTTAGCAATCATCCACATTTCTATTTAACAAACAACCGAACCATACTTGGTTCATTCCATTGTTCCTTGCATATAACTTACCTTTATGTATAACATCAACAAATAATTCAATTTTAGAAGATAAAAATGAAGATGAAGCCACTTTTGAATACTTCCATTGTCTCCCCTACATGTATTTCCATTCTCAACTTCTCATGATCTCCACAATTCCATTGGATTTATATTTTTTTCTATATTTGTTTGTTTATATTTATGCATTTCCCACACTAATATCTTGTCCTTGGATGTCTTCTTCAGGATTGTATGGAAGCTCCCCTTCTTCCCTTTTACTCTTCTATATTTTTTTGGAAACCTATCCTGTAATTGAGGCTAATACCAGACTGTAATCTGCAATCTTTTATGTCATTACATATGTTAGACATAATTTAATTCTAAAAAAAATCAATAAAAATGTCTATATATTTTAAATTCTGAAAAAACACCATTTGACAGTTTTGTCAAATAGGGTCTACATGTCCACTTCTTCTCACTTCCTTAAAAGATATGTATTGCTTAATTATGGAAGCCTATTGCATATTTATTCTCCTTATAATAATATTTTCAATGAGATCTCTTTTTCCATTTCTGAATTCAGATCTGAAAGTTACATCCCTCCAAAATCAACAAATTTGCCTGATTTTACACTGTTTATGTAGTTGCTATTATTTTGAAGGACCAATTTTTGAGATCTATAGAATAAAATATGTAAGGAACTGGAAAAACTTTCATATTGGGTGTTGATAGCCCATATGATGTTGATTACCCAGATACTTTCATTATTCGATTTTGATGCTCCCATCAAATTTTATAAAATTTTAGAATCAACAACATTTAATTTTTGCATTTTTTCCAGACTGGGAAATTTCTCTGAAAACTGCTATCTCCCAAACTAAGCATTTCTAGAAAAATTTTCCTTTAAGCAAAGTTGTTCATCTTGATGAGTACAATAAATGTTGAAATCAATAAATTTTATGTTTATGAGTTCTGGGGCCTGTTAGGATATTTAGACACTTAGGAGTTAGTTAAGATCAACTTGTGTAATATATCCATTAGGGATAGTGTGTTTCTTTAGTATGCATTTGTAAATACTTAATCCGACAGTCACGATATGTTTCCGACATAGAGTGATCCGACGGCTCAACTTCTCTTAGATCAAACCTAACCTTGATCTGTGGCTTAACACCCGATTGGTCCATGATCTTTATTTAAAGAGCATGGAGGGTCATTGTTTAGTTGATCGATTATGAGAAGCTCATTTGTAACTTTCTTTCTTTGCATAATAAATTGTTTCGTAGAAGCTATTTGGCCGGGGCCGTGGAGTGTTTCCCTGAAGAGGGTTTAAACCACGTCAAAACATCGGTGTGTTAATCTGTGATCTATTTGTGTGAAGTGTTTGCTCTTGGTGTTCGGTCCTTTGGTAGTACCCTGTGTACCCGAACATGGTATCAGAGCTTTTATGAAGTGCCGCTTCCGGTTATGATATAGATCTTGAACTGCTGTTGCCGAAACTCGAAAGGGTTTCTAGTTCTGGTATTTCTGAGCATTTCTGGGTTGTGGGAGGTGTTCCATTGCGTCTGGAGCATCGTTTCCATCGGGAAATAGTTTTCGTTTGATCGAAAACGGTTCTCGGTTGCTCCAGAAACGCGTATTTCATCAGATCTGAAGGTATAATGTTACAGTGACGCATTTGTTTTATTTCGTTTTTTGAAAAGAAAAAATCTCATATTTCATCTTTTTTTTACTGTTAGATTTTTTTTTGTTCGGATTGTTGCTTTCCCGTCTGCGTATGCTCTTTGCCGTGCACCTTGAGCGATCTCGGCAAATCAGAAACAGAAAGGGAAAGGGTTTTTTCGGCTGCGTATGCTCTTTGCCGTGCACTTTGCGCGATCTCGACAAATCAGAAACAGAGAGAAAACGTAGACTTTCCGGGCAAGCTAACAAGTGTTTTTGTTTCGATTTGTGCTCTGTTTTGCAGGAAAAAGGGCAAGCATCCTTGAATGCAGCTAGCTATCAAGAGCCTAGTCTTGAATCATTTTGTGATTACCTGATTAGAGAACAAGATAAACTCATTCATCTTGGAATAATCAACAATGCATATACATTTGGGAAAGCCTTATTGTCCCAACAGAAAGAAAAGTCCAAGCCTCCCAAGAAATAAAATTTTCGCAATAATAAGTCAAACAAGAGTTCCAAACCCTCTTAGTCAGCTCCTTCTTTAAAAAATGACAAAGGATCCAAGCCAAAATGCAAGAAGACTGAGCGTCATTGCAACTATTGCGGGAAAGATAATCATGATGAATCTAAGTGTTTCAAGAAGATGGCAGCCTTGGAAGCAGCAATGAAGAAGCACCACATCAGCCTAGATTCGTCTTCAGAATCTGCCTCTCATGGACATGCATTTTGTGCTTCTGGTTATTCTTATAATGCATCTTCTTCTTCTACTTCAAATGAATGGCTCATTGATTCTGGAGCATCTTATCATATGGCTAAGGATCAAACCATCTTTTCTACTATGCATGAATGTAACACCAAAAAAAATTTGTTGGTGATGATAGATCTCTAAGTGTTGTAGGAGCTGGAACAGTTTCAGTAGATAATGGTCATTTTAGTGATGTACTATGTGTTCCAAGAATTTCCTGCAATTTGTTATCAGTCTATCAGATCACTCATTCTGGTGAAGGTAAAACTGTGACCTTTACACCTCACCAAGTTGTAATCAAGGATTTTAAAGATCCTCAACAGGTCCTAGCTACCGGAATTGTTGATGATATTACCAGGTTGTATAAGTTTAACAACTTTGGGTCATCACCTTTCCCTTCAGTTTTTGTTGCTCATAGTGATAACTTGAGAAAACTTTGGCATGAGCGATTTGGTCACTTAAATTATCGCTCATTGCAACAACTATGTAAATAAAATATGGTGACATGTCTTCCGATGGTATCTTGCAGGGATGGTGTTTGCTCCGGTTGTGTACTCGAAAAACATCATCGGGACAGTTTTGACAAACGTGCCTCTTGGCACGCCTCGGTTCCCTTGGATCTTGTGCATAGTGACTTGTGTGGTCCTCTTCCATCTGCTTCCTTTTCTGGTTTCAAGTATTTCTTAACTTTCATTGATGACTACACCAGACGCACTTGGGTTTATTTCCTAAAACTTAAGAGCGAAGTATTTAACATGTTCTTGGCCTACAAGGCCCTTGTTGAAAAACAATCTGGTCATCAAATTATTAAGTTAAGATCTGACAATGGAGGAGAATATGTTAACAAACAGTTCACTACTTTCTGCACTGAACAAGACATCCAACAACAGCACACTGTTCCATATACACCACAACAAAATGGTGTAGCTGAGCGTAAGAACCGCACTTTAAAAGAAATGGCTAATTGTATGATCCAATATAAGGGACTAAGTCTTCAATTTTGGGCTGAAGCCATTAATTGTGCAAATTACATAGTTAATCGCACCCCCACAAAAGCATTACAAGGTATAACACCAGAAGAAGCATGGAGTAAAATTAAACCTGATGTAAGTCACTTTCGTGTGTTTGGTAGTGAAGCATGAGCTCACATTCCGGATGAAAAACGAAAAGCATTGCAGCCTAAAAGTGAAAAGTGCATATTTGTTGGATATTCTGAAGATGTAAAAGGTTATAGACTTCTTCAACCACATTCTCATGCTATAATTATTAGAAGAGATGTTAAATTTGATGAAAATCTCTTGGCCTGCGAGCCTAACTCGGCGAGTGTGCCATCTTTGGCCTGCGAGCCTCATTCGGTGTTTGTGCCTCCTTCTTCTTCTTCCAACTTCCTTGACAGGTTTCCAACTCCAGTTTCTGATGATGACAGTGAGGATGAAAATCCACCTCCACCTGCTCATGTTCCTCCAGTTGCACCAGCACTAGTGCTTCCTCGATGGGTCCGTTCAACATGTGAAGCAGCTGGTGATCTTGCCGGTGATCCTAGAGATCAACGTCGAACACGTTCTTAGTTTCAGCGAGCCTCTTCTCTTTTGGCTCAAGTTTCCGAGAATCATGATCCAAAAACCTTTGCAGAAGCTTCAGGGAATCCAGATTGGGATGTAGCCATGGATGAAGAATATCGTTCCTTAATGGCGAACGATACTTGGGATCTTGTACCTCTTCCAAAAGGAAGAAAACTTGTCAGATGTAAATGGTTCTACAGAACTAAGTATGCATCAGATGGAAGTGTTGAAAGACTTAAGGCAAGGTTAGTTGCCAAAGGTTTTTCCCAAGTTGAAGGGATTGACTACAATGAAACCTTTGCTCCCGTCGCAAAAATGAACTCCATCCGCCTTGTTCTTTCCCTTGCAGCCTTACACAACTGGGAAGTCCATCAAATGGATTTCAAGTCTGCCTTCTTACATGGTGATTTACAGGAGCAAATTTACATGGAACAACCTCCTGGCTATGTTCATAATAACTCTAGCCTTGTCTGCCGCCTTAAGAAATCCTTATATGGCCTTAAGCAAGCTCCTAGAGCTTGGTATGCCAAAATGGATAACTTTCTCCTTGACACTGGTTTTTTTAGATGCCATTCTGACCCCAATGTCTATACCAAGAAAGTAGGAAACCATCTCATCATACTTGTTCTATATGTTGATGACCTTATTCTTACTGGTAGTGACCCTAAGCTTATAACCCATGTGAAATCCAATCTTAAACAAAATTTTGAAATGTCAGACTTAGGACATTTGCATTATTTTCTTGGTCTCCAAGTCTTGCAAACCAAAGAATGAATTTTTCTTTCTCAGTCTAAGTATGCTTGTGACCTTCTTCGTCGCTTTCACATGGAAGATTGTACACCAGCCCCTTCTCCCTTCCAGTCTGGAGTCAAACTTTCTGCCACTTGTACTTCACCTGAAGTCGATGCCACCTTGTATCGTCAACTTGTTGGTAGTCTCTTATACTTGACTCATTCTCGTCCTGACCTTTCCTTTGCTGTTGGTCGAGTTGCCCGTTATATGCAGACACCTCATGAAAGTCACTGGAAAGCAGCTAAAAGAATACTTCGATATATTCGAGGTACAGTTCAGTTTGGGATTCATTACAGTATAGGGGGAAAACCTTTGTTGGTTGGTTTCACTGATTCAGATTGGGCTGGCGATCTTGATGATCGAAAGTCTACTGCAGGTTATGTTTTCAGTCTGGGATCTGGACCTATTACTTGGGCTTGTAAGAAACAACAAGCTCTTGCTCTTTCTTCAGCAGAGGCAGAATATCGAGCAATTGTCAATGCTAGTCAGGAAGCTTTATGGCTTCGACAGATCCTTTCAGAGTTTGGATTCGAGCAGCAGCAGCCTACTCCACTTTGGTGCGATAATCAAAGTGCCATCAAGCTTGCCAAAGATCTAGTTCTACATCAACGCAGCAAACACATTGAGCTACATATGCACTTCATCAGAAATCTTGTTCATGATCGGGTTCTTGAAGTGCTCTTTTGACCTACAGATGATCAAGTTGCAGACATCTTCACCAAGTCTCTTACAGAAGCGAAGTTTTCCAAACTTTGATCTATGTTAGGAGTTCAGGAACTTGTCATTAAGGGGGGCTAGGCTCTAATGCCTCCTTCCTTCCCCTAATAGTGTCACTTTTGTAAATCCTTCAATCCTATCCCAAGTTGTTCTTAAGGGGGGATGTTAGGATATTTAGACACTTAGGAGTTAATTAAGATCAACTTGTGTAATATATCCATTAGGAATAGTGTGTTTCTTTAGTATGCATTTGTAAATACTTAATCCGACGGTCACGATATGTTTCCGACATAGAGTGATCCGACGGCTCAACTTCTCTTAGATCAAACCTAACCTTGATCCGTGGCTTAACACCCGATTGGTCCATGATCTCTATTTAAATAGCATGGAGGGTCATTGTTTAGTTGATCGATTATGAGAAGCTCATTTGTAACTTTATTTCTTTGCATAATAAATTGTCCTGTAGAAGCTATTTGGCGGGGGCCGTGGAGTGTTTCCCTTAAGAGGGTTTAAACCACGTTAAAACATCGGTGTGTTGATCTGTGATCTATTTGTGTGAAGTGGTTGCTCTTGGTGTTCGGTCCTTTGGTAGTACCCTGTGTACCCGAACAGGGCCACTTTTTCCTCCTTTAAGTTTTCAAAAATCACACTTTTGCGCGTCCAAATAGTGGATTTTTTCCTTCTTTCATCTCCCAACTTCACATATTTTTGAATTTGGACTCAAGGCTCTAGATTTGTCTGTGTGATTGGATCACAACCACACCATAACAAGTTGGGCCTCAATCGGGGCCCCGTCCATCATCGAGCTATGCATCTTCAAAACCCATTAAACTGAAATTTATGCAAAATTGAAGTAGAATGGCTTTATGCTCCTCACTAACAATCCTATAACCTTCGTGAATAGCGTTGAAATGACACAAATATCATCAAATTCTAAGTTAATTTGCTCCTCTTATGGCCAAAATAAAATTTTGGCTCCAGACTTGTTATTTTTAATAACTTTTCTCATTTTTGCTAACGTGGCATTATGCTGACACGGCAGGGTGATGACACATCATCGTATGTGTCTGCTTATGTATCATACCATCCCACATGTCATCCTATGATGCGACTAGGTCACCCTCATCATACTACCACTTATCGGACACAAGTGGTTTCAGGCTCCATGGAACAATCGTTTCTGAAAACTGCTTTTTTGGGCCTGAATGCATGAGAGAGGGACACGTCAACATGGAGGTTTTCCTTTTAGGCTCATGCTAGTTAATTTAAACTTAGCATAAGTTCATAGACCTGAAAGAATGTTGATTTTCGATCAATTCTGCACGATATCCCAAGTCTGACATGACTGACAGGGGTCCCATCATCCTGACATCACCCCACGTCATATCTTTGCACAACACATTGAATAGTTAGAACAAAAGTGGTTTCAGGATCCTCGACAAAGTGGTTTTCCAAAATTGCTTTTGCGAGCATGAACGCACAAGGGGATGACACGTCAACAGGGTGGTTTTCCCTTCAGGATCATGCTAATTAAATTAAACTTTACACGTGTTCGTGAGCCTGAAGCACTGTGAGCCACCACTGCCTGATGGTTAGATCTCTTGTGCCTTTGGATCCCATCACACACAAAAACCCATGCATGCAGATATGATGTGCCTGGTATACATCACAGCCTCTGCTTACTTGGCTCCTCCACGTAAGTCCTCTTGCCCACGTGGCACTTCCATGTCATCCTCCCATGTGGCATGGGTGGGGTCCATATAAAAATTCTCAAATTTTTAAAATTTCACAATTTCAAAATTTTGACAAGTGGATCTTGGATAGTACACTTATCGTAATCTTATAACTATGTGGCCAACTCGAAATGACACCTGGCCATTTCCAATACTGTAGAAGCATTTTATAAATAAACAAAACTGTACATTCTAGCTCTTTCCTCTTACTGGTAGATTGTGTAAACTTGAATCTTGCATTCCTAATTTTTAATTTGTCACGGGCTCCCCTGCTAGTTCTGAAAACCAAATATGAGCACCTCAAGATAAGATTTTCTTTAAGAAATTATCAAACAATATTTCTGTAAACTGTAACTTCACCCATTTTTTGTTAAAACTCATGAATTTTCCACAATAGTTATTTCTGAATTCGACCAACCATCTAAAAACACATTCCATGATTCAATTCCATCTTTCAATTAGACAAAACTGTTTTTCCCATATTCTTTTCTTGGTGCATTTTATGAAAGACTTCATGTGCAACCTATAATTCTACCTGTAGAATTCAAATTTTAGCCCAGGCAGTCCCAATGCTGTAACCTGGGCTCTGATACCAAATTGTCACGCACCCAGTGACCTCTCGGTGATTCTTGGGTCACCAGTACTGAGTCTACTAATTGAATTTTCCTTCTATATTCAAACTCTTTTTTCTTTTGTTTTAATTAAATAGTTATAGCATAAATAAACACATAGTTACTGATAAAATGGATATAAAATATCTGCATTTTTCTCCACAGAAATGCACTCACCAATGCCATTATTTCTATTCTTTTAATTCATATAATGACAGTGATTCAATCACACATAAATAAATACCAATCATTTATACATAGATGAAGTCTTATTTGAAAATATGACCAACTGACTGCAAACCAAGGACGTTCCTCCTAATCGTAGACTCTATCAAGCCATATCTTTCTTTGACAGAGCCACCCACGAGTTGGGGCTACCCATCCACAAGAAGGTTCTGAGTTTCTACTAAAGCTACCCAATCCTCTACTCTCCGTCTAGATCCAATTCCTTGTTCTTGTGATGGTGATACAACCATTGGTGGTTTAGTTATGACAACAACGATGGTTCAACCCTGGAAGAATGATGAAACAATGGTCTAGTAGCCCCAAAATGGGTGTCTCTAATAGGAGGGAATGACGGAAGAATGGGCTAGCTCTCACTATTTATATGTATGGTTGAGACTAGCCAAGTGGCACCAAGGTTTATGGGAACTAGCCACTTGTCATCCATGCGGTTGGACACTTTTCCCCCTTTTCTAAGGAGAGTTGGACAAGTGGCATACTTGGAATTGGAAATATTTTCCCCCTCCAATCCCAGGCTTAGGATGATCACTCTCCCCCTTGTGGAAGGATATCCCCCCATCTCTTCTCCATCCTTCTTGGTTTGCAGTAGTTGTGTGCTATATTAAATATAAAATGTACTTAATTACATTGTTCATGTTGGGCTTCCAGCCATATCATCCATATTTACATAATTACATTATGGGGTAAAAAACGGGGTGTTACAAGGGCCATAAAAAATCAATACGCCTTGAGAGAAGATCTAGTGAGGCGAATAACCAACTCATTACGGGGAAGGACCCAAACCCAAGTGCGCCAACGTAGCTACAACAAAGCCGTGTTGAAAGAGAGTTGCAGTTAAAAACAAAAGAAAGAAACTCCCTTACCTCAAAACTTGCTACAACAAAAAACTCACCTCCCTAACAGCATAAACAAACTTCAACAAAACCCTAGATAAACGACGTAGAGAGCCAAAGAACTTCGAGTCTGGAAACCTGAGACATTCGACTCTAAAAACCCTAGACATTAGCCCACATATTTGTTGTTTTTTACATTATGCTAACAGAAGTTGCAATTGCTACCCACCTTCTTGTATTATAGCCTTTTGCAAGCTATTAATATTAACAATGAAAGGAAGCTTTGATTATAATTTAATTACATTCAAGTTAGCTTATCAAATGCCGAGAGGGATCAAATCCTTGAAAGTGCAAACATTTCCTCATACTTTTGTACTTTAAAAAAACTTTGCAATCTAGATAATGTATCCTTGTTGGTAATATTATAACAACAACAATTTTCAAAGATATTGCATAACATGACATAGAAAACATTGGTGATGTTAATGAAGGAGAATACAACCGCATCAATATGGGAACATGCAACCCAAAACTGGCCTCTAAATTAACAAATCTTTTGGGGAGTATAATGTTTTTGTAGCCGTGTGATGCTTTCTTTGTGCTAAGAGACTCATTTTATGTCACAATATAATGGAGATGTGCAATATAATGTAACACTATTATGACATAGGTTAATATCAATAATAATAATATTTTATTTCTTTGTTTTTGGATAGTTTGTTGAGTGGGGATATGGCTATAAGTGTTTTGGTCTAAGTCAAGTCACGTATTTTTTACTTTTTGCATCATGCTTGTGGGTGTTTTGACCCAAACCAATCCACATATTTTTTATTGGTGTATCTTGTGTGTGGTTGTTTTGACCAAAGCCAACCCACATATTTATTGTTCTTTTACATCATGCTTACAGAGATTGCATCTGTATCCCACCTTTTTGTATTAAAGTCTTTTACAAATAGTTAATATTAATAGTGAAGAGGTTATCAAAGAAGGAGGTTTTTTTTTTGGCCCTCGCGCTGCTCTCGTTTTAGCTGCTGCCCCCTCTCATCCTAGGGTTCTCTGCTCGTCCATCACCAGGCCGTCGCCTTCATGGCCACGCCTGGGGGAGGGCTCCCCCCTCCCATTGCCCCGATCAATGCCAAAGAGGCTTTCAGGAAGCTGTTAACGCCGTCTAGGAAGAAGCATCTGGCACCTGCTATCCCGAAGTTCATTAAAAAGCTTGAAGCCGTGCCTGAGATCGACCTTCCGACTGACCAGCCCATCAAAATCGCCCTGGATTTGGTTGAGCAAGGATTGGTAGGCCAGTTCATGGGACTCTGGCCCTCTACAAAGACCACAGATGACTGGATCCAAAGGAATTGGAGGCCTCAGATAAAAAATAGTGTCACCTACTACCCGGTTGGACGGGGATTCTTCATCTTCGAATTCATTGCCAAGGAGGACCGAGATCTCATTTTCAGAAGTGGACTGTACTTCATGGGAAGCCAAGGTCTCTACCTGAACCGCTGGAATCCGGATTTCGATCCTGAAGTTGACGTCCCGAAGGAAGTTCCAGTTTGGGTGAGGCTACCAAATCTTCCAGTTCATTGCTGGAACATACAAACTCTGGAAAAAGTTGGTAACACACTTGGGAGATACATAGACAAAGCTGAGAACAAAGGACAGTACACATGCGCTAGAATATGTGTAGAAGTAGACCTTGAAGCAAGATTACCGGAGGCAGTAAAGCTAAAAGTAGGATCGTGGCACCATTACCAAAAGCTGGATTATGAACAGCTTCCATTCAAGTGCCATCTATGCCATGAGCATGGCCACTTCCAGAGGAATTGCCCCAAAAACCAGACACTAGAAGAAGGAGAAGGATGGCAGAAGGTAAAGAAAGGGAAACCCCAAGGAAAAAAGACTTCCGGGGACATGCAGAAAAACCAGCAGTCAACTTCAACCAAGACGCCCCAGGAATCCACTCAAGCCAACCCAACTGTCATATAGATCGTTGAAGACCCCAAGAAAGCTAGCGAACAATCTGGAAAAAACCCTGTCTCAGTGAGTATTGAAGAGATCCAGATCGAACATCCGACAAATAGTAAAGAAGTAGAAAATCAGGCTGTTGATCCATTGGAACCAGGGGAGATCCCCAGTGCAGATCCAATGGAACCTTTGGCAGCAGGTACAGATTACAAAGAAGCTAACGAAGGACCCTCATTTTTAGAAACGGATCCTAGGGAAGATTCAGATGAAGACGGTAGTTTGCATGCAGCCCCATTCAAACACCCAAGAGGTAGGAAATCGAAAAAGAAGAAAAGAGAGGAAGCCACTTATCTAGCTGTTCTTGAAGGCTCCCAAAAAACCCTGAAGGGAATGATGAAGACCAGATCTAAGAATGGAACGCCCTCGGCCTCTAAAGGGGCCAACCCCATCTCCCACAGTAATTAATGTGATACATCTCCTGGAACTGTAGAGGATTAGGATCCGCTTTAAAAGAAGATGCACTGAAAGACATGGTCAGAATCTATAAACCTGAGATTCTACTAGTCTAGGAGACAAAGATGGAGGAAGTCGATCTCCTCCAGGCGGGAATTTTTTTTTGGAAAAAAGGCCAAGGGATCGCCATCAATTCCAGAGGAGCTTCTGGAGGCGTTGCCACCTTCTGGGATCCCACGATCTATGATCTTGAAGCTGAAAAATGCACCATGCACTGGGTCTTCACAAAACTCGTCCATAAACTCACAGGCCGCACTGTAAGCCTCTTTAACTTATATGTTCCTGTTTCAATTTCTGAAAAAAAAGATTGTTGGAATATGCTTGAAAGTTACCTCAATTTACAACAGCTAGAGAACATCATTGTAGCAGGGGATTTGAATGTCACCTTAGCCCCCAATGAGAAAAAAGGCGGATCCCCTGTCATAGACCCTTCGAGGGAATGGGTGGAGGATATTATCCTTGATTGGGATCTAATTGATATCAAACCGGCCAAAGGTAAATTTACATGGTCTAATAAGAGAATTGGGCCTGGTCATATCGCAGCTCGGCTTGACAAGTTTCTAGTCCACTCGTCTTTCCTCTCCCTTGGATTGCTTGCCTCCTCCAAAATCCTACCCCATTGTACCTCAGATCACAATCCCATTTTGTTGGAGCTGTCCCTTGGAAATGACCTGGGTCCCATTCCATTCCGGTTCAGCCCTCTTTGGATCCATCAAGAAGATTTTATGCAAGTTGTCTCCAACTCCTGGGGTATTCCAATAAGAGGGTCGCCCTCCTACATCTGGGAAGGAAAAATTAAAAGGCTGAAGCAGGTTCTTAAAAGCTGGGCGAAGCTAATCACATCCCCCATTACAAGTAGGGAAAAATCTCAATCTGACCTGGAGGCCCACCAAACCCTTATGGAAGCCAGCCCAATCTCTGATAGCCTTCTCATTAAGGAAGGGGTTCGACAGAAAGAATTCTTCTCCGCCTGCAGATTAGAGGAAGATTACTGGAGACAAAAGTCCCGTAGCCTTTGGCTCCTAAGCGGGGACAAAAACACCAAGTATTTCCACAAGCAAGCTGAGTCTCGGAAAAACTTTAAAGTGGTCACCGAAATAAACTTTCAAGGAGCTCTTCTGAATGATTTTGAAGATATTAAAAAGGCTGCTTTATCTACTTTCAAAGATCTTTTCACTGCCCCTGTTGAAGATCAGCTTGATCCCACCTCTCACCCTTTGGACCTTATTCCGTCACTCATCACACTCGAAGAAAACCGTCTCCTTGCTGCCCTTGTAACTATGATCGAGCTAAAATTTGCTCTTGAGCTAATGAAACCTGATAGTGCCCCTGGGCCGGATGGTTTTACAGCTCGCTTCTTCACATGCTGCTGGTTAATCATCAAGAGAGATCTTCTAAAAATGATTCGGTACTCCCAAGAGACCAACATTTTAGGAGGTAGCACGAACTCCTCGTTCCTTGCCCTTATCCCTAAAGAAAAAGGAGCCTCAACTTTCAATCGATTCAGGCCGATCTCCTTGTGCAACATTGGGTACAAGCTGATAACCAAAATTATAGCCTCCAGAATTAAAAGAATGCTGCCAAGGATAATCCCGAAAAATCAAGGCGGATTCATCAAAGGAAGAAGAATCCTGGATAACATCATTCTTGTCCAAGAAGCAATCCACTCCAGCTGCCGCCGCAAAGAGAAAGGTATGGTCATTAAACTCGATTTAGCTAATGCTTTTGACCATGTTAGGCATGATTTCCTGTTTGCAGTTATGGGAAAATTTGGTTTCTCCAACACCTTTATAAGCTGGGTCAAAGGCTGTGTGAGTGGGCCATGGATAACGCCTTTGGTCAATGGACGCCCAACAAACTTCTTCAAAGCCTCTAGAGGACTAAGACAAGGCTGCCCATTGTCCCCGCTTCTCTATGCAATACAAGCTGCAGTGCTCAGCTTTCAGCTCAATTTCTGTCAAGAAATACACACCCTCCCTGGCCTGAGGATGGCGAATTCAGTTAGGGACATAAACCATGCACAATTTGCAGACGATACCCTGTTGTTGGGAGGAGCAAGTATCTACTCAGCAGATTATTTCAGACATGAGCTGGAACTTTATAAGGAGGTTTCCGGAAGCAAAATCAATTTCCAAAAGAGTAGAATCTTCAGCTGGAATTGTTCGGCCAGAGAGCTAGGTGAGATAGCTAGAAATCTGGGAATGGAAGGAGCATTGGATTGGGATGATTTCACTTATCTGGGCATTCCCATATCCAAATCTAAAACCAAAACAACAAAATGGGGTACCATCCTGGAAAAAATCAAAAGAAAAATCCAAAATTGGAGTGCCAACTGGCTTAACCTCGCTGGGAAAATGACTCTTCTCAAATCTGTCTTAAACAGCATGCCTATTTACCAATCTTCTGTCCTGCTAGCCCCTGGAGTGGTAATTCGGAAGATCGAAAGTCTGCTTAAAAAATTCATCTGGGAAGGTGGAAAAGGGAATGGAAAAAAACTGCATCTCATAAGCTGGGATAAAATCCAAAAATCGAGGAATGAAGGAGGGCTACAGGTAAGGAGTCTTTCTACCCAAAATCTAGCCCTGGGAGCTAAATTACTTTGGCAGCTGATAACTGGAAAAGAAAGCTGGAGCAAAAAAGTTCTTTGAAAAAAATATTTTCCAGGAGCAAGAAAGAGATGTCTGGACACCCATCCACCGAACAGAGCTGGCTCTCCGATCTTTGAAATCTGCCTCAAGGCTCTTGACCTCTTCAGAGGGAACCTCTTCTGGATTCCTGGAAGTGGGAAAAAATTCAGAATCTGGGAGGATTCCATACTGGGAGGGACCCCATTGGGGCAGCTCAGGGATGTGGATAATATTAAGAGATGGATGATAGACAAAGGAGTCACCTCCTTATGGGATCTCTCATCGTGGAATGACAACAATTGGGTCGGTTGGGACTTTGGCAACCTCCCTCATGAACTAGAATCCGAAGTTGATGTCTTAGCCACCCTCCTTCAAGGCAAATCGCCCCTAAAAGAAAACTCCAGAGATAAAAGAGGTTGGGGGAATATGTCAGGAAAGTATACTGTATCAGAAGGACATAAGCTCTTCAAAGCTATCCCCACTGCTGCGCCTAATCTAGCAATCTGGAAATTCCTGTGGACAAAAGCTTTCATCCCCAAAATTGACATGTTCTGCTGGCTATTAGCCCATAGAAGCATCCTCTCCGGAGAAAATCTGAAGAAAAGAGGCATGGAAGGTCCATCCCGCTGTCCCCTCTGCAAAAATAACAATGAAACCACTGATCATTTAATAATAGGTTGTCCATACGCCAGAGAAGTCTGGAGAGAAGCTTTAGCAATCCCTAATCTCAATTTGCCGTGCACTACCCAGGACCTCTTCACTGATTGGATGCAGACTTCCCCTTTCAGATTATCCAAGAAAGACTTGCTTCAAACTGTTTGGAGGTGGATGCCCAAAGCCATCCGTTGGAATATTTGGATTGAGAGGAACAATCGAATATTTTGGGGAAAAGAACTCCTCCCTGCTAAAATTGCAATGAAAGCTAAAGCAATCTTAATGGAAGCTATTGAACACAGCCCCTCCCTGGAAAATAAAGCACAACTCCTTCCTGTAGAGTCACAGTGGTTAGACCAGCTTGCGCCAAACCATAAACTTCGAAGCTGGACGAATCACTCTAAGATTGAAGAATGGGAAATTAGGTTGGATGAGACCACCTTCATTAACTGGAAAGCATCTCTGAAAGAAATCTGCCTCTTCTTCGATGGGGCATCCAAGGGAAACCCGGGCTTGGCTGGAGGTGGAGTATTTGTCTCTCAAGCAGGAACTGTTGTAAGTAATTATGCCTGGGGAATTGGCATTGAATCCAACAATATAGTCGAATTCTGTGGGTTATGGCAAGGACTCAAAATCGCACATTCCAAAGGAATTACTAAGCTGGTGGTTTTCGGTGACTCTAGACTACTAATTCATGCGTTGATAAAGAAGAAGATTCCCTCTCAACTCCAATTGGCTTTGATGTACCACAAAATACAACTGCTCACACAAAGGTTTGATTCCATTAAATTCTTCCATGTTTTGCGTGGATTGAACGCATTAGCAGATGGTGAAGCCAACAAGGCCTGCCTCCTGAGTAGAGGATCATTACTACTAAATGGAAACACATCCAGATGTGACATCCCCTAAAGGATGCGGCCTCCAGATCTACTCTGGGCAAGCAATATCAAACTGCAGTGTACATTTGTACCTTGAAGAACCCCCAACTGACAAATCTGGGAAAATATCTCTGAAAAAATCTCTTGAACACCATGATTCTCGTGACCTTCAGAAGCGAGGGATATTCTATTTAACTCATGTGCCTTTAGTTTACAAATGTATTGCTTTGGAGTTCTTTAAGATTAGTTGTAGTCTGGGGAGTATCCAGAGACCCGATCACTCTGTCCATCGTTTGAGCTCTGTCTTAAAGATTTTAGTTAACAGGCTTGCTGAGCAATGGCCTCGTCAGGCTCTTCATCAGTATCTGGACCTTCTGTCAAAGAAAGGTTGGACACATTGGAGAGCACTGTGGACAGAATCAAAGCACAAGCAAACAATCAAGGCCAACGTCTTCAGGAGACCACGGTGGCTGGAAAAAAGAACTGGGAAGTGCTCAGCGAAGACCTCAAGAAGATCAGAGCAGACCACTCGGCCACGTTGGAGGAATTTCAAGAGGATGTATAGGTCTATTTCAAAGATGTTGCTAATGTGCATGGGGACTTCGGAAACCGTATTACTGCGCTGGAACAAGCTGTCTCCAAGATCATTGAAAAAATGGAAAAGTGATACTCAAAGTACTGGACTTTGCCTCTCCTCAAGCCCTGTCTCCTACCACTATTGCTATGCTGTCTCTGTGAAGCTGCGTCTTCTATTATCTCTTGTCTTCTGTCTAGCTTTATGTTTGTCCTACAGTAATCTAGTCGTTGGGCATCATTGGATGCGTTCTACCCGAGGGACAAAACTTCCCATTCAATAATGCGGGTCAGAAATTTTGTTAAAGTACCCTGCAGCTGATTTGCAGGCCCCAATATAATCTTCCCTTATGTTTCGGTCAAAAAAAATATTAATAGTGAAAATATATCTTTGATTATAATTTAATCACATTCAAGTTAGCTTGGCATGATTTTTTAACAGAAACAATTGCTTGTATTTATATCAAAAAAAGAGGATGTGTCCTGACTGGACATCCTTGAATTACATATGATGGCTACATGGAGAAATGACCGTATAGTAGTTTTTACAGTGATCAAAATCAAGGATTTCAATGCATCTTGATACTGCAAGGCTGCTACAAAAACACCATTCTTTCTTGTTGTGATATATTTTACAAAATTTTCCTAACAACAAAATACATTTATAAGGCATATTCAAAACTTCAAAAAGGAAAAACTTGGCCATTACAAGCCTTTTTCTATCCCTTCCCTAGGGACTTCCTGCTGATCTTCACTAGCTTTGAATCCTTCTTCATGGCCACAATCTGTCTACATTCGATCTTCCTTTGGAGGACTATCAGTGCTTTCTTTGTTACTAGCTTGTACTGGGCTACAAATCTCTGTGAATTCATACAAAACATGGTTTTGAAAATACTCTTCAACTCTCTATTTTCTTCCCCGTAAATCACAACTTTGCCTTCCCCATTCCTAGGGTCCATATTTAAAATTTTGCGAGCTAGAAATCGACCATGTTCAGTTATGGAACTTCCATCTTTCTCATAACACAGCAAAATCCCTAGAATAGGGATGATTGAACAAACAAACTCTTCATTTTGACAAGAATTTAGGCTATCCAACAACAACTCAACATAATTTCTGTCCAGTAAAAGAATCCAAATATCACAGGCATAAACATTGTAATGAATTTTTCCAAGCAAATATATTTTTTCAATCGATCATTTCAATTGAAAAGAAAAATTGAGAAAATGGTCACTTGTTAGTCAACAAAACTCTTCTTGAATGTTGTAAAAAAATCATTCTTATATTTAGACTTTTACTTATAAAATTTTTAACCATATATTTAGAGTTTTAATTTATAACCATATATTTAGAGTTTTATAAAAGGTTGAAATTTGAATGTTATACAAAAGCTATTCTTATATTAAGCAAAAGTATGAATGTTGTAAACCAACCATTCTTATAAAATTCATAAGTATATATTAACAACTATTTTTATATTTAGCAAAAGTATGAATGTTGTAATAACTATACTTATATTTAGCAAAAGTATGAATGTTGTAAAACAACCATTTTTATTAAATTTATAAGTATATATTTAGAGAGTTTTTTTTGTTTTTGTTTTTGTGTTTTTTTTTTGGAAAAAAACTCATATTTATATTTTAATAGTTGAAATTTGTTTCAATTTATAAATATATTTAGAGTTCTCCTGCAGCTTGTGAGGGATCCCAAGTGTCATTTGTTCCACTTACGCCTCGAGGATGCTGATTTGGATACTAAGGTCCAAGTTTTTACTTCTCTTAATTCCAAATTCATGGGCTATGGACATTTCCTGTGCAAATTGAGCCACCCTCTCCTGGGCTCGATCTCTTTCCTCTTGAAGTCTCCATTCCTCCCATTCATGAACCATTCCCCTTAGCTCGTGTTTGACTCGCTCTAGCTGGTGGTCAAGGTGCCTGAGTTTCCTCTTATGAATGTTGCATTTTGTGAGATACACAACAATCACTACTGGTACTATTATCACTCTCCATTGTTGTCAAAGCGAAATTACCTCTACACTGCCTCTTCTGAGCCTCCCTTCTAAATTTTATCTCTAGGCCAAGAGCTCTAGAAGGAATCATGTGCAATAAATATAAGTCCTTCCACTTCCCATCCTAGCTAAGACAACTTTCACCACCTTCGACCATAATTACGGTCATCTAGTCTCGCATCAAGGAAGGTGTCAGATCAGCATGTTTCGCATGTAAATGCATTAATCTCCCTTCCCATCTTCATATCAGTGAGATCATGGAAACACAAGGCAATTGTACCTTCCCTATATGCCATATGAGCTTATCTTTATATCGGTGATTGCTTCCCCACATACAAATCTTTACCCACTTGAATCGTCACATGCACGTCGTCCTTCCCAAATTTACCTTCATTCGGAGTAACCTGACGTTCGTGGAGCTTGGAGCTAAGATTCAATTCCAACCTCTATCTTTCCCTATTCTCGAAATCATATCTAACATTCATGGGATGGGTTCCTCTTTAGGGGGTACCGACCCCAATCTTACATTCCTTTGGCCAAACCTACTAATTGCTTTCAGCCTTTATATCTACAAGTTGATTATTGGATCTTTGGACATGAAATACCCGTGTCTCATTTAGATCCATCAGAATGCCTTTAACCCTCTTGATGAATCTTCTTGGGTGGAGATCTCTTGAATTTGAACTGGAAATTAAAAACCTGATTACCACCTTTGAATCTCCAAAGATCATGCCATTCAACAACCCATTCTATTTAAGCAATTTTAACTCCTACAGAAGAGTTAGGGCTTCAACTTTGTTATTTGTATAACATCCCAAACCCCATTTATAAGTGATCCATTGTTGTACCTCAAGGTTGAAGATAATCCCTCTCGCTCCTAGCACCCCTTGATTAGGTTGTGGTTTATTGATAAGTACTAGATGACTTATTATGGGAAACTTTTGAGCACCAAATATTTAGTGATTAAATTGGACAATTTTGACATTTGTCAATGTTATAAAATGGTCATAGAATTTTGATATTTCACAAGGCAAAGCATTGTATAGAGCGACGTGTCCATTTGTACATGTCTCAACAACATGCACAAATAACATAAGTGTTTGTACATAGTGTAAGTTCTAATTTAATAACAATTTACATGGTGATTAAACATTATCTTATACAAATTATAGTACAAAACTTAGTATTCCTCTTGAACCATGATTTGTTTAAATTTATGTTGAGGTGGTAGCATATTTTTTGACTTTAGTATTAATGTTAGTGATAGTTTTGGTATTATGCTTTATAATGTCAATTAGGTGTAGTTTGAGTGGTTATGAGGAAAATTTGTTTCCTTCCTACTTGGGTTCATATCCCACCTTGTGATATATTTTCTTTACATGAGTATATTGTTGTTGAGATGTTGACATATCCTTAAGTTCCAAATTACCTTAAGTACCATCTTCAAAATAGGAAAAGTACTTCGTAAGTTTCCATCTATTTGTTAAATGCTCATATACAACTAGTATATGGGACTATGGCTCACATTATTATGGTATACAATTGATATGGCAGGGAGACAACCTTGATGATGCATTTCAGAGTTGGAACAACAATGGCAGACACAAAGATTAATGTGCTTTACCTGTTGTGATTAGATAGGGAGTTTGGTTAGCCCGGAATAGGGCCATATTTGAGGGTGTCATCACTCCATATATGGTTTATGCTACAAAAAGTGTGGCAACCATGGACCATTTCCATCAGTTACCTCCACGCACAATACTAAGGATCATTTAGGAGGAGGAGATAGATAAGACAAGTAGTTGGTGCTACTTCGACGGATTGTCTCAAGGAAACCCAGGTTATAGTGGAGCAGGAGGTATCATACACTTCTTTGACAGTCTATGTCATAAATTTTCTACAAGTATAGGGAGGGCATCAAAGAACCAGGTTGAGATGGAGGCACTGAAACTGACACTCATGCTGGTAATTAATAAAGGGGTGAATAAATTACAAGTTTTTGGTGATTCATTACTTGTGATAGAATGGTTCATGTTAAGGAATGATCCGCACGTGGCCAGGAATCACGAGGGGGACAATAGTTCGACTGAATGGGTCGGCTCTGTTATGGCGGAAGCTTAAGAAATATAATGAGCAAAGCAGGAATACACTACACAGACAAAACACAAATATACACAGACAATATGCAGGAATGCGAACTGATCTTCTCTATTACTGGATATATGTTCATGACTTCATGTATGTTACAATATTATACATGC
The DNA here is from genome assembly GCA_027924585.1 of Larix kaempferi. Taxonomy (NCBI): domain Eukaryota; kingdom Viridiplantae; phylum Streptophyta; class Pinopsida; order Pinales; family Pinaceae; genus Larix; species Larix kaempferi. The sequence continues at coordinate 9,223,818 of BSBM01000535.1, read as the reverse complement.
TTATATAGACTGCTGAGACGCTTGGGTGCCTGCCCGTTACGTTTAGTTACAAGAGAAGTTAGAACGATTCAGAAGTTCAACCGTTACAGTCCACTGGAAGACAGAGAGACAATCTATCTTAGTTCGAAAGTCCCAAGTCGCAGGTCGACACTGCATGTCGACGTCGCGAAACTGTGAGGTCGCGAAACTTGTCGAAGTCGCGGAGTTGTCGAAGCCATGTCGAAGTCGGAACTTGTCGAAGTTGTGTCGACGTCGGTGACTTGTCGAAGATGTGTCGAAGTTAGCATCCGGTAATAATTCTAACTGCGATGTGGATCAGACCTCCTTCCTTAAGAAACAATGGTCCCCATTGTTTGCTCGTGAAGGTGAGGAAACTTGTCGTTCAGTTCAGTAGCAGAGTACCACTTCCCTTGTGCTGGGATCTATTTGGATTTAGCAACCTGAAACAAGGGAATTGTGTTTGTCCTTGTATGGCGTACTCATCGTCCCACAATGGTGTTGCAAGGAAGAGGCTCCTGAACATATGGATTGATGTCGTCGGGTTCTGCTGTCGGTAAGTCATTCTGTTCCAAAAGTGGTGCATGGTATGGTCGAAGTAAATCCACATTGAATACTGGATGTAGACCCAGGCATGCAGGAATGTCAAGCTGGAAATCATTTCCACCAATCTGTCGAAGAATACTGTACGGACCATATTGCAAAGGTTTGAGCTTCTTGAATGGACCGGTAAAGTGCTCCTTCTTGAGATGTAACCAGACCTTATCCCCAATTTAGAATGAATGGAGCTTCGTGTCGGGCCTTATCTTTCTTGTTTGCTCGTTGCAACATTTCCTGTGTTTGCTTTTGGATGTTGCAAATATGGTCTCGAAACTTTGAGGCTTTATCAACTTCCCGCTGGCTGTAGTCGATGTCGAGGAGCTAATTAAGTCGATAGGTGCTAAGGGTTGAAATCCGTAACAGATCTCAAATGAACTCTTTCCTATAGAGATGTGCTAAGCACGATTGTAACTGTGTTGTATGTATGGAAGACTTTCATCCCATGTGCGTCGATGCTTGTGGTTGTACATGCGAAGCAATTGTACTACCAAGTGATTCACAACTTCCGTCTGTCCGGTGGCCTGAGGATGGAAAGCTGTCGACAATGAGAGTCTTGTGTCCAGCTGTTGCCAGAGAGTCTTCCAAAATATGCTGACGAATCTGGCATCTCGGTCAAAAGTAATGGTTGTCGGTAAACCAAAGTGTTTCCAAACATGTGTGAAGAAGAGTTGAGCAGTTTACTACATTGCCGTGGTCTTCTTGCATGGTATGAGAATGGCCTTCTTGGAAAATCTGTCGACTACTACTAAGATCGTGTCGTGTTGATGTTTGGTAGTAGGATATCCCATCAAGTTGTCCATAGAAATAGATTCCCATGGTCGACTAGGAACTGACAGAGGTGTGTACAATCCCTGTCATCGATTAGGCGGTTTAGAAATGGCACAAACCACGCATGATCGAATGTACTTATTGACGTAAGTTTTAAGTGTAGGCCAAAAGAAATACTTATGGAGAATAGCAAGTGTATTTTCTAATCCAAAGTGTCCTGCAGTCTTGCTATAGTGCGTGACCCAAATGAGCTGTTGTCGATGCTCACCAGTCGGTACACAAAGTTGTCCAAGCTTGTATAGAAAGGTGTCTTTTAGGAAGTAGTCGGAGGTCAACAACTTGTCAGTATGAAGATGTCAGTAGATTGATGAAAAGTCGATGTCATCCTGATATAATCGAGGCCAAGTGGTCATGTTGTTTCCCTGCATACTCATCACTGTGAAAAGGAGAGTAATGGGTGGTCAACTCAGACAATCGACGGTGGCGTTAGCTTTACCTTTCTGACACTTAATCACGAACTGGAATTGTTGTAGGTAATTAATCCACTTGAATTGTCTAGTTATTTGTAGTTTTGACTGGGTCGGAGCGAACTGCAGAGGCTTATGGTCAGTGAGGATGACCGTTTCCTTGCAAAGAATGTAATGCCTCTATTGCTTGGAGAGCTTGCACAATGACTTACAGTTCTTTTTCGTACGTCAAATATCTTCTAACTGTGTCGTTAAAAGTTTCAGAATGAAAAGCGACTGGGTGACTAGACTAAGTGATCACTGCGCCCAAGGCATAGTCCGATGCGTCCGTCTCAATATCAAAGGGTTGATGCAAATCAGGTGACACAAGTATTGGTGTAGTGCATAGCTTGTGCTTGAGCTGTTCAAAAGCTTCTTGTTGTGTCGGTGTCCATTTGAGGACAGTTTTTCCATTTCCCTTCGTCAACTGATTCAAGGGCTAGGCTATGTGACTAAAGCTGAGTACGAATCGTTGATAGAAATTCGTCAAACCAAGAAAACTTTTTAGTTCTTGAATGCTTTGAGGAATGGACCAATCTTTGTGGATCGACGTGAATGCCTGCAGAGTCAATTACATACCCCAAATATTTGATATTTTTCATCGCAAAGGTATACTTATCCATGTTCAAGTATAGTCGATGTTGCTGGAGAGTGTCGAGGACTTGTCAAAGCTGCCCGACATGTTGTTCCCATGATCGAATGAAAATCAATATGTCATCAAGGTAGACAATGACCCATTTGCCGATGAAAGGTCAAAGAATGTTGTCCATGTATCGCATGAAGGTTGTAGGTGCATTGGTTAAGGCGAAATGCATGACTAACCATTCAATAATCCTTCCTTGGTGTTGAAAGTAGTTTTCCACACATCCGAGGGTGTTAGGATATTTAGACACTTAGGAGTTAGTTAAGATCAACTTGTGTAATATATCCGTTAGAGATAGTGTGTTTCTTTAGTATGCATTAGTATGCATTTGTAAATACTTAATCCGATGGTCACGATATGTTCCCGACATAGAGTGATCCGATGACTCGACTTCTCTTAAATCAAACCTAACCTTAATCCGTGGCTTAACACCCGATTGGTCCATGATCTCTATTTAAAGAGCATGGAGGGTCATTGTTTAGTTGATCGATTATGAGAAGCTCATTTATAACTTTCTTTCTTTGCATAATAAATTGTCCCGTAGAAGCTATTTGGCCGGGGCCGTGGAGTGTTTCCCTCAAGAGGGTTTAAACCACGTCAAAACATCGATGTGTTGATCTGTGATCTATTTGTGTGAAGTGGTTGCTCTTAGTGTTTGGTCCTTTGGCAGTACCGTGTGTACCCGAACATGGTATCAGAGCTTTTATGAAGTGCCGCTTCCGGTTATGATCTAGATCTTGAATTGTTGTTGCCGAAACTCGAAAGGGTTTCTAGTTTTGGTATTTCTGTACATTTCTGGGCTGTGGGAGGTGTTCCATTGCGTCTGGAGCATCGTTTCCATTGGGTAATAGTTTTCGTTTGATCGAAAACGGTTCCCGGTTGCTCCAGAAACACGTATTTCATCAGATTTGAAGGTATAATGTTACAGTGACGCATTTTTTTATCTTCTTTTTTTAAAAGGAAAAAATATCATATTTCAACATTTTTTACTGTTAGATTTTTTTTTTGGGTTCGGATTGTTGCTTTCCCGTTTGCGTATGCTCTTTGCCGTGCACCTTGAGCGATCTTAGCAAATCAGAAACAGAAAGGGAAAGGGTTTTTCTCGGCTGCGTATGCTCTTTGCCATGCACCTTGCGCGATCTCGGCAAATCACGCAAACCGAGCAAGAAGAGTAAAAAAAAAAAAAAGCCCCCTTCCTCATTCCCATATTTTACATACCTTTTGATCTAGCTCACTTGGTTCAAAATTGCTTTATTCCTTAATAGGTCTTGAGTTCAAGTCTTAGGAAGTTACTTTTAAAAGAAAAAGTGCATGCAATCTCTATTTTCAAGTTATTTTATTGTAAAAGTGCATCTCACTTAAATAATAAAAAATAAAAATACAAGTGAGTCACTTAAGTTTTTTTTATTATTGTTGCACTATTTAAAAGTAACATCATTGTAAAAGTGAAATCATTTATTTTACAAAAGTGGTTCACTTAAAGCAACTTTCTTGTAAAGTGATTGTCAAAAGGTTCATCTTGGGAAGATGGGAGTTCTATTTTTGCTGGACATTCTCTAGCTGCCACGTCACTATTGGGGACATCTTCAACAGTTTCTTTGTTCAAGCATAACTTCATCATACAGAGTCAGTTTTCAATGCTGTTTTTTTTTAAATTGCCTATTTTTTCGAGCTCTTCACATCCAGACTATTGGTTTATGCTTTTACAGCCATTAACTTACAAATATGGCCGCTCCTTGTGATATTCTACTTAACAGTTCCAACTATTTCTCATGAAAATCTCGTATGGAGGATGTTCTACGAAGTAGGGGACTTTTAAAAATTACCTCAGGGAAAGAAAAAGAACCCACTGATGATGATAAGAAAATAAAATGGGCAAATAGATGTGATGAAGCTCGTGGATTGATTGGGATGTCAATCTCTACTGATTTGCGATTCCACATATCTGAAATTGATGAACCTAATGCTGCTTTGGACAAGTTGGAATCTGTGTTTGGTAAACACAATGAAATTCGAGGTCACCAACTCGAAAATGAGTTGATTTCTTTAAATCCAAGTGACTTTTCATGCATTCAAGATTATTTATCTAAGTACAAAACTCTTAAACTTTTATGTGCAGAATGTAAGATTGAGAGGGAAGACAAACAATGCATTTATCATATTCTTTCCAAACTTGGACCTGCATATTCTGTTTTTGTATCTACATTTTACTCCATGAAAGCATCCTTGAATGCAGCTAGCTATCAAGAGCCTAGTCTTGAATCCTTTTGTGATTCCTTGATTAGAGAACAAGATAAACTCATTCATCTTGGAATAATCAACAATGCAGATACATCTGGGAAAACCTTATTGTCCCAACAGAAAGAAAAGTCCAAGCCTCCCAAGAAACAAAATTTTCGCAATAATAAGTCAAACAAGGGTCCAAAACCCTCTCAGTCAGCTCCTTCTTTAAAAAATGACAAAGGATCCAAGCCAAAAGGCAAGAAGACTGAGCGTCATTGCAACTATTGCGGGAAAGATAATCATGATGAATCTAAGTGTTTCAAGAAGATGGTAGCCTTGGAAGCAGCAATGAAGAAGCACCACATTAGCCTAGATCCGCCTTCAGAATCTGCCTCTCATGGACATGCACTTTGTGCTTTTGGTTATTCTTATAATGCATCTTCTTCTTCTACTTCAAATGAATCGCTCATTGATTCTGGAGCATCTTATCATATGGCTAAGGATCAAGCCATCTTTTCTACTATACATGAATGTAACACCAAACAAATATTTGTTGGTGATGATAGATCTCTAAGTGTTGTAGGAGCTGGAACAGTTTCAGTAGATAATGGTCATTTTAGTGATGTAGTATGTGTTCCAAGAATTTCCTGCAATTTGTTATCAGTCTATCAGATCACTCATTCTGGTGAAGGTAAAACTGTGACCTTTACACCCCACCAAGTTGTAATCAAGGATTTTAAAGATCCTCAACAGGTCCTAGCTACCGGAATTGTTGATGATATTACCAAGTTGTACAAGTTTAACAACTTTGGGTCATCACCTTTCCCTTCAGTTTTTGTTGCTCATAGTGATAACTTGAGCAAACTTTGACATGAGCGATTTGGTCACTTAAATTATCGCTCATTGCAACAACTATGTAAAGAAAATATGGTGACAGGTCTTCCGATCGTATCTTGCAGGGATGGTGTTTGCTCCCGTTGTGTACTCGGAAAACATCATCGGGACAATTTTGACAAATGTGCCTCTTGGCACGCCTCGGTTCCCTTGGAGCTTGTGCATAGTGACTTGTGTGGTCCTCTTCCATCTGCTTCCTTTTCTGGTTTCAAATATTTCTTAACTTTCATTGATGATTACACCAGACGCACTTGGGTTTATTTCCTAAAACTTAAGAGCGAAGTATTTAACATGTTCTTGGCCTACAAGGCCCTTGTGGAAAAAACAATCTGGTCATCAAATTATTAAGTTAAGATCTGACAATGGAGGAGAATATGTTAACAATAAGTTCACTAATTTCTGCACTGAACAAGGCATCAAACAACAACACACTGTTCCATATACACCACAACAAAATGGTGTAGCTGAGCGGAAGAACCGCACTTTAAAAGAAATGGCTAATTATATGATCCAATCTAAGGGACTAAGTCTTCAATTTTGTGCTGAAGCCATTAATTGTGCAAATTACATAGTTAATCGCACCCCCACTAAAGCATTACAAGGTATAACACCGGAAGAAGCATGGAGTAAAACTAAACCTGATGTAAGTCACTTCCATGTGTTTGGTAGTGAAGCATGGGCTCACATTCCGAATGAAAAACGGAAAGCATTGCAGCCTAAAAGTGAAAAGTGCATATTTGTTGGATATTCTGAAGATGTAAAAGGTTATAGACTTGTTCCACCACATTCTCATGATATAATCATTAGAAGAGATGTTAAATTTGATGAAAATCTCTTGGCCTGCGAACCTAGCTCGACGATTGTGCCATCTTTGGCCTGCGAGCCTGATTCGGCGTTTGTGCCTTCTTCTTCTTCTTCCAACTTCCTTGACAGGTTTCCAACTCCAGTTTCTAATGATGACAGTGAGGATGAAAATCCACCTCCGCTTGCTCATGTTCCTCCAGTTGCACCAGCAGAAGTGCTTCCTCGATGGGTCCGTTCAATATGTGAAGCAGCTGGTGATCTTGCCGGTGATCCTAGAGATCAACGTCGAAGACGTTCTTAGTTTCAGCGAGCCTCTTCTCTTTTGGCTCAAGTTTCCGAGAATCATGATCCATAAAATTTTGCAGAAGCTTCAGGGAATTCAGATTGGGATGCAGCCATGGATGAAGAATATCGTTCCTTGATGGCGAACGATACTTGGGATCTTGTACCTCTTCCAAAAGGAAGAAAACTTGTCAGATGTAAATGGGTCTACAGAACTAAGTATGCATCAGATGGAAGTGTTGAAAGACTTAAGGCAAGGTTAGTTGCCAAAGGTTTTTCCCAAGTTGAAGGGATTGACTACAATGAAACCTTTGCTCCTGTCGCAAAAATGAACTCCATCCGCCTTGTTCTTTCCCTTACAGCCTTACACAACTGGGAAGTCCATCAAATGGATGTCAAGTCTGCCTTCTTACATGGTGATTTACAGGAGCAAATTTACATGGAACAACCTCTTGGCTATGTTCAGAATAACTCTAGCCTTGTTTGCCGCCTTAAGAAATCCTTATATGGCCTTAAGCAATCTCCTAGAGCTTGGTATGCCAAAATGGATAACTTTCTCCTTGACACTGGTTTTTCTAGATGCCATTCTGATCCCAATGTCTATACCAAGAAAGTAGGAAACCATCTCATCATACTTGTTCTATATGTTGATGACCTTATTCTTACTGGTAGTGACCCTAAGCTTATAACCCATGTGAAATCCAGTCTTAAACAAAATTTTGAAAGTCAGACTTAGGACATTTGCATTATTTTCTTGGTCTCCCAGTCCTGCAAACCAAAGAAGGAATCTTTCTTTCTCAGTCTAAGTATGCTTGTGACCTTCTTCGTCGCTTTCACATGGAAGATTGTACACCAGCCCCTTCTCCCTTCCAGTCTGGAGTCAAACTTTCTGCCACTTGTACTTCACCTGAAGTCGATGCCACCTTGTATCGTCAGCTTGTTGGTAGTCTCTTATACTTGACTCATTCTCCATCTTTGTTGAGAGGTTCTCCCGCTAGCAGTGCACAGATGTTGGCATCTTTAAGGTTGCAATGGTGATGTTGTTGGCTTCCGAGAGTTGATTCACAGAGTAATAGGATTCCAATTGTTGTACCCAATTGCCGACGGATTCCGCGTCAATCTTGCCTTCAAGATTCGGTATGTCCAAATTCATTTGCACTTTGAAGGGGCTGATTTTGTCGCAGTGAGTTCTCGTTGAAAATCCTCCGAATGTCGAAGCAAATCGCGTGAGAATTTCATTGAACTGGGCAAACATTTCAGTCCATTGTCGAGTTAGCGCTTGCTCAATAAGTTGTGCTGTCTCGTTAGCTGCATGTCTATCATCTGTTTCTTCTGCCATTTCTGGAGGTAGTGTCTGCTTGGATTGCTGAGATTGAGAGCGTGCTTGAACATGCATAAGTCGGTAACTTCGGTAGAAGTGTCTACGCAAACTTAAGCATGAACAAAGCTGAGTGCTCTGATTGAGTATGCTCTGATACCAATGATCCGCACGTGGCCAGGAAGCACAAGGGGTACAACAGTTCGACTGAATGAGTCGGCTCTGTTATGGCGGAAGCTTAAAAAATATAATGAGCAAAGCAGGAATACACTACACAGACCGAGAACACAAATATACACAGACAATATGCAGGAATGCGAACTAATCTTCTCTATTACTGGATATATGTTCATGACTTCATGTATGTTACAATATTATACATGCTTATATAGACTGCTGAGAGGCTTGGATGCCTTCCCGTTACGTTCAGTTACAAGAGAAGTTAGAACGGTTCGAAAGTTCAACCATTACAGTCGACTGGAAGATAGAGAAACAATTTGTCATAGTTCGACAGTCGCAAGTCACAGGTCGACGCTGCATGTCGACGTCACGAAACTGTGAGGTTGCGGAACTTGTCGAAGTTGCGAAGTTGTCAAAGCCATGTCGAAGTCGGAACTTGTCGAAGTTGTGTTGACGTCGATGACTTGTCGAAGTTAGCATCCGAAAATAATGCCAACTGTGATGTGGATCAAGGAAACTGCCTAAGAATATATTGTTGAAACCACTATATGAAGACATCTTGAGATATATTGGACTATTTCAGTCTATCTCTTTTCGCCACATTTACATGGAAAGAAATACTGTGGCTGATGCTCTATCAAAGCTTGGAGTACAGATCGAGAAGGGTCAATGTAAGCAGTGGACGAGCACTATGGACACCAACAATGAACTAGACCTTGCTCCTATATTAACATGAACATTCTTTTTTTATAGGACAACACTCATAGAATGAATTTGTATATGATTACATTTTTTGACATATGTTTTGATCTATATATTGGAACCTACACTATTGTATGAGATCCTCATATGGCATCTCTGTTGGATTAATAGTAACAATACACTTGAATAGCATCTGGCCATATTTGAACAATGTAATTCATTATATATATCAATGGATTGCGGTTTTTTTCTTGGGAAAAAAAGGTTTCCCCCCCAAAAAATACATTATGCACACACATAAACAAAATAAAAATTATGCTTTAAAATGTTTTTTAGTTTATAGTTGTTCTTTATATAATTACATTCTATTATTAGTTAGAGATATATCTTTACTACTAAATTCCACTACACTTTGATATAACTAACATACACCTTAAATGGGCGAGGCGAATGAGAACGCCAAAGTTATTTCATGTTAAAAGTGTTAATAAGAACCATAAAGATATGACAATTAATATTATCTTCTTTGAGAATTGCTCCACTAAAAATATGACAATTAATTACGTCGAAGGCGTTCTTTCATTGAGAAGCTATTTCTGGACACTGTAGTTAGATTCCTCGTCCGTCGGTCGATTACTAGTTCGCCACGTGTTCTTTGTCCGTCGGTTCACTACCACGCACCACGTGTTCACCTTGTCCATCAGTTGACCGCGTACTCCCATGAGGTTGTAGTGTGTTCTGAAAGTTTCCTGCATTGACGCTAAAGATGTGCATGAGGTTGTAGCGTGTTTCGAAGGTTTCCTGCGTTGGAAGTAAGGATGGGGATGAGGTTCTTACTTTGAAGGAGGTATGCGTTTTAGACACCGTGGGATTCGATCCGGTGGCCTCTCCTCCCCTTTTTCATGGAGGGCGACATCCACAGACAACCTTTTGAAGATAACCTGATCAAAATCATGAGTTCGATGTATATGCCATCGAAGTAGACCGAGCCTTCTATGGGATTACGAGAAGCGCAAAGGGGTCAAGATTTTGCGGTCAATGGTTCTGAGAAGAGTGCCTGTGTTGTCACAGTGCAGGGCCTAGATTTCATAGAATGGTAGAAGAGTACTGTTTTTAGATATGACTTTGTTGTTATGAAGATAGACGTGGAGGGTGCAACGTTCGATTTGTTGCCGAGGATGTTCGAGACAGGTGCTATTTGCTTAATTGGCAAGCTATTCCTTGAATGCCATTACCCCGATGGCAGAGATATTTTCTTCCGTTAAAAGTAATTGTCTCTTGCTACTTGCATAAAATCTGAATACAATTCATGTGGATTTGCTCAATCAAAATAGACTTCAAGTGGAGGAAGAACCGAGCATCTGTGGTTAAGTTCACATCTGTAGGAGAAGGATTCGATTCCCACAATGGAAGAGGAGGCCATGCCCATCAAGGCTCCTCTCCCCTGTGATTATTGTGCCGAAGCAAATGTGGTTATTTACTGTCGAGCTGACTCTGCCAAGTTTTGGCTGCTATGTGACCACCATGTCCATTCAGCCAAAGGTTTGTCTAAGAAGCATGTTCAATCCAGCTCACAAGGGATGCAGGGACAAGCCGATGTGGTTCTTTTCCAATAATGTGACTGGGAGGTGCATGGAGGAGCCTCTACCGGCCACCGTTAGTGCCACTCCATCAAAGGTTTCATGGGATGCTCTGCTCCTTCGCTGAACTTCTTTCCACCAAGTGGGGAACACTCGATGACTCTCTTGGCTATATTGTAGCGGCTCATGAAGGCCAATCCTATGGATTCTTGTCTCTACATACTGTCCTCAGCTCTTGAGTATGTCCTTGTCCCCAATCCAAACATGGGTTCCATCATATTCCCGGCCACAAGCAAGACACTGGCCATTCCCCCTAAGGTTTCTTCAAACACCCAAATGCGATTTCTTCTCATTCAATGTCACATCACCAACAAGGAGAAGAAAATACTACTGATAATGATGAAGACGACAAAGAGAAGGATCTAGGATTGATTATCATGGAAGCTTTTGTGCATTCAAATCCCATTCTCAGTTCTCAAATGGTTTCCAAGTAAGACTCCTCGCCATGTACTCTGCTCTTTGTAGAAGTTAAACACATACCCACTTGTAGCTCTTATTTTTTTCAATCACATAAAACATCATGATTTCTGTCCCACTCTCCAAACGTATGGAACACTCATTTGCATTTCATCTCAATCAGTGAGGCATAAAAAGGCCTATTATCTGGTAAGGGAACTAGTCATCTCCCAAAAAGTTTTGAATTTTAGACCTAAGGAAGCTTTTGAAGCATTAACGGACAAAGATAGTAATACCCATTTATTGGAAGTGCTTTGTAAGGTCTATGCAAAATGTGGCATGTTGAGGGATGCCCTTCAAATATTTTGCACGATGAAGGAACATGGGCTTGTGCCTTCCATTCTGTGTTGTAACTTCTTTCTCAACTGTTGAATTGACCATAATGAAATGAAGATGATGTCCAACGTTGATACTGAAATGAGGCAATTGGGTGTATATACATATACCATATTGATTAAATCCTACTGTAAACAAGGTGGAATGTAGAAAGCAAATGATTATATACGAAAAATGGAAGGGTGTGTGATCATTTCAGATGTTGTTACTTATACTGTTCTTATCTTTGGATATTGTAGTGTGGGTAATACACAAGCAATCCTTAAGCTTCTCAAGGATATGGAATGGAAATGTCTCTGGTTACAATGCGGTTATCCATGGATTTTGTTATGAAGGTGACTTAACCGTGAGGAAAGGAGGACATTTTGAGGACATGAGTTAGAAAGGTTTAGTCCATGATGTTTATAGTTATAGCAATATTATTGATGAGTACTGCAAAAATGGTGACCTTACAAATGCATTTATTTTGCTTGATGAAATGTTATTGAGGAATATAAAGCTCAACAATTATACCTATAGCTCACTCATTGATGGTTTGTGTATAGCTGGGAAAGTGGATGATCTCTCAAGTTTTTCAAGGAATTAAAATATTTGGGGCTTATTTTTTACTGGTTTATGTACAATATTATGATTGATGTTCATTGCAAAGAAGGCAACATGCTAGGCATTGTAAAAAAGGAAACTTGCATAAGGCGTTTATGCTTTATGCCAATTTGATTGGCTAAGGTATTGTTCCTTATATTGTTACTTACAATGCATTTATTAGTGGACTTTGTAATGAAGGCCATATACATGAAGCTTTTCAAATTCTAGATGAAATGGTGGAACACAATATTGTCTCTAATGTATTTAATTACAAGGTATTAATTTATGGACTCTGTAAAATCTGCAAAGTGCAGAAGGCTGAAAGATTCCTCTAAGCAATGTTAAAGAGGGGCCTTATTTCTAACATTGATGTTTTCAATACTTTGATTGAAAGACACTACAAAGAGGGAAAAATGAAGTCTTTCGAGCTGTATTCTAGACTGTCAAGATAGGGGATTGTCCCTAATACTATAACATTCACCAGTGTTGGATGGGCTATGCAAGATAGGTAATATATCCATGAAGCTGTAAAACACTATGATGCTATGGTGGAAAAAGGGATTATGCCTGGCTTGGTTATTTATAGAATCTTCATTGCTGCATTTTACAGAACAAGAAATAATAAGAAGGCTTTAGCTCTTTATGTCAATATGGTGGAAAGAGGTATTTTGCCAGATTTCATAACTTACACCGTCTTAAAGAACACTTACTGCAAGACAAGTCATTTACAGTATGCCCTTGGTTTACTCCATGAAATGGGAGAAAGAGGAATTTTGTCGGACGTCATAACTTATATTGTCTTACTGAACATTTATTGCAAGACAAGTCATTGACAATATGCCCTTGGTTTACTCCATGAAATAGGAGAAAGTGGGATCTTGTTGGATGCCGTATCTTATACTATTCTAATCAGTGGATATTGCAAAGCGAGTTGTCTGCATGATGTTGTCAAACTGTTCAATGAAATGGTAGCAAAAAGGAATCTTTCCTTATGTTGTCACTTACACAATTTTAATAGCTGCATATTGCAGTATTGGCAACATGAAAAACGGCTTTAGTGTTACATAATAAAGTGTTTGAAAATGGATAGCACTTGATTCTGTTATTTACTCAACATTATTAAATCATAGATTTTGCAAGGCCGACAACTTGCATAAGTGAGTAAGTTGTGCAGGGAAATGGAAAATTGGAGTTTGGTATAACCAATCAAATCTCGACCATGATAGGTGTTGTTCTTGGGTTGGTAAATATCTCATTTTCTATGTATGCTATTAGGTGAATTTCTTCTTCCATATAACTTGTTAGTTTAATGTGGAAATATAAGTAAGAAAAATGGGACGTGCATGTCTAACCAGAGTTAATAGATCTAACAGAATTCAGGCTAAAAGTCAGATTTATGTTGATATAATGATAACTTGGAGGGTTTTGGTTGCTATAATTCTTACATAGGATTATTGTACTATCTAATTTGTAAGATTTGATTGCCTTTTATCATGATGTGATGATTTCTGTGATATTTATTTTGCATTTTGATCTTTGTAAACAAATGGTTGAGGACAGAGATATTATTTTTATTATACTTTAGTTTATTGGTTCTTGTAGAATATCTTGTTTTATGTTTTGCATGTTTTGCATTTTTAAGGAGAGTCAACTCTTTTTTTACAATTTAGTTTTGTTTATGTTTATTTGGACACAAAACTCTTATTAATTTTAAGATTTGTATTTCATTATTGTTTTTTATATTTTATTGCGTAAAAATTCAAACAACCCTACTATCAATCATCCTAGCTAAAGATATATTACCTTGCCCCTTCAAAAATTCGAACATTGTATCCAACTACATTTTCAGATGCTACATAAATTCCTTGTATATTGCTAAGATGCTACATTGAATCTTACATTCATAGCTACAACCTACCATTCAAACATTGATTACTTCATATTACCATTATAATTCCTAATCATCATCAAATGTCACCGTCAGCTATCTTCCCATCATATTTACTGAGTTCTCTAAATATCAAAGCTCTCATTTATTTGTATTTTTCAGCTACACACACTTTTCATTTTGAGCTAGCAAAGATCAGGTCTCAAATATAACTCATCATGGCAGCATGGTAAGCCTTTGATCTCTCCCCTAACTTGGGTGCAACACATCCATTATTACTTGAAAATTTTCCAAATCCTATTGCGAACCTTTTTCAAATGATTAAAGGAAATAGATGAGAACTTCATCGTCTCTCCTATGAATCACCTCTCCTATCAACCTTTGACCTGACTTGATGTTGTTGGTATCATTGAAACTATTCAATTTTTTATGTATATGGTTGTATTCAGACAATCAACCTTTGACCTGACTTGATGTTCCTGGTATCCTTGAAATTATTCAGAAAATGTTTATGATAAGAAAATGTTTAGTATCTCGTTTTGTTTCGAAGGTATCTGATGCCATGCTCTTTACATTATTTTCATGTTTGATTTGGTTTGCAACTTTTCACTTTATATTTTTGTAGATTTAGTTGTCATTGGGGTAATTGAGTTTGTGTTTTTAATGTGTTCCGGAGTTCTATATTTTCAATGATGGTAGATATGAAAATCAGAATTATTGCAAACAACTAGAAAATAATATATATCTTTGTTGTTTGATTTCTGTGTACATATACTGGCATTCTTAATGCTGCAAACACATGGTTATTATTCAATAATTTGGTTGACTCTTCTTCAAGGTATATTTTGTATTGAGGAGATAATAGTTACCCTAAATATTCAAGCATTTCGGTGTTTGCAGTCTTGCAATAACCTAAGCTGGGTATTGTGATGGACAAAGCAACCTCCTACATGTAAATCCATGGACTATTTTTGTAGGATAGGATGACTAAATGGAACTATACATTATATTCTTTTAGATACAAGTTCATGCTTACTGTACCATTAGGTTTTTGCTATATGGGAAAGGGAAGGCCTTGGTGGATTTCAGAGTGATTCGCCCTTCAGAAGCATTGAGTTGGAGTCTGGAACTTGAAAATCAAACCGACGACAGATTGGTTCTTGATGATACTTGTGCACTCTACCTGTATTTCTGTTCTCAGCAGGACTATCTCAGGGAACATGACTAAAATTGAAGAGATAATTTTCATGGGACCATGGGACCTGTTTTTAGCATAAACCATTTTTACCAGTATGTTGATTGACTAGCAGGACTATCTTAGGGAAAAAGCATGCTTTTAGAGATGCCTACTTTATCCAAAGAATGCATGTGTTGGTTGATGGTGATGATAATTGTTTATCCAAATCATGAGTTTTTCAGTTGTCCAAAGCTAGCAAGATGTAAGTTGTAATATCCATTGTATTTGTACCAACATTTTACCTTACAAATTCTCCATCTTTTTTAATAAATCATAACGTGGGAAAATATTTCTTAGAAAATAGTTAATAATGTAAAGATACATGTGGAATTCGTCGTTTCCACTTTACTAATTTCTTATAAGCAATACATGGGCATCTCCTATTTCATATTGCAAATTTGTTAAGCTATCCCGACCCTTTTCTACATTTAGTATTCATCACTTTTGTTTTATATGCATTGAATATCAAAAAAATGTTATTGTAATTTTGAAATATACATTGTCTTATATCACTCGTAATCATTGAAGGTTTTATCTTTTGTCAAAACAAATTTCAAATTTTAATTTTTGCGAGTCAAAATTTTGTCCATAAAATTTAAGTCTTTTGGCGTACCTTTGCACCTTTCGTGGCTCTAAGCATATACTTTACCTCTAGGAATTGAACAATGGACACGAAGCAATGAAACATAGAACAATTTAGTAACTTCTTGTAACCTATTGATACATTTGATAGATGTATCTATAGGTATCCTCTCTATACCCAACTTGTCATATGTTCATTCTTACTGTTGTTAGACCACTTTTTGTCCTCCTTATGGTATAGATAGGTATTGGGAGAAAGAGATACTTGGGAACTAGGATTAGAAGTATCTACCCAGCTTGAGTATTTACTAATTTACTTTTGGTATTTTCTTTACTTCATTCTATTAGTTAATTAAAGATTCATACTTCAATTGTGAATTTTGTTTCCTAGAATCTTGCCAAACTATTTTTTCTTCCTTGTGCTCTTTTCCTCTCGGCGTTCCATTTGCCCCTCTTGGGGCAATTGCTAGTATTATCTTCTTTAAGAATTGTTCCATTATTTGAAGATCACCTCCTACTATGATTCTTCAATCTGTGATAAGCCTATGCATTTTGAAAAGAGAAGTAGTAAATTCTTGTAGACTCGAAGATCTGAAACATTTTAAAGCTTGATTTTACATATTATTATATAACTTTTTAATCATAATAAAGAAGGAATTCAATTTATGTATTTTTTCTTTTCACATATATGGTTTTGGCCTAACCTAACTAACATGTTTTTTGTTTTTTCTCATAATGCTTATAAAATTTGCATCTGCAACCCGCCTTTTTGAATCAAAGTCTTGTACAAATTGTTAATATTAATTATGAAAGGAATTTTTGATTATAATTTAATCACATTTAAATCAGTTGAATATTTTAATAATAAACATATATATATAATTAGACCATTACACTAAATTAGTGTCTAACTTAATTATGACCTTATAAATAAATTATTATTATTATAAATGTAAAATACCAAGCCTATATATATGAATGAATGAAAAACAAACATATATTTAGAGATAGTTTTCTTATTTTATTGTGATTATTTTGACCCATTAAGAGAGATATATAAATATATATAAAAGTCTTGGGGAACTCTCCTAATGTTTTCTAAATGTAATAACGAGTTGGATGAATTCCCGGGATGGCATTAAAGAAGGATATAAAAGCATTTACGACTATAACTTTGGTAAGAAGCGTTGTCACACATTGTGAAGTATATGATTTTGATACGTGGACAAAAAATGATTAAAGAATCAACCCTTTATTGTTTATTTCCTAAATTGATTGCCTCTTAGAGAAACGAGGGGGAGGTAATATGATTTAAATCATTTATATCCATAAAAGGAATTACTCACTTTAGCTTAGGTATATAATGTAATGTAATTAATGATATGATTAAGATGAATGATATAATACAATTTATTGATATTGGGAACTCCAACAACTTTTAATCAATCATTTGAATGAAAAGGAGCATTAGAGAAAATGGTCAATCATTTGAATGAAAAGGAGCATGAGAGAAAATAGTCAATTTTGCTCTTTGAAAGCTGTAAAATAATAATTTCAATATTGGACTTTAGTTTATAATTAGCAATTGTATTTGACGGTGTAAAAAGTATGTCGTAATAAAGAGAGAAGGTGGAAGTGATGTATTTAAGAGAGAACTTGAGAAGTGGAAATCACGAAGTTTATAAAAGTGCGAGAAAGGATAAATGCGGAAAGTGTACAAAATATGTAAGCAATCGATGTATGCGAAAATGGAAATGTACTTATACAAGAAAGATGTCTTTGGAAAGTAGATATGATTGAGTGTACATGTAAAGTAGTGAACGTTAAATGTGTCAAATGTAAGCAAACTGAACATTCATAAGCATATAACAAGAAATATACATATTGTGAGTGTAAATTTTTTTCAATGCATGAGTGCTATTATTAGTGCATTGGTAGGATTTATAATTTAGAAAACAAAGTACAAGCATGGAAGTGCTATTAGAAGTGTATTGGTAGCATTTGTTCATAGAGGAATCTCCATTAGCATATGATAGAAACATTGAACCAAAGTAAAACTTGACTTTTACAGGAAAGATGTTTATATAAAGTAGATATAATTTATTGTACATGTAAATGTATTGCTATGAGGTTGTTGTTCCAAGCAAGGGCCAACGTTTCCTTTTGGTTGCACGAAAGGTGTCAACCTTTTGTACCTTTAAGAAGAAGATAAGCTATGCAGGAAGGGGAGCTAAAATAGATGAGGGAGAGGGAAGAAGAAGATAACAAAGCCAATGGAAAGCATTATATTGTATTGAAAATGGAAATGGGTAAATAAATCTAGAATGTATGGTGGAAGTAATAACAAGTGCATATGGTAAGCTGAAAAGTACTTACATAAGATCTGGACTAGTTAAAGGAGAAAAATGACAAAAATTTGGAATGGAGCAAAGCCTCTACTTGTTTCCTTCGTATGACATGGGGATTTTCCTTAATTCTTTTGAACCGATCAAAGGTGAATGTCGGGGAGATGTGAAGATCCTTTGGGGAAGGGACTTTAGATAGTGCAGTGAAGGTACTTGACCTTGATGCTCAAAAGTACCAATGTATATTGTAGCTTTTGGTAATGTCATCCCTTGAGATTTATGTATTGTTAAAGTCCATGCCATTTTTAGTGGGATCTTAGTACACCCCCCACCTTTGTATAGGTGGAATTGGTAAAAAGTAGGATTGTTAGGATCCCATAGAGAGACAATGTACTTGTTTAAGTTAACAACCACAAATGTTGGTAGATGTGGAGGTTTATGGTCATCTTTGTAAAAAATGGTGACAATTTGGTCGAGCAAGCCATAAACAAGGCCAGTTGAAACCCATAAATTAGATGTAAACATAATTTCTTGGTCGGTGCATAGCAAGAATTTAGGCTCTAATTGTTCATCTTCAATCATAGAAGGAACATGGTTGTTGCTATGTTCAACATTGGAGAATGTGATTGGAATGTTTTAAAACTTCAACATATGTTGATTATGAAAGGTAGCTAATTTGTTGGTTGCAAATAAGTGCATTGAATCATGGAAAGTAGACAACTCATATTGAAAAATAAAGAAGTCTATCCTTAACATGAGAAGATCCCAATCCTAACAAAAAAAAACTTGCGTTCCTGATATTATGAATGGTGTTCTTAAAGGTGACCGGTGAAGGGTCGGTCCCTTGTTATCAAAATATATTTATAAAGTGACCACTATATCGAAGTTATGCCAAAGTGTGGCTCCATGCAATGATCCCATTTAGAACTTATAAATAACTTGATAATTTGAAAGAATACAATATAAGTGATTTTCAAAATAACGACACGAGTTATGCAACCTATTTGTAAATTGCAATATGGAATATGATGACATTTTCCTCAGGTTCAAAATCCAAAACAAACCATTTAAAGTACTTATAAGCTACATCTAACTTACAAAGGAATTTAAGTAAATGGAATCTAAAAGCAGCTATGGATATTTCTAAGCACATTGTAAGTTATCGTGCATTGTATGTTATCATGCGTGTAACTTCGAAAAAAAAGACACTAATACATTTTGATTATTATGATTTAGAATTTAATGTTGTCTTATTTGTAATTTTGGAAACTAAGTTTTAATTATTTATAAATTTTCATGTGAAAAATGCAAAAACCCATTTTTATGAGATCTTAGCGGTGAAGACCAATGATAAACGACATAATGTTCGTGAGAGACTTTAATGGACGAATAGAAAACCTAATGATAAGTTACATAGAGAATGGTCACCCATTGTGCTTAGTAGAGGAGTACGTGAAAAAAGAATTCCAAATCATCTAATTAATTTGTAAGAAAGTTATCTTTAGAATATTTTTAGAGGCCTCCAACTTTGGTTATTAAGAATAAGTAACATAAAAAGAACAAGAGCTGCGTGCAGTTTAGTCCCTGCTTTATAACATAAAAACAAAAATTAATGTTAAATAACAATAAGACAAAATACAAATTAATAAAATGATTTACAAATTCAATTTATAATTTAATTATAATGACTAAACTAATTTGAGACACAAATGCAATTTTTTAATTTGTTGAACTGTTGTAGTCTTAGTACAAGCTCTCCAGATTCATGGTGTATTTGAGTGGATTCATGCCGTATTTGAGTGGAATCAAACACCAAATACAAATTATTTTAAAACATGATTCCAATATTTTGCCAGAGACTCTTATTTAGCATGAGCTATCCATGAATCGAACCACAAATGAAAATAATAGCAAATGCTTTGATATTGCAACTTTATTTTATCTTCTGCAACAAATTCAGTTTGTCACAACCATTTATTGAATTACAGGAGCCAGACACCATTAAACAATAAAAATTGATTGCGAGAGGATAAAAAATGTAAGATGATAATATTGTGCTTGAAAATCCTTTGAAACACTGTAATCTAAGACAGGAAGAAAGAGACAAGGCATAGATGCTTCCAGAAATTGGATACAAGTGTTTCTAGGGAGTTCTTGATGTTTGGAAAGTTTTTAATGACGGACCATTTATAGTTTGTAAAATCTAATATATATATATATATTTTAAGGTATTGAAATTTATTTACTATAAATCATAAAGAAAAAAATACTAATAATATTGAGCAATATTATTATTATTTTATTAATAATCTTGTAAAATATTATATCATATCGACATATACTGAGATGTAAGATATAATTTGTTAATGTAGGATATAATTTAATTTGTAATTATATTTATATTTCCAAAATTATATGAATTTTAATTATGAATTTATGTAATATTTTTTATAGTTATTTTGTTAAAAGTTTTATAGGTAACCCCTCTCACCCACCTCTTTGTAAAGATCAATACTGCATTAAATTATTTAAATCTATAATATTACAAAGACCAATATTAATTTAAATTATTTAAATTTATAATATTGAAAATTTTATAACATATTGCTTTACAATCTACTTTATTAATTAAATTTGAATTTAATATATTTAAAAATTATAAAAAATTATTTGGAAATTAACTTGTGGTCAGTGAACACCGATATGTCAAAAATTAAGTGCAATGAACAAGTTCTGTGTCACTTGTTCTCCATGCTTAGTTTTTTTTTTTAACCATGGGAACAGCAAGTTCTCCATGCTTAGTTGTAATCACCTATTTTCTATGCCTTGGCTACCTATTACCTTCTTTAGTTTAATGGGTTGTATGTCACTACCTATTATCCATACATGATCTAGGAGTTATCCATGCATCAACTATATATATATTATAATTGTTTATTTTTATTTTTGAACAACGTCCATAAAATCAATCTGGACAATACACTTGTCCCATCCTCCTTCAATCTAGCAAAAATGCCCCACATTTGGAGTAAAAAACCAGAATCTCATAATCAAACAAAGAGAGGCCTAATTGTTTACATTTTTTCCTACTAACCTTGACAACGTGTGCTATGGGTATTGGGTAATGCAAGGGCTACTGTCGGCTAATGGGCATCAAAGCTGGGATCTCGGTTATAAGAGAGAAACAATCTGAAAGTATATAGTTTATATTATTTAATAAAATCCAGTTTGCTAACCCAATGAGGATTTATGTCTTGGACTTACCAAAATGACATTTTTTAATAATAAAAATCATGAATGAGAGCCCAGGTCAATCTAGGAAATCTAGAAAAAGCATAGATGGTACCCCATCCCAAATTCTAAGATATAAACATCTATCAAGGTAAAGATAAAAATTACTTGAAAAACAAGTTTTTATTTAAATTTACCAAAAATAATTTGTCTATCTATTAGAAATATATAAATACATACATTTGAATTTTGTATAAATACAATATATTTAATTTTTGTTACACTAAAATAGCTTAATACTAATTTTTAAACCATCAAAAATTTTAAAATGGTATAAATATGTTAAAAAGTTGATGTTACCACATAAATGATAAAACCTAAAAGTCTCTTATGTGCACAGTAAAGATAGACTCTGCAAAAGTTCATTGTTTTTGCTACGCATTTTTTATTTTTTGTTGGAGTATGATGCATGTCTTATTCTAATGAGATGCATTTATGTCTTATTCCATTTCCAATGATGCTCCTTGCAATGGGTGTGTATACAAATGGCGTGAGCAACTACAATAATAACTAAATATAACAACAAAAAATATGATTGCATTAAAGCTCAAATAACAGAAGATAACAACATTGAGTTCTTAGTCACCCCACCAAATTTTATACCCTAAACATGAACTATTTTACTTTAAACATGAAGTATTTTACTTTTTACATAGCAAAATATTTTTCTTCATCTTGCTACTCATAGCATGGTGTATAAACTATTCATATTATAAACGATTAAAATCTTTAGCATCATTTTTCAAGATTTGTCTAGTATATACATCGAGGAGTGTCTTGCCATTTGTTTTTCAATTGAAATCTAACACATGGTCAGTGGCAAGTCGAGCTTGACATAATTTATTGAAAGGTAGTGGCCATTAATTTTCCAGGTGTTACTTTATTTTTTACAACACGTTTTATTATGACATTTAGCAAAATATAAACTGTACATTTAATCTTTAGGTGAAGACATTAATCTATTTATGGATATATACCAAATCTACTTCAATTACATAAATATGAAGAAACTAGCTCAAACTACTTCAAAAGATCATTTAGGGTCATTTCTTAGAGATTTGTTCTACTAAATTGTATTAAAAATAGATACATTAATAATTAAAATAAATTAACGAATAAATTTCTTAATGTACCTTGCGAGATGCTTTAACGGAATTAAAAAAAATAACGAATAAATTTCTTAATGTACCTTGCGAGATGCTTTAACATAGTTAAAAATGTACAGGATTTAGCCAAAATTCGGTTAACTAGCTGAGCACAGTGCAAAACAGCCAAAATCTAATACGGAATTTAATCTCTCAAGTGCAAAAACAGTCACGATTTTTTCTTTGGAAAAAATATTTTCTGAATGCCAAGTGTCCATGGGTATTTTTACTAAGCCATATCACCAAGTATACTTGCCCCCATTCTTAGACAATAACATACTCTACTGTGACATTTGTAATTTTTGCTAGTTTACAATGCTAAAGTAAGTTACAAAATTCAAGTTAATCGTGTCAATGAGGCTTTCAGTGAGCTCTTTAATAGTCTAAAAGCCGGCATAAAACATTGCAATCATATATGAAAATGTTTCTAGTATCATAGATAATCTTGGGAATATCATATAACTTTGCTTTGCAATTGAGTGCAATGCAAAACATTAAGACATGGAGACATAGAAACCCTTGATGTAATTTGTTTAACTGAAACATTCGGCTGCTCTTGAGTTTACAAAAATGCAAATTGGAAATAAAGGGAAAACTGCAGCCAGGTCTTTAGGGATGTTGAGTTACGAAAAAAGAGAATTACATCAACAACGAATCCCCAGTTGGCAATAGGACCCCAAAAATGAGTTGTTTTGGGGTCGACAGGACTATTCCAAAAAGTTCGTAATGCGGCCATCCCTTGATTCAACCGTACTTAAATTACCCCGAAAACACACAGTTTAGCAGGCAACACTTCAATCGATGACAGTCTCACATTTTACGATATAAATGTTAATAGAATATCAACTCTTATTTAGTGTTTGGTTGACAACTTTAACACAAAATGATGTTTCTAGTAAAAGAGTTAAAATTAATGCAAGCAGAATATGGTAGCATTGGATGCACTATCCACCACACAATTGATCAGCACAAATTCAATTGGCATTTAAGTCAACTAATTTTTTAATAAAATCGAATGAGAAATTTTAGCAAGTTGTGCCAAAATGAATTTGAGCAAGGGCGAGCCAGCCAATTGATCGCACATGGAAAGGTCCTTTTAAGTGATAAAGGTCCTAGTCAACCCTATAAAGTTCTTATCAACCCTTCTAACACAAAACAGACCCTACATATACAATCCCTATCAACCTTTGTCATATTGATATAAAATAGTTTTGACAAAATAAATTGAAGTATAAAAAATAAATTTCTTGAAGTAAGTCCCGATATACATCAAGAAGAAACTAAATGCAACCAATTGGTTACATTTCAGAGTAAGCTTTCTTTTTAAAGTGCTACTTGAGGCCAGTGAGTTAGTTATTGAAAGCCAACAGAGAGATAGAGATAGAGACCACGCGGGGACACGGCTTGCTCAGCGAGAAGAACACAGAACGGGCAGGGCCGGGACGCTCACGCTGGAACCAATGCCGGAATAAAATAAAATAAAGACACATGCCAACACAGACCATTGCCCCAGTATTTTTGAAACCTAGTTGAGTTTTGGATCAGGGCCCTAAACTAATTGATTATATATAAACGTGGAATTTTTCGTAATATCAAAAATCTTATAACAATCTCACAAGTTGGAATAATAAATTGGTAAATAGGGTTATACACATTTGTTATAGTAATGCAATCTGTAGCATGACCCACCTAAGCATAGAACAAAATATTATATAATACAAAAAACTGAACTTATAGATTGCCGCAGTTTCAAGAGAGATTGCACGAATTCAATTCTGTGTCTCCAGAATGTGTAATTAGCTCTCTGTAATGTGTAACTAGCTCGAGATTTGATTAATCGCCCCCCCAGGAGTTTGCAGGTGAGCTGGAGAGCACATCACAGAAACCGAAACAGAGGTTTAATGAATGGAAATTCACACTGGGAGCCACGCAATTGCAAATTGTAACTGCAAGATAAAAAAACACTAGACAAAGTAAATGGTAAAGACATTCTTACCTGGAAACCCTCTTCGCTGAAACCTTTTTGCCACAAGTCTTGTAATTTCACTGTAAGATAGATGCAACCAGAAATGCGAGCACTAGAACTAGAAAACCATAGGACGCGTTGAACAGTCGAAAAAACCATATCCCACAAATAAATTGCTGCTCTGAGTTTGCATTTAAAGCCATTAAATGCAGTGGAACAATCGAAATCTGGAAACCTCGAAAACGCATAAATGTCAACTACTAAAAATGCATGGGAAATGTCGGACAAATGTGTCTAAAGTTCAGGACCTGCAAAAATGTAGTAGATCTACCAAGATGTAGAACCATTCTGAGTCATTTAAGAGGTGGGTGGCCTCTATTATCCACCTAGATCATCTTCTCAACCCTCATCACACGGAGATCAGTGATAAATAAGAGGAGATTCAATCTTTGCAACTAATCACTGCGACCATACCAGAAATATGCAAAAAATAGTTGATTTTAAAACCCCAATATCTTGGTCATCCGATCTCTAATTTGGGTGATTTTGTTTTTGAAACCATGCATTTTTCGACTAGAATTCAAAACTGCAATTTATTTCTGGAGATTTTGCTAGAAAAGTTTCATAAAACATTTATGACCCTCATTTTTAATGTTCTATTTTATTTCCTTGTTTGGAAAATGCACCACAAAAGCAAAATTAACTAGCTTTGATACTAACTTCAAGTGTTCCAATACCTTGAATGGAACTACTCCAACAATAAACTAAGATAAACAACAACGAAATATTAAAAAGGGTTGGGGGCACTTGCATACCCAAGGTTGGAATGCACCAGTAGTTCCTAAATGGTGCAGAAATACATCTCCATGTAATTGGTACTCAAATGAGTAACAAGATTTGAGTAACAAGTTTTGATTGTAAATAATAGGATGAATGATTACAAGTGATGAGTGAGATAACTAATATTGATATCCATGTGGATATCGATAACTAAGACTCTCAACTAAGCGTTGAGTCAATAATTAACTCGAGCACTAAAATTATGAGCTTACAAACAAAATAGCTCGTGTAAAGAACATGTTGTGTACAAGTACACAATAAAAAAGTAAACAATTCTGAATCTCTAGGGTCTATCCATCAGGTCGCCAAGTAGCTTGAGCAACTGCATATCCATGTTTTGTATTTTTCTTAGGCTAAGAAAGAAATGCCATTTTAAAATTGATTCCCAGTTATGTGCTCAAGATGACTGCCTATTACATGGTAAGACTGTGCAGGCATGTGAATCAGGTAATTTTTTAACATACTCATTTGCGTGTGAGGCTTGAGCATGCATGTGGATGAAAAGGTCAAATGCTTTGCACTCTTCATATAAAGCTACTTACTCACCTTCTGAGGAAGGTTAGTGCCACTACTTGATTCGTCATTGAGAGGCTGTGGAGCAACTTGGCTTGAACCTGGACTTGCAGTGCATAAATTTACTCCACTACTGTCGCCAGAGCACATGTTAGCACAGTTATCATCAATGGGATGTATAGCAGGTGCAAGTACTGAGCGTCCTTCCATATAATCAGATATAGATATAATGCCTCCCCTGTTTCTCCCATTGGTGTCAACATGTTACATCATATGGGTAACACCAGCAATACCAGCACTTGCCTCCTGTTGAGCTTCATGATCAAGATCTGTTACTGCATTATTGTGGGTTGACAACCTCTCCCTAAAACCTCTTGTATCCTTTGCAAAGGATTCCTTGCACTTGCAAAAGTACCATTCCAATGTTAAGATAAGAGGAAATGGCAGAGTAACTTAAAACAACCTAGAGAACATACAAACCTAAATGACATGGAAGTAAATCGAGATTTAAGTGATTCAGAAAAGGACTGCATCTCAGATGGTCCCGATCTCTCATGATATTCCATGGAAGGATGCCGTGCAATTTTCCTAATTGAAACTTATCACAAAAAAGAACAGAGAAATAAGAACCAAATGTCTGAATACCAAATTTTTCTCTCATATAAATTTAAGCAGCGATAGCAAAAAGGAAATGCAAACAACATTCCAGATTCACCAACTATTTTCAACTTGATCCCAACAACTTCATAACGTGCCTCTCATACCTATTTGGCAAGGATGAACTTCTGCCATCCAAAGCTTGAGCAGTCATGCTTGCACTCCCAACTAAATGTGAGTCCGAATCAACATGCATGGGCGGATATGGTCTCTGCAAAATTGGTCTTCCTCAACAGCTGCAAGAGGTGTAATAGGACTGGCCACAGTCACTATTGCAGAATGCGCACCTTCAGAAGTTGTTGCTGGAAGGGGAGTCACACTAGGATTAATGGACAACTACAACACGCCCATTTAACACTACTGCGCCTGCATTCGATGCAAGAGTTGTTCTGTTCAGTATGGAAACATTGGTATCTTTTCCATCTGGATCTGAATGCATTCGAATTAATAGGTTGCGATAGGATATCATTCTACTGTCGCCCCACTTCAAAGGGAATCCAGATTCAAACTCACTATTTTACCATAGGATCATCACCCTACAAATTTCGATTTGGACAGAACTGGAATGAGCACGAGAGCAGCATATACTTCCCTAAATTATGTGAATATTTTCTTGCCCTCAGTAAGGACCAGTTTCTACAGTGATTCCAATAAGACTCCATTCGATAACCATTTTAATAATAAAATAGATCTGTCCAGAATCATCACGATGATAATTCCAAGGCTAAATAATGTTATGAAGAATCATTCGATAGTAACCCATTTGCTTTACGACATGACTTCTGCATACAAGCTGGCTAAGCCGATCCGAGCACTGAATGAGATTACTGGCAAAAAGGTTTACATGAACACTCATTCACGGTTGTCAGATATAATGGGGTTGTGGTCCTTCCAGTAAATTGCTGTGCCCTGCCCATGGCAGCTGCAGCTGCCAAATGTTGCATTATGTGCTCCTCAAGCTCTGGGCCATCACTATTTATCAGAACCTACCAGTTTTTATAAAAAATAAATTAGCAACTTCAGTCTACCTGAACAGTTTGCCAAAGTATACAAAACAATGACCAGCATCTCAAAATCAATTATATAAAATGTAATTACAGACATTGTGTAAATACAGATCTTCAAAAGAAATGTGGGGAAAGATTGATTTTGAGGCCTGTTCATTCTTAAGGTCCTTTCTTGTTCCATGGCTTCAAGTAACTCTTGGCTGTCAGGAAAAGAGCAATTAACAATATGTTACGATACCCTGCTCTCCATTATAATCTAGGTGAAAGGAAAATTTGTCAAGTCTTTTAAAAATTCTGTAACACCAATACAATGCATCCCAACCCCAAAATTCTCACATCTCCAACAATTTCAGCGAAACTAAACACACAATTCACAAAATTAACAAATCCCCGGCACCCTACTCACAAAATCAACAAATGTCGCATACCCAATTCCCCAAACTAATCTGCCACACCCAATTCACAGTGGTAAGCAACGTGCACAGGCTGATTGCTTGCACGCCAAGCAATAGTAAATTGTTGTCAGGTAAGGTGGGTAGGATTAAGGTAAGATTATTTTTTGGTTTTTTTCTTAATTTTTTTTAATATCGGACAATGATAAAAATGGTCAATTCAAGACCTCTTATCCAATAACATGTAAAAACGATTTTTCAAAAAAATATTTATAAATAAGAATTTTAATAGAACTTTCACTTAATTTTATAAAAACTGAAATATTGATATCAATTAATAGGTAAAGGCGGAACTTATAGTCTCTGCCTACCACAGTGACTAATAAAAAGAAAAATAAAAAAAACTTTTACTTTTTCATTAAATTTTATTTAAAAAATTAATTTTAATAATATATTTCTAATATTTTTATTAAAAAAAATATTTTAATCAAACCAATTTATTTTAATAATATATTAATATACATTATCTCTATTTAAAAAAAACAAAATGATTTAAATAAGAGAGAAAACTGCAAGCAACTAATTCCTTGCCAATTAGAGTGTGCATTTCATTTGAGAGTAAATGCATTGTCCAATTGGTAGAGCCACTTGCTGTGAATCACATTTGTTGTTTGGAGAGAGAACTTCCTTATTGTTGCAGACAAGTGCTCATAGTGGTACTTTTTGAGGAGGCTGGGTAAAGATGGATCAGTTGTTTCCTTCTGTGGTAAAGAATTCGCTTGAGGAGAAATGTCAAGACAGAGAGTAGAGAACACACACTATTAGACATATGTTATGCACAAGCAAGGAAAATATTGTTTTTGGCTTTATAAGAGTGAAGATCAAAAGAGATGATCATTGCGAAACAAGTAAAAAGAAAGAGCGAAATGCTATGAAAGTTGATAGTTAATAAATGATTTATATTTGTATAATGAAATATTGGTAAAAATATATTGCATTAGTACTGGAGCTCTATGAATTTGAGCACCATTAGATCTGGGGCAGTATTGTTTTACTTGATTCTCCGCTACCGTAATGCATTTCGAGCACTCGCTGGTGGTTAAGTACTTTCGACACACTGCAAGACCATACACAAAATATGTTTTGCCAACTTTGTTTTGGGTTGTAAAACCACCAGATGAGAGATTTGAGTGGGGGAGTGCAAAAACACTTGCCTGATTTCCTAAAACGTTGTGGCATGAACATATGGCGATCATAAATGAAAACTCAACAAATTTAGGCATCAGTCCAGCCAATTAATTCAAAGTCAAAAGACTGACTTTTGAACCAATTATTGCCTTTGCAAGGAATAAAAATATAAAACCCATTAAAGTTTATATTGATTACAAATTGAAGTTGATACCTTTCATATCTTTTTACAGTTTCAATTAATTATATTTCATTCGAAAAACGAGGTGTGGGTTCTCTAAACTAATTTAGAGATGATGTGATTATTAAAGAAAAAGAAAAGTTTTCATATTAATATTTTTTAATGGATGTTATTAACTTATAATATAATTTTGATGAATAACTTAACATTTGAATTTGATTAAAAAATATAAAAATATAATAGAAATGGAACCTTGATCTATAACTTAACACTCAAACATGATAAGAGTGAAAGAAGAACCCATTAACTTATGTAACTTTCCAACTCGGCCAAAGCACTCTACGTAATCTTCCTGTTGGACCAAAGTCCCGATTGGAATGTATTTTTAATTTAATTTTATAATTTATAGGATTTATATAAATAGAGGGAAATAAAAGGATGATCTGAATGTAGCATTTTCCATATTTCATTTCTGTCCCCTGAGCTCAACCTCAACTGTCGATGCTCACCAATGGACGACCTAGTCCACAATTGAGATTCGTGTGACAACAACGTATTGTTATAGAAGGTAATGTAGCCTCCTGCTATTCATGGAGAAAGTCTCCTCTCACACAACCATTTGGCCAAATATTCCGTTAGAAATGGTAGGGTTCCAATGGACAATCTTCAGTATTGTTTCATGATCAAAGGAATTTAAAGTGACTTAATAATTCATCTAATAAGGGAAAGTATTATGTCATAAATATTTTGAAGTGACTCAATAATTCAGCTAACAAGGGAAATGATTATGTCATAAATATTTTGAAGTGACTTAATAATTCAGCTAATAAGGGAAAGGTTTTTGTCATAATTTTCAATAAGCAACATAGGGTTTAGGAATTTGAATGTTTATGTAAAAGGAAGTCTTGAATTCAGTTTTATGTGGACTTGAAATCATCTCTTGAAACACAAAATTTAAAATTTAAAATCATTCAGTTTTATGCGGACTTGAAATCATATCTTAAAACACAAAATTTAAAATTTAAAATCGTTGAATGTCTTTGTCTGCAAAATGTTTGCTTTACATTGATATTTATTTAAATAACTTGTTTTGGGTTTGACCTTGTCTTCTTTTTTTTTAATAACTGAAACGGTTATATTTATTGAATTGGATAACGGTTGGCCGAAGCTTATCAACCAAAATTACAGCTATTCAAAACTCCACTTGTCACTATTACATCATATCCGAATCTTATAGAACAACTGGTCAAGGCAAAACCATAGCTATGGAATAGGGATCCAGAATGGCGTTTCATCATTCTTACTGTACATTCCTTGAGGTAAAAGGAAACCCTTATTTGCTTTTACATCTGCTTCTTTATTGGATCCTCTCAAGATGTGGAAAAACCAGGAGGAAGTGAATTCTCAGAAAACATAATGCGACCTTAGCAAACTCTTATTGAGCATCGAGTTGCTGAATTGGTCATCCGTATTTAGGATCTTTATCAATATTTCAGAATCTCCAAAAAATTGTATTTCTTTGTAACCATTTTCTTGAGCAATCTGACAAGCTTGTAACATCCCAAGAATTTATGCATGGTTATTGGTTCTCAATCCTAAGCCCCAGTAAAAACTATCTTTTCTAAGACCATCCTGAGAATAGATAACGCCGCCTGCTCCTGCAATCCCATGATTTCCTTTTGAATCCCTGTCAAAGAAAACCGTGGCTTTACCCTGAATTCTCCACCATCCTTGAAATACTGCATCCGAGTCTCGTAGTCGCCATCCTGGATTATTGAAGGGACAGACAGAAAGCTTTTGTCTATCCCTAAACAAATATGTGCCAAACCACTTTTTTTCTTCAGGGAGCAGGGAGTTATCAATGAAGGAAGGGTGATGGACTGTTGCCTCCTTCAGAACAGCCTTTGCCTTAGTTGCTACAATCAATGGTGAGGGCTTGAGATTGTTAAAAATTTGATTATTTCTCGCCAACCAAATCTTCCAGCAAACGTACTTGGGGAGTGCTTGCCAAATTCTGGTCCAAGTGGAATTGCTTTTTAGTGTATGAGGGTACCTTGATTTCCAAGTAGAGAAGAGTATAAAAACAGAGACCTGAAAAGGAGCATTTACATTGAGTCCGAGCAAGGAAGTAATCCAAACTTCTTGAGAAGATGGACAGTCAACAAAAAGATGATCCATGGTTTCAATCGCCGAGCAGCACAAAGGGTATCAATGAGGGCCTGCAATTCCTTTCTTCATCAATTTTTCTCCAGTTAAAACTTTCTTGTGGACAAGAATCCAAGTGAAAAAATTAACTTTTGGCAAACCGTATGAATCCCACACTAGATTCCAGAATGAAGGTGAATGGATCGACAGATGGTTAGGTTGGGTAGCTACATAACTGAGAGCTACAGTATGAAATCTTGTCTTTCCCCAGCCCCATTTATCATGCAAATTACAGTGGACAGGAGCCAAACCCATCAACGCCTTATAAAGAAGAGTAATTTGGTCCTGTAAGTTCGCTGGTGTTCTAGGGAGATTCCATGCCTTCTAGATCCCTGTAGAGTCCCATTTAGATATGTTTGCCAGCTTATCAATTATGAGCTGAGAAAGCCACAACCGTAGCTCGTTGAGATCAACAGAGAGGGTAAGAGGAGGGTTTCCCAAGATACTATCCTCCCAAATCCGCGTGTTGCACCCATTTCCAGGAACTCGATATAACATATTTTGGAAAAAAATCATCCCTTGCCGACATAAATTCCATATCATCGTGCCTTTAGGAGTGTTATCAGACTGCAAATTCCTAAAAGAGACTCCCTCAAGATATTTTTTCCTCAAAGCTTGACTAATGGATGCTTGCGATTAGTGTAGAGTTTCCAAAGAATTTTTCCTCATAGAGCGATATTAGCCATTGATGGGGCTCTTACCTGTAAACCTCCTTCCATAAGAGGACGCTTGATAATATCCCAATTAACTAAGTGATACTTTCTCTCATTCCCTTTGCCTCCTCTCCATAGAAACTCCCTAATCAATTTTGAAATATGAGCCGTGATCAGCTTAGGGGCCAAGAGAAAGGAAGCCTAGTAAATTGGAATGGAGGATAAGAATTTTTTTATCAGGATGAGTTTCCCAGCATAATTAAGCCACTGGCCTCCCCAAGTTGCTAATTTAGACCTGATCTTACTGAAAATTCCAAGCCAGAGGTTTTCCTTGTTAGCTCCCAGAGTGAGAGGAAGGCCAAGATAAGTGATTTTTTCCCAATTGGCATAACCCATGAACCCCGGGAATTGGGAAATTCGGAGAACTGAATGATGGTCCATATTCCATCCATATATGCGCTTTTCCTTTTGTTTACTTTTGCTCCCGAGATGTTACAGAAATTATTCACAATTTCTTTATAGACCTTTGCTATTTTTAACGAAGCTCCTCCCAACAACAAAGCGTCATCAACAAAAAAGGCATGGTTGATGGAATCAAGACCTTTCAACGGCCTGATGTTCGGGGCATTCCCAACATGTTTTTCTACAGTCAACTTCCTACTCAGAGAGTCTGCCATTAGAATATACAAAAAGGGAGAAAGGGGGTAGCCTTGCCATAAACCTCTAGTGGCTTGAAAGTAATTAGTCAGCCCGCCATTGACTAATGGAGCTATCTACGGCTTTTCAATACAAGCTTTAATCAGATTAACAAATTAAATACTAAAGCCAAAAGCAAGCATAACTTTGAACAGGAAAGAAAGTTTTACCCGATCAAAAGCATTGGCCATGTCTAGCTTCATGAGCATCCCTTGCTCCTTCCACTGGTGACTGGAATGCAGAGCTTCCTGAACCAAGATAACATTGTCCAAAATATGTCTCCCTTTGCAAAGCCACTCTGGAAAGGAGATATGAGTTTGTTTAATAGAGGCTTGATCCTATTGGCCAAAAGTTTGGAGAGGATTTTGTATGATGAGTTGCAAAGGGATATAGGCCTGAAGCGATCAAAGGACCCCAGGTTCACCTCTTTGGGAATTAAGGCGAGGAAGGTGGAATTAGTACTACCTCCTACTTTGACCTTTTGCTGAGATGCTTTGATCATTCTCAGCAGATCTTTCTTGATGATAGTCCAGCAGATTCTGTAAAAGTGGATTGAAAAACCATCCTGCCCTAGAGTGTTGTCTGGATCCATGTCCCAGATGACAGTGTTGATCTCTTCCTCAGTGTATGGTATCATGAGACTAAGATTATCTTCTTTGGTGACAAGAGAGGGAATTTGAGAAAGGAAATCATTGGTGGCCTCCTCACTTCCTATCCCTTCTTCTTTAAAGAGGTTCTGAAAATGTAGTTCTGCCGCCCCTTTAATCTCCTTGCCTTTAAGAATAGTCCCTTCAGCCAAGTTGATTTTAGAGATGTGATTCAGAGAGAGGTGAGCTCTGAATTGTCCGTGGAAAAAGGAGGTGTTGCGATCCCTCGTTTTCAACCACAAACTACGAGACTTTAGTCTCCAGTATTCCTCTTCCTGTCGAAAGGAGCGGAAGGAGATTTGTTGGGAAGCCTGTTCTTTCTCAAGATCTAAGATGTTGATAACTTTGCTTTCCATATCCATTTGTAGATCTAATAAATTATGTACAGTTTCTTTTCTATAGCTAGCAGGGGTAATAATAGGCTTTTTAATCCAATCCTTCAAAGCATATTTTGTTGCTTTAAGTTTATGTTCCCAGAAAAAACTAGGTGATCCAATGACAGGGTTAGTCTAGGCCTTCAGAACTGTTTCCATAAAACCATCCTTATATTTCCAAAGAGGGTTGAATCTGAAAGGAATGGGGCCCAAGTTTTCTTCCTCTTCCAACAGGAGGATGGGCTTATGATAAACGGTGAGCTTAGGTAGAATTTTGGAAGAAATTAGTTTCTTTTCTAGTAAAAGCGTGCTCTGCACTAGAAATCTATCCAGGCGGGCTGAGATGTGCGCTGTCCCGATTTTATTATTTGTCCAAGTGTAGAGTCCTTTCTTTGGCTTAAAATCGAGAAGGTCCCACTGTTGTATAAGCTCCTTTACAATGGGTTGCAGTGGGTCCCTATTGCTATTACCTCCTCTTTTTTCCTTTGGTTCAAGTACTAAATTTAAGTCACCAGCTACTATGATATTCTTAAGAGGGTGAGTTTCTATAAAAGCAGCTAAAGAATGCCAACATTCTTTCTTCTCAGAGTATAGAACCGACACATAAAGATTAAAAAGGGCAATGGTAAGCTTACTTGAAGAATGGATGATTTCGGTGAAAATCCAATGCTGGTTCTCAAAAAAAATTTCAGATGAAACTGGTCTTCCGACCATAGGGTTGCAAGCCCTCCTGAGGTACCCCTAGCACTGACGGCCTTTCCATCATTTTTCTTCCACTTCTAATTGCTAAGGGCAAGAAGGGCATCCCCATCGATTTTAGTCTCTTGGAGAATGAGAATCTCGCGAGTTTCTGTTTTAAGAAGGTCTTTAACTACTTCAAACTTCAGTGGATTTCCCAAGCCTCTGCAGTTCCAAGAGACTGATCGCATTATTTACCAGAAAGAGAAGGGATAGGGCCTCCCTTGCCGGGCCTTGTTCTGGTTTTTATTCCAATGGACATTTCAATGGTAGATTGATTGCCTTGCATTTTTTGCCTCTCCGCTTCTTCCTCTCTTGCATCTTTGAGAGATTTTCTACCTACTCTTTTTGAAGGCCTCTCAAATGTATCATCTTCCAAAGAGCCAGAGTTTTCCAAAGGCTTCTTCCTTATCATTTCTGCATAGGAGAGGGGGAGGAGGCTCTAATTGGGGAATCGGGAAGAGGTATAGGTGTATCTGTCTTTTCTTTTTCCCCTTCGAGAGGAGTGATCTGTTGTTCGGGCTCAAAGGTTGTTGAAGCTGACATGTCTTCTGGATTGATGAGAATTTCAAAGGGGTTTTTGATAGCTGCTGGAATTAATGGAGTTGTGCTTCCTTCACCTTGCTTTTGCCCTGCTGAGGATGCACTAAGACCCATTGACATCCCTTTCCCTTTTATACTAGTGTTTTGCTTTATCTTGGTTATTTTCTGCCATTGAGACCACTACTCACCTTTTGTTTTTTTCGCCTCTTCTTCATTCCTCTTTTTACAATTCCTGGCAAAATGACTGTAACCATGGCAGAATTTGCATTTAAAGGGTAGTTGTTCATAATCCAAATCTTGGATATATGTCTAGTCGGCTATTGTTAGTTTAATGGCTTCCGGGAGACCGATTTCCAAATCAACCTCAACACAAATTCTTGCACAAGAATACTGATCCTTCTATTCTGCGCGGTCAATGAATTTACCCAGGGTATTGCCGATTGATTCTAATGACTTCAGATTCCAGCAATGAAGTGGAAGGTGAGGTAGGCGCACCCAGACCGGAACCGCCGACGACACATCCTGAGAAGGGTCAAAATCTAGAGTCCAATTGTTCAAATACAAGCCTTGAGGGCCTATGAAATACAGACCATTCCTAAAAATGAGGTGTCTATCTTCTACATTGTCAAAGACAAAAACGAAAAATCCTTTACCCACCACGTAACTTCTTATTCCTTATGTAGTAAGAGATCTCCAGTTTCGCTGAAGCCATGCCTCTACGGCTTTGGGAGAGGACCATATGTCTGTAAATTGTCCTATTAATCCCCTCTCTACTAGATTCAAGGCAGACCGGGAAGATTCTGCTTCCGGTAAGACAACTGTGGGAATGTTATCCAATTTCCTGACAAAATACTGAGAAGAATCACTTTGTTTTCTCTTGCTGTTAGCGACAACCAACTTCCTAAAGGCTAGAATCTCGAGCAGAGGCAGAGAAGGATCGAGACCCCCACCTGGGGCCATGCTGGAGACCGAGGGAAGAGGTTAGTACATAACCACTTTACATGCCTCCATATTCCTCCACAGCACCGTCTATACCTCAACTCCTAGAAATGATCCGGAAGGAAACTGAAGAGATCCTTAACCAAGTTCTGAAGATCCTTCCATAGGTCTGAAAACTCACTAAGCTTCGCTGCTCCTGCTCCAAGAACGCTGCTCGCTGATCCAAACACGCTTCTCCAAGAACGCTATTACCTATTGATGACCTTGTCTTTTTTTATTTAAGCTGGTAAGAGATTGAAGCATTGATATGATTATTTATTTATTTTTGGTAAAATCACATCATTTGAATAATATAAATTTATGTTTAATATAGATGTATTTGTTTTAGTTTTGTGTAAATTTTAAAATTAAATTTCAATTTTTTTTTATAACTATGATCATAAAAGTAGACATAATCCCAAGTTGCCACAACAATTCAATTTTCAATATCTTATAATAAAAATGATGGACTCTTTAGCCTCCTTTCAATTTTATTCCAACTTCAGTGAATATGGTTAACTAGTAAGCAGTGGAACCCTCGTGAGCTATCCAAGCTTGAAACTAGACTCGATATACTTTACACTTCATCTGCAACAACCAGAGCTATCGAAGCTACTGTTACAAAATTTAATTTTATTGATTTTTATAACTGTTAGATCCAATGCATTCATGTCCACCTGTTTGGTCTGAGAAAGTTCCACTGCATACTTATCTATCTGTTTGGCTTGGGAAAGGTCTTTGGTAGATGCAAGTGAAACAATTAGCTGCTTTGAATTTCTGTAATTGAACTACACAGTAAGCTGGAGAAGGCTTATTATACATGAGATAAATTAAGGGACATAAGGAAAGAAACAAGTTTACACCAATGAAGAGATGTCGAGTGACTATAGCGTATGAAACCCATGCTATTGCATTTAGGAACTTGAATAGATAGTTAATCACAAATTTATGAAAAACATACATACAGAAACATGACATACATTATTCAGCAGGAAAGGAGGTACATGATTCACATACAGATTTTTATTTAAGAAATTCATTTCAAAAAATTGATATTGGTAATTCAAGAGGCTCTTTCTATTGTATTATATGTTACTTAACAAAAGTCCCATGGATTGAACGCTGTGAATTATAAACAATGCTCAAAAGATTTCCTGTGATGCACATGTTAATTTTTTGAAATTTTTTAAATGAAAAGATTACAAATTCTTTTGAAAAAAACGAACTTTCAAAATTTTAATCTAATAATTCATAAGTAGAAGAAGAATAAGAATTAAACATACCACAACACATAATGGCGAAGCATACAAGACAATGGACAAACCCACACCCACACTACCTATTACCATCGGTCGTGTTAAAATACATAACACAGATAAAAGAGGAGAAACACAATGGGAAATGGCTTTCCTTCTCATTATTAAGCATAAGCTTATATAGTATTACATCACACCAAAAAATCACGGGTAAATACCATGGGACAGTAAATACTATGGAACAACAAGGTGTCCTAGTCATACTTAACTAACTAATGACTTAACTAATTAATGCACCAATAACAAATAGTGCACTGGTGAGATTACAATTCTTAACATACCCCCTTAATCTCAACCGGGACAATATTCAACACTATCAATGCCTGAACACTTAGGCATTATTCCTGCTGGTCTATGTCTCAACTAGGCATACATTTCATTCAAATAAACTTAAGCTTTAATTTCTTCCTTGGTTTGTACTTGGATTGCTTCTTCTTTGTCTTCTTTAACTTGATGCTAAGTAGGTGTTCCTCAATGTCTTCTTTGGATTTTGCACAATAAACAATTTTATTGCTTTTCATTGGTGCTGGAATATCTAGTGCAAGTCTTCTTCTTCTTCTTCTTCTTCTGTTTCAACATATTGTATGTTGTTGTCCATTTTACCTGCGCAAAATTTTGTCAGAAAAAAAGATGAATATATTTCAGCTCTTCTTGGAGAGCATTAAATGGCTTTCCTTCTCACACCAAAAAACCATGGGTAAATACCACAGGACAGTAAATACCATGGGACAACAAGGTGTCCTAGTCATACTTAGCTAACTAACGAATTAACTAATTAATGCACCAATAACGGATAGTGGACCGGTGATATTACAATTCTTAACATACCCCCTTAATCTCAACCGAGACAATATTCAACACTATCAATGCCTCAACACTTAGGCATTGTGCCTGCTAGTCTATGTCTCAGCTAGGCATACATTTCATTCAAATAAAATTAAGCTTTACTTTCTTCCTTGATGTGTACTTGGATTGCTTCTTCTTTGTCTTCTTTAACTTGATGCTAAGTAGGTGTTCCTCAACGTCTTCTTTGGATTTTGCACAATAAACAGTTTTATTGCTTTTCATTGGTGCTAGAATATAGTGCAAGTCTTCTTCTTCTTCTGTTTCAACATATTGTATTTTTCTATCCATTTTACCCACACACTCAAAATTTTTGTTAGAAAAAAAGATGAATATATTTCAGCTCTTCTTGGAGAGCATTCACATCTTCCTCTTCTCTTGTTTCAATGAGTTTTAGCTCTTCTTGGAGAGCATTCACTTCTTCGTGTTCCTCATCTTCCTCATCTTTCTCTTCTATTGTTTCAATGGGACTACATCATCATTAACTGTTGCAGCTGGCATCCACTGTGCATCCTTCACTGCTTCCTCAAAAACTGTGGGCTAATAGGGAAATAGAGCATACTGTAGGTGCTCATCAATAATGGGAGACTGCTCATATAGCTCCCTCAAACTTCTGGTTTTCTAGTTCTTTGATGAAGTCTTTGCTGGTGCAACTTCTATGCTGCTATCAACTGTCTCTTTCTCTGAGAGACTATTACTGCTGCTATCAACTGTCTCTTTCTCTGAGAGACTATTACTGCTGTTATCAACTGTCTCTTTCTCTGAGAGACTACCACTCACGTCATTGGGGACTGTTACATTGACAGGTGTGTTTTCACTGTCATCAACAAATAGAGCTAGATCAACAAGCTTTGTTGAGATTACTTGATCATTGACTGCCTCATAAACACAATCTTCTTGGCTGTCTTCCACTTCAATGTGGGCTTCCTGGTGCTTTGCGTGGCTTGCAAAATCATCTAGTTCCTCTTCACTAAAATTTGCTTCATCTTCTTCTACATCAGGTTCCTCTTCACTGAACTCTGCTTTCAATATATCCCATGCTTATTTTGGAGTATAAACTTCTGCAGTGTTATGAAAGATGGAATAATCTATACTATTTTGTATGATACTCAAGGCAACAACTTGTCTTCTTTCTTTCTGATACTCTGTCAAATTCTTAAATACTTCTAGATCACTAGGATCCTCTTCAACTACAAAATGCCGCAAATCTTGTGACCTTACCAAATTCCTTATTTTTAATGACCATAATTCATAATTGTCTCCCTCAAAGGTTTTCCATGAACCTATTGAAGTTAACAAATTTCTTACCTCTTCGATTTCTCCTGGTAGCTCTTCTAGCACCATCTTCAAGATTTGATCTTCTTGGTTGTTTATTCTTCGCTATTAGCGATCCTTTAAACTTCAGATCCTTGGAAGCTGGATAGAAACTCCAGATATTCTCCACCCTTTTCTACATAGGTTTTTCTTGGATCGATCTCTGCAAGACTCGATCTTCTTCAATCAATGCTGGAACATTGTCCAATATTTTGGCTCAGCATCAGCAATACTTTCCCTTCAAAAATGGATCTGCTTCATGCTCGGACTTGCCATTTCGTATGACGACTTTTAAACATACTGGCACAACTTTCTAGCTGACACAGTGCGAATCCGAGGTGCGTTGGAGAAATTTTCTTAGAGTTTCAAGGGGCTGGCGCACTTTTCCTTCTTCTAGGGTGAGCCAGTGACGCAATTTTCCTTCTGCCAGGGTGATCTAGTGGCGCACTTTTCCTTCAAACAGGGTGAGCCGGCTGGCGCAGTTTTCCTTCAGACAGGGTGAGTCGACTGACGCACTTTTCTTTTAGACAGGGTGAGCCAGGCCCAGAAGGTGGCATAGTTCTCCTTTGCAGGTTGTGCGCCAGTGCTTCGAACGGAAAAAATAAAAAAAATTTGATATAGACGGAAAAATAAAAAATATTTGATGCGGCCCCAATGCTATGAAGGTTCGTCATGCCTCCACGCCGATGTGTTTTGGTCTCGATCTGTAACCTCCAGGATGTGTGTACGTGCTTTCTACTATGTGAAAAGGCTTACCCCAAATGGATTAGGTCATATGCTCTGATACCATGTTAAAATATGGAACACAGATAAAAGAGGAGAAACACAATGGGCAATGGCTTTCCTTCTCATTATTAAGCATAAGCTTATATAGCATTACATCACACCAAAATACCACGGGTAAATACCATGGGACAATAAATACTATGGGACAACAAGGTGTCCTAGTCATACTTAACTAACTAATGACTTAACTAATTAATGCACCAATAACAGATAGTGGACCGATGAGATTACAATTCTTAACAGGCCGCAGACGACAAATATGCAACACAAAAATTGTAATTGCAACTTCCATGACGAAGGCCATTATGAAACCATAGATCAGTCTCATTGTCATCACCAGGAATTAGTATATCAACCCACATCCCCTTAATATTTGTGATATCAGTAGATCTATATTTGAGGGAATATAGAACCCCCCAAAAATGAACATAGTTGGCTTGGAATGTATGACAAGTTGAGTTACCTTCTCCTTTTGTGAAGCAAAAGTGAGAAAGGATATGACATAAAATGTTTCGAGAAGAAGGCCTGCACCATTGATTGTGAGGATCATAGTGATTCCAAGAGGAGAGTCCTAATTTTCTTGGGCCTCTTAAGGGTTTGGGAGCAAAAAAGAACTAGGAGTATCCTTGAAGCTCAGAGAAGAGCTTCAAACGAAAGAATGTCTACCACGATGGCTCAAAGGACGATCTCACCGATTGCTCGCAGATCTGCACGCAACCTCCACGCTTCTCTTTAAGGAAGTGGTAAGAACAAGCTTCCTTTACTAAGAAATGACCATAAATTTCTCCTCAAATGCCTCACTCATTTCACTTTAATGAAA
This sequence comes from Larix kaempferi, assembly GCA_027924585.1. Classification (NCBI taxonomy): domain Eukaryota; kingdom Viridiplantae; phylum Streptophyta; class Pinopsida; order Pinales; family Pinaceae; genus Larix; species Larix kaempferi. The sequence continues at coordinate 9,182,739 of BSBM01000535.1, read as the reverse complement.
CACGAAAAACAATGGAATAACTGTATAGGAATGATCATTTAAGAGTCACCATCTTCTCTTCGATGACAGATTGTAGGGGTTTTAGCGAACCCCTGATATTAAAAATGGTATTTGGATTCGATTGCAATATGCAGTTTAACGAATGGAATTCCATAGAGTAGCTCAAGAGCAGTGTTAAATGCTCTTAAATGATGGCAGGCGGAGTTGCTAATTATCTTGATATTGCTAAGAAGCGATCCTGTTGCTTTCATGATGGTGGCAACGAAGAGGATGATGCTGAGGTACAGGACATGGATTCAGGAGGTCTAGGAGGAGTAACAAGAGTTGTAGGAGATAGTTCAAGTTAGAAGGTCAGAGTTCTCAGGATAATAGAATTGCAAGTACAACGCGTCAGGTGATTTATAATTTCTGTATATTTGTAATTCTTATTTTGGCTTTATTCATTTTTTTTGTTTGTAGATTTTTTTACTAGTGATAATAAAATGAAGAATTAAAAAGTTTTCATTATTCAAAATCTATTTTTAATTGCAATAATGGATTCAGGGTTCTTAAAAACTTCTATGGCATTGGATTACGCAATCTTAGCACTTTATATTTGTGATCCCAAAAATAACTATAAAATTTTAGAGAAAAATAAATAAATATGATAAAAAAATGAAAAATTGGCAAATCTTTAGAGTACAACTTACATTTGAGAATACAATCACACAACATTGCTCTAACCATTAAATTGTTTGTAGGCCAAAGGAAAATCACACAACGTTGCTTGAAATGAGCAAGAAGAAGATATCAAAGATGAAATTAAGAGAATCACTGCCAGGCTTCATTACAACAAATGAAATACACAATATGGTCAGAGATGATTAACAGAACACCTAGAATTGAGTTCCTATATGAACCCAATTCACCATCGACTTTTTGTTGGAGAGTGTCCCATGCTCAAAACTCTCATAGCAATACCCAAATGTTACAAAATATAGCATTTACCATAAATTCTACAGGTAACATATGCATTGACCTTTGAGACAGTGGAATATTATCAAGCCAGAGGTCATGGTCCAATATTTGAATATTTTCCAATGGTTAAGGAGTTGGATCCGTGGCTCATACATTTCATGCGTAGCATAGCCGGGACTGAGAATATTTTGTGCAGAGCTGTAACCTCCAATAATGTACCAGGGAGTTTTTAAATTAATAATATTATTAATTAAAAAAATGATTTAATGTTTCTAATGACATGTAAAATTATAGAATTTTGAAAGCGAACTTCACCTGAAGAATCCCTTTATCTAAATTGGAGGGGTTTGAGGGGTTTTGACACGATGGAGGAGGAGGTGGTTCGGTGGAGGTTTGCTGTGAGTGTTTTGCAGTCCTGGGGCAATGTCTTTCGGGTTTGCAGTCCCTGGTAGTCTTGTTGGTGGAAAACCCTTCTGGGCTTATGCCCTTAGTCTATTTGGTAGAAGTCTCCTCGGGTTTATTGTCTGTTCTCTATGGTTCTCTGTAACTAGGGTTAGCTGGTGGGGTTGTGTTGGAGGTAGTGGGATCCAGGTGTCTGAGGGTCCCTTTCTATCAGGTTTGCGAAGGACAGGTGTGGGTTTCACCTTTTATCCCGGTCGCGGGCCCTTATGGCCCCTCCGATTCTCCCTCGTGAGGCAGTTACATTTCCTCCTGCCGACTTTCATTGCGGTGTGCCTGAGTCGTCGGTGCTGCGCTCGTCGGTGTTTGGAAACCCTAACCTCTATGGAGCTAAAGCAAGGGTGTGACGCAGGTTGAACGCACATAAGGCAAGGTCTTCACTATCCAGGTTTGTGATTGCGGAGGACGCTAATCTCGATAGGGTTGCTATGCTTGCCGACCATGCTCTTGTTGGGCGTCTCGAATTTACATCTGGTATGAAAGAAGAGATCCTGGAATGGGTTAGGGTTAATTGGGTGTCGGATTCTGGTATGGCTCCGAGGGTTAACATACTGGTGAACCACTGGATTCTTTTCGTTTTTCTGGATGCTGCTATGATGTAGAAGGTTTTGGAGGGTACCTGTCTTTTCAAAGATGGCTCTTTGATTCTGAAATACTGGCATCTTGCCTTTGATCCTCTTTCAGAGAAGCAGAGATTTCAGCACCTTTGGATGTTGATTCCAGGGTTGCCGATAGAACTCTGGATAGAGGAGATAGTGGTCGGCTTGGCAAACTCGGTTGGGCGTTTCATTCGTATTGACAGAAAATCCCTGTTTGCCATGGATAGAAGATATGCTAAGGTAATGGTGGAAATTGATATGGATGCTGGCCTCCCAGTAGAAATTGAGGTTGTTAGGGGTCATAGATGCTGGAAGCAACGACTTGATTTTTTCAGAATTCCCTTCCGCTGTTTCGCGTGCAAGGAAATTGGGCACATTTTAGCAAAATGCCCTCATATTTTAAAGACTGGGTCTGCATTGACTGGTAATTTGGACCTATGTGCTCCGTCGTTTGATCCTGGTAAGTCTGTTCCTGCCCCTGATACTATGTATTTTGAAGTTTTAAAGGAGGATATTGCGTTGTTGGAAGTTACTGAGAAGGATTTAGATGCTCGTATTGCTTCTGGGGATGTCATTTTGAGACATGGTATTCATCTGTCCTCTGTCGGGAGTCTACCTTTGTCTGGTGATCAGTTGAAACCTTCTATTGTGCGCAATCTGTCCTCTGAATTAGCCTCTGTTGAGGATAGGGTTGATGGGGGTTTGGTCAATTCTGGAAATCTTGGTGTAGGTGTTGAGGCTCGGGGTTCTTTCATGCCATTGTCCCCATCTGCAACGGGTTGTGATACTGAGAATCATGGGAATTCAGAATCTTTCTTGCATTCTCTTGATAAGTCTGGGATTAGTGGGAATTGTGAACTAAAAGTTGATGGGGTCTTAAAAACCCTTACCCCGGTTCCTTCTTTCTCCAAATCACCACCTGTTGGCTCTAGTGCTCTTCCGATTCATGCTGTTAAATTTCAGAATGTTACCATTTGTAGGGGTAAAAAGAAAAAAGAGGGGTGTCGGGCTTCTGATAGTGTCGTTTCTAGCCATCTTGGGGAGAATGGGAATTTGCTGTTTGGGGTTTCTTATATCTTGTCTGATGAGGGTCTTAGAGCGAAGATACCCTCTGCCTCTGGTTCGTAATGTCTATTCTATCCTTGAATATTCGGGGGTTGGGGAAGGTTGCTAGGGCAAAGGCCTTCTCCAAACTATTTGCTGCTATTTGTCCTGGTATTGTGCTTCTTCAGGAAACTATGTGTTTAAGCTCGGTGGCGGTCACTAAGCTAGGTGACCTTCTTCCTAGGTGGGAAGTTGCGGCTTGTTGTTCAAATGGTCTTTCTGGTTGTCTGGCAGTGGCTTGGGACCCTTCTCTTTTTGCTTTCAAAGTATTTTCCACTCCGTGGGGTCTTTTGATGAAAGGATTTTGTTTAGGGTTGAACCTTCAGTTTCATGTCCTCAATTGTTATGCTCCTTATGAAGGTCGTCGGAATTTCTGGGATGCTTTGGCTGCCTCTGGGGTTCTTAACTTACCTCATTTAGTGATTGCTGGTGATTTGAACTTTACAAAATCTGCCTCTGATATTTGGGGAATGGGGGCTAGATTGGACCCGTTGGTGGATTACTTCTTGGATTTTCTAGGTCGTTTTGACCTGGTGGATTTGGCTCCAGCTAAACTAATCCCTACTTGGACAAACGGTAGGCAGGGGGGTGCTGGTGTTCACAAGAGATTAGATTTTTTTTTGGTGAAGTCTTCCTTTTTAAATATCTTTCAGCAGTCTCATTCTTGGGTACATGAGGTAAAATTCTCTGATCATTGGCCTATTGTTCTTCAGTTTGAAGAATATGGTCAAAAGGTTTGCTACCCGTTCAAGTTTAATAGTCCTTGGCTTTTGGAGAAGGATTTTTGTGAAATGGTGAAATCTTTCTGGTTAAATTCGGATGTTGAGAATTTAAACCCTGTTGATTATTTCTGTCATAAAATGTTGAAGCTCAAAGATGAAGTTATTAATTGGATTAAGGTTAGAAAGAAGTCGGATGCTGCAGAACTAAAGAAATTGGAATATTGTATTCAAAATGCCTTCATGCAGAATTTGGATGGCTCTTTAAATCAGGGTGAATTTGAAATTCTGAAGCTTTATGAGAAAAAGAAGGAGGATATCCTCTTGACAGAAGAAAGGGAGTGGAGATTGAAGAGCAAAGCGGTGTGGATCAATCATGGGGACAGAAATACAAGATTTTTTCATGCTTTTGCATCTGCAAGGAGGAATTCGAAACTGATTTGGGATATCAATGATGATAATGGTATTTCTATAAAGGGTTTGGACTCTTTGAGTTCTGAAGCTGTGAGGTTTTTTGGCAAAATTTACAAAGAGGAAGGTGGCTGTGATCTTTTGGAACAGATCAGATTGGCAAAACTCTATCCCAGATGTATTGATGGAATTGAAGCTGAGGCTTTGGGGAAGGACGTTTCTTTAGATGAAATTGAGCAGACTTTAAATTTTTTTGCCAGGGACAAAAGCCTTGGTCCTGATGGATGGCCTATGGAAATTTATGTGCACTTCTTTGATATTATGGGGAAAGACATTCATCGCCTTGTGGAATTCACTAGGATTCATGGGTTCATTTCTGGTGCTTTAAATTCCACTTTCCTTACCTTAATTCCGAAAAGTAACAAACCTGTTTCTTTTGGGGAGTTTTGGCCCATTGCGCTCTGTAATCTCATCTATAAACTTGTTTCCAAAATTATTGCTCAGAGATTGAAGGATGTTTTATCTTCTGCAATTTCTCCAGAACAGTTTGGGTTCTTGAAGGATAGGCAAATACATGACTCGATTGGTCTCTCCCAGGAGCTGCTTCACACTATCAAATCCACGAAGTTGAAGGCTTTGATTTTAAAGATGGATTTAGAGAAAGCCTACGATCGTGTTAATTGGTCTTTCCTCAGGTTGATTTTGATTCAAATAGGTACTCCTCCACTGGTGATAAATTGGATAATGGCTTGTGTTTCTATGTCGTGCATTGCTGTTTTGGTAAATGGCAATCCCACTTCATTCTTTCAGTGCACTAGAGGGATTAGACAGGGTTTCCCTCTGTCACCCTTGTTATTTCTCCTGATTATGGATGGTCTCAGTAGACTCGTTCATCAAGCCAAAGAATGGGGATTGATAAAAGGTATCAAGATGGGTGAAGGTTGTTTCCTGTCGCATCTCCTTTTTGTAGATGATGTCCTCCTTGCTGGCATCGACTCGGTCACAGAGTGGAAGGTGTTCTCAAATATCATTAATTTCTTTTGCAAGGTTTCTGGAATGAAGGTTAGCATTTCTAAGTCATGTTTTTATCAGCATAATGTGGAAGTTGAAAGAAGAGGTGAAATTGCATCTATTTTACCATATAATTGTCTTGATCTAGTTGATGGGTTGAAATATTTAGGTTTTATGTTAAAACCTAACTCCTATAAAGCTAATGACTGGCGGTGGATTATTAGCAAGTTTGAACGTAGAATCGATCATTGGTCTTTCCGGTTGCTATCATCGGGTGGCAGACTTGTTTTAGTAAAAGCTATGCTTTCTAGCATTCCGGTTTTCTGGCTATCTCTTTTAGAGGTTCCGGGCTACATTATTAATAGGCTCAGGAGGCTATTTTCAATTTTCTCTGGTCTGGAAAACGTGATGGCACAAGTCTGGTGATGGTTAAAAGGAATATTCTTGTTCGGCCGGTGAAGTTTGGTGGGTGGGGTATAAAAGATATTGGTGTTTTCAGCAAAGCTCTTAGGTTGAAGAGCTTATGGCGTGGTCTGTTCAGTAAGTCTCTTTGGTCGAAGGTTCTCCATCTCAAATATATTAAACCTGATTTAATCAGTTGGTTGAGGAAGCCCAAGAGGTTTTCTGGTTCGCTATCTCCAGTATGGAGAGGTTTTCTGAAAGTTTATGAATGGATTGCCAAAGATATATGTTGGCAGGTAGGTAATGGCTGCAGTATTCTAATCGGGGTGGATCCTATTCTTGGCATGGAGGAATGTTTTAGTCTGTCAGATAGTTTGGTATCTCGGTTAAATTTGTTGGGGTATAAAACCTTTAATGATATTTATGATTTAGAACCTTTTCATCGTTCAGGTATTGGTTGGTTAAATGATTTAGATTGGCTGTTTTCGGATCATGCGATGGAATGGGAATGTTTTATTCGGGCTCTTCGATCTGCTGGTATTGCTCTTTCGGGGTCCCCTGACAAGTTAATTTGGGTTGGAAATCCAAAAGAGGGTTTTGTTACTGCTAAAACTGCTTATGATAGAATTATTCAGAATCAGTGTATTTATCCTAGTCACTGGTGGTATTCGAGAATCTGGAATTGGTCTTTACCTTTGAAGGTGAAGTGTTTCCTTTGGCATGCACTCAATGACAGTCTTAAGACCTGGGAAAATTTACTTAAACGTGGCTGGATTGGGCCTAGCTGGTGCTGTTTATGTAATTTAAATTCTGAATCTGCTGATCATCTTTTGGTAAAGTGTTCCTTTCTGCAAAAAATTTGGACTCTGTGTTGTATTGATCTCAATTTGCAGTTTGTATGGGATGATTTGGATTTTGGCACTGGATTGCTTAACTGGGTTAGAGATAACAAAAAGCCACTATTCCTTCCTATTTTCATATCTTGGATCATCTGGTTTACAAGGAATGAAGTGATTTTTCAGAATTTGAAGCCGGATGCTGTGCAGCGTGCGAAGTCTGTTTGTAATTTATTACAGACTTATCCTGAAGAAGAACATGGTAAAAAAGGTGTGAGAGAGAGTTCCTTTTCCTTTGTAGTTTCACAACCGGTTTTATTCTTTGACGGGGCTGCTCAAGATGGTTTGTGTGCTACTGGTGGGGTCATCTACATCAATGAAAGCCATTACTTTTCTCTACGTCTTAATGGTGGCAGAGGCACCAATATGAAAGCTGAGTTACTGGCACTTTGGGTTGTCCTAAAGGTGGCAAATTCCTTTGGTTTGGTGAATCCAAGAGTCTTTGGAGACTCTCGTGTAACTATAAAATGGACCTCGGATGAATACACTCTCAATGTTGTGGAACTAAAAAATTGGTGTGTTCGTATTCGTTAGGAGATTGCAAAGCTGGATCAGATTTCTTTCGATCATATCTTAAGGTCTCACAATTCTCATGCAGATCAACTTTCAAAAGATGCTTTTGCTGGTCCTGTAGGTGTTCTTTTCTGGGAAGAATGGATGGATGCCTGTCTGCTTGACAGGGGTAACTTATATCTCTTTTAAGATATTTTGTACTCTTGGGATGAACTCTTTTTTTGTTTGTAACTTCTTTTTGATGGGCGTTTATATTTATGTATAGCAACTACACTGTAGAACAATTTTGAGATCATGATCTGGTTTGGATATCTTGAGATAGGATATTCTCACTATCTTTGTACTATTTGATTCAAAGGAATAGCAATAGTACGATTTTTTTCTGCTAGAAAAAAATTATAGAATTTTATTTTTTTAAAATAATTTTATTTGTAAAAATTAAAAATCTCCGCTAGAGATTTATGTCAAATCCATAATGTAGTTTATCAATAGAAAAAAATGATTTTGCTTTTTCAAAAATTAAAAAATATATTTTTTATTTTTTTAGAAATTCAATTTAATAGTTATTTATTTGCAAATATTACAAAACTTTATAATAAATAGCATCAAAATTTGGAATTAAAATAAAGTCAAAAGAGTTTGACTTCCGAATGAAATGTATATCCGTGCCTTTGCAGAGAATAAAATACATGTCATACAATGACTAGTATTTATTAGTAAAGCATTGCATCACCATAATAATAACACATAATGTAAACTTATGAAACTTTGAAAATCTTTATTTCATATTAGTTAATTTGAATTAACGTTTCTTTCATATTTAAATTTATAAAATATTTTTAAGTTATATTAAGATGATTATTATTATAATTTAAATTTATTTAAATTTTATACCTTTTTTATAATTTTTTTAAGAAATTTTTTCGTTTACTTAACGTGATTGTACCATCAACATTTTGAATGAAATTTTCAAATCTCTAATCTTTCCAACACCTCCTACTTCTAACACCCCCTTTCTCATGAGCCATCTCCAAGAGTTAATTGGAATGATTCATCTTAGCATGGGTTGATTTTTTTTTAAACATGCAAGCTAAAATTTATTTAAATCATATATTTAAAATTTTAAAATATTTCTCAAATTGTAAATCAAGTAAAAAACACTTAACATTTTGAAGTATGGAAAACCTTTTGTTCAATTAAATTCTTGATTTTCTTCAAAATTTGGTTGATATTCATTTAAAAAATTAATACATTTTCAATCAACTTTATCAAGTCATACATTTTAAACAAGAGCTACATGGTGGCAATGTCCCTATGCTATTGCAGAAGAGGATTTCAAAGCAATGACAAGTGCACAAGCCATGCAAACAATTGCAATTTGCAGTAAAGAGATTTTAAAAAATAACCAAGGAAAAAGTATGGTTCTGCAAAAAAATGCAATGTAGACTATGGGAAATAAACTTGCAAATACAACATCAATTGAACAAAGAGGTTGGAAAAATGACATTAGTGAAAAATATATTATGTCAAAAGCATATCATTCCATATTTGATGTTGCAAGTATATATAGAAAACATATCATCGACCATTGTCAAAAACCATTTTCTTTTAAATACATTTGTAAATGCAATCTCTATGTTCTAAATACTATAACTTAGTCCAAAAATTTGATAGGCCATTTGATTTCTATCATTGGCAATTGATACAACATTAACCAAAGTTTAAACATGTGTTATTGCTCATCCATTGCTAAGATTCTTTTTTTTTAAACAAAATCTATTCCATATACATATAAATTCTTATGCATTATTGTAAACCAAGAACAAAATTAATAGGAACATATAGGGGAGGGACACCAATTGTGGTGCGGGGTCCACGCGAACATGTCAATGGACACCCGGCAATCCAGGTAACCCGTACGACAGGTGTCCAACAACTGCGGATGTAAGTTTTTAGGGTTTTCGTGGGGTTTAGGGTTTCCATTCTCCCATTTTGCTCGGACTACTCTACCACCCTGTGTAATGTTGCTTGGGTCCGGTGTGTGGCCGTTTCGGCACCCCGGTAGTGGTCCGTCGGGTCTCCATTGCCCGCGCAGGCCTGCGTCTATGGTTGAATACGCCCTTGCTGTTGACGGAGCTCCGTAGAACCCTTCGACTCGCGCCCTGGTCCCCGTTTTGGTCGGTAATGATCCTCTTGTGGTTCGGTTCGCATGGTTTGCATCCTTGTTCGGCTAGTGGCTTGTTCTACGGGCGTTCTCCTTGGTGCACAGCTCTTCGTGTTGGCGATCCTGAGTGTCGCAGTGTTTGCATCCTCCTGTGCCGGCTGCGGGGTCGTGGAGGTTAGCGACGGTGGTTTCTTCCTTCGGCAGGCATGCTACAGGTAGGGTTTCCTACCAGCTTCTGAATAGTGTTTATTAACACTCCACGTCTCCTCATGGATGTCGTTAACTCTTTGGCTCGGTTTCTCGATGGTTGGTTGTGTTTTCTTGTCTGTATTGTGTTTGTCTGCCTGGCTCGCTTTCTCTCCTGTTGGCGGTCGTTATTTGCTCAATTACTACTTGGCTACGGGGTCGAGGAGGATGGCAAGGTCGGTTTGTATACTCGACGGCCCTTGGCTCTGCATATTCGACGACCCTCGGCTCTGCATATTCGACGACCTTCGGCTCTGCGTCCTGCAATGGATGGGGTATCCTACCAGCTTCTCCACAGTGTTTTTTAACACTTCCACAGTGTCTTTTTAACACTTCACATCTCCTCATGGAAGTTTTCGTTAACACTTTGGCTCGGGTAGGGTTGTCTCGGATTTTCTGTGGTTTCTTGGGTTTGTTTGGCAGTTTGCAAGTGCAATTCTGGGTTAGTGTTTATTAGTTTTTTGGACCCTGTTTGGTTACTGCTTTTATACGGTGGTGAAGCCCTGGAAAAATGGCGTGTTGAACCGCCTACGATTGTGTAATGTGGTTCCGATTGCTTCTTAACTATACACTTTTTTCACACCCCTGTTGGGTGTCTCTGGTTCTAAGGACATTGCTACGGTTCTAGCTCTGCGTGCGTGATTGTAACTTGGGATAGGGTCCGAAAAACTGGTATAAAATACTTGCCTGAATTGGCTTCCACCAGTTTCTCTTTGGGTAATTATACAGTTGTATACTTGTTTTTTGTTTAGGGTTGGCCTTGGAGGGTTTCGTATGGGATTCTTTGTTTTTCTGCAGCTTATATTTGGCATTTTTGGGCATATATTTGGTGTTTTTCTGTTGCAGCTTATATTTGGCGTTTTTGGGCATATGCGGTCACAATTTTGCAAATGTGGTGGTTAAGGGGTTTTTGGTTTTGGCATGGTATGCGAAATTGGGTGGATGAATGATGTTTGCGTTTGGTTTTGGCAGACAAATATTGGGTGGATAAATGATGGTTGCGATATTGGGTGGATGAATGAAATTGATTTTGTTAATTTAGGTCATTTTGCAGCAGTAGGTTTCTGAATGATGTGGAAATGAAATTTGCATGGCCCCTTGGGATATGAAAATGTTGCCGATATGAAATTTATTGTGAAAGTTTGCTGGTTGAATTCTGGATATGCTTACTGTAGATTAGTGGTAATTGGGAGCAATATTGTAATAAGATTTTGGAAAATTTGTAGCGTAGGTTTTAGAACTTGATATTCATCTTTATATTACTGTTTGAAGTTGCAAAAGAAGTAAATGATGTGGATATTCGGTTTGGCATGGCCCCTCGTGGATATGAAAATGTTGTGGATGTGAAATATAGTGTGAATGTTTGTTGGTTGAATGCTGGTTCAATTATGGTTCAATTAAGATTTTGGTTATGTTTCTGGTAATTTTGTAGCAATATGTTTTTGAACTTGATATTCATCTTTATATAGGTGTTTGAAGCTGCAAAAGAAGTAAATGTTGTGGATATGAATTTATGTTGTGAACTGATGCAGAAACTTTGACAAAGCATTTGTTGGGATACAGTTTAATCATTTGACAAAGTACAAGCATTTTATACAATTAATTGAGTGAATATTTATGATTTTTGATTGTGGAATTGAGTTTAATTGGAAATTTGAGATGTGTACTTATGGCTAGTTTGTGCATGTTCATTTGTTTATTCCTCTGAGCTTAAGAGGAAATTAGAGATGCTACTTAAAACTGTTGTTTGGCTAGCTTGTGCATGTTAATTTGTTTATGGATTTGATTTTATGTGCAAATTACAGATGGTACTTAAGACTGTTGTTTGGCTAGCTTGTGCATGTTCATTTGTTTTTGGAATTGAGTTTAAGTGGAATTTAGATATGGTGCATAAAAGTGTTGGTTGGCTGGTTTGTGCATGTAAGAGCAAAGTTGCAAAGAGGGTAGCAAGCAAAATCCATTTGAGAGAGATCCCATGCATACCAATTTATGTTTTTTTTTTGAGTGACTATTATGGTTACCTTCCTTGTTTATGGAAACAAACATAAATAAATAAGAACTGCTCATTTATAATAAAACAACTGCACTTTATATTAATAGTACTGAAATACAAATACAATAACTCTATCTGAAGTAAATGTCGAAATAATGCCTCTGTTTGAAGTAGATGTCAAAACAATGCCTCTGTTTGCAGTAGATGTCAATGGCTGGGATTTAGGTTATATCAAGCCCTCACCATGCTTGATTGGGGCTGCACAAAAATAAAATGCCTTGATCACAAAATAACATTTGGTTGGCCTATACACTAGATATCCTATTCTTCAAGAGGTTCGTCACCTCCCACATCATTTCTTGTAGGGTTTCCAGCTTGAGACAAGTAGGGTGACCTTACTGAGCAAGTTTGATTAGGAAAGGTGGGGTTGGTGGAAACAGATTGAGGCCAATTTAATCCTTGCAACCAAGGAGGAATTGAATAGCCATAGGCTTGACTTGTGCTTGGGACCTCTGGAATATCTGCTGGTGTTGGATAAGCTAACATAGGATGGGACCCTGCAGTAGTAGGAATAGAGGGGGGTGTAAACCTGCATGATTATAGCGGGGCATCTGAATGTTAATAAGATCCTGGTAGAATCGTGCATTGCTTGCAAACGCTTCTAATGATCCTTCCATCATGTTCCTTTCACTCACTGTTCTTGGAGTATCAGCCATCACATTCCTTTCCTCCATTTGTGATGCATTATTTTTGTTCATCTGTTGCACCTTCCTCGCTTCCTTTGCTTGCCTTTCCAACTGCTTCTGGTGTTCTTTTTCTTGTCGATTAGCCTCTCTTGCAATCCTTTCCTGTTCCCGCTGTCCAGCTGCAATCATCCTTGCTTCCTTCTTTTCCTTTGCAAGATCTTTATTCCTTTGTTTTGATTCCTGCAAAGCATGTTTCTTTTGTTCAGATTCAACCAAGAGGCTTATGTACTCTTTTGAAGTGAGTAGTTGTGAACTCCGGCCCAATCGGAGAATGTCTGTCTGTCCTTTCCTTCCTTGCGCTGACACTCTCTCCATTGGCAACTTTAGGAATTGGCCAAGCCTTGGTGTGTTCCCTGCCAGTGGTTCTTCTGTTGCAGTATATTCTTCAACTGCATCCTTGTTGTCCATGTTAGGTTCTTCGTTCAACCCACCATCAACATAAAAATGTACAATCTCAGCTGGCTGTGAAGGCATGTTCATGCTTTCATCATTGGTGGAACCACCAATGTGTCTGTTCAAGTTCATCATGGCCTCTGCCATCCATGATGGTTGGGATACTTGGGTTGGCAATGTCAATGTGTTGTTGTTGCTACCTGGACTGCGAAAACGATCGACCACATTTATATGTGCCACATAATCCACTTGTGCGTCGGCTGGACCACCTAGCCCCATGCTATCTCCGGCTGCTTCGTCATCGAATTGTGTAGCGCAGACTTGTTCATCATCATCAAAAGCAGCAGCTCCTTGGCAGTTGTCTTGAGAAAGGGACATGATGTTGTCCACAACATCTGCCTCTTGTTTCCCATCCAATTGCTCTTCGACATCCTCACCATCTTCGCCAGCTACAACTTCTTGGTCATCCACATGAAATGCTTGGCTACACCCGGTGTCATGCATCAGAGCATCATAATTCAATGGCCAGATACCTGTTCGCCTAAATCCAGCCTTGATATTGGAGGATGTGAGATCCCTTTTGAAAGCCTTGCTTGCAAGCTTAGCTAACTCAAACCTCTTTACCTCTACCCCTGGGTTTTTCGCCATCCATGTAGCACGTTCTGACCTAAAATAAGCCTTGAAAGGCCCAAACACACTCACATCTAGGGGCTGCAACCTGTGAGTGGTGTGAGCAGGAAGTGTTAACAAGTCAATGCCCAACATGTTTGCCTCCTTGATGGTTTGCACAACAATGTGGCTGTCATGGCCATCTAAAACCAACAGGTGTCTATTTTCAGGCGAGACACCGCCTGGTACGGATGCTGCAAAGTGGCAAAGCCAATTCAGGAAAAGTTCTTTAGTCATCCATGCATGGAGATGTGCAGCCATGCACGCCCCAGGTTCATAGTTTTGCAGCCGAGTTTTTCCCTTGAACAAATAAAACCCCGGGATTGCCATACCAATTGCATTCACACAAGATAGAATGGTTATCCACTCCCTGCTCTTGGGCAGAATCTTTGGCACATTCCTGCTCGATCTCTTTGTAATGACCTACATGCCACAATTCCTTCCTTCCTATAACCCTGTCTCGTCGCAGTTCCAAATATGGCCTGGAGTGTAAGAGTGCTTCTAATATGCAGAACAAACAGTGTCATAGAACTTGGAAACAACCATGGGGCGTAGATTCAATGCCCTGTCTCTGTCCAGGCCCTTTGCAGTTCGTAGCACTAGCTCTGGATGCCTTTTTTTGAAACCATCCCACCAAGACTTACCTGGAAACCCATATTTGAATGGGTTTGGCCTCCCTTGATAGATTTGAGCAACAATTGATTTCAGTTGTATCAACTCCAGCCCATGTCCCAATTCTGCCATCTCCTTACACCACACCACTACCTCCTCCTCCTCCTGTTCAGTCATGACTGTAAGAGGACCTCTCCTCTTGGTATGGGTCAAACCATTTATCCAGTAATGGATTGACGTGGGTGCAATCCCATATTTTTTGGCCGCTGCTTTAATTGAAAACCCCTTGAATTTGACATCGTCAATTGCAGCTAGCATGTCTTCTTTTGTCCATCCTCTAATTGCACTGATCTTCTTCGTTGAAATGGCACCTTGCACTGTGGAAGATGGTGGCAATATGGGCGATGCTGGAATTGTGGGTGGTGATGGGTCTGTCGTTGATGGTGGAACCACACCATCAACCTCTTCCACATGACCATTCTCAGAATTTGTTGTGGCAATGTTGTCATTTGAAACACGGGCCCTTTCGTCATCTGATGATGTGCATTGTAGCTGGGTACCCCGCTTCCTTGTGTTCCTTGTACAACGTGCAATATTGACTCTTGGCATGGCTATGAGAATCTGCAACATCCATACATGTAACATTTAATAGGGTATTATATCCAGACAATTAACCTGTGAGTATTATAGATCCTTCTGCAATGGAATTACAAAATAATCCACAAAATTGCTCATGTTTTAGGTTTCACTGCTAAACAAGAATGAAATTCTTTCACTTATCTGGGGATTCCATTTTTCTAGGGAAGCATGTTTTGCAAGATTGGAGAAATGTGATTGTTAAAATCAGAAAAATATGGAATATTGAGGAACACGATGGTTGAATCTGGTATGGAGTTTGGTGTTTATTAAATCCATTGGCAACTTCTTTAGCTATCTACCAAAAATCTGTTTTGCTGGCCCCATTAGGTATCTCTAACCATATTGATCAACTTCGATTTCGATAGCACCTATTAACAAGGGAGGTTTTCAAATCATAGATACATGAATGTTGAGTCCTGGTTGATGGGGATCTCAGACAATGCAAAATCAGTAGGAATAATTTTCTGCATTATTTCTACATTATATTTAACATTTTCATAATCCAATTCGTTAATCTGAAATGACATAAAAAATTTCAATGTGATTGTAAAGGAAATCTGATTTTTCAAAATCCAATTCGGTTTGCTGGAATGAAGTAGAAAATTTTAATGTGATTGTAAAGGAAATCTGATTTTTCAAACTCCAATTCGGTTTGTTGGAATGACATCAAAATTTTTAATGTGATTGTAAAGGAAATCTGATTTTAAAAGAAAACTTAGATGGTTAATCGAATACATGAAATAGGTTACTGTGCATACCTGTCACACAGTGCACACATTGCTTGGCTATTAATTGATGGTTGACACTGTGCAGACACCGTTGGGCTGTTGATGGAGGTTGAGTCCTGGCTGATAACGCACTGCTTGGCTGGTAATCGCACTGCTTGAAAGATAGATGAATTGAAGGGATGCAAATGGGTTTAATTGTGTGCAAAGAAGTTGGTTTATAGTTTTTTATGTTGAAAATGATTGCTTAGGGGAATTGACATGGATTGCAAGGTTAATTCTGGGAATGGGAGGCTGAGATTGATTTGGCACCAATCCAATGGCTGGAGAATTGTATTTGCATGATCCATGTGCTCTTAGTGTGTTTAATGGATGATTTGCTGTTGGCCAGCTGCTTTGGTTGAGTTTAATGCTTGATTTGATCTTGGGCAGCGAATTCTGTTTGCTGAGTTAGGGATTAATGGATGATTTGATTTTTTTATTTGCAGAGTTTAATGCATTTTTGCTTTTGGGCATTCATAGAGGTTGGTAGCTCCTTTTGATTCCATGAATTTTAATGGGTGATTTAATTTTTTCAGTGGGTGGGTGTCATTTATTGAGGTTGCATGTGTGAGTTGTTGAATAATTCTGCACCAGATGCTGACCCTCCTTTCCACTTGCAGTGTGCAGGTGGTAATGGGTGATGGAACAATGGATCCTGCTGTTTGATTGTTGCTTCTCTAGTTGTGGTTCATGAGGGCTGATGTGATGCCCAGGATGTACTTAGTAGATTAAGTATGAGAGGGTTTTTTGATGTTTAATTTGTAATTAATGGCAAGACAGAGTGGATTCTCAATTGGACTGGATGGTTTTTAATGTTGGCATTAAATGGACTGAATACTGTTAGTTGGGGTCCTAATCAGTTTTTACTCCTATTTTTGACTTAATATAATATATATCTGTGCATAAATATGTTGTTTAATGTTTTTTAATTAACTTTGTCATGTGTAAGAATAGGGTGGTTGATGTGACGGGAACCATGACCACTACTGGTTCCCGCACAACAATAGGAGCCTCTCCCCTATACTACTCTATAGTAGAAACGAAAGTATAAGACTGTATTTTTAAATTTGCTTATCGAATACTAGAAGTATATCTTATTGTATGATAGATCTATTGAATGTAAATATATAAGAAGTTTAATGTCCAAAATAAAGATTAGAGAAAATTGTGAGTGATTGAGCATTTGGTGAAGTCGGGATAATACCCTTCCTCTATCCAAAGAACTATTACATGGACAAGTACCCATTACGGTGGATGGAGTGGCCCTCCCCTCTTAATTTAAAAGGTAAAGTACTAACTATGAAAGTGTCTTCGCATACACCTTGGTGACATACCTAAATTAAATGGAAACCAAAGTAGGGAGCCGTCCATAAGTAAATGGGGAGGACAAAATCTCATATGTATACCTACAAAAATTTAAGAAATTGTTAAACATAAGAATGCCTACGAATTTTAAGAGGAAATAAACAAAGAAATTATAATATAAACCTATCCTCATAGTTTCCCTTCTAGAGGAATCAAAACCCATACGGCTGAAGCAGAGACTATTCCTTACATAATCACGACTTGTATAACAAAATAAATAAATTCAGGAGAATAATAACAAAGTCGATAATCCCTCACTTGAAATGAAGATTGTAAGTACATAGGGAAGCAAACTAAGGTTTATACCTATACAGATGACAAATGCTGAGAAGATTTGCTTAGTTTCATGTAACATTAGAGGCACAACATTAATACCATATCCTTCTTTGGATTGTAGATGAAAAAACTGGAAACCTAAATGAGTAACTCCATTAATACGATAGTGCTTTATTAAAAGAGCAGGATAATGTATATATACAAAGAACTAACGAAGCCGTCTATCTTACTAGTGAAGACGAATTCGAACAGGGTTGATGACCCAATCCTTCCACAAGGTTTGACTGATCGTAAATACCCAGGCCAACTATAATCCAACGAAACCCTCCATGGTGCAAGGGTCCAAGAGCAAGGTATCACAAAGTAATGTGCTAGGAGATTATTCTAAAAAAATCCAGACATATCCCACAATAACACATCGCAATTAAACTCCACAACCATATTAAAATCATCCCCGTCACCACGTCGCCCACTACAAGGAGAAGGCCATTTAGCGGAGGTTATAATGAATGCTCCTCTCAAAAGAGTCCAAATATCCTTTTATAATGGAGGTCACTAGCGGAGGCAAACAACCAGGGGTTTTAGCGAAGTTTTTTTTTTGGTGCGCTAATTTTTACCCGAACGCACCTGTGCTTTCGTAATACAAACGCATCGGGAATCCATAACCATGTTGTACTGTGTCCAAAAAAATCATCAAGCGCAAAAAATAACAATTTCAAAACCGGTGTGTTATGTAAATATAAACACCCCAGTTCATTTAGCTAAACCACACAATGAGAGGCCATAAATATAGTTGCACCGCAACCAAAAATATCGTCACGCGAAAAAAACCTATATGTTTGAATCCAGTGCATTTCTTCATTGCGAACGCACAGATCTAGGACTTAATAAAAATTAAACTGTGGTGCGCTTAAATGACACAAACGCACCGGTGCGCAACATCGTTGAAAGCACCGAAGTAGGGTAAAATGCAAGAATACCATATTGCAATTTTTATATTTTTATATTCATTACCGGTGCAGTTGGTACAGTAAATAGCACCAGTGCAGTATAAGATGACATGCACTGCGATAGGGTTCAAACATGAATTTAAAACAATGAACTATATTTTTTAATTTTAAAATTTTATTACTGATGCATTACATATAACTAACCGCACTGGTGTGTTATAAATTCAGGCGATCAGAATAGGATTTTATAAAAAAAAATACTGAATGAAAAATTCAATTTTACCACACAACAATGCTTCTAAGCCCTACCGCACCGGTGTCGTACAACCCCTGCTCAGATGCCGTGACATTCGTGTTCCACGTGGCATAGTTTTCTGCATCTGTTAGTTGCTAACGATAGTTTGAATTTTTCCAAACGATAGGAAAAATTTCAAATTTCAATTACATCACAACTATGCCTCCCCAACGCCAAAACGTCTAGGTAAATTCTTTGTTAGTTCATAATTTATTTTTTTGGTGGATTAAAATTTAAAATTAACCTTTTTCTCATTGATTATTATTATTTTTTAAACCTGCGATGTGCGAGCCGAATGGTTCGGCTCGCACTGGTCATAGTGCTCCCTGTAAATTTACAGGGTGCATTGTGGCGATGCGTTGATGTAATTAGTGCACCAGACTAACGATCCATTATTGTCTCACAACGCACCGTAAACCTAAACCAAACCTTATTAAAAAAATTGCCTTTCCTTTATCGGCGTGGTACATTAATCAATATGCATCGACTTCACGATGCGCTAACATGTATCTGGGGCACCGCTACCAAATTTCATTTTTGACACATAGGTGATTACAATGTGCTATACACACCATTATGCAGCATATACGATGCAATTCTATTCCACAATGCATTAGTTTTCTTGTTGCAAAATTAAAAAATATAAAAAAACTCAAATGTTTACCGATACGATTTTATAAACTAACTGCACGGATAGGTAGTGCACTGTATTCTAAAAGGTGCACTGGTAAAATTAAAAAAAACCTCAATATACATCGACGGTGCGCCCATCAAACATAACCACACAGCAAATTATACTCCCCATTTACGAAGTGATGACTTGTCCACAACGTACCGGTAATGTGGTTTAAAACTTTAATAAAATGTAAATGGTGCACTATGTTACAGTCTCTACTCCGAGTTTCTTGGTACATTTTACTGTATATGGCGCACTAGTAAAGCATGAAATTGAAAAACACACACAATACAGTGACGGTATGGTTAATAAACATTGACACACCATTTATGGTGCGTTTCTGTTTAATGGGCGCACCGTCGAGAACCATTTAAAATTTTAAAACTTCCAACGACGCCCTTGTTTATCAGTGCACGTGTAGTGCAAAAGCATTGTTGCTGGTGCACTTGTTCTATAAACGCATCGTTCTCGGTGCGGTTGTTGTAGAAAAGCACCATTGGCAGTACACTTTTGTTATTTAGGCGCACCACTTGTAAAAAATTATTGTTTTGAGAAAAAAATTAGTATTGATGTTATTAAATAACATGTCAATTGAATGAAATATTTAATGTTTTTATATATCTATTTATGATATTGATTCATGTCATATGTGAAATAGGGATGTGAGCGGTGAGAGGCTACTCAGCAAGAGCGTGCACGGGTGGATTAGTACAACATGGTCTGAGATAAGGAGGCTAGGGAGAGTAAGAGAGATTTGTACCCTCGCCCCATTACTACTCAGACTTGAGAACTATTGAGGGTTGTCGGTCTCTTGAAGTTCTATCAGGAAGCTACATCACTCAAGGGCAAATCTTCATTGTTGCGTCAGTTCATTCGACATTGGGATCATTGTAGGCAGACATTTCATGTTGGTCTTGATCAGTTGTTCCATCCCACTGAGGAGGAAATTTATTTCATCGCTGGGCTATCAAGGAGAGAGGAGGATTTTTCCCAGTTTCCTGATGTACTAGTTGGTGCTACAACAGAGAGTTACCTATCTTAATCTATGAGATACATCAGTGGCGAGGTCATCCATCCCTCTGATTTTCAGGTGAGCGATGGGAAACTTAAGAATTTTGCTTTTGGTCAAGGGGAGGTTAGGTAACTCTCTCTTTTGCTTATGATGATGGCGCACTCCACAAGTGATGGGAAACACATTAGTTTCACTCTATTGTATTATGTTGACTCTTTATTGTAGAGACCTAAATGCATTAGGTGGCCGACCATTTTTTTGCGGCAGTTTTGTTATGTTTTGGATAGATGTCGTGCATTGATTGATGGGAGGTTGTTCAGAGATTTTTTATCTATTTGTTGAGAGGTTTCTGGCCACTAGGCCATCATTTCAACACCTACCTTATAGGCTTACGATAGAGGTGCATATGCACATGTGGGGGAAAATGATGGCCAAGAGGGGGCAACTTGACTTCCCCGCTAGGATCACATCAGATGTGCTCTAGATGCTAACTAGTGAGGAGGACCACACATTAGACATTCTGTCATATCCATACATGGGATTGGACTGGAGAGGGTGCCTCGACATCTTCTTAACCTAGGAGGAGCCACCAGATGAGAGAGGTAATATTAGCGTTATGCTTAAATTACTCTAGTTGCATTTTATTGTCTTTATACTTAATGCAAATGAAATATCTTCTAAATATTAAATTGTCCAAGTATTATTGTGTATTGTATATTTTGCAGACATTAGCACATTCGATGGTGAGTTTGGGCCGCCTCCTCCCTCTAATAGGATGAGGATATGGAGTATCTTGATTAGGTTGGGCCACAGTTTCTTGGAAGACATCTCGACCACCGTCCACGCATGTCCCATGAAAGGCATCACCAGGATGTGGCAGAAATGTTGGCGACATTGTTGGCACAATAGGGGGTTCATCATGTACGGCATTTTTCGACAGCCTCACCATATAGGGATATGGAGTATTGTTCCCCATGAGAGGAGGATCTTGATGTAGCATATTGTCGGTGCATGCATTCAATTATCTAATTGAGGGATGACCATCGGCCTCCTCCTCCACCTCTTCCACCTCCACCTCCTCCTCCATCAGCTTCGGCATCTACTACTCCACCTCCTCCTCCATCATCTTCGACATCTACTACTCCACCTTCTCCTCCATAAAATTCATCAACATCTCATCCAACTCCTCCTCATCCACCTCCTCCTCCATGATCTTCTTCATCATCTCCTCTACTCCTAATCAACTGACCTGTCGATCCTACTAATTGGCTTGACCATCCACCATTTCCTACTCCAGTTGCCTCTATTATAGATACGATGCTCATAAGGGGTACGATTCAACTTGAGAGACTTATATATGATTCTTTCCGAGCTGTTTTTTTTTTCTTAGTAGAGGTACTGATGCCTTTGGCTCTATTGGTGGAGGTTTCGATGCCTCTAACTCTGTTGGTAGAGGTGGTAATATTGCCTCTGTGGAGGTGACGATGCCTCTGACTCTAGTGGGAGAGATACTGATGATGCCTTTGGAAAAGGTGGATCATATATGTCATAACAATTATTGGACTGGAGATATATATTTGGCATGTATCATTAGTTTGATGTTATATATGTTCATATATATATATATATATATATATATATATATATATATCTATATATATATATATATATATCTATATATACATATACTACATTTTTCATGTTTATGTTGATGTCGATGTTTATTTATATGTTGATGGTGATGTGTATGTTAGGTCAGGTTATATAATGTTTGTTGGATGTGTATGATGGTTATGCATGTTATAATATAATGCGGCTTGTGTTTTGTTAGATGTTATTAGTAGATTTCCGTGTTAGATTATGTTTACAATGTTAGATGATGGCAATGTAATGTTAATGATATTATATCGATGATTTTTATGTTTTATGTTTGTTAGATGGTGAAAATGATCATGATGATGGTATGTTTATGTTTATGTGGTGAAAATGATGATGATGGTACATTTATGTTTGTTAGGTGGTATGATGATATATATTTAAAATTATAAATTATGATATTTATTAATTTTGTGTGATTGATTGATCACGTGCCTAAAATAGTGAGATGAAAACTAGCAATTATTTAAAAAAAAATCAATGTTTTGAGAAATTTGACTATCAACTTATTCCAATATATTCCAATATATACACGTGCCAACTATATAATATATGAAATGGATTGTGAAAAATCTTTATAAGGTTTTCAATTTCAATATATGGAATGTACTAAAAAATACTTATAAGATTTTCAATTTCAATAGGATGGATCAAATACAGAATATGATTTAATGTATTATTTATGTTTTTATTATGGTGGAAATTAATTCTTTGTTAACATATTATAAATCAAACTAATTGTGAGTAACATTCAACTATATTACTCTGAATTCATTTATTATTGCAAATATGACATCACATACATCTTAATGATTAACATAATTCATAGTAGTTATTAACCAAATTCCTAGCAATGGTGTGATTAATTTTAGATGGAGAAAAAAATATATTACAAACCCATTGCATATCTTGGCATTCAAAAGCAAGAATGGGGAATATTAATTCCATCTTAAACGATTCCATTACTATATAGAATTTCCTACAACTATTATTAATGATTTGCATGATATTATTAATGATTTGTATGATAGAAAAACCCAAGATCAAAATTAATAAAGGAAATGAAAGGTGGTATACATAAGCAACACAAATGCTATGCATAATTAATAAAGGAAATGAAAGGTGATATACATGAGCAACACAAATGCTAAGCATAAATATCATGAAACTAACGAATATTTGTCTCTTTAATCCACTATATTGGTATTTACTTTAATAATCAACGAGGGGATGTTGTACTGTTCAGTGCTCAATCTAAATCAAAGTACTAAAACGACTTATAAATTAAACTTAGACTTTAATCAAGGTATCGAGGAAAATATTAAAGATTTTAATGTTGACTAACAAAGTAAAACTCCACACTTTTCATTTCTCATTTAATTTTTAAATAAAATTAAAAAAGAAAAAAATATTATCTCCATTTTCATAAAATGTTTCTCAGTATCTCCATTTTCACATTATCTTTAAATAGACTATAGAAATCCATCACCAATGAAGCTTTACATACATATAGATGTGAATATGCATATTCCAAATATAGGTTTTAAAAAAATTATTGCTTGTTATTTTTACTTTATTATATCATAATTTTAAAAGACATACATCTTTCATTCCTACCATAAGTTTTTTCTGCCTTATCGATATATAAGTGTCTAAGTATCTAAAATATAAAATATAAGTGTATAAGTATAATACATTCATTAAACCCACCTTGTTATTCAAATGGGAGTAGTTGAACTTACAACAAACAATAAATATGATTAACATCAATGATAATTTGCACTCTAATTAGTTGATTATGATCCCGTTGTAACAATACAATAAATTAAACGATAAAAGCAAGAGAGATAATATCTAACTATGGAGAATGACATACAATCATTCCATACAAACACAAATTACTTGATAGACATGAAACATATTTCACATAAGATTGGTTGTTAACCAACTCAAATTGTTTAAACATTGCATTCAGTAATCAACTTTCCATTTCCACCATCATAACATGAAAAATAAACAATATAATTAGACAATCAAAGATGACAATAACAAAATGATATCTCAATTTGTAAATGATGAAATAAAGCATGTACATATCACTCTCCATTTCCATCACCCTCATTACTTCCTTGGTTGGCATGATAGCACTGTTGTTCTCAAAAACATGTTTAGATCTAGCATCGTGTCTTAATATGAACCACCAATATCTGTCCAACACATCTGAGTAAAATAACGCTTGGTTGCAGTGTTTTGGGAAAACATAAGGCTCCTTACTTTCATCCCACATCTTTCTAGAGCTGATACATATCAACCCAC
Organism: Larix kaempferi; assembly: GCA_027924585.1. NCBI lineage: Eukaryota > Viridiplantae > Streptophyta > Pinopsida > Pinales > Pinaceae > Larix > Larix kaempferi. The sequence continues at coordinate 9,158,893 of BSBM01000535.1, read as the reverse complement.
TATCAAGATCTTCCTTTACATTAATCCTGTCGAATGTACCCCACCACTTGCAACTAAAAATAACACATTGGAAATATGAGAATTCCACTTGAATGATCTCTTGTATCTTTCCAAAATAACCCATCATCCCTCCTATCAGTTTTATATCATAGTGGCTAGCACGACTAGATTGGTCGAACTCGACTTCCACTCCATAGTCTTGTGTAAGACATCCATCATTAGCATCCTCGGTGTGAAAATGATGTCCATAAGCCCACATAGATGGGAACAAATGCACTTGTAAAAAAAGTTAAAAAATGATGGTGTCATATGTCTAATAACCCAACCATTAATATATTAAACATATATGTTATAATTCAAAGTTGCATTATAAAGTTAGAAATGTACATAAAGAGTTTGAATTACCGAGTTGTTGCACCCGATTCCAATGTTTAGTGCATCCTCCTCTTTAAGAGGGTAATGACCGGATGCATCATATTTCTCTCTAACTTGGTCCATAACCCAACTGTTGGGATAGATCATTGGCATATTATCTCTTAAATGATCTAGAAAAAGCATGCTTCTACCATGCAACCATCTAAATTCTTTTCTATCAATGTACCATTTCCTCCTCTTCTCTTCATACATTGCGACCCACGGCTGTGTTGCCTTTGCGTTGTAAAGAATGAATTATCGATGTCATCAATTTCTGAATTCGCTGTTATATTGATGGAAACAAAACCACTTTCAGTACATATGGGATCAAATATAGATTTTGAAGTTTGTTGTGAATAGTTACTATGTGGAAATGTGAAGATCAAAATATAAGTGACTTACTCTTTATCATGTGCCTTTTTCCATTCATTTGCAGTAGCTCCCCTTCCCTTTTTTCCTCATCACGTTCATCATCCCAAATCACTATGCCTGGTGTGAGGTTGATTTGCTTGATGTACTCACTAGCATAATAGAACGAATCATATACTATGTACCCCTTTGCCATATACCCCTCTGGTTTTTCCCTTTGTCAAACAAATCCCTTCATTTTTTTCTTATACCTCTCCAACAAGAACATTCAATGACATAAGACCACCCTGACTAATTCAACCTCATTGACTAAGTGAATTAGAAGATGAACTTTCAAGTCCATGAAACTCATCGACAGTTCATTCTCAAACACACAAACAATCTCAACTATCTCTTGATGCCACTATGGAATGCTAGCGATGTAAATCTCCCTTGATGTGATCCATCGTACAAATGCATATAGTTTAGATATGGCACGTCGCAGGTCATTGAGAAAATCGTGGTTCACACACCCACACACAAACAACAAATAATGACACTACAAATTAGACACAAAAATTTAATTGCATTCTAACTTGTGTGGTAAAAGATATAAATAAAAAATAAAAATAACATTTTTTTGACATTATATGTACTCGTAGAAGGTTGAGATGGTCATGTGATTTCAAACCTGATGACTATTCATCAGGAGTAAAGCAATGCGGTAGAGTAGAACCATATAAAGAAGGCTCCTTCACAACCAATATAACTTCATTTTCCAAATAAAGATCATCTTTCTTCAAAATCCATGGGACATCGTCTTTTTTAAATGACAAATAGGGGCCAACCTCTCCTCTATTTTCTTGTCTTGGCCAATGCTTCTTTTTAGTATTTGAAGAAATAAGATCTCTCTTGACAGCCAACTTGTCACTTTTTTTGATGATATGTGCCACCACAAAGAATATGAAACATTTTAAAAATATGCATGGGATCTAGTAAGTGGACAATCTTAAGATGCTCCCAATATGGGAGCTCATAAAATACCGATTTCCTTTTCATCCCAATGTGAATATTCTCAACATAGGTGTCTGTAATGTCCCCATCCCCCAATCTGACCAGTAGGAGGGGACATTAATTGAATGAGGGCCTCAAAATTTCACCCCATAGCCATCATTACGAATTTATACAACTAAATGCATGTGCAGACATAAAAAATGAAAATGCACAGCATAAATAAAATAATCCACACACACATAACATGCAAGTTACATGCATAATTGTCACAAGCATATAAATAAAAATCATTACACATCAAATACATAAGAATACTTATCTTTAAACAAAGAAGATCCAAGCAACTGGCTGTGTAAGAGCGATTTTCCATCTAGCCATAGGCACTTTGTCCAACATATACTCTTTTTGCTAAGAAGCCACTCCCAAGCTGGGCTATGAGGCCATCGGGTCAAATGGAACACCTACATGCTTCTATCTCTCAGCCCACAACCCATTTTGCTCACTGTGCTTAGCCACAAATCTCAACCAGAGCTCTACATGGATCTCATTAAGCCATCACAGCCATCGCACTCCTTCCAACTACCCCACACAACACAAGGAAGTAATTTCCCTTCACTGATCCATAGTTTCCTCAGGAAATCCAACCCTTACGGTGCTTACCAGTGTGTGCAGTAAGAGTCCAACTTGTTGTATGCTAATGCAGAACCTCCTGCAATATTAATCCATGGCTTCTCAAGCATCCACAAGTGGAAGAACTCAATGGGTAAAGTTCCTAGCTTGCCCAACCTCCATTCTCACCTACATCCATCTATTTTCCCTTCCAAAAATGTATTTCTGTCTCCAAATTTGAATTTCTGGGTCAAACACAGTCTAGTATGTTCATCAACAACAATGGAGAACTCTATGTAGTGTAGAATCCTGCATGAGAGAATGAGAGAGTGTGATCAAAAGAGTATTGAATTCAAGGATATGAGGTAAGGGTGAAAAGATAGCTAACATAGCTTCTGACCATAGAAGAAATAAGACTGCTAACAACTCACATAATTGTCACAACTCCCATGCTTCAATAAGTACATGAAATGACTTTCCCCACCAACCTCACACATGCATTCAATGATTGGGTTTAATAGTCAAGGGAAGGTAATTGGCTCAATTAAAGCACATGGCGGATTTTGGATGAGTTATAAGGTTGACACATGGTAGCATAGGATTTGGTTTCCCCATAGGCCCCCTTCCTCTTCCCCTCTGGTGGAATCATAGCCCCTCTAGTGCTCTTTACACAACCATCTTGGATCGTTTTATTAATTTTTAGCAAAATATTTACATACATTTCAAATTGACATAATAAGCCAATCATGGTCTAAAATAAAAATATATACATCATACATACTTAGGAATCCATCATATATACATACATTTCATACATGCTTAGCCATTCACTAGTTGGGCCTTGGCCTTGAGCTCCACATTAGGAATCCATGCTAGCATATTTACATCATTTACATCATTTTGATTAAATACATTCCAAGTAAAAACTAGGGGTATTACAGTGTCGAAGAATTCATGATCATCGAACATAAGTTTCCTATTTGAATCAAACATCTTTGCAATTTCCTTCTCCTTCTCTCTCTCATGTGCCCTAAGCCAGTCAACGAGTGTCATTGTTCCAGGCCTTTGGGTTCTCTCTGGTTTACCATTGAAAGCAGATGTTTCTCTTCTATAAGGATGGTTTTCTAGGAGGAATACCCCCGAGCAGTCTTACACTAGCTTTCGTAGGCCTTTGGACCACCTGGCCTTCATAGAAGGTATACAACATTTACATCCGTGATAACCTTTTGTTACAAGACCTGTGATGTTGTTGATAACCTTGTATATATATATGCACTGCGCAATTTTTATCAATATGCCATCTAGTGCATATTCATTTCAACTATCTAATCTCTTACATTTTCAATCATGCTTCTATGGTCTGATTCATACAACCATTATCAACAACATTACTGGTGATCAACGATAAGCAATACGATTAATGGGCTACTGCATGTGTAACTTTCACTACCTTTACCCATATGCAACATCATGCTTTATGCATAAGCGATTCATATGCACTATGCAATGAATCCTTAATCATGCCCATTAATTCATATGCATTGTGTATTTACTTTTGCAAATGTGTTAATTTGTTGATTGTGTTAAAAATAATAACAGTCATGTAATATGTGTGTGGATGAGTTCATTTTCGCTGTGCATGTTTGTTTGATTTCCATCTGCACACATCTCTTTTATGGCTGTGAATTTAATGAATATGGATGAGTTTATGAAAAGTGCCATAAAATGGCATCAGGTTCCCCTCCTTGCACTGGGTCCAAGGGTGGGTATGTTACAGATGAGCCAATTGAGTCAAGCCAAGTGTCAATGAGAGAACCCATGAACCCTCAACTACCCATGTTGACTTTTGTACCCAATCATTGATTTCTCCCAAGAGTTGGTTGAGGTAGTTAATGCCTTGGGGAATGGGAGGTATGGCTGTCCAAATTCGAGTATGGGCAAGCCACCCTTCCTATATTTTTGTGTTTGTCTTCTTGGGCAAGAAAAGGGCCACAAAATTGCTCCCCTAGCCATTATTCACCTATCAATTTGCTCTCTCACGAGTGGGGACCTTCCTGGGCAGTTCCCTCCATGGTTTTGCTATGTTTACCTTCATTTTCCTAGCTGGGAAGGGCGTTTTTGTTGTGGCTAACAGTGGGAAAGAAGGGGAAATGATTTGGGGTTTTATTGAGGCCGTTTTGGCGAACCTATTGATTTTCTGCCGGTTTGTTGCAGAGCAACTCACCAAGTTTTGTCGCCGTTGCGGACAAACTTGCCGAGTTTCACCGCCGTTGCGGACGAACTCGCCGAGTCTCGCCACCGTTGCGGACAAGCTCGCCGAAACAGTTAGGCAAAACACTTAAAAATTTTGATTTTTTTTGGAAAATTTTCTTAATGGTCTATGCAGAACAAGAAGCATACTTACCTCTGCATGTTGCCTGATTTGGCCCATTAGGCCTAATGCTGCAACCATCGCTCTGATACAAAATGTAATGTCCCCACCCTTGGACCCAATGCAAGGAAGGGAACCTGATGCCATTCTATGGGGCTTTTCATAAAACTCAGCCAACTCATTAGATTCACAACCATAAAATTGATGTGTGTAGATGGAAAACAAGCAAACATGCACAGCGGAAATAAACTCATCCACACACATTTTTCATATGCATTCAATCACATCGATAACAGTCATTGAATGCATATGAAAAATGTGTGTATATGAGTTTATTTCCGCTGTGCATGTTTGCTTGTTTTCCATCTGCACACATCAATTTTATGGTTGTGAATCTAATGAGTTGACTGAGTTTTATGAAAAGCCCCATAGAATGGCATCAGGTTCCCTTCCTTGCATTGGGTCCAAGGGTGGGGACGTTACACTTCTTAAGGTCCAATAGACTAAGATTGGTCTCAGTGAACATTAAAAACAATCATCATCATCATATTAATATAAATAATACTATTCAGAATACTTTTTAAAAATATCATAGTTACACTTCCCCACGGTGGGTGGACAATTGTACAGTTGGGAGCGTGGATGAGAGGTATGCGGCAGGATGCCCAGACCCCCGTGCTCCCACCTCATCGCCCCCCATCAGACCGCTTATATCATTAATAACTTCCCTCGAGGAGAGTAATGGCAACCTGCGGGCTAGTACGAGCTCTCATCAACAGACGATGGATGGTGCATCTGTGTCGGAGGCTTCGCACAGAAGCAAGCATTGTGATAATCATGAATAGGTGTGAGGATTTTATTGTTTTGTTAGATGAGATATGGTGGAGAAGCGGGCAGCTCTCCAGCAAGCGCATTCATTATTTGATTCAACCGAGTATTAGAGAGAATTTTAGCAAGTAGTTGGGCACAAATTCGAGCCTGGTCCTCATTCTATTCGTTCCTCTGGAATTCACCTTGGAGATTTCGAACAGTAGTCCTGACTGTCCGGGTGCTCCGTGGGATCCTGGGCCCTCTGGAATCTTCGACAATGACTCCACCTTTGCTTCTGTCACCCCGGGTAAGTCATCGCCTTGCTCTGTCTCTATTCTTTTTGGTTGTCTTTTGTGCGGCATTGGGTCTGTTTTTTGCCACCCTCTTAGGAGCTCCATTATTCGCCACCTTTCTGTTGCCGAGAGGGTTTATGCTAGTCGTTTTTCCCCTGTTGTGTGGGAGTCCTTCTTGCGAGCCTTCGCTTGTGACCCGTGCCACTTCCTCGGGTCGCTCCTACTTGCTTTGATTGTAACCTGTGCCCTCCCTACTGTGAGCATGCCTCCCCACAAGAACCCACGCCGCGCCTCCACTCTACTTGAGTTTTTTATATATGAACCAATGGCCCCCCCCATTCGCTTTCAGAAGCAACTAATTGAAAAATGCAAGCACTACAGGAAGGAAATCCTCGAGTCTGTCAAAGACAAAATCCTGCTGGCTAAGGAGGAAACTGAAATTGATAGAAATTGCCTTGGGGCAGAGGAAATAAAAAAGGAGTTCAAGGAACTCATCCCCGATCTTGGTTCTTCCCGTGGTCATCTCACCCTCTATCAAAAGTCCTTGGATATGCACTGGTCGCAGAAGATGGTTCTTGACAGAACCTTGGTGGAGAAGGACGAACAACATAGTGAAATCTTGCTCTTGCAAGATGAGATGATGCTGCTCCTGCAACATATCCTGAACAATTAGGTGGAAATTGCTAAGCGGTTAGGTATGAAGCTTGAGCCTGGCTCCACTAGTGGGACTCATGAGTAATCTGTTGTTTTACCTACTCCTGTTTTTTTGCTATTTTCAGAAGTAGGAATTATCTAGCTGCTGTTGTTTACTTCTGGTTATGCAACTGTTTATAGTGTTTTATTTAGTTATCACGGAAAACTTTATTTTAACACTGTGTAAGAATTCTCAAACACTTTGGTTTTATCTTGTTTCCTTTCGGGGGAGATTGCCAACTTGACCTTCAAACCTGTTTTCTCTCTATTGAGAAAGCTTGATTCCATCTGTAAATTTCTTTTTAAAGCAATAGAAAGATCATCTAACTTACCAAAAAAAATATCATAGTTACACATATCCAAATGGATAATGATCACCACAAATTGTAATCATTGTTCAAATTTTTTAGGGTCCATAAGTCATTATCCTTTGACTTTTGCATAAATAGTGCCTTCACGAGATGATGATACGGATAACGCCCAAGATATTGTGGTTGAATCAATTTTTTCCAAAGAAGCCTCTAATCGGAGAATAAAAACATAGAAGTATATTCGAGCGTGAATACTATTGTCAACCACAAACATTACTACATATTCAATTTATCTAATGCAAAGTTATAAAAGAAATATCCATATCCTATAAATAATTAACACTAAATGAGTGACGATGTTTCAAATATTAAATACATAAATTATTAGTCAGGAAAGGTCCACTAGTAAATATCAATATAATGCTATATATATAACGAGGTAGTAATGCTTTTGTACAATTGTAAATATGTTATTTTGAAATCTAAAAAAACTTAAAGTTGTTGTTAAGAGGTTTTTAGCTTTCAAAAAAACAGCTTTAGTTTGTATCAATGCCAGGTTTTTTTTACAAGAATGGTTAACCGAAACCTACCAGATAAGTCTATATATATTAAAAATCTCGGCTAACTTCTTTTTGGCTATAGGAAATTAAAAAAAAAATAAAAAATTAATAAAATATATTTTTGAAATAATAATTTTTTTAAAAATACATATAAATCATTCAAAATTTTCATATAACATCCATTAAAAACAACTTGAAACATATTTCAATTAAAAACCTATCATATCATTTAATAATATCACATATATAATAAAATATATATATTAAAATAACTAATTCAACATTTTCCAAAACTTCTCAAATACTAAGTTCTGGGAAATGTTACATTAATATATTTTTCATGCAGTATTTTCCATTTAATATTAAATAAATAATAGTAGTTTTTTACCATTTGGTGACTAATATTAAAAAACAATAAACTATATACAAATTAAAATATATTAACTTAGAAACAATATTTACTAAATAAAAACCTTAAGCAAATTAAAATTTAAATAACTAAGTTTTAAAGGTGCCCGAGTCCTCGAGGCGCAAAAGATCAGAGAACTTTTTACTGCATAATTTTGAAATGCAAAACTAATAACCGCGTCTTGACTCTTCAGTCCATTATTGAAATCCTGCATACGCCTATCTGTTATGGAACTCTGCGCGAGCATCTATTATAGAACTCAGCTTGTGAATTTAATATATATATTTAAAAGTTAAAACTTCTATATTTTTTTTCTTTTCTTTTTGAAACTGTATTTCAAAATCTAACATGCAACTAGTTGGCCTTCGTATTCCATTGTCCTATTGGTCAACAATACATTGATAGTATTGTATTTGTACTACATTGAAAATCGATCTTAGTACTCCCTTTGGGCATGGGATAACTAGCACTCAAATCGTCCCGTTTTTTTGGCGATTTGTTCCTTAGATTCGGTTATAAAAACCGACGGAATCGTAGTTCCACCCCATTTACTGCGAAACTATGCCATGGAATTGTGCGCCTAGGGGTTTTGGCCCATTTTAAGACGACCCAGACCGTCGAAATTCCAACAAAATAACGAGAAGGGGTGGAACTGTGCCTCGCCGAAAAATTTTCCGTCGCCGACAGGGGGTGATTTGAGTGCCAGTTATCACACACCCTCCCTCCGAATTTCCTTACTGAAACTGCTTGTACGGATTAATTATGTTACTATGACATAAACTCAACCAACATTTGCAACTATAGTAATAAAACTAAATATTTGAATATCAAGAACATACAACTAACAATAACCACATGTCCAAATACGTAGATAAGCGTGAGAAAAACATTAATATGAAAAGTATGTGCCCAATTTAAGCGGCGTAGACATATTTACAAAATAATAATAAACTATTATTATATGATTGATTAATATTATAAAGTTGATGAGATATATGAATATATAATTATATTTGAATATATTATACTTGAGAGATATGTAGACTATATGTTAGAATAATTTTAGTTCATCGTCACCACCAACATTCATGTTTTGTAAGCACATTTTCCTTAACCCTATCATACCACACACACACATACATTATTGCCACTCCCAACCTATCCATAAACATGTGCAACATAGTTAAATCTTCAATTTGTTTAAAAATCTCTGTTCCAATCACCACTTTGCCTCCAGATGATGAGCCAGATGCTTCGGGATTACTGAAAGAGGACCGCTCCTAATGATTTAACCTAGACTTGGCATCTTTAAACCAAACCACTTAAACCGCAACTATTCCTTCGTATACGATAGAGTAATTAATAGGTTATGGATCTCTCCCAGGAGTGCCTACATTCAAGATCCTTAATCCTTTTAAGCATTTCCTTTTCCCTTCTCAATATAATATCAAAGTATATTAATATAATATTATTAATTATTTATAATATAATAATTATAATTAAAATAATATGATTGGATTATAACATGATATTAGAATATCTAAAAATAATTATATAATCATCAATATAGGAATATTAAGAACGTTTGAGAATGATTAAATTAAATAGTATAAAGATAAAATTATTATTTAATTGATTAAAATATGTGTAAAGTATTAATAAATTAATATTGTTTAATTACAGTGTTATATTATTATATATTAATAAAGAGATATGAAAATTAATAAAATATTTCAATTTAATTAAAATTGTCAAACAATATTTTTAATTAATTATATTATAATAATTAAATATAAAATAATATCATTGAAATATAATATTATTTTATAATTTAGTGTTAAAAATAATATATTTATGTAACAATATTTTTAATTAATTATATTATAATAATTAAATATAAAATAATATCATTGAAATATAATATTATTTTATAATTTAGTTTTAAAAATAATATATTGATGTTACATACATAAAGATAGTTATTGAAATGAAAATAATTATTTAATTAAAATATGACAAAGAATTAAATAATAATATGATTTAAGTAGAAAGAAATTATTTTTTAGTTAATTATATAATAGAATATTATATTAGAGTATTATATAAATTATACAAATGTATCATATAAATAATTAAAAATATTACCATCAATTAATAATAATATTATTAAATAGAAATAGGGGAGGCAAGAGGGGGAGGGGTTATTTATAACCTTGAGGAAAATATTGAAATAGAGTATTATTGGACTATTGGCGTTGACACTAACAACATGGCAGAAGCCTATGGTCTTTGGCAAGGATTGAATCAACTTGAGAAACTTGGAGTTGAAGACGCTTTGATCTTCAGAGACTCAAGGATAATAATACAGGCCATGAATATAGCTACCCAATCCTAGAACTTGAAGTTAGCTAGACTTCTTCAGAGAATTAAACTCATTTCTCGTTCTTTTCAGACTATCAAGTTTTATCATGTCCTTTGTGATATGAATAAACATGCAGACTATGCTGCAAACAAGGCGGTTCACCTTAGCCATTATGAATTACAAGTTAACAAAAGCACTCGGGGAGCCCATCTCCCTTAACCACGGAGTGACGCCATCCTGGAGGACTAGACCCGCCGTTTTGCTGGAAAACAAATGAGTTATTTCAGGTTTGGAACCTCAACAGTCAAGGCATTCATTTCTGAAAGCTGTCTTTGGCATTTCCCGAGAACGGTGTATTGTTCTCTTGGTAAGAAACGACGAAGTATTCTCATATGGCGAGGAGGTGAGAAGGAAGGTTACTCACTTTCGGAATTCTGAGGCATTGAATTGTCTTGCGATGGTGTAATATCTGCATCCGGATACTCTCATGTTGTGATCGTATCCGAATCACAATAAGACTAGTGAATAGTCAACCAATAGAAAATAACTCCATTTGGAAATAATAAACTAATATTGAATATATATTGATGAAAGATTATTACATTACAATTTGATGGACCATTCAAATATGGTCTTATGTGCCTTTTCAATGGAAAGGTACGTCTCTCTCAATTCGATTAATTACATATCAATTTTATTTAATATTTGTTTAATTACTTTTCTTTTATTATTTAATTATTTGTTTATTGATATGTTTATATATTATTTTATCTGTTACATGGCCTTCCTCTGGAAAGCATTAGTGATTAAGGTCACATCTTTCTTTGTATATATCTTATATAATTTGTTTATAATTTTAATATACTAAGTAAAACCATGTGCTGTTTCATAAAGCCATGTGTGGTTTCATAAAACCATGTGCGGTTTTATGAATGCTATTCTTTAACTTTTTTTTTACTCTTTCTTTTTTTCTTAATCTTGCAGTAATTCCTTTTTCCAACTTCTTCTTTGTAATATTTTTTTCTTACTTCTTGTTATCTTCTTATTTGCAACGGGAATAATTCTTCTTTTCTCTTTTTTTATTTCCTTTCCTCTTGGATTCCTTGATTTACGGTTGTCTTTGAATTTTGTAGCGGAATATTTTTTTTTTATTAACTTGATTTACTTCAATGTTGTGATTGAATCTTCTTTGGGCCAAAAGCCTACTTTTGGACAAGGTCCTAGATTTTTGGGAAACCCAAAAATGATGGCCAAAAGCCAATGTGGATCAAAGATCCTTAATCAAAGAAGCTCTGAGAATGGTTTGTGGCCAAAGGTCGGAATCAAGCCTAAGAAGGGGCTCTATTACCAATGTAATATCCGTATCAGGATATTCTCATGCTTGATCGTGTCCAAATCACAATAAGACTAGTGAATAGTCAACCAATAGAAAATAAATCCATTTGGAAAGAATAAATAATATTGAATATATATTGATGAGAGATTATTACATTACAATTTGATGGACCATTCAAATATGGTCTTATGTGCCTTTTCAATGGAAAGGTACGTCTCTCTCAATTCGATTAATTACATATCAATTTTATTTAATATTTGTTTAATTACTTTTCTTTTATTATTTAATTATTTGTTTATTGATATGTTTATATATTATTTTATTTGTTACAGATGGCTTCGGCTGATAGCTCTGGAATCGAAGGGAAAATGCGCATTCACAGACTAGAAAATGAAGCTTGGTGGCTAAAGATTAGAGGCCAACACTGGATTATCACTCGCCTTGATGAAAAGGCTGGTAGAAGATTTGAAATGTTCGACGAGGATCTTCTTCCTGTCAGTAAAGATATTAGTGATGAGCTGCAGCAAGAATCGGGTCGCATCTCAGGACAAGAGGGACTACTCAAGACTTATCAGAAAGGGAGCTGAATCTAGAATTGCAGGTGAGCAAGCTCACATCGTCCAGGAAAAATCAACTGGAGGAGGGGCTGCAACATATCATTCTGAAGAACTCTAACCCCGGCAATGACCGATTCGAATTTTAGAAGTCCAGGCTTGGAAACTAGTTTTAGATATTTATGCTAGTTTTTGGTTACTCTTTAATGTTTAATTTGCTCTGTAAACGTTCGAAGACTTTAGTACTTTTGAACTATGTTTTAACCAGACAGTATGGCATAATCTCTAGCCAGTCATTTTGTACCTGTTCCAGTGACTCCGTCACTGTTTTTTAACATAAATCTATAATAGTTTCTGTCAAAAAAAAATATCATTAAATAGAAATGATATTTTTTTAATAATATTATATTAATACTATAATATTTAAAATAAGATATTATCATTTGACTATATTCTTATATTATATAGTATATAGACTTATTATAGTAATAAGTCTATATACTATAGCAATAATAAAACTCAACCAACATCTGCAACTATAGTAATAAAACTAAATGTTTGAATATCATAACATACAATTATCAAATGGAGAAGAGCTAATTTATTCAGAGGAAATATGATGCATGAGATCGTGAGTACTATACTTTGATCTAAAAGTATATCTTGTCAAAAATCGAATGAGATAGTAAATAATACTACAACATAGAGCAAAAAAAAATCTTGCCAAATAAAATCAAATCTTGCCAAAGTTTGGAACAGAGAGCAAGCACAATCAAATCTTGCCAAGTTTGAAACATATTTGAAGCAAAGGTTAATGGAAACAAGCGTATGCAACAGGTTGACATAGATTAATAGTATTTATTGACTATTGTAAGACGGTATTTTGGCCTTGCGAAATTACGACAAAGATGATTAGTGATGAACTCTTTCACCAAAATAGAATTTCTATTACTGTTCACTCCCTCACTGCCTCTAATGGTTGGCTATCATTCTTGATGTGAAGAAGCCTCAAAATTCTGTTAACAAGTTTTAAAGCAACTTTGCATATGCCCTACAAAAATAGCTTTGCAAACCACTCTTAACTTTGTTCGACCAAATCCTGCAACACTAAAGTTTGTAGACCTCAAACATGCAATTAAAATTGCAGGAATTTATGCTTGACCATTAACAATTAAACTTGAGTTATTGCAAATTACAAATAGAATTGATCGGTGAAAAATGTTGGTTGTGGAGCTTGATCTTCCAGTCTCATAGATGATGAGTCAGCCATGTTTGAACCCCAGGTTTGGTTATGATCCCGACACGATCCCCAGGGGGTCCGGTGGGTGCGGGGACCAGCGAGCCCTCGAGAAATTTTTTTGGGGTTGTTTTCGCCAACAGTTTTCGGGTCCATGGTTTTGGGTAACCCGTGGTATTTTCCCATTGTATTTCCCTTATAAAAGAAAGACATTGTAAAACGGCTAGCGTTGATGTATTAGGTTTTATGCATTGTAAAGATCTCTAAGATCGAAGAAGAGAGACTGCGAGAGAGTGTGAAGAGGAAGTGCAGTGGCTATGCTGCAGGTTGTATCCCTTCACTTTGCTGGACGAAATAATAATAAGGACTGAAAATTTCAGTGTGGACGTAGCCCATCTTGGGGTGAACCACGATATATCTGTGTCTCTCTTGTAATGTGTTTGTGTGATTATATTTGAATTTCTGCTTATTGTTATTGCTCTGCGATCCTGTTATTCTAACAATTGGTATCAGAACCAAAGGTCTATTTGGTAGATAAACCTGCGGGAAGCTAGGGTTTTTGGTTCGAGTGGGAGCAATGGCAGAAGAAGGAAACTTTAAGGTTGATAAGTTTAACGGCCAAAAATTCTAGTTATGGAAGATGCAAATGGAGGAAAATCTATACTAAAAGGATCTATTCCTACCGTTGGGAGGAAGAGCAAAGCAGTCGGCGGCCATGAAGGACGAAGAATGGGAGGTTTTTGACAGAAAGGCACTGGGGACAATACGGTTGTCCATGGATTCGTAGGTGGCTTTCAATATCTCAAAAGAAACGGCAATGGAGGGTTTGATGAGTGCATTGGGTAAGCTATATGAAAAACCCTCGGGCTCCAACAAGGTATTTCTAATCAAGCGTTTATTTAATATGAAGATGTTTGAAGGTGGATCTGTTATTGATCATTTAAATGAGTTTAATACGGTTACAAATCAACTAAGTTCTGTAAGTGTGAACTTCGATGATGAGGTTAGGGCTCTTCTAATCTTGTGTTCATTGCCAGAAAGCTGGAATAACTGGGTCATGGCTCTAAGTAACTCTGTCTTTGATTCAAACACCTTGAAATTTGATGATGTTATTGGTGTTATTCTTAGCGAGGAAATGCGAAGAAAAAGCACAGGTGAGACATCAGGAAATGCGTTGACCATGGAGAGCAGGGGAAGACAAAAGGAGAGAGGAAAGAGCCAAGGTAATCGTGGCAAGTCTAAAATGGGCAAATCCAAGTCCAGACTGGGAAAAATAGAGTGCTGGAACTGTGGAAAGAAATGACATTTGAAGAAAGACTGCAGATCTCTAAAGAAGAAAGCAGATGGATAGAAGGAAACTACCCAGGAAGTAAATGTAGCAGGTGATGTGTTACAAGATGCTTTGATTCTTGCATTAGATAATACTAGTGTTTATTGGGTAGTAGATTCAGGGGCTTCATGTCATGCTACACCCCATATGAAATATTTTCATGATTATGTTCCAGGCGATTTTGGACATGTTTTATTGGGTGATGATGAGCCATGTAAAATTGTTGGAATGGTTAAGGTATGGATAAAATTTAAGAATGGAACTGATTGGCTGCTGAAAGATGTAAGGCATATTCCTGCTATGAAAAGAAATCTGATCTCAATAGGCTAGTTGGGAGATGGCGGCTGTCTATCTACATTTGGAGAAACATGGTAGAAGATCACTAAAGAATCAACGGTGATAGCAAAAGGAAACAGAGTAGGTACGCTGTATTTATGTCCTCATAATACTGACCATTCTATCTCTATAGCTTCCACAGGAACATATACAACATTGTGCCATCATAGGCTTGGCCACATGAGTGAGAAGGGGATGCAAATTCTCCACCCAAGGAAGTTGCTGCCAGATTTGAAGCAGGTAAGTTTGGAATTATGTGAGAACTGTGTTTATGGAAAACAAAAGAGAGTCAGATTTCTCGGGGTTGGGAAAAAAAGAAGAATGGAAAGTTAGAGTTTGTGCATACTGATATACGGGGACCGGCTCAGGTACAATCTCTTGGTGGCTCTCATTATTATGTTATATTTATTGATGATGCAACTAGGAAAACTTGGGTTTATTGCATTAGACAGAAATCTGATGTGTTTGCTACTTTTAAGAATTGGAAAGCGTTAGTTGAGAATGAGACAGGAAAAAGGTTGAAGTGTCTCAGATTTGATAATGGAGGTGAGTACTGTGGCAAGGAGTTTGATAGTTACTGTTCATACCATGGGATTCGTAAAGAGAAGACAGTCCTAGGAACACCACAAGAAAGTGGTATGTTAGAAAGGATGAACAGAACGATCATGGAGCGTACAAGGTGTATGAGAATGCATGCAAGGTTTCCCTTACAGTTTTGGGTGGATGCTGTAAACACTGTTATTCATTTAATAAACATAGGAACTTCAAGTGCTTTGGATGGTGGTATTCCAGAGGAGGCATGGACAGATCAAAAGGTAAACTACTCATTTATGAGAACGTTTGGTTGTGAAGCATTTGTCCATATTGATAAAGAAAATAGAACAAAGCTTGAAGCTAAATCCAAGAAATGTACCTTTATTGGATATGGGGTTGATGAATTTGGTTATCGCTTATGGGATTATGAAAATAACAAAATCATTAGGAGTAGAGATGTGATATTCAATGAAAAGGTCATGTATAAAGATCAGTTGCAGGGAAAGAAATAGGAAAATGAAACTACGAAGTACACAGTACTTGATGAAATCGAAGAAAATTAAGTTCCAAAGGTGCCAGAAAATCAAGAACAACATCAAGTACCTGAAACTTCGGCAACTGCAAGAAGATCTATCAAGTTAAGTAGACTCCCTGAACGATACTCTCATTCAATGTATTATTTATTGATGACTGATGCTGGTGAACTAGAGTGTTATGAAGAAGCAAAGCATGTGGAAACTAGAAAGAAGTGGGAGCAAAGCATGAATGAGGAGATGGACTCATTGGTAGGAAACCAGACTTGGGATTTGGTTCAGTTGCCTGCTGGTAAAAGAGCATTGCAGAACAAATGGATTTACAGGTTGAAGGAAGAAGAAGAAGGTAAGAAGCGGTACAAGGCCAGACTTGTTGTAAAGGGGCTTGCACAGAAGAAAGGTGTAGATTTTGATGAAATATTTTTTCTTGTTGTTAAGATGACTTCAATTAGGACTATATTAAGTCTAGTGGCGGTAGAAGATTTGCATCTTGAACAACTAGATGTAAAAACAACCTTTCTCCATGGGGATTTGGAGGAACAGATATATATGCAGCAGCCACAAGGGTATGAGGTCAAAGGTAAGGAGAATTTGGTATGCAGGTTGAAAAATAGTTTGTATGGCTTGAAGCAAGCTCCAAGGCAGTGGTATTTAAAATTTGACAGGTTTATGACAGAACAAGGTTATAGTAGATGTCATTCTGACCACTGTGTTTATTTCAAGAAGCTAGACAATGAAAGATATATTATCTTGTTATTGTATGTGGATGACATGCTTGTTGCACGGTCTAACATGCAGGATATAAATTTAGTTAAAAGGAAGGTAGCTAATTCATTTGCGATGAAGGATTTGGGTGTTGCAAAGCAAATCCTTGGTATGAGAATAACGAGAGACATGAAAAATCACAAATTGACATTGTCTCAGAGTGAGTACATACAAAAGGTGTTGGAGAGGTTCAGAATGGAGAATGCAAAACGAGTTAGTACACCTTTGGCCAGCCATTTCAATCTAAGTAAGTAAATGTGTCCCAAGACACAGGAAGAGACAGAATACATGCCCAAGATTCCCTATCAATCAGCGGTTGGCAGCTTGATGTATGCCATGGTGTGCACAAGACCAGATATTGCACAAGCAGTGGGAGTTGTGAGCAGATATATGAACAATCCAGGTAAAGAACATTGGAAGGAAGTACATTGGATTCTCAGGTATTTGAGAGGTACTACCACTCAGGCATTATGTTTTGGAGGTTCAGACATTGTTCTACAGGGATATGTTGATGCAGATATGGCAGGTGATAAGGATAGTAGGATGAACACCACAAGGTATGTGTTCACTGTAGGTGGAACAACAGTAAGTTGGATTTTGAAACTGCAAAAGGTTGTTGCACTTTCAACAACGGAAGCAGAGTATGTTGCTGTTACAGAGGCAAGTAAAGAGATGATTTGGTTGCAGAGGTTTATGGAGGAATTAGGTAAGAAGCATAAGGATAGCAAGTTGTATAGTGACATCCAGAGTGCTATTCATCTTGCAAAGAACTCAACATTCCATTCCAGGACTAAACATATACAGCTCAAGTACCATTTCATAAGCTCTGTTATGGAAGATGAACTGTTGAAGCTGGAAAAGATACACACTAGCCAGAATCCTGCAGACATGTTCACAAAGGTAGCGACCAGAGAGAAACTGAGTTCTTGCTCGGTTTCAGTTGGCCTTCTAGCATTAAGGTGAAGAGGAAAAACTTGCCAAGTCCAAGTCCAACAAGTGAAGCAGTGGTGGAGTTGCTGTGATCAGTCTCTAAGTGGGAGATTGTTGGTTGTGGAGCCTGATATTCCAGTCTCATAGATGATGATTCAACCGTGTTTGAACCCCAGTTTTGGTTATGATCCTGACACGATCCCCAGGGGGTCCGAGGGGGGGGGGTGTCAAACTTTTGGGGCTGTTTTCGCCAATAGTTTTCGGGCCCATGGTTTTGGGTAACCTGTGGTATTTTTCCATTGTATTTCCCTTATAAAAGAAAGACATTGTAAAACGGATAGGGTTGATGTATTAGGTTTTATGCATTGTAAAGATCTCTAAGATCGGAGAAGAGAGACTGTGAGAGAGTCTCAAGAGGAAGTGCAGCGGCTGTGCTGCAGGTTGTATCCCTTCACTTTGCTGGACGGAATAATAATAAGGACTGGAAATTTCAGTGTTGACGTAGCCCATCTTGGGGTGAACCACGATATATCTGTGTCTCTCTTGTAATGTGTTTGTGTGATTATATTTGAATTTCTGTTTATTTTTATTGCTTTGCGATCCTGTTATTCTAACAATTGGTATCAGAGCCAAAGGTCTATTTGGAAAATAAACCCACAGGAAGCTAGGGTTTCTAGTTCGAGTGGGAGCAATGGCAGAAGAAGGAAAGTTTAAGGTCGAGAAGTTTAACGACCAAAAATTTCAGTTATGGAAGATGCAAATGGAGGACTATCTGTACCAGAAGGATCTATTCCTACCATTGGGAGGAAGAGCAAAGCAGCCATCGACCATGAAGGACGAAGAATGGGAGGTTCTTGACAGAAAGGAACTGGGGACAATACGGCTGTCTTTGGCTTCGTCGGTGGCTTTCAATATCTTAAAAGAAACGACAACGAAGGGTTTGATTAGTGCATTGGGTAAGCTGTATGAAAAACCCTCGGCCTCCAACAAGGTATTTCTAATGAAGCGTTTATTTAATATGAAGATGTCTGAAGGTGGATTTGTTACTGATCATTTGAATGAGTTTAATACTTTTACAAATCAACTAAGTTTTGTAAGTGTGAACTTCGATGATGAGGTTAGGGCTCTTCTAATCTTGTGTTCATTGCCAGAAAGCTGGAATAGCTTGGTCATGGCTCTAAGTAACTCTGTCTCTGGTTCAAACACCTTGAAATTTGATGATGTTATTGGTGTTATTCTTAGCGAGGAAATGCGAAGAAAAAGCACAAGTGATACATTAGGAAATGCGTTGACCATGGAGAACAGGGCAAGACAAAAGGAGAGAGGAAAGAGACAAGGTAATCGTGGCAAGTCTAAAACGGGTAGATCCAAGTCCAGACTAGAAAAAATAGAGTGCTGGTACTGTGGAAAGAAAGGACATATGAAGAAAGACTGCAGATCTCTAAAGAAGAAAGCAGATAAACAGAAGGAAACTACCCAGGAAGCAAATGTAGCTGCCAGGTGATGTGTTACAAGATGCTTTGATTCTTACATTAGATAATACTAGTGATTATTGGGTAGTAGATTTAGGGGCTTCATGTCATGCTACACCCCATAGGAAATATTTTCATGATTATGTTTCAGGCGATTTTGGACATGTTTTATTGAGTGATGACGAGGCATGTAAAATTGTTGGAATGGGTAAGGTATGGATAAAATTTAAGAATGGAACTGATTGGCTGCTGAAAGATGTAAGGCATATTCCTGCTATGAAAAGAAATTTGATCTCAGCAAGCAAGTTGGGAGATGGCAGCTGTCTATCTACATTTGGAGAAACGTGGTGGAAGATCACTGAAGGATCAATGGTGATAGCAAAAGGAGACAGAGTAGGTACATTGTATTTATGTCCTCATAATACTGACCATTTTATCTTTTTAGCTTCCACAGGAACAAATACAACATTGTGGAATCGTAGGCTTGGCCACATGAATGAGAAGGGGTTGTAGATTCTCCACTCAAGGAAGTTGCTGCCAGATTTGAAGCAGGTAAGTTTGGAATTCTATGAGAACTGTGTTTATGGAAAACAAAAGAGAGTCAGATTTCTCAGGGTTGGGAAACAGAAGAAGAATGAAAAGTTAGAGCTTGTGCATACTGATGTATGGGGACCAGCTTAGGTACAATATCTTGATGGCTCTCATTATTATGTTACATTTATTGATGATGCAACTAGGAAAACTTGGGTTTATTGCATTAGACATAAATATGATGTGTTTGCTACTTTTAAGAAATGGAAAGCTTTGGTTGAGAATGAGATAGGAAAAAGGTTGAAGTGTCTCAGATATGATAATGGAGGTGAGTACTGCGGCAAGGAATTTGATAGTTACTGTTCATACCATGGGATTCGTAGAGAGAAGACAGTTCTAGGAATACCACAAGAAAATGGTGTGTCAGAAAGGATGAACAGAACAATCATGGAGCGTGCAAGGTGTATGAGATTGAATGCAGGGTTTCCCTTATAGTTTTGAGCGGATGCTGTAAATATTGATGTTTATTTAATAAACAGAGGACCTTCAAGTGATTTGGATGGTGGTATTTCAGAGGAGACATGGACAGATAAAAATGTAAACTAGTCATTTTTGAGAAGGTTTGGTTGTGAAGCATTTGTCCATATTGATAAAGAAAATAGAACAAAGCTTGAAGCTAAATCCAAGAAATGTACCTTTATTGGATATGGGGTTGATGAATTTGGTTATCGCTTATGGGATTATGAAAATAGCAAAATCATCAGGAGTAGAGATATGATATTCAATGAAAAGGTCATGTATAAAGATCAGTTGCAGGGAAAGAAACAGGAAAATGAAACCACAGAGTACACAATACTTGATGAAATTGAAGAAAATGAAGTTCCAAAGGTGCCAGGAAATCAAGAACAACATCAAGTACCTGAAACTCCTGCAACTGTAAGAAGATATACTAGGTTAAGTAGACTCCCTGAATGATACTCTCCTTCATTGTATTATTTATTGATGACTGATGCTGGTGAACCGGAGTGTTATGAAGAAGCAATGCAGGTGGAAACTAGAAATAAGTGGGAGCAAGGCATGAATGCGGAGATGGACTCATTGGCAGTAAACTAGACTTGGGATTTGGTTCAGTTTCCTACTGGTAAAAGAGCATTGCAGAACAAATGGATTTACAGGTTGAAGGAAGAAGAAGGAGGTAAGAAGCGGTACAAGGCCAGGCTTGTTGTAAAGGGGTTTGCACAGAAGAAAGGTGTAGATTTTGATGAAATATTTTCTCCTGTTGTTAAGATGACTTCACTTAGGACTATCTTAAGTCTAGTGGCGGTAGAAGATTTGCATCTTGAACAACTAGATGTAAAAACAGTCTTTCTCCATGGGGATTTGGAGGAAGAGATATATATCTAGAAACCACAAGGGTATGAGGTCAAAGGTAAGGAGAACTTGGTATGCAGGTTGAAAAAGAGTTTGTATGGCTTGAAGCAAGCTCCAAGGAAGTGGTATTTAAAATTTGATAGGTTTATGATAGAATAAGGTTATAGTAGATGTCATTCTGACTACTGTGTTTATTTCAAGAAGCTAGACAATGAAAGATATATTATCTTGTTATTGTATGTGGATGACATGCTTATTGAAGGGACTAAAATGCAGGACATAAATGTACTCAAAAGGAAGCTAGCTAATTCATTTGCGATGAAGAATTTGGGTGCTGCAAAGCAAATCCTTGGTATGAGAATAACGAGAGACAGAAAAAATCGCAAATTGACATTGTCTCAGAGTGAGTACATACAAAAAGTGTTGGAGAGGTTCAGAATGCAGAATGCAAAACGAGTTAGTACACCTTTGGCTAGCCATTTCAGTCTAAGTAAGGAAATGTGTCCCAAGACACAGGAAGAGACAGAATACATGTCCAAGATTCCCTATCAATCAACAGTTGGCAGCTTGATGTATGCCATGGTGTGCGCAAGACCAGATATTGCACAAGCAGTGGGAGTTGTGAGCATATATATGAACAATCCAGGTAAAGAACATTGGAAGGTAGTACAGTGGATTCTCAGGTATTTGAGAGATACTACCACTCAGGCATTATGTTTTGGAGGTTTAGACACTATTCTATAGGGATATGTTGATGCAGATATGGCAGGTGATAAGGATAGCAAGAGGAGCACCATAGGGTATGTATTTACTGTAGATGGAACAACAGTAAGTTGGATTTCAAAACTACAAAAGGTTGTTGCACTTTTAACAACAGAAGCAGAGTATGTTGTTGTTATAGAGGCTAGTAAAGAGATGATTTGGTTGCAGAGGTTTATGGAGGAATTGGGTAAGAAGCAAAAGGATAGCAGGTTGTATAGTGATAGCCAGAGTGCCATTCATCTTGCAAAGAACTCAGCATTCCATTCCATAACTAATCATATACAACTCAAGTACCATTTCTTACGCTCTATTCTGGAAGATGAACTGTTGAAGCTGGAAAAGATACATAGTAGCCAGAATCCTGCAGACATGTTCACAAAGGTAGTGACCAGAGAGAAACTGAGTTCTTGCTCAGTTTCAATTGGCCTTCTAGCATGAAGGTGAAGAGGAGAAATTTTCCAAGTCCAAGTCCAGCAAGTGCAGCAGTGGTGGAGTTGCTGTGATCAGTCCCCAAGTGGGAGATTGTTGGTTGTGGAGCTTGATTTTCTAGTCTCATAGATGATGATTCAGCCGTGTTTGAACCCCAGTTTTGGTTATGATCCCGACATAATCCCCAGGGGGTCCGAGGGGGTGTCAAATTTTTGGGGCTGTTTTCACCAACAGTTTTCGGGCCCATGGTTTTGGATAACCCGTGGTATTTTCCCATGGTATTTCCCTTATAAAAGAAAGACATTGTAAAATGGCTAGGGGTGATGTATTAGGTTTTATGCATTGTAAATATCTCTAAGATCGGAGAAGAGAGACTGTGAGAGAGTGTGAAGAGGAAGTGGAGTGGTTGTGCTGTAGGTTGTATCCCTTCACTTTGTTGGACGGAATAATAATAAGGATTGGAAATTTCAGTGTGGACGTAGCCCATCTTAGGGTGAACCACGATATATCTATGTCTCTCTTGTAATGTGTTTGTGTGATCTTATTTGCATTTATGTTTATGTTATTGCTCTGCGATCCTGTTATTCTAACAAAAAATAGAATTAGATCTTAATGTTAAAGGGCAATGATTCCCCAAGGAATTATTTGAAAGAAAACCTCAGAAGAACATCTATTTGGTGTTGCA
This sequence comes from Larix kaempferi, assembly GCA_027924585.1. Taxonomy (NCBI): domain Eukaryota; kingdom Viridiplantae; phylum Streptophyta; class Pinopsida; order Pinales; family Pinaceae; genus Larix; species Larix kaempferi. The sequence goes on along the minus strand of BSBM01000535.1, from coordinate 9,135,894 downwards.
CAAAATCGACATACATAACTAAACTTGATACTGCTTTAATAATCAGATTCACATTTTACACAACAAATATTAGGATTTAGAAGCTATCGAGAGACAATTGACAACATAATGATATGCATCATTACTAGTGAGTTATGCAAATTTATGTACAATAAATCTATCTTTGCTCGCATGTTATCTGCATAGACCCAAGTAGAAGAACAATATGAAAAGAAGCCACTGGAGTGCTCATCCTTACATTTCTCTCGCAATGGAACTAACTGGATATGGAGCAACTAACCTATCAAATGGGTGAACTAGAGCACCAATTGAAATCAGACCATGAGCATGGATAAACCAAAGACCATCTGCAATCAGACAAAAGGTTGTGACAAAGATAAAACCTGCATAACAAAACACCCATCCAAGCATTAAACAAATACGACCAATACACTTTTAATATTTGGAAACCCAAAAACCTGCTCTGAAAACATTGCTAGTGCTACTATATTAGCTCTGTTAAAAATGTTGGTTGAAAGGTATCTTCAAAAATTTGTCGCCTGTGTAAAAACAACTGTTGAGAAAAGAAAGAGGACCTCTCATCCTCACACACTCTTTCTTCCCAAACTTTTTCTGGCATTTCCTAGTGTCGGGTCTTACAATGGAGTTTATGGGAATTAGTTCTTAATTGAGCAATAAGTATTTTGGCTCTCCAAGATATTTTGGCCCCTATATACGCTTTTTGTTGCATGGATTCCCTAACTTGGTTCCTTTAGGCTCAAGTTGCATGGATTCCCTAACTTTGTGTTGAAGAATGTTCTATATCTTCCAAAGTTGCAGATAATTCCGCTATCCTTAGTGCAGGTTCGACATCAAGGCCATTCATAGAGATAAGGAAGTCATTTCAAAACAAGGTCATCATGATCGGATATGAATATGGGCAGTTGTTGAAGTTTAAGGGCTCATCTACAAGAGTTCAAAACTTTTCCTACCTCTCTCAACATGGATAAGGTAACATGTCATCTAGTTTGTTATGGCATGCTAGATTTGGTCATTTGAATTATAACAGTATTCATTTGTTGAGAAAGAATGATGTATTTGGTTTTCCCACCATTCCTATGAAGATGAACAAATGTGATGTATGCATACTAGGCAAAGGATAGTAAGCAGCCATTTCGAGATTCAAAATTCAGAGCATGTAGAAAGCTAGAGCTGGTTCACTTTCACTTATGTGGCCCATTCCTATTCCTTTTGCCAATGGTAATAGATATCTCATGCCATTTGTTGATGACCACACCGGAATGTGCTCTGTATACTTGTTAAAGACAAAATCTGAAGCATTTCAAACATTCAAAAATTTTCATACATGGATAGAAAGTCAAGCACAATCTCATATTGGCACACTTCGTATCGATAATGGAAAATAATACACTTCTAATGACTTTGAAGACTATCTTCGTCAACATAGGATTGCACATCAAACTTCAGCTCCTTACAACCCTCAACAAAATGGTGTGGTAGAAAGAATGAACAAAACCATAATGAATATGGTACGCTCAATGATGTTTTTCATGAATGTAAAACTGATGTTTTCGGGCGATGTAGTATTGTGTGCATCCTATTTGAGAAATAGAATTCAATCTCATGCTCTTGAAGACAAGACTCCACATTTCACTCCACATGAAATGTGGTATGGACACATGCCATCATTAAGGCATATCAGGGTTCTTGGTTCCACCTGCTACTCCTTAATACGAAAGGAGCAAAGAGACAAGCTTGGTGTTAGTAGTCAAAAGTGCATTTTCTTGGGGTATTCAGACACCTACAAGGCATATTTTCTTTATGATGAGGTAAACAAGAAATTTGTTGTTTTCGAAGATGTCATTTTTCTCGAAACTAATAAAAATGACGAGTTTATTGATAGACAACTTGATTGTCTAGAGAAAATTTCCCATCTAAAGACATATTATGAAGTTGATAATGAAATTCTACATCTTGAAGAGGGGATCCCCATATTGGATCAATATTTGGAATTTCCTTTTGAAGCACCAACACACCCTCATGAAGAAAATCATCAAGAAGAAGTTCCCACCACTTCACCTGAGCAGGAGGTTCAACTGGGTGAGGTGATTGAGAGGATTGGAAGATTGAACCTTGAATAAATTAAAGCACCACCAACTGATCAACCTAGACCATCATAGAAAGTTCCTAAATGGGCCATAAAGACACTTGAAAGTGTCCATCCAGATTAAGTTAGAAAGATAAGATTAAGAAGTTCAACCAAACAAGAATATAGAGGAGAAGCAGATAACTCAGGTGATGACATGGATGTCTCGTTTGATTGTGAATTGAATTTATCTTCTAACTTTGAACCAACTTCCTTTAAATAGATTGCTACTAGTGATGAGTGGAAAGAATCCATGCAGAATTAGTACGATGCACTCATGAAGAATGGAACCTGAAAGCTGGTTGAATCTCTAGTCGGAACCAAACCAATTGACTGCAAGTGGGTATACAAGAACAAATATAGATTAGATGGCTCACTTGACAAGCACAAAGAAAGGCTCATGGAGAAAGGCTATGCACATAAAGAAAGAATTGACTATGAAGATACGTTCTCCCCCACAAAAAAATGAGCTACCATCTGCACCTTATTATCTTTGGATGCACAAAATGGGTGGAAAGTCCACTAGATGGATGTAAAAACAAATTTATTGAATGGAGACTTGAAATAAAATGTCTTCATGTCTTAACCAACAGGATTTGTTGTGAAGGGACAAGAATATAAGGTATGCAAGCTCGTCAAATCCTTGTATGGCATGAAACTGCAAGCACCTTGAGCATGGTGTGAAAAGATAACCGAGCATATTTTGAAGCTAAATTTCAAACATTATAATCTTGATGACACAAGATTGCTTGTAATGAAAGTTGGAATATCTGTTGTGTTTCTTGTGGTGTATGTAGATGACCTTTTGATGACAAGGAACAATGAAAGTTATATTGCATCGATAAAGAAAGATTCGAAGAAGGGATTTGAAATGATAGATCTAGGACACCTTCATTACTACTTGGGAATTGAAGTCACTCAAAATCCCAAGTACATATTTATCTCCCAGAAGAATTATGTTGGAGAACTACTGAATAGATTTTGCATGACGTAATGCAACCCCCTCTCAACTCCAATGGAACAAAAGTTGAAGCTCACATCGACTGAAGGAAAAGACTTCGAGGATATGACCAAGTATCAACAACTTGTAGGAATCCTTGTCTACCTTACTACCACCAGACCATATATTTCATATGTTACTGGTATCCTTTCAAGGTTCATGCACAAAACTTGTGAAGGAAACGGGTATGCTGCAAAAAGAGTTCTAGATACTTGAAGGGGAGTCAAGACTTTGGACTCAAATACTCTAAGGTGGATGACTTCAAACTTATTGGGTACTCTGATTTAGAATTTGATGGCGAGAAAGAGACAAGAGTGCCCACTTTTGGATACACAATGAGTCTTGGATCAACAACTGTTTCTTGGAGATCACACAAACAATCAGTTCCAACAGATTCAACAATAGAGGTAGAATATGTGGTTTCCGCAAAAGCAAGGAAATAGATTGTGTGGCTCAAGAAGATACTTGAAGATTTGCAAGAGAAACAAGAGAACTCCACTCCCTTATTGATCGACAACACTTATGCAATCAAGCTGGTTGAGAATACCATATCCCATGATCGAACCAAGCACATCAACACAAAGTACCATTTGATTCGACATCATGTAGACACAAAGACAATTCATCTACGTCATTGTTCCATGAATGACCAAATTGCAGACATCTTCACCAAAGCGCTTGGACGAGAAAAGTTTGAAAGGTTTAGAAACATGCTCGGACTTACAAACACCCCTTCGGATTAAGGGGGGGGGGGATGTTGGAACGTATTCCTTTGGGAAATTATGGTTCCAAGGGTAAATTGTAAATATTGTAATTATTCTTGAGAATATGAAGAGCCCGAAAGAATCCAAAGATCCGCTGGTAGATGAAGACCAACAACCACATATGAATGTATAAATAAATGTCTTCTCATTCAATAAAATCAACAATCAGGAGTTATTTCCTATGACAAAATCCTTGTTGTAAAAGGAGAGGGTTTTTACAAAATGATATTAGAGGTAAGATTACAACACTAGGAGTTGTATGGGCTCAAAGGAACTAAAAACATTGAAGTCATTGTGCCATTGGAAAATTCAATAGGTCTATTTCAAACCATGTGAATTCATTATTCCTATCAGAATTGTGGTATTTCTATTGTACTTGATTTAGACCTTGAGTTGTTGTCATACCAGGAAGCTAAATATGACCATGCGGATTCTGATATTTTATTAAAATCAATTTGAACTTTAATAGTGTCCTTATGTTCTGATTTGAAAAAGAGGTCAATTGTAGGCAATTTCATTGGGAATTGGTGAATTCTACATGGGAGGAAATTCCTTGTTCTTGTTCTTTCTATTGGTTTTGTTGTGATGGGTTTGAATATATTCCATGTGAGTTGAAGTTAATATTAGACTTGTATCTCTACTTGGAATTTTACATTATTTTCCTTGGTTAAATTATGCTTGTATATGGTGTTATTCCATGGGGGAGTATTAGTGTGGAATGAATAACAATGGAAGATTTAAAGTTATTTTTGATTGGATTTCAATGAAACAGAGCCGAAGAAACAACTGTAAATGAGTAATTAAACCAGCATGATGTCTTGTGTGGTACATTGGAATATTCCCAAAACATGAACATGCTTTTGTTGTAGATGATGAAATTCATTAATTAGGACAATGGCATCCATTTTCAATAAGACTAAATTATAAGGAGTCAAATTGTAAGCATGTTAATGAAATCATAATTATGCTAGAAGGTCAATTTCAAAAGAACTATATCCCATATACACAACGAGCAATCCAACATTAGGATAACATAGAATCCAAATGCCTTATTGTTGTAACCATTCAAATTCAAATAAGGATTTCTTGACTAGGAAATTGAGAGGTTGTGACATATTTATAAAATCAGGGAAATAGAGACAAACATGACTATGTAAAGAGATGAGGATCTATAAGGGCAAGTTGATTCAAGATGCATTTATATGAATTCATTATTTAGGGGAAGTTGATTTGTTTTCTCACTCATTCAAGCACATTCTTGTCGTCTCATGCAAACATATCATTCCTTAGGAAGTTAACAAAGCACCAAATTGAGTTTCCACTTCATCGCATTTATGTGGTAGCTAAGCCAAGGATATATATTATTAACTACTCTTGATTGGAACATATCTAAGACTGTAGCCAACCCCATAACAATATTGTATGATGGGTCCTAGTATGGGAGTTCACAATGGTTTCAAGAGGTTTTTATCATTTTTATTTTATTGCTTTAAAGTGCTTCTTTGTTATTTCAAAGCATTGTTTACCCGTGTACCAGTACTGAATGTGTAACCAAAGTTTCAAACATAAGTCTAAATTGGTAGTTATTCTATTTTAATGGATTTACACATAAAGCCAAAATAATAGTTATTAAAATTTAACATAGTAAGATAGAATTCATGTGAAGATAATAATCCCAAAAGCTATATACATTTTGAAGGAATATTGGTCAATACTGAGAGGGGGGGTGAATCAGTATTGTTAACTTTTTACCTTTTAACCACTTATTAAACTTTAATCAAAACATGGAATCAACAAGATACACAAAAACACAGAATTTATCGTAGAACCCCAATTGGGTAAAACACCAACACTTTCTATACTGTAAAATTATGTTTACAATAAGTTTTGCAAGCCACAACTTGCTGGAGACACCAATCCCCAAGTTTCTCAGCCATCACTGAAGGATGCACCCACACCCTAGTTTCTGCCTGCACCTATAGACAAGGATACACCAATACCTTGATTTTCCAGCCACTACTGGAAGGAGGCCAAGACCCCCCTTGCAGGCATGTATCCTACACTAGCACCACCCTACCTCCCTTGCTTGAGGTTATTAATACTTCTTTGGTCTTCTTCAACTTCTGTCTCTTTCTATCTTGACTTGGTCTCTGCCTTGCTACTACAAGGATTTTCACTGTCTTTTTACTTTGCTGGTCTCTGTCTTTTATTCTGCTCTCTTCTTCTGCTTGACTGTGCACTCCCTAGTCTCTGCCTCTTCTTACTGTAGCTTCTACAAAAGTCTTCACTAGTTTCTTGCTGGTCTCTGTCTTTTGTTTTACTCTTGCTCTGCTTCAGATCTTCATCATTCCCTAGACATAGTTTTTCTAATCTTTATACTGCTTCAGATCAACATCATTATTTAACCATAGAGACCGTCTTTAATACCGGATCTTCATTATTTCTGTCTTCTTCAACAAACTCGACTACAGAGCCATCTTCCTGCTTCTTAAAATATTCATTATCCATCCACAAAAGAGACACACATTTCGAATGACTTTGTTTTCTCAATATATATACCTCTCCAATAGTCATGTGTATTCTTTGGAGATAACACAACTCTTCAAAACAATATGACCCTTTTAAAAACACGACTCTTCATTTAAAATCACTTTTTAATTATATATTTTTATTTTACTTTTTACTTCCAACAAAAAGGTTAAATACTTATTTCTTTCTAGCAACAAGTTTTTCCCTTTTTTAATTTTCAATTTACATCTCTTATATATTTTTATTTAACTTTTCACTCCAACAAAAAGTTAAATATTTCTTTATTTCTTTCCAGCAACAAGTTTTCCCCCTTTTTTTAATTTTCCATTTACATCTCTTATATCCTTTTTGTTTAACTTTTTACTCCAAAAAAAGGTTAAATATTTCTTTACTCTCACGTGCTTTAACATATATTTTAATTATATATTTAACATATAGAAAACCTGTCCAAAATTTGAAGGTCATGTCTCTTCATTAAGAATTTAACTAACATCACGTCTTTATCTTTTATAAAACATCATGACTTTTCACAAGATGTGCCTCTTTATGTTTTTAAACATATCACTTAATTCTTATATTTATTCTTAACAACATGCAACTTAATAAAGTAGTACTCGTCATAAAACTTCATTGACTTCATAGTTGTGAAACTTAGCAAGGGATTCTAAACCATCGATCACTTCATATGTTTTATAACATATCACTTAATTCTTATATTGTTATTCTTAACAACATGCAAACAAAACATTTTTCTTGGTTTTGGCAGGTTAATAACTTGTACGTGTGAACACTAGGAGAGGATCTGATCTCATGGCTGAATAACGAGTTCATCAAAGAACATGATCATGCCATATTTGAATTTTACTAACACACACACACACTCTTTGGAAGACATTTGAAAATAGCCTTCCAACTTGTTTAATTTCAACGCTTAGACAAAATTGTTAAACCCTAGTCATTACTGTGCAAGGAGTCATTTTGGCAGACTCATATCTTTGTCATCTGACCATCACTAAGCAAACTGAAGGTATGGCTGGATAACCAGTCCACTAGGAAAAAAAACCATGTCACCTTTAGAATTTACTGAGACACCCTGAGATTCTGGCAGGCATTTCAAATCAGCTTCTCAACCTCTTTTGAACATCAAAACACATTTCTTCCTATTTTGGCACTCATATTTCACACGTGTGAACACCCATAGGAAAACTGTCTCCTTGGCTGGATAGCCAGTTCATCAATGAACATGTTCTATACTTTCTGATGAATTTATCATCACTTAGACAGGCTTGGGTGGGCATTTCAAAATGCCTTTTTAACTTTGTGAATTTTACACTTAGTTAATTTTAGGACTTCCTACAAAACTTATTCTGAGACCCCTTTTTGGCAGATCCATAACTTTGTCTCCAGACATGTTCAAGGAGAACTAAGGACATGGTTAGATAGAAAATCAAACATACTACAAGACCCCCATGTGTTGCGGGAATTTACTCTAACCCATAAATTAGGGCGGGCATCTTTCTGAGGTGATTTAGTCATTTTTGCTTGCTAAACCCCTGTTTTGGCAGGTCCATAACTTCTCCTTCAGGCACGTTCTGGAAAAAATGAAAACATGTTCACGTAGGAAAAAAAACAATCTACAAGACCCCCCTATGGTGTGGGCATTTATATTCTCCTATAAATTATGGCATGCATTTCCTTAAGATAGTTTTTACTAAATTTCCAATACTTAGTCATTTTCTTGTTTTTTACCAAATTGCCATATTTTTCCAAAATGATGTCAGATTGCTATAAAGACTTCTTGGTAACTCTAGAACACCATCATGTGTTTTTCCAGCCTCATCACACATGCCGCATCACCATACATGCCATGTCATCACTACCAACCATGCCACATCATCATACATGCCATCCTTTGACTTTCACTGAGTTCACTCTTGCCATCGTGTCCTTGGTTATTCCTTTGTCATCACTGAACTCCTTTTGACATCAATGCCAACCATATTCCATATTTACAACACATTTTCCCAACTCAAATATTTAAGAAAAACAAATCTTGTATATTTAGATATTGCAAATGCAAACCTAAATTAAAGAGTAAGTAACCAAACAAATCCTCGATCACATATTAAATTGCAAATTGAGAAAATTAAATTAAAGTTTAACCACAAAACAAAACAATAAATAAAAAGAAGAGATTATCCTTTAATTTGTTATTCTAGTATAAGTAGGTGTCTAACCCTCTAAGCAAATACATTAAATGAAATACAATCCTATAGATTAAAATATCATCATAGTTGTACTTATGATAAGTTGCCATTGAGCATTATTAAAAAGACTTTACAACCTCATTTCAATAAAGAGCTAATAATATAAATAAATTATTAAAAATTAAAATTTAATGAGAATATTTTTTTTTTTTTACGGAAATGGTTAAGATTTATTAGTGTCTGGCAAATGGGCTGCCAGGGCCTTTACAATTCAAATCCAGATCTGTTGTACTAAACTTCATTTCCTGCATAATAAACAAGTCAGAATTATGCTATTGGATGCTGGGGAATTCCCAAAAGAACAGGAAGACCATGTCTCTTTAACCTTAGGGGATCGGGTGCCTTGATATTTCTCCGTTAACAATAAGTTGACTCTTACTTAGGCTAGCACCGCGGTTAGCTTCAGCATCTGCTAGCTTGTTGAGGCTCCTTAGAACGTGGTAAGCCTTATGAGTTCTGAAGTGCTTCAGCATGAGTAGGACTTTCCTGTGGATGTGGGTCAGGCTTATACCGGCAGGCATCTTCTTGGTGCGTAAATCCTTGACTATCAGCCTAGAGTCACCAAAGATAGTAAGCTTCTGAATGTTCATCTTTCTTGCTTGATTCAGTCCTTGCCACAACGCAAGATACTCAGCATGGTTGTTGGATGCGTGTCCTAGGCCCCGGGCATAGGACAAGACGGTGGTGCCGGAGGGATCGAGAATAATGCCTCCTCCTCCAGCTTGACCGGGATTCCCTTTCGAGGCCCCGTTAAAAAAGAGGCACCATTCATTTAGGACAGATCTCCACTTGATGAATTCCTGTTCTTCCAGCCTGATTTCCCAATGAGCCTTTTGAGGAGGATTGGTAGCTTTATTGCTTTGTTGGTTCACATTGATCTCCTTAAACCAACGCTCTTCTTCAGGCGAGAGAGTAGCCTTATTTCTGAGAGTTGACTTGGTGCTTAAAGCTTCAGAGAGCATGGTCCTAGCCTTAACTGCCACTTGAGTTGGAAGTCTGCATTTCTCCTTAAATATTCTGTTATTTCTTTCCAACCAGACTTTCCAGCAAAGAAATTTCGGGGTCCACATCCACGCTAGCTTGAGGCTGTCTTTTTTGCTTAAATCGAAGGGGGCAAGAGAGATCCAGTTGCTGATCAACTCCTTGATTGAGTTGGGCAGACTTACAGCGTTTGAGCCTATCGTGAGACTCCAAACCTCTTTAGTGAATTCGCAGGAAATGAACAAATGATCGATGGTTTCTTCAGCTTGGTTGCACAGAGGGCATTGGGATGGCCCTGCCGAGCCTTTGCTCTTCAACTTATCTCCTGTCAATATGCTGTTATGAAGGACAGTCCAGATAAAAATGTCAATTTTTGGAATAGAGGCGAATTCCCATAGAGCTTTCCACGGCCCAGGGTTGGGAGGGACCCAAGGCACCTCCAAAATCGCAGCGTAGCCCTCAGCTGCAGTATACATGCCCGATCGAGATCCCCAACTGCGTTTGTCTTTAGCTCTGGCGCTGATGGGAGACTTTCCTTGCAATAGATTCACCAGGGTAGCAGCTTCTTCTTCTAAATCGTGAGGATAATCGCCCAGGTTCCAATTTTCCCAAGATTCATCCTCATCTCTGTTCCAGACTGATATGTCCCTAAGCTTTCTGCAATTATTAGTGTGGAGCCATTCTTTTATGTTTCCCAGGTCGCTGAAGTTGATGAGAGGCTGATCCCCAAGGATCGCGTCCTCCCATATTCTGATTTTTTCTCCATTGCCAGGAGACCACGTGAGCTTAGATGTGAAGAATGGGATGGCTCTTTTACATAGTGAAAAAATCGGGGAGCCTTTCTGCAATTTTGTGGCCCTTTCAAAACATCTCTGTCTGTCTCTTGTAAAGTATTTCTTCTTGAGGATTTGCTTGCTCCAGGTTCTTTTGCCAGTTATCATTTTCCAGAGAATTTTGCCTCCCATGGAAAGATTTTGGGTGGCCACGTCTCTTATTTGAAGGCCCCCTTCCATTTTTGGCCTAGTAATCTTGTCCCAGCTTACTACATGGAGTTTTTTCTCACAATTACGACCACCCTCCCACAGGAATCGACGGAGCAGCTCATTGATTCTATTTGTAATGGTTTTTGGGGCTAGCAGCACCGAACATTGATAGATTGGAAGGCTGGTGAGGACAGAGTTCATTAAAATCACTTTGCCTACTTTGTTGAGCCAAGTTTCCCCCCATGCATGGATCTTGTTTTTTAGTTTGTCCAGCATTGGTAGCCAATGGGCAACTCTAGGGGTGTCTTTGAAAATAGGAATGCCTAGGTAAGTAAAGGTGTCCCAAATGGTGATGCTTTCCATTTCGAGAATCCGAGCTATCTCCAACATTGCACGGGGAGAATAGTTCCAGCCATAGACCTTGCTTTTGAGGAAATTTATTTCACTTCCGGAGGTATTCCTGTAATAGTCCAGCTCGATTTTAAAGTTCCTAGCTGTGTTGAGGTTGGCAACTCCCAGTAGAAGCGTATCATCGGCGAACTGGGCGTGGTTTACATCCTTGACCTTTGGGACAATTCTGATGCCTGAAAGAGACCTGTTTTGGAGACTTCTGTTCAGCTGGTAGCTTAGGACAGCGGTTTGAATGAAAAACAACATCGGGGAGAGAGGGCAGCCTTGCCTTAATCCTCTTAAGGCCTGGAAAAAATCAGCAGGACGCCCATTGACCAGCGGGGCGATCCATGGGGCTGAGATGCAAGCTTTGACCCACATAATGAATTTCTGATTGAATCCAAAGTTCCTCATGGCTGCATAAAGGAAATCATGCCTGACTCTGTCAAAGGCATTGGCCAAGTCCAGCTTTACCACCATACCCTTCTCTTTTCTCTTGTAGCTAGAATGGATGGCTTCTTGCACTAGAATAATGTTGTCCAAAATCTGTCTTCCTCTCACAAACCCCCCTTGGTTTTCCGGAATCAGCTTAGGTAGGATTCTTTTAAGTCTATTAGCCATTATTTTGTTTATGATTTTGTAACCCGTGTTACACAGGGATATAGGCCTGAATCTGCTGAAGTTTTTAGCGCCTTTTTCTTTTGGAATGAGAGCCAGAAAGGAGGAATTTGTGCTGCCCCCCAATTTTTTACAGTTCTGGGCCTTCTTCACCATTCTGTACAGGTCCTTCTCTATTATGTCCCAGCAAGAGATGTAGAACCGGGCTGTGAATCCGTCCGGCCCTGGAGCTTTATCTGGGTCCATTTTGTCAAGGGCTTTCTTAATTTCTCGAATACTAATAGGGCTGTTCAGCTGCAGGTTGTCCTCATCATTAACCAACTTTGGAATCTTTGAGAGAGGATAGGAATTCGGTTTCACAGGATCCTGGTCAGGGGCAGAGTAAAGACTTTTAAAAAAGGAATGGGATGCCTCCTTAATGCCTCTAAAGTCCTTTATCACTTGGCCTTGAGTCTGAATTTCATTGATGGAATTATAAATCTTTCTGGCTTGGACTTGCTTGTGAAAGAATGTGGTATTTTTGTCTCCAGCTTGGAGCCAAAGCGTTCTTGACTTGAATCTCCAGTAGGTTTCCTCTTCTCTACAGGATTTATGGTACTCCCTTTGGAGCTCAGCTTCCCGGAATAGCAAAGCAGGAGTGATAGGGGACTCTTCCAAGATTAACTGGTGCCGTTCCAAGGCCTTCTGGGTTCTCTTCCTTTCAGCCATTGGGGAACCCAGCCCTTTAGCCCAGTCTTTCAGGGCCACTTTGAGCCTTCTAGCTTTTCTTCCCAAACAAAGAATGGGGAGACATGAACCGGTTCTTTCCAAGAGTTAGAGACAAGGTCGAGGAAACCTTCCTGGGTTACCCAAATTGGGCTGAACCGAAAGGGAATAGGACCTAACCTTTCATTGGGATGAAGAGAGAGGGAGATCGGCTTATGATCAGAAGTATAATGCGGGTGAATCTTTGAAGATGCCATCAGCCCTAGGGTTAGGAAGGAGGAGTGAAGAAGGAACCGGTCAAGGCGGGCAGCAATGTGACCAGGTCCTAATATTTTATTTGACCAGGTGTACTTTCCTTTGTCAGGGGTGATGTCTTCAAGGTCCCAATCCAGCATCAGGTCTTCAACCCACTCTGTTGCAGGGTCCCGCACTATTGATCCCCCTTTTTTTTCAGCCAGAGCTAGGGTTACATTTAAGTCTCCAGCCAACACTAGGTTTTCAGGCTTGTGGAGACTCAGGAACAGTTTTAAGGTATCCCAGCATTCTTTTTTTCAGAAAAAGAGACAGGAGCATAAATATTAAAGAGACTTACATGATGGCCGGAATCTTTATGAAACAGCTTGGTGAATAACCAGTGAGTGGTTCCTTCTTCTTCAACTAGATCGAGCTTTGCAGAATCCCAGAAGGTTGCTAAGACTCCTGAGGCTCCTCTTGCACTTACAGCCCTAGCCTGGCCTTTCTTCCAAAACGAGTTGCTTGCACGGAGGAGAGCATCCTCCTCTAGCTTCGTCTCCTAGATTAGTAGGACTTCAAGCATCATTACTCTTACTAAATCCCTTATAGCTTCTTCTTTTAGAGGGCTGCCTAGTCCTCTGCAATTCCAGGAGACGTATTGCATTATTTACCTGGGGGAGGGTGATGACCCCCTTTCGGGGTCTTTCCCAACCTCATTCTGGATCTGGTGTTCATCATTTCAGGTATGGTGTCTTGAGAGCCTTCGACCACGTCCTTGTAGGACTGCTCTTCCCTTCTCTTCTTCTCTGTCTTCCGTCCGCATTTTGGTTGATCCGGGGTGCCTGATTGACTGCTGGCTTCGGTGTCACCTTCCTCGGAGGAATCAGCTCCTGTTTCCGAGCCTAGACTGACGTGTTCTTTGGATGGACTGGCGACTCCAGGTTGATGGATTGGATCGGTTGGGTCTTGTGGTGCCCGGGCTTCATCAGCTTCTGGTATATTTCCAGGGTTTTGGGGTACATTAGGATCTTCCTGATTAGAAGTTTTTGAGCTGCCTTCCTTTGGAGGACCCTGGGGCGTTCTTTCCTTGCTTCTGGCAATATTCGTGGGTTTTCCCTTTTTTACTTTCTGCCATCCTTCAGCGTCTTCTTTCTCAGCAACTAGCTTGGGACAATATCTTTGGAAATGGCCATGCTCTTGGCAGTTCCTGCACTTGAAGGGCAGATGCTTGTAATCCAGCTTCTGGTAATGAGTCCATGATCCGACTTTTAATTTTATTGCCTCTGGGAGACCGGCTTCCAGGTCAAATTCAACGCAGATTCTGGCATAGGTATATTGGCCCTTATTATCAGCTTTGTCAATGAATCTCCCGATTCCATTCCCTATTCTCTGCAAGGAATCGAAGTCCCAGCAATGCACCGGGAGGTTAGGAATCCTGACCCACACCGGCACTTCCTTGGGGAGATCGATCGAGGGATAAAAGTCTGGAGTCCATTTATTCAGATATAAGCCCTGTGTCCCCATGAAGTAGGGGCCATTTCTAAAGATTAAGTCTCGGTCTTCTTCTGAGATAAATTCAAAGATGAAAAACCCTCGCCCTACAGGGTAACAAGTCACTCCATTTTTGAGGTTGGGCCTCCAATTCCTCTGTATCCAGTCGTCTGTTGTTTTAGTGGAGGGCCATAGGCCCATGAACTGCCCCGCAAGACCTCGATTTTCCAAAGCCAGAGCTATTTTCATTGGTTTTTCTTCAGGCAATGAGATTTCTGGGATTTCTTCTAGCTTCTTTATGAATTTTGGGACCTCCGGAGGAGAGGTTTTCTTGCCTCTGCCGTGGACAAGCCTGCTGAAGGCTTCCTCATCAGATTTGGACGGGGGGGGGGGCGGCCTCCCCTCCCCCAGGCGCCGCCATTCTTCTCCACACAGCCCTTGCTGCCCTCTCACGTGCTCAGCTAACCCTACTGTGCAGCAGAAGATGGTTCAATCAAAATTTAATGAGAATATTACTCATAGAAAACAACTATAATAAATTCCCATTAACAATTATATAAAAAAACTATACAACTCATAATAATATGAATAAACTATGAAAAAAAATAATTTAATTAAAATATAATTCATATAATTGAAATTGTAACACTTCTTTTTTTCACAATTGAAAAGGTCTATACTTTTTTTTTTGTAACTAGGGGAATCAGCAACTGGAGACTGGGTTGGTACTCGCGTGACACGGTGTCCAGGGATCCAATCCCGCTACCGCTATACCCCCAGGTGCCCCACACACCCCGCAAGCATGGGACACGAGTAAAGCCGGGTGTGATTTGAACTCGTGACCTCCATTTACAACTGTGACTTAATAACAACTGAACCGCCAATGAGCCACACCCGTGCGGGTGAAAAGGTCTATACTTAATATTAAAGCATATAAAAATAGAATTATAACAATGTTTCCAATTACAACACAACATCAACTGAAACACCATGCCAACTTGCAAGCCAAAACTGCATAAATCGAATTCTAGACTATAAACCAACCA
The DNA here is from genome assembly GCA_027924585.1 of Larix kaempferi. Lineage (NCBI taxonomy): Eukaryota > Viridiplantae > Streptophyta > Pinopsida > Pinales > Pinaceae > Larix > Larix kaempferi. The sequence goes on along the minus strand of BSBM01000535.1, from coordinate 9,120,740 downwards.
AAATCACTGACCGAAAATAGAGCAGAGAGGAATCAGAGACCCGACAGCGCTGAAAGGCAGACCAAACCAACAACTGGAGACCACTCCAATCAAAAAAGGATAAGGGATCTAGATGATCCGTCGAGCAGTTAAAACAAAAGGAGAAAATATAAAAAATATATACAGAAAAACAAAAACTCAAAGTGGATAAAACCTTGACGAAGCTTGAAAAGGGAAAAAACACAAAGACCCCGAATCCGATAAGGAATGGCCTTCCCAAAGCTCAAAGTGGATAAAACCTCTACGATCTAGCAAACCCCTCCTAGACAAAACGTCAGCCTCGACATTGACTTCTCGAAAAACGTGGGAAAAATGGATGCTCTGCATCCCCTTAAGAAGATCCTGAATCTGCTGCATCCAATGGGAGAGAGCCAACGCATGAATCGAACCAATACCATTCTCCCAGTTGATGACACTTAAAGAATTACCCGCCACAAGTTGAATGTCAGTCTTCCAGACCTTGGAGAAAAAAAGCACCAGCCAAAGGGCAACACGCTCGCTTTTAGTATTGGTGCCAACACCGCAATTCAACCAAAGGTTGAAATGCTTAGTTGGCGTAAAAAAAAATGATAGCTCCAACCCCACATAAGACGCCCTCCTCCTGAGAAGCACCATCGAAGCATGCATAAACCCCATCTGGATTAAAAGAAGCATAGAGCGACAAACTGGAACAAACTGATTGCAAGAGTAGGAGAAGCCTGTGTATTCAATAAACCCACAAATTTCCTTCCCAGCACAATGAGAAGCGTGTACAACCCGATTTTCAAAGATCCTCAGGTCAGGTTACGAGACTTCCAAGTCTCCCAAATGATGAAAACTGCCAGCTCTCCCATCTCGTATTTCTGAGCAAACCAGCACGATAAACAATCCTTTAACGAGTTTGTAACACTTCAATATCCTATTAAAATATGACATGGTTAAAAACCTACACATTACATCACATTTTACGATTTTAAAGTGGAACATTTTTAAAATTCTATGAAAGGATGTGCGGATTAATCAAATGAATTCTTGAATTATTAATTTGAAAAGAATTATAAAACATGTGATGTTAGATATTTACTAGCATTTGCCCCTTTAGGGGCAAAAATGAACGCCGGTAGGAAAAGAGGAAATTTAGAAGGAACAAAAACATAGGCACAAGCGGCGAAGGATACTGGTAGGAAAAGAACAAAGTTTGTAACAATCTTAGATTACAAAGACATAGGCACTCAACCCATAACAAAAAATAATGTTAAGTTCATCAACACAGTGAGACAACTACAATTGCTTTTCTCACAATCTCTGTAGTAGTAATATCAACACTATAGATTACTACTATATCTGGAATATATAAGCAATTTAAGACTCAAATAATTTTTCATTTGCAAACTAGTTGTCTATTCATAGAATCATTTGTTGTTGGTTCCACATTGTTAATGTTTAGAATGAGTATGATATGTTGCAGATGAAGAAGGAAACGAATGAATGCATATGTACTTACCCCCCTCCCCTCCCTTCTATGATTGTGAATGAGAGGACATAAAGACCCATATCCCACATGATGGACGTTTTTTTTTTATCTAGGCCACTCTACTTAACTTTCACACTCACACTACAAATTAGGGATTTTTCATCACAACTAGCTAAATTTTTGGCCAACCCTTTATTTTTGAATGAGACTTATACACTCTAGTGACACTTGGACTTCATATGGTCTTTCCTTGTAAATTATAGTAGTTGGTTTGATCTTCAAACAAATTACTTGCTGCCACTCTATTTCATCTAGCAATGTGAATGGGTAATCCTCCTGGTTCCTTCCATGGGAGAATAGAAATCAACATTGAGGTTTATTCAACATTCAATAAATACTATTGGAGTTATCTATCCCAACTACCTACCCAAGATAGGTTGATTCAACACCTTATATAATATTAATGGGACTCTAGTATTGAATGGTTACATAAAAATATTGAACTAAGATGCCAATTGAACCAATGCATTAATTAATATGGGATTAGATGGCCTTTTGCATCATATAAGGATACAATTTCATATCCATAGCACTACTAATGAGGAAATCTCCAAGGAACAATTCCATATCCATATAAGTCAATGTGGCGAGTGCCTCAACGTATAAACTTGAACTCGTCTTGGGGGGTTTGCTCCTTGGTTTTATCATTCACTGCATTGAGAGGGAATTCTCAGAACAAATTCCCATGCACATGGAACTTCCTACATCGAAAGGGTATATGTACATAATCGATTGGTTGAATCCATTGTGAATCTTGGTGGCTTAGGCATATTGCTTCCAACAAGGCTTGAGAGATGTGCATATATATGTAAAGATAAGCATATGTAGTGTATCTACCTAAGTTCGTGGTATCTGAGGCCTTGAAAAATCTTCCCTGAGTATTACCTATGCCTACCAGGGTCTCTTTTTCCGAGTACTCTATAGGAAACGAGTCAAGCCTGACCAAGAACAACGCATAGTAATGTCTTCTTTTTCAGGGTAAATTTTTTCAACCTAGTTTTTAAATATAATCCAATTGAGTTGAAGAAGTATGAGCCATTATCAAAAGTTGAATTTGTGTCTTCCATATTGTAAAAAATTACAGTGAGAATCCCTTAGATCAAAGGCGGAGGTCATAATGCCCTTTGGGTTTCCATATGGTATTGTTCTATCCCACAAGGGATCATTCCGAAGGCCATAGGCCCAATTTTTTTTCTATTAGAGCATAATACTTCATATATTGAATATTCTGGCTTAGACAGGTGGAAGTGATTTTGTACCTTGGTACCATCGATGTTTTTGGTATGCACTTTTCTAGTCCTCCAGTAGCTTTCCTGTGATGAGAAGCTTTGAATTCCTTCACCTACCACTCCTTCAATTAGTTGTGTTTGTTGGTTGTTTACCTCTTGTTGACGATTCACTTTTTCACCAGTTAAGGAGAGAGGCTATCTAGAAGCAACAACATCTCTAAAGGAGGGGGTCAGATCCACCCCTTTCATTGATTCCATGGCGATCACAACTATGGCTACCTAAAAGGCATCAAAATAGAAACCCTAATCGCAAATCAAAACCCTAGCAAAGCATAACAATTTTTCACCTAACAAGAGCATTACTCGATTATGCTACGTAATTTCAATTCTTATGTTTAGTCTATATCCAATATTATATTTTCACTATAAATCATTGTCAATGTTCATGTTTAAGATACAATGATTTTCATGGATACTAAACCATCAAGGGATGGGCATAATGAAATTTATATATCCTTTCCAAGGCAAGGAAACACCCCATTTCAACAATACTTGAAGTATTGGAATTATCATAGAAGTTATAACATTTGTTTCTACTTTTGATGTGATCAACGATTAATGGGGAAGCTATAATATGTTGCAATAATTTTTCTTTCCTGTTTAGTGACACCCATTATTTTCCAACTCGTAATATTATATAAAATAATTTTCAAACTTTACCTTAGTTGGAAACCTTCAAATATATTTTTAATAAATTCCTAGCTAAATGTATTGATGATTGTCACTTAGTGCATTTTTTTAATGATCCATGCCACTTATAATGAAGTCTTGAAAACAAATATTTAAATAAATATGCAATGGTGGTGAGTTCAAGTCCTTTTTCCACATGAAATCACTAAAGGGAATAATTTTTAATTGATCCATGTGGATTTTTGAAATTAAGAAAATTTCATTGCATTTGATGCTGATGGAAGTAGAACAATTGCGAAGATCTCATCTAGATGTTTCCGACGATGTTTGAATTTTCTCATTTGGATTCTGTATGCAAAAGTTATGCAGTTTTGGAGTTTTCTCTCAATAGGCAAAAATTTGGCAAGAGTGCCACGTTGCACCACTGAAAGGGTGAGACGTGGCAGTCGTACAAGTTGTGCACTAATGTGGAAGTACCTCAATATGACATGTGGCATATAGTTTGCTGATATGGAAAATCTTACAGTTGAGTTGGCATATGACATCACTCACATGTGTACTAGTCCAACGAGGCCATGTGGCAATCCGATTGGCCTTTGATAGGTTCTCCTTCCCAAGGAAAAATTGCAAGTCGCATGAATTGAACCCACAACCTATTGTTCACAAGCCACACACCCTTTCTGGCCCGCCTACGGTTTGGTTCTTACCATGATATGGCACAACTTCTATTTGAAGTTTGTTGTAGTTGCATTTGGTCGTTAGAAGGGGCCAAGGGCTTAGTCCTCGACCCTAAACCGTGGCATATGGTTTTGGAGCAGTTAGGATGATATATCCACTATATGAATTGGAAAGTAAATTGGTTATGGTGTTGAACATGTTTGGGCATCGGTCTTGGTGGAAGCACTATCTTTGGCGCTAGATTCAACAAATATTCTCCATTTGAATCATGCACATTAAAATGACTTTGGCAGTTGGCCACATTTAGTGGACGTTGAAACAACACTTCCAATGGTGCTGATCCCATGGTTATAGACCATATGTTATATTTGATGGCGATTTTCATGGCTGGCCGTACTTAGCACCATTTGGTTGTTTCTTACCAAGTATGCCAAAGTTTGATGGATGTTGGAACAATATACCATGGTGGTGGTTTTCAATGGACTTATTTAGGCCATGGTTATGTTTGTTTCCACGAGAAGTGGGGGCAGTTAGGACCACCAAGGTGCTATATAAGCACGCTTACCAAGAGCCAACTCAACAGGGAAGACAAGTCACAATGCAAGTCACAGGTACAACGAGCAAAGTCATTCGAGGCGAAGTCACGAACAAGTCACTTGCAAAGCCGAAGCATTTGACACCAAGGAAAATCCATGTGGATTGAATAATAAAGGATGAGGATCAAGGGTCCAAGTGCACCATGGAGATGGGTCGACAACTTGGATAAAGTATTGATATGCTTTGAAATCATGTGTCCCTTTTTAATTCCTTTTAGATGGGCATTTTATAGTTCTAAACTATTGGTAACCCATTATATTATAGTGCTTTATTTAATGGGCTCTCCATCATAGTTTTCTTGATATATAAAACTATTTAAGCCTAGCACTTTTAAAGGATGCCAAATATATATATTTTTTGTAATGGTTTCCATATAAGTATTAATGGTGACCAAGGGAAATAAGTATTTTCATTTATATGGTGGAGTGAGACCATAGATTCCACCACTTATGCATGGTTGATGGCATTGTAAGAAAGATGAATTTTTGGGAATTTTCATGTGCACTTGACTATAGCGTCTTCCACCAAGTGCTTGTATTCGAAATTTTGACTTATCCATGTGCACACATGTTGTAGTGGTTTTGAGACCATAGAGTCTACCACTAGTGCACATTTATTGTGACTTGACGATGAATGTTTCCATGTTATAACGGGCTTTGTAGCCACTTATTTGTGAGAGGCATTGTTTTCTTAAAGCATATTTGGAAACTTTGTAAACTTGTCCAAGTTTCATAAGCTCTTTGGGACATGAGGAAGCCATTTATGTGTCATCATTGGGGACTCCATATTCCCTATAGAGAAGGAACTGATCTTTAAGCAATTCGCCCTCCTAGGGTTTTGATAATTTTCCTGTTTTGGGCCTTTTTCTTTTTGCTTGTGGACTTAGACACTCTCATATCTCTCATCAAGCAAGTAATATAAGGTGTTAGGAAATCTCTATCTTTGTCTAAATCATTATCTTGGGCATCTTTAAGTTTTCCCATTCAAATCCCCCCAGAGTAGTGACTTAGTCATTTTTCACCTAGCACCTTCATCCTAGATCTTGTGCATCATTATGCAGCCATCAAAATAATTTATTTGGGTTATCTTTTCATTCCTTAAAGCCTCACAATCCAAAATCATTCATCCGTGGCTATCCCTCATTGGTCTAGGGTTTCATCAGTTATACACCTTACATATTCTATAGCTGTAGTTTGATCCAGTGTCTTACTCGATTTGTACATTTTAATTAATTTTAATTGTTAACCCATAATCTAATTATAATTAACTTTACTAAAATTTAAAATTAAAATTTGAATTTAAAATTACATTATAACAACTATATATAGAAATAATTTATATACTACATATATATAATATTATATATAAAAATAATTTAAATTTTAATAAAACAAGTATTTAAACAATATATATAAAGAAAATTTATATAACACTCTACCTATTTACAACAAATTACACATACAAAAAGAAAATTTCATTTAAACCTAACCCTAAACTCTACCGATGTGTGCATGAACTTAACCCTAATATCCACATATCCAGATGCACACCAACAGCCTTGCATGACCACCACGTGTCCAATCTCACCTGCGGAGTTAAGATGGAGCTTGGCTCCGCGTTAGGTCATTTTCTCGCTCAAAAAAAATTATTCCTTCTCTCCCGCTTAGTTTTGCAATACGATGCAACACCTCTGCAAATTGGCAGCCAATTTGGTTATAAGGGGGTAACCAGAGAAACCATGGTTGTTGTCTTACAGCTCATGGACGTCAAAGGACTCACCATAGCTCATGTGAAAAGCCACCTCCAGGTAAGCTTTACTGTACCACTTTTCTAGTTCAAGGATTCTTCTCCGAGCTGTCTTGTTTTCTCCAACTGATCTGGTCTGGAACCGAGATGCTAATGCTATGTTAAATTCATCTTTAAAGATGTACAGGAGCATGGAAAATGATGAAAACAGACAAGGTATGTACCACTCCTTGATTTCCACCCAAATATTCTTGGGTGGGTTCATGGGTGAATGCTAGGGTTTTCTAGTCCAGCACAATCTTGTTATCAAATTTCACATAATTAAGATACAATTTAACTAGGCTCTTGAATGCTTGTTAGGTTTTCACGAGCTATTGTATTCTTTATAAAGATGCCCATCTAGTTTAAGCCCAGATTGTATCAAAGATATAATGCAGCTTTGACTATTTCAAGATTGTATTTTTTTGATGGGATACTAGCTTTCATGGTGTGGATACATGATTTATATGCCATTGTATTGCTTATATTTATCTCGACTTGTGCAGCAATGATTCAATATGAAAGATACATAGAAGTTCAAGATAACTTAATTTCAGATTGCTTAAAGATGTGCGAGAACGAGAGAGCATTTGTTAAGAATGGATTGGAATCCCAGGGCGTTTTGCTGCATCCACCGAACTTGAATCCTCTGGATTATCGGTCATGTCGGATGAGGTGTGTCTTTAAGTTTTAAGTTATGAATAATGCAAGAATCCCTCCACACCAATGCCGATTGCACATGACTATTTATTTGCTCGAATTTTTAACTACTGTGAGAAATGTGTAAAATATTATTCTGAGGCAATATATATATGTTTGGTTTGGATGCTAGTTCAGACGTCAAAGTTCGTGGGTGTGTAGGAGTTCTCATAAGATCAATAGTACAGGAAATTCCTACTACATGTCTGAGAGAGAAAAAGACGAATTAGATTTGTTTTCCCATTCAATAGAATGGAAAACATTAAAAGAGAAGAGGCAATCGATGCTTCTTCAAGGAGCCAGCCCATAATCTTGCTGAGGAGCCCGTTTGTGGGATATAGCCGGTCTCGTGGAAGGATCCTGAAGCTTGGTCCCATGGAGCAGTGGAGAGTCTGTGTGAAGCAGCCAGGGAGGAGAGTAGCCAAGAGAAGAGCAGCCGTGTGTGAAGGAAGCAAATATGAGGAAGCAAATACGATGTACAAGCAGATACCTAACCTTCACGACAACACCATCCACGTAAGCAAATATGATGTACAAGCACATACCTAACCTTCACGACGACACCATCTACGTGGCAACATTCCATTCGCTTTATGGCAACATTCCATTCGCTTTATGAACAAAGAATCTAGAACAAAGAATCTAGCCAACGATGTGGATGGTTATGCTTCTCGTTAGTGAAATGCTATTTTAAAAATTAAATAGTTAAATTTCAATGTTACATATATAACATAGAGATTAACAAAAGACCTAATAATACATAAACTAGAAAACTCTACATTTCAAACGCTTTTGTATAATATCTAATGATTCAAAAGATGGTTACGAATTAATGTTAATATAATTGATTCCAAATAAAATACCAATTCAAGCTTTAAATAAGGGGTTAAATTCCACCCTTCCCATTAGAAACACTCCATGTCTACAACAATGCTGAAAAAAGTTTGCAATTACTAACCATGAGCCGAAAAAATGCATAACACAGTGTGCAATTATGAGAATGAACATATGGATACCTTTTAGTTTACTACAAAACAGGGTGACAAAAGATTTAAATCCTTAATTACAAAATTGATATCATCTTTAGTCCTTCACAGTGAATAAAAATTGTGGTTGCCATTGGGAAGATAATTACATACACTGAACAAATTGCTCGAGTGTTCTTTATTATCATCAATAAACATCCCAATCATGGACCTATTCAAACAATAGTAGAATAGCAATTAGGGGGAGTCACTACCAAATTTAAAAGCATATCAACATTATAACCATTGTAGCTTGACCCAGGCTTGAAATTGCTACTGCTGCTAATTTCATCAGAATGAATGTGTTGAAACTTGCTGAGGATATTATTAGATTCCCTACTTTAGCTACTTGTTCAGTTTTGGTGAGCTCAGACACATATGACCTACCATTGAATCAATTTCGGTCATTTAACATACCCAAGGGAAACATCCAACAACCCATTGAATGACAGAGAACCAACTGCAATAATTGATTCATACTTGGGCTTGTACATCACAGGGTCAATTCTCAGCTGCAGCAAGTGCTTTGTCAAATGGGTCTTTGAGTGGTTCTTGATCTCATTTTCCAGTGGTTCTTGATCTCGTTATCGGTTCACTTCAGGAGATGAATAGCGATGGCAGATCAACTGCAACATCATGATCATATCAACATAATGCAATGCAAGACACAAAACCAAGATACATGAATTAATTTATTGAAACTCCTTTGGTTTGCTTCGCTCATTAACCTGGAACTATGGAACTAGTAGGGCATGAGCTTGATATTTCCTCACCCCCAAGAATTGTCAAATTCAAAAATGGATAATCCTTTTAGCTTTTCGTCAACGACGACAACAGCGGCGGCAGCGGCGACGAAGAACTTAGACCAACTTTGGTCTATCAGATCTTATGAGTTCATTCGCTCTATTCAAAACTCCTTTGGTTTGCTCCACTCATCAAACTGGAACTATGGAACTAGTAGGGCATGAGCTTGATATTTCCTCACCTCCAAGAATTGTCAAGTTAAAAAATGGATAATCCTTTTAACTTTTCTATGACGACGATGACGACGACGAACTTAGACCAACTTTGGTCCATCGAAACTTATGAGTTCGTTCGTATCTTGGCTATATTATTATTTTTCTTTGAACTAATTAATACTGGGATATACTTCTGATCTTATAGATTAGGGTTAATGACTTCCTTATAGTATCTTAATTTTTTTTAAACGTCTAAAATTTTCTCCCAGGACAATTTAGTTTCTCTTTAAACTTTTATGTTAGAATATTTTTGACATTATTGATATTATGCAAATTGATATTATCTAAATACTAAACCATAATGTTCAATATAGCATGCATAGCTCTACCAGTTGCAAGAAGACAAACTTATTTTTCCATGCATATCATTATCACATTGCTTCACAATGAGCCTCACACATCGTCGCCTTGTTAGCCTACTCCAAAGAACATTCGTAAAACTATAATACTCTTATTAACCATTATATAATAGAATATATCATGGTTATGGCATGCAAGTTTCCATATACCTCATCTATATAATTTATAGAACTGACCATTCTATTACGTATAGAGTGATTTCAAAGTCTGATGACCGAGTCGATACCAAAAACCAATTATTTGTCATTATAAAATACACACGGTGTCCAAGTGGCCTTCCATTGATTTATCCGTTTCTTTGCCTCATTTCATGTCACTTGATATAGCCACGATGTGTTTTTTATCTTCCAACATTTGGTTAGGGATGGTTTTATGTTCTTTAACACATTAATGTTTTAATGATTTGGGTTTGACTGTTTATTGTTTATATACTAGCACAATCACTTAATTTGTGGCTGGTGAATACTAATAGGTCACAAGTTAAGTGTTACAAATAAGTTATCCATTACTTGTTCTTACTTTTTTCTAGTTAAACGGGTTGTCTGCCTCAAATTGCCTGTTATCCATGCATCAACTGCCATTTATTCATGCATCAACTACCAGAACTTATTTTTGATATTTTTTTTATAATTGTTTATATTGAATTTGGAACGAATGCCATAAAATCAATCTAGATTATACACTTGTCTATCCTCATGCAATCTAGGAAAAACATAGATGTTAATCCACCCCAAATTCTAAAATATAAACACCTATCAATGTAATCAACTTTAATGGGATACCATGTTAACCCTTGAAAGATATATCCATTCACAACACTTTTTCCACGTATATGATAAATATTTTAAAAATGTAAATTTTAAAAATTACATTTTTAGTTATTACCAAATACGGCCGAATCAGGCCAAACAATACGTAAATTTGGAAATTTGTTTCGTATCCTGAATTAATAAGATTAATTCGGTTCATTCAGTGAGGCTTATTTCGTTTGTGGAGGTGAAGTATGTGACAGGTGTGAAAATAAGGATTTGTGCATTACAAAGGTAAGAAAAAAATGCAAATACATAATACTAACTATTTTTTTCAAATAAAAAATTTGTTTATCGATTTTCTTCATATTGTATCGAATTTAAATCCAAATTCAAACTAAATGCGTTTTTACGCCGTAGGCATTTCACCACGGAGGTGCATAACCTCCATGTCATCTAGATTCCTCGCTCATGGAGCGAATGGAATCCTGCCACGTGGAGGTTATGTCCGTCCGCTTGCTGCTGCCATCGGTTCTGTCCGTCCGTTCTGTCCATCCGCTTGCTGCAATGTTTTATCTTGCATGTTTCCTATAGTACTTCTTCCCTCACCCATTCAACTCCTGTTTTCCCAGATCCTTATTGCTTTCTCTCTGATCCTCTCCCGAAGCGGCTAAGTCCTGTTGTAACTGCCTTAGACTACCCAATTTGTTATGAGCATTTTTAATAGAAATTTTCCAAAATATTTTTCGTGTGACCATTTTTTTCCATGCATACCGCATCCTCCAATGGTTTAATAATGACATATTTTCATTTCCTGCATACAAGACGAGCGAGAACGACACATTTGGCTCCTCAGAGAATGGCTTCGAACTCAGATAATACCCTGGACATTTAATTCGGTTTCCAAGGTCTCCTTGTTGATCTACGGCCAAAATGAGCTTATTCTCATCCGTCAGGCAAGTAGACTGCTGCAAACGAGTTTGAAGAATACGACCATCATATATTTTCTGAGCAGGAGGGTGGTGTAAAACCTTCTGATACAAGATGAAGCAAGGCTGTAGACAATTGACAATGAACGGAATTCCCCTCCTTCACTGTCTCCCTTTGTGGTCTATAAATAATGGCAGCTGCTTTTGCTTTTGCTTACCATCTCTGAAGAATCGAACCCCTGATCTCGCGACGGCTTTGTTGACATATCTCTGTTGCTTTGTGTTCTTTTTTTTGCCCTGCTGTATAAGGCACTGAAGCCCCATAGACGGAGCTGTATAAGGCATCGAAGCCCATAAGGTTTCCCAGGAGGGTTCTCCTTTGGAAGACAAAAGACAAAAGAGCCCTGAAGAAGGCTGCAATCTCAATCTTAGAAAACTCAATAAGTTAAAAATAAAAATGAGCATGTGATACCTGGATGGAAACACTACCAAGCCCAACCTCATGCCTGGATGTCACAATTGCAACCACCCGTACTCGCCTGGAGCGTATTGTGCATGTTCTTCTACCAAAAATACCAATGTTTCCCTACTTAACAGCTTTTTAGATGGCCGTAATGACGGCCATGGCCACCAGTCAGAGTAAACCACTACCATACTCTTTTCAAAACCCTACTCGCTCAAAGTAAGAAGAACGGGAGGAAACACTGCACCCTGAAGACCGTGTTGAGATAGAAATCCAGAGAGGAGATGTCGTGAGTAGAGAAGCCAAAGGAAATCAATAACGAACCAAAATTTGATGGTCGTGCCTCCTGAATGGAAGAAACTCATGTGCAGAGAAAAATTGAGGATTTTGTGGATTTTGGCCTTTGTTTTAGTTGTTTTTGTTGGGAACTTCAATATTTCATTAATTTTGGATGGTGAAATTGTTGTCTCTACTTAATTTTGGCTTGCGATATGAAAACCCTTGAAGTAGGGCTCTTTTTGTGGCTAAATATAGCTGAATTTGTGTTATCTCTTTCTAATAAATTTTAGAGTTTTTGTGGGTTTCATGCTTTAATGGGTTTACGTGTTTTGCATTAAAAGTGTAGGTTATCATATCACAAATGTAATGTAATGTGATTTAACATAAATATATGTATAAAATTTTAGCTTATATTTATATATATATAAAAGTGTAGGTAGAACATAGAGAGGGATAGCACATTGATAGCATTTTACCATTGATATAGATACAATATGCCGTAGCATTTGACTGTTGGGTGTTATAAAATAAATTGATCAACGGATGTTTCTCTACCGAAATCTCACTCTGTTAAAGTGAACCTGAGCATGCTTGAGGAGACAGAGATCCGATGCAATTTATCGTTTCAATACTGTGATCACAATCAACATTTGATTTATTTTTTATTGCTAGAAAGTATAGTATGATAAAGATTTAAACACAATTGGTGCTAAGTTGCTCAAATCACAGTCCTCATTATCACTGATTATTAGCATTGGTGAGTGTAATGGCTGAAATCGTAAAATTTTCATGATAATCTTTTTTTTAAGGAACTCCTTTTAAAATCGATCTTTAAAAAGGAAAGGCGTGCTTTTAAAGATATACTTTTTAGTTTGAGAATGGATTTTTATATAAAGGGGATTCTTGTAATTGAAGAATTTCATACTTAATTTTGAAAGTTTGACATTAGTTTTGTAATTTTCAAAAACAATTCATTCATGCCTTATAGAAAATACAGTATAGATAAATTTAGATCCCAACAGGGCTTCTGCCTTGTTTGCAACTTGGTATGTGGTTTGCATTCAATTTGGGCAACTTCCAGTGTAGAAAATGATTACATCAATTAAAAACGCCAATGGAAGTAATTATATTGTTATTGAAGATTCACGAGGTAGCAGGTTACACATGGATTTCAACATTAAGGACTACCTTACCTGACATGAGATAGCTCGACTACTACAGTCTCTAAAAGTTATCAAGTCAGGATTTTAGGTGGCAAAATGATTGACTCTTAACTTCTTATACTCAGAAGGATAGAAGTAGATTGGAGAGGCAGTAGTTGACTTGATGCCAAATATGGATTTCACAAATCTCATTGTTTATAATTTCATATATTTTAGTAAATGAGAATAAATCCTAGTGTTTTTATGAGTTCCCAATTTTTCATTTTTTAGTGTTGACAAGAGAATTTATTAACGAAAACATAAATTTCTTGAACTAACGTTACCTGCAAATAGTGCAAAAATGCTTCATTACCACGATGCGATTCTGTAAATTCTCGGCATGTCAGATAAGTTATAATAAACGAAAGCTCCGACAGGCGAGTTTGTGCCGATCAAAAGCTGCAAAAGCTGCGAGATTTCTCGCCAGAGCGCAGTGACGCCCTCTGCTTCTGTAGTGGTCGGTCGGAGCTCGGGGATGGGTGAGAGCTCAGCGGTCGGAGAGCGGTGGTCCTCGGCGGTCTACGCTTGGGAGCTTGGCGGTCGGGGATGGGTCGGAGTTCGAAGATGGGAGGTCAGAGCTTGGGAGCTTGGCAGTCCCAGCTTGGGAAAAAAGGCAAGAAATTAAGAATGAATTACTATTCATTAATGTTAATGTTTGTAAAAGATTTATGAAACTTAATATTTTTTTCAACCATTCATTTACTATTCTGTGAGTTTTTTTCGTGAATATACAGTCATAAATCAGGGTCGCTGAACCCAAAGTTACCCACCTGTTTCGCTGCAGCATCAGCTCTCTCCCACTAGTGGCATCCGCAGAAATATAAAAAAAAAACTTTGTTTTATGTATTTAATTTGAAAAAATTGCAAAAATTTACGAATTGGTCCAGATTGTTAAAATTTATTGGTCGCTGCCATTGGTCAGCTCTTATATCAAAAACCCGCGAAACATTTGCCCAGATTCTTGCAAATTCATGATCGCTCCCGCTCGTCGGCTCTTATATCATAAAACCCGTGAAACATGTGCCCAGATTCTTGCAAATTCGTGGTCGCTCCTGCTGGTCGGTGCCAAAAAAAGGATAAAATATCTGAAAGAGTCCGCGATATTATAAAAGCGCCGATCGCTGCCAACACCAACAAACAAAATGATCACTAAAAATATGATAAAATCTCCGAAACAATCTGGTTCAAAATCATAAATTCTATTAAAAAATTCAGTTTTGGCTTTCAACGTTCATTTTGCCCCTTGGGGAAAATGCTAGTTTTAATCAACCAGATGTTGTTGGGTGTAAATACATTAATTATCTCATAAGAACGATACAATCCTTATTATATTCCAATTTGTCATCATAATTATTACTATAGAATTTGGTTAGGTTATAACTAGTCAATTGATTTCGACATGTTTGATTTAATAAGAATGGCATGTATAATTTGTGTGACTGTAATGGTTAAATTTCTGTGTGGTTCAAATTTGATTCTTCTTTAAAATTAAATTAAATTAATTTTTTTTTTGCAAATTTTTATTAATTTTTAAATTCTTCTTTAAAATTAAATTAAATTAATTTCTTTTTTGCAAATTTTTATTGGTGTTTTTCTTTTTGAATTGCAATGTAGGTTTAAGTGGTTTTGTCATCTATGTAGACTTAGTACACTTATGCAGATTTTAACATTTAATAGTTTATTATTTGTCAAGTTATTACAAATAGTTGTAATTTGTCTATCTTATATAATGAATCATTTAAAGTTTTTTAGTAATTATAAACATCTTTAATATTAGGTTAAGATTTTAATTTTTTTAACTCAACATAGATCTATTTTAACTCTGGATCAAATTCTTATAGGTGAAACCCATTTGAAGGTCATAAATTTGAGAAAAGGTTTGTCTCCAATATAATTTCCATTATAATTGTCCAGGCACCAACTATTCCAATTTGGAATCATGTTGTAAATGTTGTAAGTGCTAACACATAAATCTTACAAATATGCAAATATTGCATTAATTAATTAATTATGAAGCAAAATAGTTATTTACCCATATATAATTGTGCCAACTATTTCATGGTGTAATCTATAACACATAAATCCTACAAAGAAGTAAAAATTGCATTCATTAACTAATTATGAAGTAAAATACTTGCAATTCACCCAATTATTATTAATTTGCAATTATCATAAAACTAATATCTAACTTATTGTTCTATTATTAACTTAATAACATGTAATCAATATATTCTCCATCATAATCATCTACGTGCCAACTATAAGCAAAAATTGCATTCATTCATTGATTATGAATGAGTAAATAGAAATTGTAATTGAAATTTGATGTATATTTATATAAATGTATTTTACAATCTAGCCAATTTAAATTTGAGCCAACATGTGTTTGGTTTTATATATTTAGTTTTTGGAGCCGACATGTGCCACAAAGTTAATTCAATTTTTCCGAATTTCAATGAAGGTTTCAATGATTTGTTTGTAAGTCTTTGACTTTAGCGAGAAATGAAAGGAAAGAAAAAATTAAAAGACAAAATACATCTCATGTTTCTATGTATAGATACATTTGTGACCACTAATTAGATGGTGCAGAAGATAGTTTACACAATTTTTTATATGACATCTTAATATTATACATATCCTTTTGTTGCTCCAATGAATGAATAATTTTCCTCCTTTGTTCCTTCCTCTTTGGTGTTACGTAATTCATTCAATCACAATCACCAATATAGCAGCTTAAACTTGAGAATGGATGTGTAACAATGCAACGGGGCTTTGGATTTCATTTAAGTGACAAGACTATCTAACAATGACCACCCCCCCTCTCTCTCTCTCTCACACACACACACACCCCTTACTAGAGTCTAACAATTACCTACACATTCTTGTTCATTACCAATCTTATTCAATCTTTCTGGCAAACGAAAGGACTCATTGCGTAGAAGCTTATCCTTGTTAATTTAATTATGGTTCTTGGTTGATTAAATATTTATTTATATATATATTTTTGAGTGATTTTTGTTTTCTGTGTTTCTATCAATGTGAAAATGTATATTATTTTTATTAAATAAATCAAAATTTATCAAGTATTAAGACGGGTCAATTTTTTTCTATTGATGTGTAGAACATTTAAGTTTAAACAAATTTATACTCTAAGAAATTTGATTCGTCTTAGTGCTTGATAAATCTGAGTTTAAGGTGGATATATATTGGTATTAATTTTTGTAGCTTTTATATGAAATTTCAAGTTGAGTCAATATATGATGCCCAATAACT
Source organism: Larix kaempferi (assembly GCA_027924585.1). Taxonomy (NCBI): domain Eukaryota; kingdom Viridiplantae; phylum Streptophyta; class Pinopsida; order Pinales; family Pinaceae; genus Larix; species Larix kaempferi. The sequence goes on along the minus strand of BSBM01000535.1, from coordinate 9,104,211 downwards.
TTATTTGATTTTCTTTTGTTGTCACGTGCACTACTTTATGTTGTGTTACCTTACATTATGTGAGGTGGCAACATCTACCCCATATTGGATTGTAGAACACCTCATTGCTCATGGTGCAAAAATGAACACTTAAGTATGACTTCTCAACCTGATATAAAACTTTCTATGTAAGAGAGTTGTCATGATTATTTTATTAATCTAAATATATCAACATATCAATCCATGCTTAAAATTATCCAAAAAGGAATAGTGATGATTGTTTACTATAACAATACTTCTCACCCATAAAATATTTGTAAAAGAAACAAGTAAAGTGGAGGAGATGTTAATAAAACAAATTCACCTCTTCCTCCATTGGTCAAAATAGAGATTTGGAAAGTGGTGTTGAGAAACCCTCCACTAAGTGATATATCTAAAGTAGGTTCAGGACTATGGGGATTGCTCATTTTTCTAATGTATATGCTTCAAAATTTACCTCTTTGTATATGTGCATGAAAGTGATCCATGGGAAACACTGCAGATTTCTTTAGTGATATGATAATGAACCAAAAAATGGGGAATAGGTTCTTCATGTTCCCCGTGGGGTGGGCGTATACTGGGCCCTTTCCAACCTCTTCTTTTCAACATGTCCTAGGTTGGTACAATGAATTTGATGGAGAGATAAGAAAGTAATATATATTATTTGGAGGGAATTTTACCTCCTAAAGCTTTGTCCACTATCACTGATAGGTGTCAGGTGTGGATGGAGGGAAATGTGCTCTATATCAAATATTTGCACTAAACCTTCTTGAGCTTGGATTTTATCCCCACAATATTGGGTTCTCTTCCTCTTTGAGTTGTATTCCTACTTTGTACAATTGAATTATAGTATTTTGTATATTCTTGTCCTTTTAATCCCCGCAAACCAATCTCCTAAGTTGTGTGCCATATTGTGATGGGAAACCAATCTGAGGGTTGCTTGGCTTAAAGTGTGGAGATGTCTATTTTGGAGAAAGTCCAAAAAATCTAGTGGCATGATATACTATGAGTCTTAGCTTTCCCATATGTTTAGGTCCACTTTTACCCTTATGCCATTGGCTACCTTCCAACATCTATGATTTGTGATGTGGGTATATTGTGTTGGATTTTTCGTTTTTGGAAAGGCCCATAATGGCAGAAGACAACATGAGATAAAATGCAGAAGTTGCGGAAGCCCGCAACTTCTTTGGGTCCGCATGAGGCAAGCAGAGAAGAGGGGGGGGGAGATAAGTGGAAGAGAATATAGAGAGGAACATAGAAGAGAAGCATACCAGAACAAAGGTCGAGCCGCATGAGAACAGTCGTGGATTCTAGTCTCGTCTATCTGGTTTTTGGGTGATGTAATTGGGCTATGGATTTTCTGTTATATGTAATACTACAACGAGTCATTCCATGGGTGATAAGTTAAGGCTGTAAAGCCATGAATCTGGTATGTAATAGGAATTTGTTTGTAATATAAATGAAGGATTTTGGCCCCCCTTAATTTTTCTATGAATGGAATGACTTGTATTATGTTTATTGTCTTATGAATAGTTCACATTCCTATTTTGGATATGATTGATGGAACTATGTTGTAATAATATGAAGATGAACCTTTTTATGATATGAGAAACGTGGACCCTCACTGGCTTATCCTTGTAGTTAAATCTCCTCATTTCACATAGGTCTTGGTTGTGCTTCAGGTGAGAGCTTCTCATGGAAAATTTTAGGGGCTAAACTTAGCCCATGGGATAAATTTAGGGGTTTTAAATTTTAATGGGATATTTTTTTATTAAACACCCATTAGGTATGATTAGCTCACATTTTATTTATTTATTTTTAATGAATATAATTTTAGCCCCATCGAATTTAAAAAGGAGAGGCAAGATAAAACAATTTCGCCCCTCTAAAAATCGATTTAAACCTCTATTCACCCATGAAAATCACTAGGCAGCTACCATTTGCCCCTAATTTCTAGAAATAGCAATTGCTAGGGGCTCTTTTTCCTTCTATCGATCATGGAAATCGAATTTGAAGTTACATTCGTCTATATTTTATGGGTTGAATATCATTTTGCAAGTTGCTCAATGTCCACATCAAAATGGTAGCTTATATTTACTATCAGGTCTTATAGTGACCCATTTGCATCTAGGAGAGTTCTGAATCCTATCACCTCAAACCCAAAGTTTCCCCAAGAAACACGGGAATTGTGAAGCTCGTGATTGGTGATGCAACAATAACGTTTATGTGGGTGTTTGGGGTATCATGCCTCGGGGCTAGAAATTCATTCATAGCCACATATTTGGGCATGCAGGGGGTCATGATGTTGCTTATAACTAGTGCCATTTTGTTTCTACTTGTGTTTGTGTTCTCATTTCTGGGATAAGCCATGGGTGAAGCAACTTGGAATCCCATTATCTTTGTTGCTTCTTTTTCTTTGGGCGTTATCAAGTATTTTGACATGTTTCTTGTTTTTTTTATTGAATTTTATGGTTCTCAAAGGATTTTTCTAGGGTTGACATTGTATTTTGTGGTTGGTTATCCTACTTTTGCGAAGTGAATGTTTCTCTTTTAGTAATGGGGAATACATCAAATCTTGACTTATAGAGCTGGAAGAATGGATTTGTGAAGCATTAGTGAAGGTATGAAATGCTTAACTTTGTTTTTTTGGATTCCACGTAGAAAGGTTTATATGATGCTATGTTAGAATTGATGATACTATGTGTTATTTGAATGACTCTTCCTAAATTCATTATGCAGGGGCGTCTAGGGATGAATTAAGATACATAAGGCAAGCTGCTAGTTTCTTGGTGAAATTCTCCCACACTTGTGATTCATTAAAAACATACCTACATGAATTGGTATTGCTCTCTTAAAATGATCTTTGGTAAGGTGTATGAATAAATGAGGTGTTGGTGGGACCTTGTAATAGCATGGGGAGATAAATGAGGATCTAGGTGTTGGTTGGCCCCCATATTAACATTGATTATATTTGTCGTGGTGATGAAAAATTTCATTGTTGTTTTCCAAGAATATTCCTAGAGTATGGTGAATTTCAATGTACTACAATAGTTAGAGCGAGGTACCAAACTAGCACCAAAAGAGGGCTTGTTATGTGATTGTTTATTAATATTTATCTCCTATTTAGTATTTTTTTGTATATATTTTCCAATTACTATATATGGCTTTATACTTTATAAAAAATTCACCAAGACTTCACAAAATTTTATAATCATGGTAAAAGATTCACCAAAACTTTACACGGTTTTATAATTTAATGAAAGATTCACCAATGTTTTACAAGGTTTTATAATTTAGTAAAATATTTGCCAAGATTTTACAAGATTATATAATTCAATGAGAGATTTGCCAAAAAATTATATATATATAATATAACATTGATAAAATAGCCTTCATATTTTCCTATATATCATGGGGATTAGAACATTTATTATACATAGAAATTTAGGGGAGGTTCTTAAAATTTTCCCTGGACCTTCTCCTTCATGGATTGAAAATGGCAACACCCAAGACTACAACGGTGCACTTTGTTGGTCCATACGCAAGAAATTGGTCTCTAATTTTGTACCAACAAATCGTTCCATTGTTGGGACCTAGTTTATAACATGATGCCATTAGCTGCATGAATGCGCATGTGTCGATGAGTTAGATTCAATATTGATGGGACAAGCAGTTTGAAGAGTTCATTATACATGAAGCTGAGCTATGAGGGTGGGTGACATCAAGACTCAGGTAATACATTCTCTACGGAGGACCTCCATTAGATCAATACCAAGTTATGTGGATTAAATTTCCTATAGAAGTACTAGCCGAGTTGCTATAGAGACTTGAGAAATATTTTGAATATTGAAACCAACAGAGGAGGCTTGTTCATTGGACTTGAAGGGACCTGATAGAGTTAAACCATGTAGATTTTCCTGTAACCAGAGATGTCAATTTCTGGGTAGAAAACACTCTCACTGGTTATCTTGTAGAGTTCATAGCAAAAAATAACCAATCAGTGTCCAAAGCCGAAGAAGAGCTCAAAAGGGGAGCCAAAGGCATATTACTGAAGGAATTTACACTATGGATCAAGATCTGGATGGTTGAGTTATGATTTCTTCCATTGAACTAGATTAGAATGGAGGAGTAAAACCCTCCTGTACTGGGGGAATGGTCGAGGTGATGTTACTACATTGCGGAAGGTAGAAACTACGTGTAATGGAGGGGGGATCTAGTAATGACGCTAGGGTTGAATGAGAAACAAGAAGGGAAGAAATATGTGAACAATGGTGGAAAGCGCATATGAGAAAGGAAAAATGAAGAAGTGCACAACTAGAAGGAGAGTTGCAGAATAAAGGAAGGAATGAGGAAAGGGAAAATGAACTACACTAGATGAAGAGAAGAGAGGAATAGGTTGGTTCATGGTTGAGAGGAAGAGGAGTAGAGGTACAAGACAACCCAATAACAGGAATCTGGGGAGAAGGTACGCGCAAGAAATATGACTGTGAAATTCAATCACCAAGTAGCGGGTTGCCGAATCAGTCACCCGAACTAGCCCTAGATGAAGTTGCAAAACAATCAAAATTGTCAGGACCTATAGACCGTCATGCTGAATGTCACCTGGAAGGCCACCTCTTATCTCCTGTGCTGCATCGCCCGAAGCACCTGCCACTCCCATCCGTGGCAGGAAAGGAATTCCCAATTCTTTGGCAATGAAATTAATTTTCATATGCATCATCTTGGTGTCAGCATATAATTCCTTCCAAAATTGGACAGGAACATCATCACCTTTATCTTTTTCCTCACGCTCTAGCAGCACATGACCAAGGAGACCCTTCATAATCCAATAGAGGGAGACTATCCTATCAAACAAAGACTACCTAGATCGTGACATCCCAGGGTCCTAAATCCACAATTCAAGCACAAATAACTCTTCTTGGGGCTGAGTTTCGTCTAATTCTTGCTAGAGTTCCTAATCTACAGCCTTAATTTACGATCGATAAGACTGGGGGATGGACACCTTGTATAGACAAGCTTCTTGGGTCGCCCACAAATGCTCCGTGTTGGCCCTCTTATTCCCTTTCAATTTAGAACCAACTTCCTCCCCCCTTGATTCCATTAGTTTCGATTGAACATTACTCAGAAACCTAGAAAGAAGGGCTTCAAGGAATAACACAAGTTTGTCGCCTTTCAAAACTCACTCCCAAGACTCCCGACAATGGTAATTACCAAATACAAGGGAGCACACGACGTCTGGATATAGGTAATGTAAATTCCTCTTTATCGTAATCTTGACCTCCCCCCTTGGCTCCGTACCCATTGTCGAGTTCACCACAATTTCCACCATTATTTTTGGTTGATCCCACCTTTGAACTATCTGATTCAATGTCTTGTCAATTAAAACCTTCCTCTGGATCACATGCCCCTTTCTTGGGAATTATTCCCTCATGATGAGCAACTTGCAGGGAGATCTGACGCCACCTCGCATTATAATACCCATGTTACTCAACACGTGTTGGCTAGAGCTCGCTACGTGGCCCTCCCTCCTCATCATTCCTCCTTGCGTCGGCACCCACATCCGTGGCCTGTTGATTCCACTGTTGGTTATCATGTGGGGGAAGCTTAAATTTAGTCAACTTAGTATTGGAAAGTATCCCAGTTTATTGGTTTCCTTTAGCACATGTACCAAAAGGAATATTGGACAAGATTAGGAAGAAATGGTCAAGTTTTATGTGGATTCCCTGGAAGCCGCACAAAGAAGGAATTCCTCTTGTAAAATGGTCTAAGATAGCTAGAGTAAAAGAGGTTAGTCGTTGGGGATTAAAGAATATTTATGTGTTTGGCCAGGCTTTGGCAACAATAATCTTATGGACTCAATTTTAATGAAGGCTTATGGTGTAAGATAACGAGGAAGAAATATCTCAAGGATGTATCAATTGAGGATTGGATCGAAACTATTGAAAAACCATTAATTGGTGCATCAAATGTATGGAAAGGTTTGGTAATAGCCTTTCCAATCTTGCCAAGTGGGTGTCTTAGGAAATTAGCAAGGGGGGTAGACTAAGATTAGGGGAGGACCCCTAGGTGGGATATACTAGAAATTACAAACTTTCTGATGAGTTCAAAGAAGCTTTCCGAGCATAATATTTACAAGGCTAGTAGATGTATCAACTAACGAAGAACCTGGAAGGTGGTTTCAATCATGGAAATCAATGGACGATTTGAACTTATAGAGTCTCTTGGATAATGAATACAAATAGTATATTGTTATTTTAATCCATAGTGCAATTAGAGTACAATATATACATGATAAATTAAAATGGACATGGAATAAAGTCACATTAACTATTTCTACTAAGCTTTGTCATGAATCCCTGATTGCAATTCACTTTCCCAGGGAAAGGCTCTAGTGGTAGAAATGGATTTGGAAATTACATTTCCCACTCAAACCAAGAATTTTCACTTGGTTAGCTTTGTCAAAAAAGATCTTTACATGGGATAATGGGAAACTGAGAAAAATGCACAACCCAAATCGATGTATATTATGCAAACATGAAGGAGAATCAGGGGATCATTCGTTCATAACATGTACCTTTACAAAGCTTGTGTGGTAGGATGTTCTTTAGATCTTCAATTGTCCATGACAATGATCAAAGGACACCTTACTCCAATGTCTCGACGGGTGGATATTAGAGTCTACTGCTAAGAGTCATGAACTTTTACCTTGCTATGTTTTATGGGGGTTGTGGTTATCCAGAAATAAAATGATCTTTGAAGACAAATGTTGGCTTCCTTCCATGGTGGAAAATAAGATAGCGATTGCTTATAGGGAAAGAAAAAAGGGCAAAAAAAAAAATCCTATCAGGATTCTCAAAGAACTAGAAATGAATTTTAACAAAGGGGATTTTTTTATGGAGCATGCCAAGGCTTACCTAGTATGTGTGGAGCTGGAGCAGTCTTTTTCTTAAACAACTCTCTATTTTGTACCTATGGGGTAGGGTAAGGCACTAACAATAAAGTGGAAATTTACTCACTATGGATCTTTATGAAATTTGAAATAGACAAAGGTATCAAGTAACTAAAAGTGTGAGGGGACTCTAAGCTTTTGATGATTGGTGCAATGAGAAATGTCTCATTATCAACTTAACCCTAAGGCCCATGTATGTTGCTTAGAATATTAGAAGCAAAGGAGAAATTTGATTATATCTCTTTCATATCTTTCATATATCTATAGAGATGTCAATGTCAAAGCATATTATCTCTCTAAAGAGACACTTCCTTTACATGAGGATTCTCTAGTATTACAAGAATTCAAAGGAACCAAGGTATTATGTGTAGCTACTTTGTCTATTATGTGACCATTCTATAATGGTCCTTTAGTTATTACAAGAATTCAAAGGAACCAAGGTATTATGTGACCATTCTATAATGGTCCTTTAGTTTTTTTTAATGCTTATGAGTGGTAGGCACTTTCTTTGTTCCTGTAATGAAATGTTATTTGTATGACGTCCTTTTTGGATGTTGTGGATTGTCAGTAGGCTATTTTTTTGTCATGGCCTTTGAAAGTTTTGAGTTTTCAAGTTTGATTCATATATATTTTGATTTCATATATATATATTTATTCATTTTCATAAATTAATTGATATTATAAGTTACAATTTCATAAAAAAATAAAATCTAATATAACAAAGTTCTAACATTCTATATTAATATAATTATATTATTTTTTTATTAAAGATGGTCGATGAAAAGAATAAAAAAAAGTCCTAACTTACAACACATAATGCATTATTATCCATCATGGATAATTACTCACCCATTTCAAACCTTAACGTAAATTCTAAACAAAAGAAAACTTTTTGTACAAAACGAATCAAATCTCATTATATTAAAATAATGAAAATACCTCTTCACATCAAACCTTTTGTATTAAAGAAGACTAAACTTTACCAAACATAATTATTCTATTGGTCTACTTTTATGTGTTGGGATAAACACAAGTTATAGTTTCACATCAAACCTTTTGTATTAAAGAAGACTAAACTTTACTAAACATAAAACTATATCAAACCTTTTTGTATTAAAGAAGACTAAACTTTACCAAACATAATTATTCTATTGGTCTATTTTTATGTGTTGGGATAAAGACATTGAGAGGGGAAATAGGTCCAAATGGGACTTGATGTATGAAATTCGAAGGGTTGTTAGTTTGGAAATCGACTTAATTAATAACACATATAAACGAAAATTTAAATAATTTGTTATTTAAAATACAAGTTTCTATTAATATGTTATTCATATTTTTAAAAATTGAAAATAATTGTTTTCTTCTAATAATAAAAAAGATTTGTGTATTTTTTAGTTTTAAAAAAAAGGTGAGGTTATTTATGTAAATTCAATTAAGGTCTTATATAACATTTTTTAGAAATATATAATTTTTATTTATAAACAAAATAAAAATTACAATTTTAAGTGTATAGTGTATTATTTAGCATATATTTATCTAAATACATCGTTTGTAATGTCTAACGAAAAAACCATCAAATTTTAATTAATCAATAATAGTTTAGAGAATCATTATAATATGAGATTCATTTTCATATATATATATATATATATTTGATATTCTTCTGAATCAAAAAGTATAATCTAGCGAGCATAGTATCAGTCTTAGAAACTAACTAAGGATAGGTCCAAAAAGGAAACAAAGTACTCAAAACAATGCATTGTCAACAAAAATGCCATAGTCCCAAAAAAAGTGAACCCAAACCACATCCAATGGTGGGACAAGATCAAACAAACCAACTTAAGTGAAAAAAACAGGTAGAACCCTGTGCTTCCAACTGATCTTCAATAAATTATTCCCAATGTAGGATGCCTTCCCGTGTCTACAAAGCTGCCTTTGAGAGTCTGTCTGCACATTCATTTTTTTCTCTGTAAATATCTTTGATCTCCCAATCATATAAACTCTCCATAAGCTGTAAGAATTCTCAGACAACAATGTTGTAGATCAATGGTCTTCAGCATAGATTCTTTCTTTGCCCATTTGACCACCGATAAAGAATGCCCATATATCTTAATTGTATCAATTCCCAAAGATACAACCAAATTTATCAAGCACCAAAGTGCTAGAAGCTCAGTCTTCATATTTGATCCGCGTCCATAGTTTAGTTTAAGCAATGAATGATGATCCTTGTTTAAGAAAAGAAGCGCACCTGTAACACATATACCTTCACTACCCACACCATAAAAAAAACCTCATAGACTAGTATGCACAGGAAAACCGACCAACTGTCTCTCTTTCAGTTTTTTTCCATTTGACAAGTATAATTATTTATAATAATTTAATACCTTGACAGTGCCCACGGTAACATTCAATGTTTTATCATTGAATATTGCAACATTCCTCAATTTCCATATTATCCAGCATATAAAAACTGACAGTAGCCAATGATTTGGAACAATCTTATACCACTACCACATATTTTGGTCAACATTGTCGTTGCCCCATTTATCATAAATATTCAAAGAAAAGCACACAGAGGACCATAAATTTCCTGTAAAGGATCAAAAAAAGAAAAGGTGCGTCACAGATTCGGCTTCCATTCCACACAAAACACATCGGTTAGGACCGATCTAGCCTCTATGGATCAAATTATCCCAAGTTTGTATCGCATTTTCCAAAACAAGCCAGGAAAAACACTTCAATTTTTGTGGAATTTCCCATTTCCAAATTTTTACATACCACCACTTCGGAACCAAGAAAATGTCTTCAGCCACAATCACTTCATAAGCAATTTTTGCAGTAATCGCACTAGATGTTTTATCACCAATCCACACAAGCATATCATCTATATTATGAAGTCGAATGATAGCACTATTAAGTTTTTCCACATAATTCTCCCATTCCTGCTGCCAAGCTTCATTAATGCCTAAATTTGTAGCTGAATACCAATAATTTCTTGTATACCCCATCCACCTTGGCTTCTTAACCTGTGAGAGAGTAGTATAGCCAATTTCATGTAAATATTCCACAATACCATCAGACATAATATAATCATTTAGTTATGATATGAATCTCATATTATATATAATATGAGATTCATATCATAACTGAATGTCCATAGTGCTTAAATTTATTCCAAGAAACATTCAACATATAAACATATTTGTCTATGCATATAATAAAATGTCGAAGAAAAAAAATGTTTGCATTATGATAGATATGTCGAATAGTTATAAAAGTGACCTCATCTTGTGTTTCCATCAGTATGAATTGTCCTTCTTCCAATATTTGACCTTCCTCTAATAACAACTCTATAATTGTGTTTAATTCTCTGCACACATGAATATAAGATATACTTTGAAACTATGAACAATCCAACTTTAAACTGTCACCCAAGGGCCTTGGATTCACATTGTGTAGGAGAGAGTTCCCATCCATCCACTTAATTGCCAAAGTTGAATCTCCAAATACTTGAAGTTTTGTGGTGTTCCTATTGAGTGTGCATTTAAACAACACTTTTAGAGCCAATAGTTCCAACAATATTATTAGTATCTACCCCAAGACCACCTTTAAATTTAATATAATGTGCATCTAAGATATAGACCACTCCTCCAACACTATTGTAATTGTGTTCCCTTTGGTATGCTCCATAAAAAATAAAATAAAAAACCAACATACAATCTTGTTAATTAAAAGCTTAAGAATTTGTCTTTGTGAATTAATTGTGTCCTTAAACAACTTTATGCCAAAGCTTAAATATGCAAATATACTTGGAAAGGTGTATTCTATTTATCATAAAAAATGCTAGAATTCCTCGTCAACCAAACACGCCATAGAATCAAACATGGAATAACCCCAAATTTTTTAAGTTCTTTTTTCTCAAACCGAGCTCCATGGTAATATTCAACTGTCTTGCCATTTGTTATAGCCCAAATCAACACCTCTTTACCTATGACGACAGTTCCATGACGACACTTCAAACATTGACCGTCGCTCAGAAAAAAGGACACTATGGAGGGAAGAGCCTTGATTTGGTGTCTTAGGTTATGGCCTTAATCATTCAGTGATTCTCTAGTATCTATAAGCTTTGTAACTGAAGTTGAGAAGAAAATGTTCCTAATGCTCTATCAACCAGCCTTTCCAACGCTTTTTGCCTTCAGTTTTCCAACGTTTTTCCCGAAAACCCTAAAAACTCTCCTTTCCTTTGGATTGCATGGGTGTGCAATGCTTGTTCACCTTATATTGCTAGCGTTTTCCCCAAAAATGATAAAAAAAACATATGAAATCTCAAAATTTGGGTAGTTTGGGTGGTTTGGGTAACTACTCCCTCAGTTACAACTGCTTTTTACCTGATGGAAACTGTCTCCATTAACTATAAAAGTAAGGGAGATAATCCATTGAAGGGTCCTTAGCCTAAGTATTGTTATGCTAGAGGAATTTCCATTCTCTATCCCTTTGCTACTTATGCCATATGTTATGAACTGTGGATGCCCTAGCTAGTTTCAAACCCTTATACATCGAATCTTCCCTTGGGATTGTTGGAGAAGAGAAGCAAGAGACCCATAGTCAAATATTTGCGAGGTACCGAAGTAGAGAAGAGGTAATATTGTACTTGTTTATGTTGTTTTAATATAGATTTGACATCTTTCACTTGCCAAATGTTGATTTAATTGCATGGTTGATATAGAAATTAACATTTTTATATTGAAAGTTAGTTTAGAGATTCATATTCTTGTTCTTCTTTCAATTTATCAATAATATTTGTTATTGCCAAATTATTTCGAGGAAGGTATTGTGGTTGTTTTGTAGGTTCTTGGGTTGAAGGATTGAAATGGATCCAAGGAGCAGAGAAAGATAAGATCAACCTTCATAAGCAAGGTGTGTCATTCTCTATCTTTCAAACCCTAATTTGCTTACAATAAAACCCTATATGTCTATATAAGAAAGCTAGTATGTTGGTGACCTCACCCCAGTCATATGATTGTCTTATGTACAACACCATTCCATACATTCTTTATTCTTGTATTATTCTATACATTTTTCCACAAGGAAAGACTATGTATATGGACACCATATAAACAAATAAATATTAGTTTCACCATCATTTATGCATAACAAACAAATGCTTGGTCCATTATTCTTTCTCAATTGCATCTCATTCCATGTCAATTCAAAATTCATAAGTACTATTCAAAGAAATATTTTAGGTTTTTTTTGGAGTTTTTATTTTCTGGAGGTGTTTCCACCACATATAAGTTGTTATGGTGATTATTTCAAACATTGATTCATATCTCAATTTAGTTGTGTATTCTACGCCAACTTTATTATTGGCCCATTCCAAAGAATCAAGTTCATCCTTTAAATTCATATGGCCCTTTTTAATATAATCTCAATGGGCATTACATCCATTCGCTTATTCACATCCAGTCCAAATAAGTTAGAGGATTTCCAAACTCCTTGATAAATGTTAGTTTTTTCTTCATTTTCAACTTGATGTTGCCTAAAGAGACACTTTTGTTGAAGTGTATCAATTGTAATTATGATGACATATGGAACCTATCTCCACAAGATAGCGTCAAAACCCAATCTTACCTTTTCCCTAGTGCCCACTTTCCAAGCTCGATAGTCACCAATGATGGGGAAGGATAATCTTACCAAAGTTTTCCATTTATTATACATTCTTGATTGATTTCCTTGGATTTATTATCCAATCTAATATAGAACCTAGAGAAATATATTTTCAATCAAGTATGTCTCTCCAAAGTGCCTCTTTGGTAAGTACTTTTTAGAGTTTTTTATTAGCCAAGGATAAACCGAAAAAATGAACATTTTTTAGATCGCATCCCCCAAAAATATTTGTGCATGAGTGCTATCCTCTTCCATTTGAATTGTGGAATGCAATCATTCTTACATTTAACAAAACATAAAAATTAAAGCATAGCTTTCTTATTGCTTCTAAGACTCCTTTAAATATAAAATCTAACGAGTGTCAAAAGATGGGGTTGCTTCTAAGACACATTTAACCAATGTCAGATGACCTTGAATTGACAACCACCTAATGCTCTAATGATTAATCCTAGCTTTAATTCTTTCCAAGAGCTAACCCTAGTCTCGTTTTCTCCATCCTCTTCATAGAAGTGATTATTTCCCCCATTGAGAGCATGGCTATGACTAGGTACCTAATGTACAAGAACAATATCATAAATAACATGGAAGACAAGAGGATTCCTGAGATTGTTTCAATCACTTGCGACTCAAACAAAGTTGGCATAAACATGCCAAGTCTTGGTTAAATAATTGGGGAATCAAGGAAGACGTCACTCTATAGAATAATGATAATATATTAAAAATATTATTACATCTAAATTTAAGGAGAAATTGTAGCATGATAAAGAACTAGAGGATAAGAGAAAATTAATATATTATAAGGAGGTGGCAAATCCTAATATGGAAGATCAAAAGTATCTCTCTATTTCAAATATTGTAAAGATGAAAATCTATTAAATATACAACATCAGGAGACATTCTCCAAACCAATCTTGTGTAGCCAAGATTGATCCTCCCATATAGAGGTGACACATTGATTGCCTTTTGTGTAAAGGTTATTCCTCCCGTATAGAGGTAATTGATCAAAGTAAAGATGTTGTAAAGTCTTGTTGGACAAGGCTCCAGACTTGTGTGTCAAGTCATAATTCTCGTGTGAACCTTACGTATAAAGGTATACATGAGATGAACCTCTTGTATAGAGGTAGACCTTCCGTATAAAGGTCATGCTTTACTTATTAAAATAATTTAATGTTGTGTGATGTATTATTAACCATGATCGCCAATTGCTATTAAGTCTCCTTTAGAGATTGATCACCTCTAAAGTGAATTGCTTTAGCATATGATCATTTGGTCCAGAATAATATAATATGATCACAACATCCGATAATTCTTCTTAGTATAATGTAATGTGATGGATAATTAAATTCAACACATATTTACCATGCAATAAGAGATAAATAAATAAAATATAAAGCATAAAGATCAAGAGAATTCAAAATTTCCCAAGCAAACACTTCAGCTAATTAAAGAGAACTCGGATTGTTAAAACTTCAGTTAAGTATAAATGTATGCCTCAATCAATGCTTCAGTTAAAGCATCAATTAAATCATCAGTTAAAGATATTCCTCGATTAACTAAAGAACTCACAGTGGTCACTTCAAGTAAATCAATCAACATTGTTTCAGTTAACTAAGTGTTGAATAAGAAGGACTAGTTAACTAAAGTGTTTTCACTTTAGTTAAACTGAAAGATGACACTTCAGTAAATCAAGGAGAATCAATTAACGATATTTAACTAAGTGACAACAAAGAAGATCTAGTTAAATAAGTGACGACACTTAAGTTGGCCACTTAACTAGGTGGTCAAGCTTTTAGTTAAGAGGCGAGTTCATCCTAAGTGACAACTCAGTGAGATAAAGCACTACATGATAAGTGGGGCACACTTTTGCATGCAATATTGATACATCTAGTTTGAGGGTGAGTTCATCCTGAAGTTATAAGACAAAAGTATAAGTGAATAATGTATAAATATGTTATACGGGATTGATGAATTCAATGTGAAGCGAATTCTCTTCTCCTTTGAAGGCAAGGTGCTTCTCTTTGTGTGCAGGATATTATTATTGAAGGCAAGTCACTTCTCTGATTGATCTCTCTTCTCTATTGCTTTTGTGTCTTCACCAAGAGTGTTTGGTGATCTATTATATTCCAAAAGCAATCTGTTATGTTGTAAAATAAATCATTCTCTGCTATCCATTATATTATATTGAGAAGAATTGATGGGTTTTTTGTTCTCTTAGTTTTGAGGGTTTTCCCCAGGGTATATCTTGTGTTATTGTTGTATGAATTTAATGTGATTGAATTGTATAATTGCTTCAAGTTTTAACTTATAAAAGAATTAAATATCAAATCTCAACCAAATATTAACATGGTATCAGAGCTCAAGGCACGAAGGAGTTTAGTTTTGCATGCTAGATAGAGCCTACGTAGATCCTGAGAAGTTGAGCACAAGATTTGAAGACAATGGCATCAATATTTGTACGACCAGAAGACCATCTTGAGGGAACCTCAAACTTCAACACTTGGAAGGCTAGGATTCTCAACATCCTGGAGGAACATGACTTGGATGGATATGTATCCATTATGGTGGAGGATCCTACAACTAATGCAGGGCACATCAACTTCAAGAAGAATCAAGCTAATGCCAAACATATCATCTATGATTTGGTAAAAGATAAATTTATGTTTGTGATCACACTGCTAAAGACCGCGAAAGAACGTTATGATATATTGACTAATCTGTATGAGAAGAAGGCCCCGATTCAAAAGAGGGAATTGAAGAATAAGCTTCGAAACTTAAAGATGGAGACGGATGAGACAATGACCTCCTTCTTCACCTAGATCTCTCAAGTAAGAGATCAACTTTATAGTATTGATGGTATCCCATCCTCATGGGAGACATTCTTGGTTTTGGTAAATGGTTGAGAGGTACAACCTAACTTCGGAAGGTTGTGGCATGACTTCCTCCAAGAGGAGGGGCGAATCCAAATCAAGTAAGTGTGCATCAAAGAAGAAAACCTTTTTGTCATGGAAAGAATGAAGAAAGGAAAGAAACCCTTCTTCCAAAAGAAGTTCTCTCATCCAAAGAAGAAGGAGTTCAACACTTCCTTTGAAAAGTCAAAATCTAAATGCTACAATTGCAACATGAAAGGCCATTTCTCAAGAGAGTGCAAAGCAAAGCGGAAAGGAAAGTTTCATGCTTCTACTACCATAGAAGATGAAACTACGCAAAATAATGCATCCGAAGAAATGGAGACAAGAAGGGAGTTTTACCTTGTCTCATCCTTTTTGGGATCCGCCATCACAAATGTAGACACATGGTTGATTGATAGTGGTGCATCCAAACATATGACTGGTTACAAGAGTGCCATCACTGACCTAAAGGAGAAAGAGTTCACATGCATGGTAGAGTTGGGGACAACTCAACATATTCGATACAAGGAGTTGGATCCACATCATTCCATCTAAGCACAAGTGATATTCTACATGTGGAGGAAATTCTATAAGTTTCAGGATGGAAGAAGAACCTCCTTTCAGTTTGCATTCTTGAAGACAAAGGCTTCTGATTTATCTTCATGGATAACAAAGTACTTTTATGGCCGAAGAACAAAAGACTAGAATCTGCTGCTATGATTGGAGTTCGAGAGGGAGGACTCTACAAGGTACCCAGAAAGTACATTCAAGCTATGATTAACCATACTAAAATTCCATGCGATCTATGATATTGAAGGCTTGGGAATATACACTACAAAGTGCTACCAGATCTTCAAACGCTGGTAAAAGGTATACCCACATTTGATTTTGAGCATGATAATGTATGTCGGGACTGTGCACTTGGGAAGAATTCCAAGACAAAATTTTCTAGCAGTACTACTAGATCTAAAGGGATTTTAGATTTAATACATTATGATGTATGTGGTCCCATGTCATCCCCCTCCCTGAGTGGCTTCTTATATTATATATCGTTCATAGATGATTTTTCCAGGAAGGCATGTATTTATTTCATGGAGGCTAAACGTGAAACTCTTAGAAAATTTAAAGAGTTTAAAGCCCTAGTTGAAAATCAGAAAGAAAAGCACATCCATGCATTAAGGTATAGCAATGGAGGTGAATTTGATTCACATGCATTTAATGATCTATGTAGTGATGCAGGAATATGTATATAGTTATCAGTACCATGTTGATGTATATGTAACTTCGGAATGTATTTCATCTATGTATTTTATATATATTTATTGTACCCTTATAAGAGATGTGTTATTCCTCTATAAGGAAGTGTCGTCATGTGGATTGACAAGTGTCGCAAGTGTGTGTACTTGTCGATGGGTTATTAGACCACCATGTGTGGGGTCGGCCCTAAAATATATATTATATTGTGGATGTATCTAGATAGACAAGTCGGCCGCATAAGGTCACTGGGCAAACAGGTTAAGTATAAATAGAGATCAGGAGATCTCTATTTGGATCATTCGGAAAGATACACTTCTCTCACTCAAAAAGTGGTGCACTAGTGAGGAGGAGGATCATCTGCTACTAGGAGACTATCTCAAGTGTATTTTGGTTGAGCCATTGCTCTCTCTATCTCTGAGGAAGTTGTGGGTTTTTTCACCTTAGGGTTTTCCCCACGGAAACTCTGTGTCTCTTGTCTCTCATGCTTTTGATTCTTGTGATGCTTGTCATGCTTATTGTGATTGTTATGCATTGATATATTGTATATGTTATTCTCTCAGTAAAGATCCAAGAGTATTGTGAATTAATGCTCAAAATTTAATATGGTATCAGAGCTAACCTGAGAAGAAGACATTTTGCAGTGACGAAAACTTGAGTTTCTTGTTTATTGGGTTTCTCTCCACAGTTTTTGGAAAAGCAGTATAGTAGATTGACTCTACTCATCAAGGAGAATCTATCTATCCAATCAGAATTCAATTCTGAGCATTTTCAGATTTGGCCCTAAAAATTAGGGTTTCCACAAAAATAGGAATTTCTAAAATCTGAAGACATAGCTGGAAGCTCCTTGCAAAAATCGAAGTTTAGAGATTTGGATCGAGATTTTTGGCTAGGTAGATCTCTGAGAAACTCAAACCCTAATTCAGGGCTCTCCCTAGTGAACCCGGGAGGACAAAAAGGCAAATCTGAAGGGTAAAGCTTTGCTGATCTCAAATTCTGAATACACCAGGCTGATCAGATCATCAAGGCGCATCTTTCTATCCTTTCAGAAAGTTGAAAATCACATTTTGAATTTTTAGGGTTTTTCCGACAAACCCTAATCTAGGACCAGATCCAGTTTTCAGCATTTCAAGTGGTAAGACCTAAATCTTTTCTATTTCCATTTGAAGTACTCTTTAAGATGTCTCACCACACCAAGCTTGAGGATAAGCTTGAAGGGGATGATAACTTCCGAGCTTGGAAGTATAGGATTGGGTTAATCCTGGAAGAGAATGAGTTGGACTCATATATAAAAGAAGACATCCCTATCGCAGAGGATGAAGAGGCTAAGGTTTTGCATAAGAAGAACTTGGTCAAGGCAAAGAGAAGCATTGCTGATTCTATCAAAGACCATCTCATACCCCATGTGTCTTCTAAAGACACCCAAGGCTATGTTTGACTCTTTGACCAAGCTATTTGAAGGAAAGAACATAAATCGGAAGATGACCCTGTGGAATCAATTGAAAGGGGTCAAGATGTCGAATGGAGAAACCATTCAATCCTATTTCTCCAAGGTCTCTCAGATCAAGGAACAACTTGAAGCTGTAGATGAAATGGTGGAGAATGGTGAAATTGTTATGACTACTTTGAATGGCCTACCTAGGTCATGGGACTCTTTTATCCAGGGGATCTGTGCCAGAAAAAAGTTAATATCCTTCAGCAGATTATGGGAAGAATGTACTCAAGAAGAAGCAAGGCTTGTGGCAAGAGAAGAGAAGATGGGAAATGAAGATCAAGCTCTCACAGCTCACACTAAGAAGGGCAAGTTCAAGAGGGAGCCATCCCATCACAAGAAGAAATCTTCTCATCATTTTCACAAAGACAAGAAAGATTTAAGGTGTTTCACTTGTAATGAGAAGGGTCACTTTGCTTCAGAATGTCCCAATAACAAAAGGGACAAACACAACAACAACAACTCCAACAAGAAGAAGAAGGGTAACAAAAGAAGGTACCATGCTCATGCTGCTGAAGATGATGAACCTCCAAAGAAGAAGGCTAGGGCAAAAAGTGATGATAGTAATGATGACTCATCAAGTGAAGAAGAGTATGTTCTAATCTCTGCTCTCATAGGTACTATCTCTCATGGTTGTAATGATTGGTTAATTGATAGTGGGGCTTCCAAACACATGACTGGGTTTAAGGAATCTTTTGTGAATCTATCTGAACATGAATCACCCCATAAGGTGAAACTTGGGGATGATTATCAATACCCAATCAAAGGAAGTGGTGAAGCCTCCTACAACCTAGATTATGGAAAACCTTTGAAGATGAAAGAAGTCCTTTATGTACTTGGGCTCAAGAAGAACTTACTCTCCATCTCTGCATTTGATGCAAAAGGTATGAGGGTTGCATTTGTGGATGGCCAAGTCCTAATGTGGCCAAAGGGAAAGACCATAGATGATGCAGTAGTGATTGGAGAGCAAGAGGGAGGGTTGTATAAATTAAAAGGACAACCTGAACATGCCATGGTGCATGAATCCATGGAGCCAAGTGAACTTTGGCATAGAAGACTTGCTCATATGCACTATAGGGCACTTCCAATTGCAAGCAAGGCTGTAGAGGGTCTTCCTGAAATCAAGACCAAACATGAAGGTGTTTGCAAAGGATGTGCAAAAGGTAAGAATATTAAGAAGGCTTTCCCAAGCAGCGAAAGCAAGGCAAAAGATATCCTGAAAATCATCCACTCAGATGTATGTGGTCCTATGTCATCTAGTTCTCTAAGTGGGTATGTTTACTATGTCTCATTTATTGATGACTTCTCCAGGAAGACTTGGGTATACTTCTTGAAGAACAAAGATGAGGTGTTTGATAAGTTCAAGAAATTCAAAACCTTGATGGAGAATCAAATTGACAAGAAGATCAAAACATTCAGATCCGACAATGGTGGAGAATTCATCTCAGGAGACTTCAAGAAGCTTTGTAGTGATTCAGGGATTGAGAGGGAGTTGACTGCTCCTTACAATCCTCAACAGAATAGAGTTGCAGAAAGGAAGAACAGAACAATCATGGAAGTAGCAAGGGCAATGCTGCATGACCAGGATCTACCTATGCATCTATGGGTAGAATCAGCTAGAACAGTTGTATATGTGCAGAACAGAACACCCCACAAGATATTGGACAACAAGACACCAGAAGAGGTCGTTTCTAGTAAGAAACCTGAAGTCAGCCATCTCAAAATATTTGGTTGTCCAGTATACACTCATGTCCCAAAGGAAAAGAGGACTAAACTAGATCCTTCAGGAAAGAAGGGTATCTTTGTGGGTTACAGTGAAAGCTCGAAGGCTTACAGAATATACTTTTCAGGGTTCAAGAAGATTGATGTCAGCAAGGATGAATATAAGTTCAAGGACAGGTAATCCAGGAAGCAAAGATCAAGAGGGAGCACACTCCAGCAGCTCCTGCAAGGATGCAGATTTTCAGAGGGAGTTGACCATCTTCCTACATTCCAAAACAGAAAGGTGTAGAAGAAGCTACTTCAGCAGCTCCTGCCAGGAAGCAAAGACTCAAAGGGAGTCCACCCAAAAAACAAACAAAGATAAGTATTTCAATTATCATTTCTCGCCTATTTTGTTTGTTTAAATAATATTATGCTTATGTTCCTAGACTTAGGAGATGTATTGTGCATATTAGAATGATTGCATTAATGAACAGTATACTACTAATATGCATGTGATGGGTAAGTAGCCTATGGCACTGTACAACATTCCAATGCTACTTATCTAGAATGAAACCTCTTTGCTGACATGTTGGGAGTAGTGCAAACTCTTAACAATGTTCTGGTAGAGGCTGGAAGGCATCTAGAAAGTTGTGGAACATGGATAAATGTTGTATTGAAGCATTGGCTAAGATAACTGCATGACATATTTCTTTATGTGTAAAGAATTTGTTCTGAAAATTATGAGATGTTTCTAATCATGCAATTTAACTTGTTTTGTAGGAAAGACTGTATATCTTCACCTACAAAGGACTACAACATTTGTTCCAGCAACAAAGATATCTATTGAAGATATTGAAGTTCCCAAGATCTGGGATGAAGAAATGGAATGCCATGATCCGTCGATCATGAAGAAGATGTTTGGGATGCAGTCCCAAGACCTGACAGGGAGTCACATGTGTGCAGATTGAAGAAAGCCCTGTATGGCTTGAAGCGAGCTCCCAGAACCTGGTATGGTAGGATGGACAGTTTCCTATCTAGTTTGGGCTTTACCAAGAGTAAAGCGGATTCCAACCTCTACTACAAGGTTGAGGAAGGGAAACCTGTGATTCTACTCCTGTATGTGGATGACTTATTTGTAATAGGAGATGACAGATTGATTGCAGATACTAAGAGGAAGCTTGCTGCTGAGTTCGATATGAAAGATTTGGGAATGATGCATTATTTCCTAGGTATGGAGGTGGGGCATAATTCAGGTGGGATCTTCCTTGGTCAAGGGAAGTACACAGTAGATATTCTGAAGAGATTTGGGATGATGGATTGCAAGGCCATGGCCACACCCATGGCATCGAATCTAAAGCTTCTATGTGATGCTTCATCTGAGATGGTTGATGTCTCTATGTATCGTCAGATGATTGGGTCCTTGATGTACCTGACGAACACGAGACCAGATATTTGCTTTGCTGTGAACACATTGAGCTAGTTCCTGACAGATCCGAGGAGTGTTCACCTGGTTGCTGTAAAGCATGTCCTGAGGTACCTGAAGGGTACAGTGGATTATGGGCTCAAGTATGAAGCAAATCAAAAGTTTAACCTGCAGGGTTATGTTGATTCAGATTGGGTTGGTAGTGCTGCAGATAGGAAGAGCACATCTCGGTGCTGCTTCAGTATGGGATCAGGTATGATCTCTTGGTTCAGCAGGAAGCAGTCCTGCGTAGCACTGAGTATAGCTGAGGCAGAGTATGTTGCAGCCTGTTCAACTAGTTGTGAGGCAGTATGGCTATGGAAGCTACTGTCTGAGTTATTTGATCTCCCATTGGATGCTACTGGTATATTCTGCGATAACCAGAGTTGTGTGAAGCTGTCTGAGAACCCAATGTTTCATGACAGGTCGAAACACATAGAGATCAAATATCACTATATTAGGGATATGGTGCAGAGAGGAGCCGTGAAGCTCCTGTATGTTGCGATGGACGAGCAGATTGCAAATGTGCTGACGAAGCCACTAGCCAGGGTGAAGTTTGAGTACTTTAGGGAGAGGCTTGGTGTTCTTCAGATCGATGACACTTCAAGGAAGAAGTGATGGACACATTTGCTGAAGCCATTCCAAGCATGTTGGAAGGAGGATCCTTCACATGGTTGTGGATGTAAGCGCTGGATGATGAGTATCAAGACGATGCTTCAGTTACTGCTCTGTATATGCATCATGTTGGATGCTGGATAAGATCAGTTGGATCATTTATATTTGTATGTATGTACGCATCGTGTTGATGCTGGATATGATCAGTTGGATCATTTATATTTGTATGTATGTACGCATCGTTTTGATGCTAGATATGATCAGTTGGATCATTTATATTTGTATGTATGTACGCATCGTGTTGATGCTGGATATGATCAGTTGGATCATTTATGTATATATGCATCATGTTGGATGCTTGGACCATGTATCTGTATATGTATCAGGTGGATACATTGTATGATCAGGTAGATCATGTATGTTGATATGTATAAGGTATGATCAGGTGGATCATGTATTTGTATTTGTATCAGGTGGATACATTGTATGATCAGGTGGATCATGTATGATGATATGTAGCAGGTAGATACTTGGTATGCATCAGGTGGATGCATTGTATGATCAAGATTATCATGATGATGAGCTTCAGGATGTTGCTCCAGATGATATGTACCAGGATGGTACAGTGATGATGATTAGTATGATCATGGGCATCGGGATGATGCCTCGTGCGATGATGATCCGTTGGATCATGAGTATCAAGTTGATACTTGGAGGTCAGAGATGATATGTGGCAGGTTGTGCAAATAGCATGTAATCAGTCCTGGGAGATCTTGCCGGTCGTGCTGCGACACATAAATGTTCCTGGGGTACTCTTTCCGGTATTACTATGTAGTATGTAATCAGTCCTCAGATATCCGATAGGTTGAGCTGTGTGCTCGTAATCAGTCCTGGGATGAGGTATTACTACGAAGACATGTAATCAGTCCTGGAGATCCGATAGGTTGAGCTATGTGCTTGTAATTAGTCCTGGGATGCTCTTTAGAGATCTTGCCGGTCGTGCTGCGGCACATAAATGTTCTTGGGATGCTCTTTAAAGGTTTTTTCTATCCACATGTAATCAGTCCTGGAGATCCAAGAGGTTGAGTTGTGTGCTCGTAATAAGTCCTGGGATGCTCTTTAGAGATCTTTCCGGTCGTGCTGCGGCACATAAATGTTCCTGGGATGCTCTTTAAAGGTATTATGGAGGAGATGCATGTAATCAGTCCTGGGAGATCTTTCCGGTCGTGCTTAGGCACATAAATGTTCCTGGGATACTCTTTCCGGTATTGCATCCACACATAAAATTAGTCCTAAGAGGCCACCTCTATCAGACCGTTCGCACAGATGATGAAGACCTGCAGGTGGTAGGCCTACATCCAGTATGAAATAGGACTGGCTCTGTAGAACTTCCTATGATGAGTAGAGTCAGAGATTGGTTGAGATAGTAGCAGCAGTGACGATGATGATGATGATGCATCGATGACGATGATCCCGAGAAGAAGACTTGTCTAGCAGAACTGTGTCGAGAAATACCTTCCTAGTTAAGAGGGAGTGTTGATGTATATGTAACTTCGGAATGTATTTCATCTATGTATTTTATATATATTTATTGTACCCTTATAAGAGATGTGTTATTCCTCTATAAGGAAGTGTCGTCATGTGTATTGACAAGTGTCGCAAGTGTGTGTACTTGCCGATGGGTTATTAGACCACCATGTGTGGGGGCGGCCCTAAAATATATATTATATTGTGGATGTATCTAGATAGACAAGTCGGCCCCATAAGGTCACTTGGCAAATAGGTTAAGTATAAATAGAGATTAGGAGATCTCTATTTGGATCATTCGGAAAGATACACTTCTCTCACTCAAAAAGTGGCGCACTAGTGAGGAGGAGGATCATCTGCTACTAGGAGACTATCTCAAGTGTATTTTGGTTGTACTTTGGTTGAGCCATTGCTCTCTCTATCTCTGAGGAAGTTGTGGGGTTTTTCACCTTAGGGTTTTCCCCACGGAAACTCTGTGTCTCTTGTCTCTCATGCTTTTGATTCTTGTGATGCTTGTCATGCTTATTGTGATTGTTATGCATTGATATACTGTATATGTTATTCTCTCAGTAAAGATCCAAGAGTATTGTGAATTAATGCTCAAAATTTAACATACCATACAACCCTCAACACAATGGGGTTGTCAAAAGGAAGAATAGAACCATATGTGAGGATGAAAAATCCACGATGCATGATCAAAATATGTCTACCTTATTATGGGAAAAAGCCACCCGTACAACTATGTACATCCATAATAGAATCCCGCATGCCATTCTAGATGAGAAGACACTAGACAAAGTGTTTACTGGTGAGAATCCAGACATATCACGCTTGAGGATCTTCGGGAGCCCAGTATACATTCATGTACCTAAAGAAAAGAGAACAAAGATGGAGCCTTCTGGAAAGAAAGGAACCTTTTTGGGTTATAGTGAGTCATCCAAAGCATACCAAATATATGTACCTGGTGAGAGACACATTGAAGTCAGTCGAGATGTTACCTTCCATGAGGAAGATGATTTCAAAATATCGAAATAGATTCAATGTGATTTAGAGATGGAGGATCATGGGTATGATTCTCCCCCTTCAAAGTTTGAGAGGGAGAAACTAGAAGATACCTCACATTCACTATCTCCTGAAGAAATAGTAGAACTGATTGAGAAATAACCTAATGAACCTTTGGCTAAAAGAATATATGCTTGGTGTCGAGACATCTTACAAAATGTAGAGAAAAATGGAGCACCAACAGACTCATCCAGAGATTGCAAGAAACTTGACATATATTCAGGGTATGTGGCACTGATGAGTCACATCAGTGATTTAGAACCATCCTCATATGAAGAAGCTGAAAAGAAACAAGTCTGGAAAGATGCAATGACAGAAAAGTGCAACTCTATAATGAAGAATGATGTTTGAGAGGTTGTTCCCAAACATGATGGGAAGTCCATTGTGACTTCCAGATGGATTTACAAGATAAATCATGTTGCGTATGGTAGCATTGAGAAGTATAAAGCCATATTCGTTGCTAGAGGTTTATCTTAGAAATAAGGCATTGATTATGATGAGACCTTTTCCCTTAAGGAAAGATACACCACAATCTAATCAATGATTGCACTTACATCTTTTCTAGGATGGAAACTTCACCAGATGGATGTGAAGACAACTTTCCTCAATGGTGAGGTTGAGGAAGAGTTTTATATTCAACATCCTGAAGGATTTCTGGTGCATGGGAAGGAGTCCCATGTTTTAAAGCTAAAGAAATCTCTATATGGGATTAAGCAAGCCCCTAAGGCTTGGAACTCCATAATTGATAGATACCTTCAGAAACTGGGTTTTAGTAAGAGTGAAGTTGATCCAAATTTGTACTTCAAAGTAGTGAAGAACCAACAATTGACATTGGTTCTGTATGTTGATGATTTTTTTCACTAGAGAGGAACATCCGATTGCTTGGTGCAAGAGGGAGATCACTTCAGTTTTCAAGATGAAATACTTAGGTCTAATGCACTCCTTTCTTGGCATTGAGATCTGACAAAGAAAAGATGAAATTTTTATATCTCAAGGGAAGTACACTGTGGATAGATTGCGCAAGTTTGGCATGATATATTACAAGTTTATGACTACGCTGGTGGTTTCCAATTTGAGAAAAATTCATGAGTCAGTATCTGGATCAGATCCAATGGATACCACTTTGTATATATATCTTATAGGCTCGGTAATGTACTTGATACATTCGAGTCCTGATATATGTTATGCCATGAGCATTCTGAGTCAATTTATGTCTGGCCTGAGACACAGACATTGGACAGTGCTAAGCATGTGCTTAGGTACCTTCGATGTACTATTTCATATGGACTCAGATATGTGCCCAATGGAGGAGTGATGTTACTTGGTTATACATACTCAGACTGGAGGAATCATTGTGGACCAAAAGAACACATTTGGATACTGTTATAGCCTAGGTTTAGTTATGATATATTGGTCCAACAGGAAGCAGGGCTCTGTATCCCAGAGCACTACTGAAGTAGAATACATCGTTGCTAGTGTTTCCTGCCAAGAAGTAGCGTGGCTTAGAAAGATACTTATAGGGTTCTTCGGTGAAAGGATTGAGCCTATAGTTATTAGGTGTGACAATCAGAGTTGCATCAATCTTTTTGAAAACCCAATATTTCATGACAAGTCAAAGCACATTGAAATGAAGTATCACTTCATCTGATACATGGTCCAGAAAGGTACAATGAAACTTTAGTAAGTTTCTACTGATGAGTAGATTGTATTTGTGTTAACAAAGCCTCTGTTTGTGACAAATTTTAGGTACTTACAAGACAAGCTTGGTATGGTAGAGAGTGCCTCCCTCGCTGAGAGGGAGTGTTAAATATACAACATCAGGAGACATTCTCTAAACCAATCTTGTGTAGCCAAGATTGATCCACCTGTATAGAGGTGATCACTTTGATTGAATTTCATGTAAAGGTTATTCCTCACGTATAGAGGTAATTTATCAAAGTAATGATGTTGTAAAGTCTTGTTGGACAAGGCTCCGGACTTGTGTGTCAAGTCATGATTCTCATGTGAACCTTCTGTATAAAGGCATCCATGAGATGGACCTCCAGTATAGAGGTGGACCTTCCGTATAAAGGTCATGCTTTACTTGTTAAAAGAATTTAATGTTGTGTGATGTATTAAAAACCATGATCACTAGTTGCTATTAAGTCTCCTTTAGAGATTGATCACCTCTAAAGTGAATTACTTTAGCATATGATCATTTGGTACGGAATAATATAATATGATCACAACATCCGATAATTATTCTTAGTATAATGTAATGTGATGGATAATTAAAGTTAGCAAATATTGACCACGCAGTGCATATTTGATTGGTTTGTGCTCACATTTGATACATGGATTCCTTGGGCCATGATACACACCCTTTTACTCAATTTTTCCTCGTCTGCAGTTTCCTTGGATGGATTTAAGGTCTGGAAAGATAGTATTTTTATGCTTCCAACCATGTCATCAAGCATCATAGATTCAATCTGACATTGGATTCAATAATTCTACAATTATGGTTACCCTTTGACCAGTGCTGTCACCTTCTCAGCTTCTTCATGCCTGCCCAATGTCCGACTAGTGTGCAACTTCTTCCAATCAACAAGAATGACAAGATTTTCATTCATGTTGCCATCAATGACAATGCACATTTAATAATGACAAGCTTGATCTAGAACACGTTAAATTTGTCATCCAAGGCAAGGGGTTATGTTGGGTTTATTTCTTTGGGAAAAGCACTAAAAATATCCTAAAAATTAGAACCTTAATGTCTCATGTATTCTCTCACTTCCTTGATGATTAAGCAACCTATGAATTCTAAAAGTAGACATGCATTTTTCTAATTTGGGACTTCATAATCAATCATATTTGAATCTTGCAACCATGGTTACCACTCATGCTCAATGCTTCATTTTTATTCTCTTTTGCAGACATGATAGACAAACATGTTAAAGTAGTTGCAAGGTTGAAGTCTCTGGAAGAAATGGATGCACCATTGATTAGCTTTCTACATAATCCATCGCTTGTTCAGGAGCTTCGTTCCGATAAGGAGTATAATATACAGATGTTGAATTAACGATAGAAGGTATGTGGAATGTTTTCTATAGTTTTCTTCATTTATGTCTTGCATAGGCCAGGATTTCAAAACCAACCTATTTTGACATTGTCCTTTTGCTCAAGTTGTTTGGAATTCTTCTTTGCAGTTAATTCAGTGTGATTTTCAGTATGTAGGCATAAATTTTGAGACAGTTGGGCTTAGTTGGGATTCTACAACTTTTAATACTTTTCCCATTTTTATAGTTTGGAATATTTGGAAGGGAACAAAAAAAAGGATTTTTGAAGACAAAATATGTTCAATAGATTATCTTGCTATTAGAGTTGTTTCTTTCTATAAGGAATATGGGCCTATGAGTCACAGTGGTAGAAATAGGAATGCACACTTTCCATAATTTAATTATTCCTTCCCTATTGGTTATTTTGATGGTGCAGCTATGGAGATCTCCTGTGGTTATGGTTTTTTATTTAAAGTTATCTTTTACACATTTATTTAGATGAATGTTTAGTGGGGGCAGTGAGAATAATATAAGATCAGAGTTGTTGGCATGCTGGGGTTTGTTATATTTTGCTTATGTTTAGGGTTGCGCATAAATTCACATTTGTGGAGATTCCAAATGTCTTCTGGACTGGATTTTGGATGATTCACACTTACAGGTGGTAGAAATTTCTTACTGGATACAGAATGTTAAAAGACTAAGGGACTCTTTCAGATCTTTCTCTTTCCATCATATGTTTCAACAGTTCAACTAGGTAGCAGATAACCTATCTATGGAGGTGGTTAATGATGGGGATTTTGGTGTCCTCGGGTTTGAAGAATTTCAAGACAAATATTTACTGATAAAGGGGACACTCAATCTCTTTTGAGGTGTCATACTTCAGTTATATTTTTTCCTATTTCTATATCTGTTATATGTTTGAGACTTTTGCTATATTTGGGGGTTTTGTGAGCTTTATTTTCAGCTCAATTTTACCAGGTTTTGTTACATTTTTATATTTTGGTCATTTGACTATGATGAGGACATGATAAGACTATGATGTAAATATTGAATTTATCTTACAAGATGCAAGTTTCTACATCTAATAGAAACTAAATTTTCCTTTTTGAAAACCAACTATGGTGTGATCTTTATATTTTCTCCTCTATTTTTGAGATTAATTAGAAAGCACAAAAAGTTCCAAAATTTGTTCAACAATCATGCCGATGAGCTTGTCATGTAGTCCTTTCAATTAAAAAGTATTAAGAATTGGATTGAAATCCTTTGCAATGAAAAGTAATATATGATTATGATTCATTGGATCAGTGCAACTATTTATTGCTATCGAACCACCCACTAGCAATTATATTTTTTTTAACAATATAGGTTGTTTTCGTATATTCGACGAACACCTTTGAAGGGTTCATAATGTTCTAATCGTATATCCAACTCACCTCCGACAATAAACTTGTCGGATGGATAGTATCCTTGTCAGATATTATAGAGAACACTGACAAAAAGATGGAGTTGAAACCAATGAAACTCTGGAGTTAACTCTGATGATGTATCATCAAGAGTATCCGATGGATATGTGTTGGTTTTCACCAAATTTTTAGTTCTCTTACAACCATCGTGTAACTAACGTTGATCCATAGGATATCCGACGGCTAAAGGTTCATTGGATAGACCGACAAAATCCCATCGACGAACAAATAATTATGTGTTCGTTGGAGAGCCGATGAACTTGTGTCAAATAACCGATAAACCATCGTCGGATTTTCAGTGCAAATGTACTAGTTAGTTAACCCAGTGTATTTTTCTCTGACATATGGAACTCCCTCTCCAAACCATATTTCTAAATACATTCTACATTGCGACCAACCAGTTATAGAATGATTATGAACAACCCACCATCTTGTCGGTGTTGCTTCTAGGGCCACATCTAATGCTAATAAGTGTTGTTTTCCAGGTACCTTAATTTAAAATTCAACAATAAAATTATCCAAATTAGGAAAACCTTCATAAGTCAGAAGGTCACATACCTCTTTACCAACCCAACGCAATGACTTCGTAACACGAGCACATCTTCGCATTGAAACTTCATGTAATCTATTCTGCAAGTTTTCCAGAGCTTCACTAGAATCAGATGACCGGGAGCTAATGCTCCTCCAACTTAGCATTCCATCGGTTGTGGGATTGACATAGCCGTTTATCCTGAAGGATACATTGTAAATATTATCCAAATCACGAGCATCATAATATTCCTTGACTGGTTCAACATACCTCTATCATTCTAGCAGATCTAGAGGTGCAACAACTCTTATTTCATCATTCTTGAATGACAACATCCTCTCCTTAATGTTAATGATAGTTTGATTATGAATGGCCTAGTCGATTCCTAAAAGTGCAGGATACAGATTAGTGTCATCGGAAATCTCTATAACTTCAAATTCTGCAAAATTATGCAGTCCTTCTATTTCGACAAGGACTCCAACCATACGTTCGAATGGTATAAATTTCTATTGGTTGGACAACCTTAGCTGAATTGGTGACCATACTAACTTCAATTCCCCCATATTTTCCCAAGTCTGTTTGGTCAGGATATTTACCTCTGATCCCAAATCTAGATTAATAAAATCCATGTCGCAGTCACCAATCTGCAGATTAAGTCACATTTCTCGTCTAGTCTTTGCTCTTTTCTGAACATGATTTACAACTCTCTCTGAACTCAATTCATATTCAGATTCTCTAATCAACTTATGTAGTTCCCTTAATGCATTTTCATCTTTAATCAAAGCTAAAAAAAATTTCATAAAACTATTCAGAGCACTTACCTTTCTTGGATTCCTCTTTGATACAGACCGATTGAAGCGAGGTGTCATATCAGAGACATGACTATCTTCAAATAATGGTGGTGGGGAGGATGTTGATGCACCTTTCATAAATTCATCACAAGCTTCAAAGAAAACTCCTTTCTCTTTTTGAACATCAAATTGTGGTGGTTTCTGTACTGCTGGTCTCACTCTCGGGTCCCACTGGTTACTATGATTGCCTTTGTTAGCACTTGTCATAGCTCCACCTCTTGTTACCACAATGACAATAGGCTGCTTCAGTCGTGGTTTTGCTGAAATATTCTACACATTCAGGTTCTGATTCTGATTATCCTTCACTTTCCATTTTGCTATAAGTTGCAGACAATCTTCAATGGTATGGTCTAATGCCTACAATACGTGCAGGTCAAAGTAGGATTCGAGAATCCTCTAGCATAATGTCCGGGAGTACCACAATTATAACATATTACTTATCCTCTTCCATGACCAAGTCCTCCTAGGCCACGCCTTCTGAATCGATCTCGCAAATGTTTGAACTGCGCATTACTTCTTTCAGCTTGATCTTCTCCCTTCATGAGAAAAGTGTCTGAAGTGTGCTCTGTGAGTAACTAGTATGCTCGACAGTTCTTCTTATTATGTCCGACAGACCGAAAAAACTTGCACCATAGGTTCTGAGGAGTACTTACCATATTTTGTAACAAATAGAATTCTTCAGGTTGATGTCCTCTAGTCTGGCATATTCTACACCATGAGCCCGCACCAGGGTTCAGTTTAATCGGATTCCCAACATTAAGATAATCATGAAAAGATACGCATTAACCTTTAGAGTGACCTTCTTCCTTGCATCTAGTGCACAAAACGTCTTCTCTCTTTTCCTTACCTTTCTTAATATCTTGAATTTGAATCGATAGGTTCGCTAGCTATGATTGGATTTGACCCATACAAGTTCCAGTCTCTCCGACAGGCGATGCTTCTAATTTCATTGCCAATTCAAGCGCTTCCTTCTGAGATGGGATCTTCTGCTGCATTAATTGTACTCTAATATAAGGTAGTAAAGAGGCTATAAACCCTTTCTTGTGTTGAACGTCATTCATCGAAATTCTTGCACAAGCCATCAAAGTTTTAAACCTTTGGTCAAAGTCCCAAATGGACTCGTTCGTCACTTGTTTGATTTCCTTCAACTCGGTAATACATTATGATTCAGACTTTGGATTCTTAAATTTAGATTTCAACCCATCCTTAACTTCTGCTAAGGTCTTCGCATGTTTCCCAGAGTAACTTTTGAAAACTTCATAAACCATTCTAGGGCACGAACTAGAAAGGTTGTAATTAACCATGCCAATTTGACATTGTCTCCTTGTACTTGTTTTACAATCCATACTGCATTCCATAAAAACCAGTGATGTTTAGGGTCCTCTAACCCATTCCCATTGAAAATAGGTAACTTCATGTCATACCCATCCATTCTGGAATTCTGGGGTTTCGACTGGCTTACTACTAATGAACCACTAATTGGAGCTTTCCCACTTGTTGAAGTACTACTTTGACTATTTCCACTATTCTGACTAGCTTGGAAAAACTGTGATGAGTTACTATGTCTTACCTCAATTTTTGGATATGTACGCAGGGTCGTGGGTATGTTGCAGCCTTGGGCCTAAGATGAATCTGCAAGTTCTTCTTATTCCTATGAAATGAGTTTGTACTCTTCCTCCTCCTCTATAGAATATTCGTCGAGTGATGGCACTAGTTCGCAATCTCTTCTTCATTCGCACTGCAACCCTCTCTCTATGTCACAGTTCTCCTCCTCTTGTTCGACTAGAATCTTCTCCCACTTCGCAAAAACCCACACTCTTAGTCTATCTCACTCTCTTCTCCTCTTATCATTTCAGCTCATTCCACATATTCGTCCAGGCCTTCCTCCATTCAATATCCATTCCCACAACACACAATCGCTCTACTCGTCATATTCCATTCGCATCACCCATTTTTCACAAAGTAGCTTCTTGATCGACAATTTTAATGATCTCAGGTATTTACTGTGTGGATCTTCAAATAAATCACGCTGTGTTTCACTATATGACTTGATAGTGTCAATAATGAATTCGGTAATGTACCCCTCTAACATGATGTCCAACTAGTAATCCATTGCACATGAAATCTTGTTATTCACACCTTTTAGTTGCTGAATCAACTCAGGTGTCCAACTTCTAGGCTCACCTCCTTGGAAATTTGTCTTATGCTCAGTCAATATTTCCAGCCACTCATGCAATATCATAGGAAATTCTCCGAAGAAAACTTCATGAATATCAGTAAAAATATACTTATCTAGCCAACCTTCATTTTCCAGTCGAGGATGTTTATTCTATTCCTTAGCGAATTATTCCAGTTGTTGATCTACCCAATCCTGGATCTTTGGCTTAGTCAGATGCCACAACATTCCCCTTCGACACAAATCTCAGTCCCATCAACGGAACCATTCATTGATGCACTTTTACTTCAACCAGGGTTCAAACATCCAACATAAAACCAACAAACAGTACCACAGATACCATCCCGAAAGGGGTTTTAAACCTTTCAGCAACACCTACGAAGAAGATGAAGTCTCACCCAAAGTACCTATGGAGACTGCAGGAACCATATTTCTATAGCGTAGAAGGGAACTAGCTTGAAAAAACAATTATTAATAAATGTTTAATGTTTTATCCTTCACGCTTATGATAAAAATTCCCTTTTTCCTCCTTTTGTAATCGGCTTGCCATGAATGAGTGTAGTTGTCACATCTCTTCTCAGAGATAAATCCATCACCATTCTAGCATATTTTATTTTATTGTATGTTCTATTTCATTCAGTTAATAGAATTTGAGTTTACTGTATAATTGTGTTTCTTGTGATATATCTGTGTATGTGGTTCTATATATGCTCTTTCATTTCATTCTCGCATAAATTTGTAATAGTGGTATCAGAGCCATGTGCTCTTTTTTTATTTCTCCATGCATGTCCCTGATGAGGTTGGGATATAGACAATTGGGTCTTGAAATAGTTGAGCTTGAGAAATACCGTCCTCAGCTTCCCAAACTACCTCTCATGGCTGAGGAAAAGAGGGATGACAGGGAAAGAGATCCTATCAATTCGTTGCAAGAGGAATCCCTCATACAACAGAGGAACAAGATGATGGAAAATTTCACCCATATCAAGTTGTTAGGTTTTCAACAAGTATAAATAATAATTACAAGAGAAATAAGCACACAATCACAAGCAACCATATAGACACATAGATTTACCCTGGAAAACCTCATGTAGGAAAAATCCAGCACCAATGAATATCTTCATTGCATGGCCAAAATTGGCCAACCGAGTCAAGTGAGCTAGCCACCACTCACCTTTAAGCCACTTTATAATGGATCCTCCTCAAGCCTTATAAAGGCTTATTTACATGCAATACCTTGGGCCAATACCATGAGAGACAAGAAACCATGTGCGCAAAACCATGTGCTAGACCTAACAACCTTTGAATCATTCTCGAGTCAAGGTCAACCCTAACACAAGCAGTCACTTCGTAGGAGCCACACCCTTCAAGGTATAATTTAACTTCTATATCCCTTTATTTGAAATCTAGATAGATGTTGATGTCCTAGATAAATGGTTGAGTCTACTAGAGGAATACTTTTCTATTGATAATTTCTCCAATACATAAAATATTTTCTCTGCACTCCTTAAGGATTTTCCCCATGTGAGATATTGGTGGGACACTTATTGTGAGGAAAACACCACATATGAGACTGCTATTTTTTAGGGAAAACCCACTTGGACATCTTTTGTAGAATCCCTCAAGGAGCAATACTACCTCGTTAGCAACTATGACGACCATTACACAAAATGGACAACTCTATAGTAGGAGAGGGACCAAATGGTGCCAAAGTACACTAATACCTTCCATAACTTGTGTACAAAGCTCAGTATTAGAGACTCCGAGTGACACCTAGTTCTAAAATATTGTGGCGACCTACATAGGTACATCTAAACTGAAATGGAATTCCTAGACATCTCGACAATGGGCGTCGCTTATCAATATGTTTCCAAGATTGAGCAAAAAATTAAGCAGAAGAACAAGTGAGAGTTTGGGCCTTCAAATCTGTAGCAGAAGGAACGAAAGGGTAACCATGCCTCACAGAACAAAGGATAGAGTAAGGACAACTAACCCCGGGACAACCAGTCCAAGCCACAAGAAAAGAATGGTAACAGGAAGACAAAGAAGGACACCAGTAAATGGTGCAAGTTCCATAAGATCCCCTAGCACAAAACTAATGAATGTCACTCAAAGAAGTCATTGGTGACCGAGATCAAAGATTCAGATTCATATCCCAATTCTGACTCTAATTCAGAACCTAATGATGCAGCCGCAAATAGGGGGAAGTGGATCATTGATGCAGAACCCAACATCACCATCACTACCACAAAGATCCATCCCGATGATCTAGAGGAGCCGAAAAAAGGGGAGCTCATCTTCCACTTGTAGATGTGGATAAAGGGAACACCACTACATTTCATTGTTGATAGTGGAAGCCAAAAGAACCTGATTTAAATAGAGTTCGTCAAATGGTTGAAGTTTCCAACAACACCACACTTGCAAACCTACAACCCTACAACATTGGGTAGATCAACAAGGGACGAGACATCCATGCCAATCAACAATGTTTCCTACCCTATGGCATCAAGCCCTTAAAATATGAGGTAATGTGCGATGTTTCCCCACTTGAAGTTTGTGATGTTCTTTTAGGACAACCATATATGTGGAAGCATCATGTTGTGTATGAATCTATACCTTGTAGTGTCATTATTACTTTGGGAAAATAACTCTATAAGATAACTGAGGTAGTTCCCACTACTATAGTGTCTCTCATCACAGCTAAGCAATGTAGGAAGGTAATCTCCTAGACTGGGAAATTTGTCCTCTTCATGATTCACTATGAAGGTGAACAAAATATCAAAACAACATCCATGGCCTCTACATAGCGTCTCTCTAAATAACAGAAGCAGGTGGAAAAGATCGTGGAAGCACACAAAGACATCTTCACCACACTTGTCGGAGTGCCATTACAATTTTAGGTCAAGCACTCAATTGATTTGGTACCCGGGGTGCCTCTACCTAATGGGGCAATATATAGGCATTCCCTCATGGAAAACGAAGAAATCAAGTGACAAATTCAAGAATTAATCCAAAAGTGGAACATCTGATCAATCTCCTCACCTTGCGAGTGCCCAATTGTGTTGGTGCAGGAAAAAGATGGGACTTGGCAACTATGTATTGATTACAAAGCTCTAAAAAAAATCATAGCTTAGAATCGGTATCCCATTCCTCATATTGATGACCTTCTTGAACAACTCAAGGGATACAATTATTTTAATAAGATTGATATAAAGTTTGGCTATCATCAGGTACCAATTGAGCCGACCGATGTTTGGAAGACTACCTTCAAATATTGGGAAGGACTATTCGAGTGGTTAGTCATTCCTTTTGGCTTGACTACTGCTTCAGTGAATTTCATGAGGATGATGGATGATATTCTCTATCCATTCACCAATTATTTTGCGGTCGTATATATAGATTACATCCTTATCTACAACAGAACATGGGAAGAACATTTGCAACATATTTAATAGGTCCTCCACACCTTATAACTACACAAGTTATACCCCATTCTAAATAAGTGCTCATTTGGCCTAGAGAGAATTTAGTATTTGGGATACATCGTGGATGAACATGGTGTGCATGTGGATCTGACCAAGATACAATCCATCCGCGACTGGTTGATCTCGATGACTCTTAGAAAGCTTTGTAGCTTCTTAGGCCTTACCAACTTCTATCACAAATTTGTGTTGGTATTCTTTGATATTGCTTGGACCCTTGTCCAAGTGACCAAAGGCGGATATAAGGCCAAGTTTGTTTGGGCCAAGTCACAATAGAAATCATTTGAGGTGCTAAAGCAATGCTTATGTTCAACACTCGTCCTTACCTTACCGGATTTACAACATCCCTTTGAAATTGAGACATATGCTTGGACTATGTTATTGGTGCATTCCTCACTCAACATGGCCATCCAATAGCATATCACAGTGAGACGCTCTCAGGTGTAGTCCATAAATCCCCACCTATGACAAGGAAATATATTCCATTCTCCAATATTGCTACCAATGGAAGAATTACATTCTCGGCAAAGAGACGGTCATCGACACTGATCACAAGCCCCTACAGTTCATGCAAACGCAATGGAAGTTAAAAAATGACTTCTACCAAAAGTGATCCACATAATTGCAGCAATTCCACCTGAACATCAAGTAGAAGAATGGAAACACCAATCAAGCCATTGATTGCCTCAGTTGACCTCCAGTGGTAGCCTTGAACACCATGCTCAACTTGTGGCCATGAGACTTCTGGGTGGTCTCAAATATATGACAATGATCCTCAGTTTTATTTCACCTATCAAGCATTATGTGTAGGCACACCAGTGGTAGATGTTCATCTCTAGGAAGGACTGTTATGCCACTTGAGCCATCTTTGTGTTACTTCAACTGAGCATGCGAAGTTGATTTGGAAAGCGCATTACACATAGGTAGCAGAGTACTTTGTCATAGATAAAACCATAGTGGTATTGCAGAAGTATTTTTACTAGTTGAAGCTTTGACAAGACGCCAGTAGGTATATCAGATCATGTGTTGCTTGTGCCATCGTGAAACCTGCCATTAAAATGCAAGGGTTGCACACCCCTTTGATTACTCCCAATGGGCCTTGGGAGTCTGTTACACCTAAAATATTCCCATCATGAGATTCAGTGTATACACCCCTGGAGTTACCTTGACT
Source organism: Larix kaempferi (assembly GCA_027924585.1). Classification (NCBI taxonomy): domain Eukaryota; kingdom Viridiplantae; phylum Streptophyta; class Pinopsida; order Pinales; family Pinaceae; genus Larix; species Larix kaempferi. Next base: position 9,066,869 of record BSBM01000535.1, on the reverse strand, counting down.
GAGTGATTGACCTGGAAGGATTTGTACCCATTTGTACTAGGTTTTGAGAGGTCGTCATAGGTTGCACTCATGTAGCATGCGACGTCGCATCTTGCTCTATTGCAGGGTGCACCGATGTCAGTTAATAGACAAAAATAACCCTTTGAGCCCCTTCTCGAAGCTTGCTGACTTGGACCCTATCCCTAACCTCCTAGGAGAGATGGCACTCGATTCCTAACACCTTGGAAGGATCCCTTAAGCCTCTCATATCATATCTCAACCTATCTTATCCATACTCTATCCACTTAGTCCTATTTAAATGAAGCTCACTCCCATCCCAAGGGGAGGAAGTCTATGGTACACTTATGCTGGTGAAATCAAGCCCAATAGATCTAACACTCTAGCTTGGGGAACATCCACTTCTCTCTAGGAGCTTTGGCATGGCTTGTCAGAAGGAGCTTGCAGTGTTAAGGCAATGGTTGTAATCCTCTTTTCTATTGTACTTCTCCACTTTTCAATACAGTTAATATAATTGCTTTCCATAAATGTTGTCTCCTTGATGATGTTTAGAGTTTTCCTCCTTAACTGTTAGCTTAGATCTATCATATGAGATATATGCTTTCACTTCTTGTGGTCTGTTATATGTTCAACATGGTTTAGCTACCTGCGATTTGGCAGCGCTGAAGCATTGGATTAACGAAGGAGAAAGGGCTCTACAAATCTAAGGTAAACGATCTACTCTTTCATTTGTATTTCTATGTGATCTAGGAAAGTATTTTTATATTCTGTCTTATTTGTTCTAGAATTACGTTAAGCTAAGGAGATCAGGCCTTGAGTCCACTCTCGGTAGATTGTCCATGAAACAAAACTGGTGACCATACTAGGGAGTTACATCTTGTTCTGTAGTTGTCAATCTAAGAGTCATTTTCAATTGATTGCTTGACATAAGCCTTTTGTTTGTCATTTGCTTCTTGAGTTGGTTTCACTATCAGATCTTCATCTTGAAGACTCTGATCCGCTTCCTCTGAGTTTATACTACTCATTTCCAAAACATTTAATAGTTCATTGCTTGGAGATTTGATTCATTTTTGAACTTAGATCTCTCCTGTCGCACCTGGTTAGTGAAAACAGAGCAACACTGTGTCATTTCTGGTCTCTGTTCTTTGTCTGTTAGCCACTTGTCGTAGTCCTTTCATTGGTATACTGCGACACCGTCGCACTCCCCACATTGGTGAACTGCGACGTCGCACTGTGTACAAGCACATAGTGCGTCGATTTGTCGAATTTGGCATGCAGGCATCCCCTCTCCATTTGTTAATCTGAGCTTTGGTTTGCTGTATGAGCTCCCTCTGTGCTGCAAGATCCATCCAGAGATCCCATCTTTGGTTTGTGTGTTGAGTGTTTGGTTTTGTTTGGATTAATTTTGGGTTCCGTCTTGGACAAGTCTGAGAACCGGTAGTGGTGGATACTCTTGTCCCCTCCACCTTCATCCGCTCACCCTTGCATTCCCTCCTCTCCTTAACTGATCTGGTTACTGCATTAGATCACCTCCCAGACCTCATTCACATTATTTTTTGAGCTTTGCTTGCTACTGTCTGATTTTGAATCTTGTGGTCTTTCAGCCTGATTGAGTGCTTGTCTTCTCTTGAGTTTTCTGACTGTACTGAGTGTTGCAAGTAGTATTTTCTTTTCAGTCATTCACATCTGAAAGCGTAGTTGTTATCAAGTTAATCTTTTGAAGCATCCATTGAAAAGTTAAAAGTGCTTCTTTCCCATCATTTCTCAAGCATTGTTGAAGAAAATTGTCCATGCATTGGAATGTTTTGCTTATGCATTTTTTGGAAAAATTGAATGAATGTGTGATCGCTTGTGTTTTTCTTGAATTATGAGTTTCTCATTTTCTCGAAAAATCCAAAGTATACTTCAGTTTTTGCAAAATTAGTTCCATGCTAAGGAAAGATAGATGCATTTTTAATTCTTATTGCTTTTAGGCCATTGAAAGTGAAATTGAAAAGCTTGCATACTCCATCTTAGAATTCTCTCTTTTCATTAGCTAGTGTCATTTTGCTTTGAAAAGAAAAAGAAAGGAAAAACATGTCTTGATTTGGATTAGTAGTGTTGTGATTTTTATGTTTTCGCACAAAAATGAAAAGAATGCTTTTATAGTCAAAATTGTTTGAATTGGGAATTATTGCATTGGGTTGTTTTGGCAATCTCTTTGGAAAGAAAAATCTTTCTCCTTCCCATAGTTAGAGTTCATTAAAAGAAAAGAATATTTCGTGCATGTAGCTAGGCCTTGCATTATTTTTTCGATTATCTACTCATCTCATGCATTCACCTAATCGTCCAGATAAAATTAACGGTAGAACTAGGTAAATTTTTTAGCAACTTGTGTGTAAGTTAGAGACGTGTTTTGGCGTTGTTAAGCGTGGCAATTGTCGTTATTCGCCAACACTATATCCCGGGGGTATTGTAGTCTTCTACATACTTATCGGTATATTGAGCTCCTTCACGTACCCACCAAGTACCATAGTACGTATCTGGCATATATCGAAGGGTGTATCACGTACTCGGTAGTATATCGGAAGGTCTCTTGCCGAACGGTTGTGCATTAGACAACACCACTACGGATTTGAGCTCCCACGTACCTTGCGTATATCGAGAGACACCACTAGGATTCCTGAAACCAACTGAGTTAACCATTTGGTCGTCTTGGCAAATAAATACACCGAGAACAACACTCGGGGAGATTAGCATGCACGTACTGTCTAGGTAATCGGGTATGCAGGCAAGGGTATGGTCCCAATCCTCCTTGTCGCGTCATATTGTTGGACCTTGTAGTATATAGCAGTTTGTGATGCCTTGAGAATCCCGTGAGGTTCTAGACTTTGAATCCACTCTGTCACATAAGTCTGCTTGTTGCCTTAGTTTGAGTAGTTTTTTCTGGACTGCTTTTCTTTTGTAGCATACCCTTAGGAGAAACGTTGTTTCAGCCACCTTGGCTGATTTTCCTGACGCTTTGGAGGATTTTCCCTGGAGAAGGTACCGTAGGATCTTAAACTTATCACCCGAATATCCCCTTAACCCGGAGGTTATTTCGAGGGTAAGAATGGATTAGCGTAACACGATTGTAGTTACTAAAGTTGAGAACCCCACTTTGAATGTTGGAGGAATTTTGTTTCCCTCAACTCCACTAGATTCATCCACCTCCAACCCCCCATAGGGTGAAGAGGTGGACACTTCTACTTCACAAGAAACTACCCACCCAGCGACAACGCCGGGAGATCCTAGTTCATTGGAATGGTTGAATTCTCACCAGGACGACCCTGCAGTAGCTGCTGGTCCAGTTGCAATCTATTGGACATCATCTCCAGGCCACCCAATGGCTCATTTTTCCATCACATCCCCACCCAACTGGACTACTCCAGAACCCTCTATACCCTTCTATAGGCTCGACCTCACCGAGATTTTCGGCCCACTTCACGATCGCTTGGCACAATTACGTACCAAGGGTGATGATCTTCGAAGACAAAGTCTCGAGCAATGACCTGGGTATAGAGACATCCCAGTTCATCCGATATCTTTTGGTTCACCCGAACCATCCCTCCACAACCTGACCATTAATGAGACTGGTCAACCCTCGCAAGAGTCCAGTCCTGCACTTCAAGTGAACCAACTGGTTGAAGGACAACAATCCAACATACCTGTCACTACCACAGTTACTTTACCAGTTCCTCCCCCACCTCAAAATTCGAGGGGAGGATACTCCATTCCCCCAGATTATCTCATTGGTAACGTTACTACTACGGTAGCTAATCAACAACCTATGTTGGTTGAACCTTTGTATAGTGGTCAGCCTATTATGGCTGGGGGGGCAAACCTCGTTTCCTAACCAGAACGTAGGTGGTGGAATCCCCAACGGACCTCCCATTGGACCTTCCCAACTAGCTGGACCATCCACCATGGGATTATCTCATGTTGGGGGGCCATCCAATGTAACTCAACCCTCATGGAGTCAAGCGTATCTAGGTTTCGTTAACCCTGCGCTAGGTCAATATAATCCCGGAAACGCACCATACGGGATACCCTATCCCAGAAACCCATACACTCTATGGGGGAAACAACCCGTTTTACAACATGGACCCCAACCAACTATCCCTCAAGCACCACCACCCCCGATCGTTCCACCCCCACCTCCTGTCGGAGGCGGTGACCCCCCACCCAACTTTGGAGGAGGCATACCTCTCCCTTTTAGCGGAGGTCCAACTCATTTTACCAACAACGGCCCCCACCCTTCCGGTGATGGCGGGAATGGTCCACCAACCCCCCAGGCAGAGGCGGCGGAGGACCACCCTATTATGGTGGGGGAGGAAATTTCCCTTCGGGCGGTGGAGGTGGTCCACCACTCCCTCTAGGTGGAGGTGGTGGCGGATCTAATTATTATGGTGGCAGTGGTGGTGGTGGAGACCCTCATCCTTCCGACGGCGGAGGTGGTGGGTGGCCCCATCCTTCTGGTGGTGAAGGTGGTCCACCACCCCCTCCAGGCGGAGGTGGTAGCGGGCCACCTTATTATGGTTATGGACCCCCACCTCCCACCGGCGGTGGCGGCGGACCTCCACCTCCTCCCAGTGGTGGTGGTGGAACTCCACCTTATGGGAATGGACCACCTTATGGTGGCGGACCCCCTTACGGTCTAGGTGACACACCCCCCTATGGTCAGTTTCCTCCATGGTCACCCTTTAACTGGTTAATACGAGGTCATACCGGTCCTTACATGCCTTATCAGTACTACCAGTACCCGCAGCCTAATCAACAACTGCCCTTTTTTGCTACTTTGGACATACCTGATCTATCTCGACTGATGAACAACCCCATCTACCACGGAACTAACTGGCCACCGATTCCGGTGAAACTTCCATCGGATATCCCTAAGTTTGATGGCAAACCGGATGAGGATCCTAAACACCATGTGATGACATACCATTTATGGTGTTCATCCAACTCTCTGATGGACGAATTGATCCGTCTTAGATTATTCCAACGGACTCTCACTGGTTCGGCTGCCAAGTGGTATATCGAATTACCACCTCATTCTTTTCATGATTTCGGTTCTCTTGCTATGAACTTTTTTACTCATTTCCAACTGCCTATACAGTACGAAACTGGTACGGACCTGTTGATGCCCCGAAAATCACAGCAAGGCATTCTCCCCAGTAAGCAAGCCCAATTAGATCGTTCACCGTTTGGTGTGGGGAATCCATCCGGTTAACGGTTTCGGCTACCGTAAGATTTAAAGATTCTTGATCTTTGCACCGGTCGCGACCCGATCCACCGTTTATGTATTTTATTTTAAAGATGAAATGCAAGTGCCCTAAGCTAAATGCAGGTAGCTAATCTAAATTAATCTAAAACTATATAAGCAAATTTAACCTATCCTTGCAAGGAGCAAACTGTAGAGATGAGTAATAAACTGCAAGAAACACCTAAAGATCACACAGATAGCCATTTAATCATAAAGATGTGCCTACATCAAAATATGACAGACATTGAAGATAGCTTCAAATTACTGAATACATTCCATTACTCATTTAAGAGAGACATCATTGTACAGGAAAATAGAAATATCATTCATCACACAGAAATAATTCATAATAGTAAAGAAAGATCTCACAGTAGTATACGAATGCTACAGGAATAGTCCAACAAACATTCAGCACACATTTCCAGGAAAAAAACGTCCTCTCCAGGCTTCCATTAGGAAAAATCCAGTTTCTTGGAGCAAGTAGCAAAGTAGTTCACGTACAAGGAAGAAAATTTCTTTCACCTGCAAAAAGACCTTATTCTCTCTTCCGTTCATCTGTTTATAGATTTAGAAATTTCTCCTTGAGCTGACAGGTGTACCATAAACTATAGAACCTTCTAATTTGTCCTTAGTGCACAACTACAGATTCGTAAAAAGCCTTCCATATAAGACAAAGACAGAGCCAACTGCATTTTAAAGCAATTATACAATAAAGGAATTTCAGTTTTCCTCATATTAAGACAAATAAGAATTCTGATAGTTTATCTATTTCATTTGGCTTCTCTTTGCTGGCTTGCTGACTCATCTTCACCAACTGGCTCGCTTGTGGATGCTGGGTGCTCTACACTTTGGATATGAGTGGCCCAGTGACTGAGCTCTTGCCTTTGATGCAATCTCATGCTTGCGCAGATCTGATTTGACCTGTGCTGCTCCTGTTTCTGCTTCTTGAACAATTGCTTCCAGCAAGTAGGTATGCACAGTGGGCTGGGCAATGAATTGTTGGAGTTCATCTTGAGTTATCACCTATACCCTTTTAACATAGTCCAATTCTTGGTCCAACTTGCCTTGCAACTCATCCAACCGATGTTCTCACCCTGGGAATTCATAGATAGTTTCACAGCTTTCCTCCTTGCAGACCCCCTATGCATGACAATCCTACGGTAAGCAGAGCAGTACAAATAAGGAGTATGCAGAAATTAGCAAAAATTGCAAAGCTTCCTACAGATTTGTAAAAGAAATCATGACAGAGTTGGCTTTGACTTTCAAGCATTAGAAAAACAGTTATGATAAAATTAAGAATATGCCAATGACTTCAGAACATGGGAGGCTGTTTTAACAAAATAATCAACTAATTCATAGTTACAGCTACCACTTCACAGTTGAAAATCATGAGAAACACTAGATGCAAATGCTAACAAGCTATACAAGCCCTATGTGGTTTCATATATCAGACGAATGGTGGTTAGGATCAGGGTTGGCGTATTGAATGAGCATGGGGCTCGAGACCTTCCGCAATTAAAATGACACATGGCCCTATTGATGGCCCAACCAACTCCGTGGGCACACACAAACCACAAAAGATCTTCACACCAAGCGGCGAGCGCAAGGTTAAACTCTGTGCTAAGGCAGCGACCGTAACTTTAAGTCCTGCACGAAAGCGACGATTGCAAGATTAAGCTCTGTGATGATAGCGCTGTGCCAAAATTAGAATTCGAGGCAAGATGAGGCGCGGATATGGAAGCGGGAGCTATATGGATAAGCCCTGCGCCTTTGGCGCAAATTTTAGTCACAAAACATGCGCTAACGGGAACTGCGCCAACGAGCCATAAAGAAAAGACTTAATAGATTTTGTGTCGGCGCTAGTCTAAGGATAGGTCTGGCAGTCAAGATATGGTTATAGATCGCGCCAAGCAGCGTGCGCTAACGGCGACCGATTTACATTTAAAAAATGCGCACCGAATGGTAAAAGGTCTAATATTTGAAAAAGGGGTCGACCGACTTATACCCAACACATGCGCGAAGCAGAAGACTTATGGTTAAAAAATGCGCGAAGCGGAAGACTTATAGTTAGGGACTGCGCCAAAGGGCGGCAGAGTTATAGTCAACATTTGCGCCAAGCGGAACATTTATGATTAGCAACTGCGCTAAAGGGCGGCCAACTTATGCTTAAAAAATGTGCCAAGCGGAAGATTTAAGGTTAAAAATTGCACCGAAGAGAAAAAGTAACTTTGCCTTAGAGAAAATAATAGAGAAATTTTTTGGAAAGCAAGTGTTGAAATTTTGCCAAGCTAAAGAGAAAAATTAAGTGTGAAAGACAAGAAAAACACTTGTTACAAAATGTGTAGAAGGAGGGGCCCCAAATATCTCCAAAATTTTGGGGAAGGATGTTGTAGCAACAACAATTGGCGAATCGCTGGCGAACACAGATCTCTGAAAAACTCTCTCTCATCCATAGGAAATTTTAAAAGCTGCTCACCTTATGTGCAACAGTCGGCTTGAGCGTTCGAAATTCGGCAAAGGAAGTGACCACTTTATCCGTTGGTCATTGGGAAAGGGGAGCTTTGATAAAGACATCCTTAAAACTCTCCAAGGGCCAAAATATGGGGTTCATTTTTAGAAGATCCATCTTTCAGACGACCACTGTCATCGGACTCCACAAGATTGTAACAACATCTCATAGACAATATTCTCTTGTTCCTCATTCCCATGCCGCTTTCATCCTTTTGGATGTTCTTTAATTAGCGACTTTTGTCGTGTGAGTATTCCAAAAACATTTCTTCAAGACTTAGCCATTTGCCTGAGTTCTTCAATCCATTGATGTTCTTTTTTGTGAGTAGGATATTTTCTTGGTTTCTCGTGCTCACAGACGGAGAAGAACTCTGCTGGGAATTTTGGTGTGGCTGCTTAAATTAAAATTCTTTATTGTTCTCAACCATGCTTTAATGGAGGCGAGATTTTTTGGAAAACAGACTCTTGATTATAAGCTCTTTGGGCTTTAGATTTGCAACATGGAGTCATTTTAATACCCTATGCCTTCGAGATGTGCTTCCTTTCTGTGGGTCTAACTACAACGATATTCTTGAGACACTTATAAATGTGAGGGTGGATGGAGCCCGAAGATAGTGATAAAGATAATCATGAATTTCTTCTATTAAACAGGGGTTAATGCGACCAACAGAACATGATCTCTTCATTATGGAAAACGATCAACAAAAGCCAAAATGCATAGATAAACTTTCTTTTGAGGGTACATTTCCAGCTTCATGAGTGGTGAGATTTCTTGAGAGATCTATCTTCACAAAAGGCCCAATTGTAGGGCTAGCGGGAAAAAACTATACAAAGGAAAGGGGGAAGGGAAAACTCAAAAAATAAAAAAAAGAGAGCAACTTGGCTGAAACAAACAGAAATCAAGAGACTAAAGTAAAAATTAAAAGGAAAAGAACAAAGCCTTTATTTATGTACAAAGGTTCTCTTAGAGACCTTAAGCAAAATACTGTTTCAAAGCCAGGCCATTAAAGGAAAGATTTATCCTAGAAAATAAGAAAGTTCAGACAAAGTAAATGGTACTGACAAACCTAACTACAAAACAAAGCATAACAAAGATCAGCAAGGAAAGCAAAGGAAAAAGAAACCTTTCATTTATGTACAAAAAACCTCAATGAGACTATGCAAAGTATTGTTTCAAGGCGAGGCTGTTGAGGGGAAGGGTTACTTCCTCTCCCTAGAGGTCTGTTAGCTTGTAAGTGGATGGGCCGAGCTTTGCAGAAATTTGGTAAGGGCCTACCCATAAGTGTTGGAATTTCGTGTGCATTCCCTTGCCTTCATGAGGATGGTCCCATTTCAGAACTAAATCTCCTACTTCAAAACTTCTTTTACCAGAATTCCTTTTATCGAACCATCTTTTGACTATATCTTGGTGTTGGTGGAATTGGTTCTTGGATTTTTGCCGGGCTTCTTCAATTTGAAGCAAGGTGTCAATCCTGGATTGTAAAACCTGACTACCAGACCCTCGAGAGGCTTGGGACAACTGCAAGGATGGAAGTAAGATGTTGGGAGGGAGGATGGCTTCCTTGCCATAGACAAGTGTGTAAGGGGAAACCCCTAATGCATTCTTTGGAGTCACCCTATCTACCCATAAGGAGTTTGGGAGCACTATATGCCAGCTTCACTGATTTTAAATCATAGTATTCTTGAGAATTAAGATGAGGTTCTTGTTTGAAGATTCAGCTAGTTCATTTCCATGGGGGTAGTGATTGGCTGAATAATGCAATTTAATTCCCCTTTCATAAACAAATTCATTTATTTTAAAAGACGAGAAATAAGTGGCATTATCAAACACTAGGGAAATTGGAACCCCAAACTTGGTTATGATGTTCTCTTTCAAGAAACTAATGACTGCATCTTCATTGATCTTACACAATGGGGTAGCCTCCGTCCATCTAGTGAAATAGTCTGTGGCTGTCAGGATGTATCGATGTTGCAGAGAAGAATTTGGTTTTATCTCTCTTGACTTCTTTCTTAAGGGAACTAGGTTAGCAACCCACTCGGAATGCAGGACCTTAAAGATTATCTTAGCATCGAGTAACTTCTTCAATTCCTTTTGAATCAGAGGTTCGAGGGTAGGGTGCATCCTCCTCAATTGCTGCTGAAATGGTTTGACACCTGCTTTCATTGGTATGATATGCTGAATAATGCGGGTGTCATATGTTTTCAAATCTTCACAAGTCCATGCAAAAACATCCTTATATTGTCGAAAAATGTTGATGAACTTATCTCTTTCTCCCGGTGAACAACATTTACCAAGGTTAACAAATTTTGGTTCAGCTTCGGTGCCCAAATTTACAATTCATGCTGCATAGATGAGCTATTGGTCTTGGTATTTGCTCGCCTTTTGAATTTGCTCTGTAGATCGAACAACATTTCAAGTGACCTCACCCCTTTGGGGATGAAATTTCCTTTAGCCTCATCTTTCTTTTGTAAAACAGCATCATGCTCTTCTTCATCTATCACAGCTTCTTGGAACATGTCTTCATTTGTTAGAAAACTGATAATCTATTTGTCATCATCGAACACCCTGAAATTTGTTATATTATCTAGAACGGAAGGCCTGAAAACCAATTCAATAGAACACTTATTATTAGTCGGCACCAATCTGGAAGCGAAAGTTGCTAATAAATCAGCCGCAACATTTTGCAGTCTAGGAACAGATTTTATATTGAAAGCATCAAAATGCGTAATTAAATCCCATACCTCAGCCTGATAACCTTTCAAATGAGGTGAAAGACAGTGAATGGTATCTCTTACCTATCTTACAACTATTTCTGATTCACCAAAAACTTTCAGGTACTTAACATTCAAACCGATGGCTTTCTTCAATCCGTGGACTAAAGCTTCATATTCAGCAGTGTTATTAGTACACTCAAATTCTAATCTATAGGACAAGAAGTACTTATTACTTTCGGGATCCACTAGAATACAACTAGCTCCGGATCCTTCCAGAGTCTTGGAACCATCAAAGTATAAAGTCCATAAAACATTGTTTGATTTAACTAAGTTAGTATCTCTTTGATCTAAGTCAATGACTAAGCTAACTATGTTACAATCGATATCATCAGTCCGAGAAAAATGAAGGAGATTGGACTGTTTATCTGATTCATGGCTAATAATTCCAGATTGATAATTACCTGGATCAATTTCTAAGAAATAATTCCCCAAAACCGAAGATGAGAAGGATACAGCTTAGTTCTTCCCTTTTAGCTGAGTTACATTTTGTTTCATGTGTGGTTCTATTGTTGCAGCAACATCCCCCCCAAATTTTTTTGTAGACATTGGGGCCCCTCCTTTTCTTTTCCTAGAAAGTTCGCTTAGGAGTTAAGTCTTCTCTGGAAACGTTTTATGTACTAAGTTTTTGTTTCAATGAGAAACCTTTTTGAGTTGCATTTTTTCTTCCAAGTCCAAACTCAAGTTTTTCTCCCGAAATGGCGGAAGCACTTAGAATTTTTTGATTTTCGGGAGAACTCAAGACGTTCACCCGCAACGGTGGAAGCATTCATGAAGTTTCCCCACAACAGGCGCCTCCTTACCAAGTCCTTCGACTGTTCACTTTTTTAGAAAAAACTTACCAAGTTCATCCGATATTGCAGAAGAACTCGTCGAGTCATCCCGCAACGACGGACCAAATCAAGAACTTTCACCGCGAGGGACTATGGCCTTGTCAATTTCGGAAGAACTCGTTGAGTCTTTCCGCAACAGTGGATCAACTCAAGAACTTTCGCCGCGACGGACTATGGACTTGTCATCTTCGGAAGAACTCATCGAGTCTTCCCGCAATGGTGGATCAACTCTCATTCCTTTTCCGCGATGAACAGATGCCGCGTTCAAACACCAAGTCTCCCACGCTTTGGAAGAAACTCACAAGTTCTTTCCGCAACGGTGGACGAAACTCACCTTTTCCCTTTGATTTTGACAGTTATGCTTAAATGCCAAATGTGTTGAAATGACCCCACCGTACGCATGGTTAAATTCGTTTTAAATTCGTCACCTACCCATTAAATGCCCACACGTATCAATCTGAATATAAGGGTAGTAGGGGTTCTCCACTCCCATTGGTAGAATCTGTTTGTTTTGGAGAACGCCGTTTGGACACTGTGCGAACCGCTCCATCTCATCTTGTCCACTGCCTTGTCGACTTCTGTGAAATCATCGTCTCTTTGCCGGGTAGGTGGTTCCACCATTATTTTACTCCACTGTTTGCATCAAATATTTCTCGGGATAAATATTGTTGTTTAAATTGCTTGGCTCATGAACGTTCTTCATTTATTCGGTTGTTTACAAACATAGGCTCTACGGCCATTGGCCCTCATGCGCATTCCTAGTCCTGCAAACCAGCAAGTCTCAATCCTCTTTGATAGCACTATCCATAACTTCAGTCATACGCCTGCTCATTTTTTTTAAAAACCGGCCTCACCTTCCCTGGAACGTTTAGTTTCACAACTATAATGAGGGTCCGTTTAACTAATTTTCCGTATCTCCTTCCCCAGTTTACAGCAGCGTCATTTCATTATTGTTAAATATTATCATGATAGTTCAAAATACTTCAGTATATTGCTCTATTTCTACATAATGTTTTGCAATCTTATGTTCATTCACGTATGGTTGCTTGATAGAGATAAGCTACAATTCCAAAAGGTAGCAGAAAGAAATCTAAAATGATGGAACCAAAGCCAGTAGAGCCAAGGACTGAAACTCTCTTTCAAGACACTAAGTGCACCACAGGCGTCCCTCCCGAGGTCCGGTGGGGAGATATTTACCGGATGATCAGAGACCAAGATATCCCAGAGGTACTCTTAGAAGAAGAACAAATCTACCTAAACATCATGACCTCTGGCATATCTAGGGCTTCTACTCACCCTGAGCTATTCCCTTGCTCAGAAGTAATCGAGTGGATATTGGAACATGCCAACCCAGAAACAAGAGTGTTGCAGGAAAGCAAGGGAGAGGCATTCGCTTCGTTCCATCCAGCTTATATTGTAGCAACGTACAAGTTCTCACGTCCCCAGCAGGCATTGAACGATGCATGGTTGGGACAGATGAATAATTTTGAAATGGCTAAAAAGCTGTTAATCACGGGAAAACAGCTAAGGAAGAGGGACAATGATGAGTATGACGTTTAGAGCCTGAGACCTCCTTTTAGGTTGATTGCCCTTATGTTAAGCAAAATTTTCAGCATGCCTGATGGAATTGTATATAGGATACAATGGCCCCCCATAATCCACTACATAGCATTTAAGGGAACTATTTTTGATTGGGCTACTATCCTCTCAGATAGTTTGGCATCCACTGTGGCCATAGCTAAAGAAGGTTTGGCCCTAAAGAAGTCAGAGTTTTAAATGTCTTCATACCTCATTGATTGCATCTTGGCAAAGCTCCCTTTCCCCAGGTTAGGTTTCTCATGGGATCAGTCCAACACCCCGGTATACACTGCTTATAAAATACTCTGGGCTCAAAATTACAGAATGCACTATAAGCTCATATGTGAAGAATTCATTATGCCTCTGTATGAGCAGATGTTCAATGAAGAACCCAATTGCTTGTCAGAAAATGCCATGGAAGTCATGGAAAATTATGAAGATTTCTACTTCTCGGAAGAGGGTACCTATATCAGAATGTTCGGAGGTACTAAGCCACCATACATCTTGCCAAGATACACCATTGATTACATAGTCCTGAAAGAAGCAGTCAGACAAATTTTCCTTGATGGAGTGGGAGGAGTTCTTAATAAGCAACATAAGGCTTCCTTCCCTCCTTTTCCTTTCTGTATGGGATCCTATAAGTTCTTAGGGGTTGCAGCAATCGAAGAGTTCATTCAAGAGTTAAGAGGTTTCCACTTTGGAGAGGCACTCTTTCATAGAAATGACCGACGGAACAAAGTTGCAGAGCATTGCAAGGAGTTGTATGCTCATTTTGAGTATGCCCATTACTATGATGCCGAAGAAGAAGTGTTTAGAGGAATCAGTAATATGACTGAATTATAGATTTGTCGTCACAGGGGTGGAGCTAGCTCTAGCTTTGCCACAGCCCGAGAAGCCAACCTGCAGAAAGAAAGGGAAGTGGCTGAGGTCCTGACCCGTGAAGAGCAAAGGTTGAAAGAGGAGGCAGAGAGATTCCAGAAAATTGCTGCCGATAAGTTGCAAAGGGAGCAGGAAGAGGCTCTTAAGCTTGAAGAAGCTAGGTTGCAACAAGCTACCAGGGATCAAGAAGAGAGAGAGATGATTGAGAAAGAGAAAATGCTGAAGAATCAAGGAGGCTTAAAGCTAAAGAAGAGAGAAGGCTTAAAGCTGAAGAAAGAAAAATGCCGAAGAAGAGAGAAGGCTTAAAGCTGAAGAAGAGAAAAATGTTGAAGAAGAAAGAAGGCTTAAAGCCGAAAAAGAGGTTAAGGCCAACCAAGATACACAAGCGGGTGGTTCTAACACCCAGGATATGGAAATAGACTCATCTCAAGTGGTACAGACCCCACCCACGGAGGCAGACATCCATATAAGAGATCTCCCAATCATCCCTTTCACCCCATCCGAAGATCATACTGTGTCCCGATGGGATAAATTTGTATATTATAAGAAGAGAAAGTATGTGGTCCTGAAGTCAGAAATGAGGTTAAAGAGACCTTTCCATTCAGATATTGTCACCCAGCGAGAAACCATGGTTATGCAAAATACAAATAAGGCTCTCGTGGCCATGGCATCGGTCGTCGTGGCAGCAGCAAAAGAAACCGAGGACAATGTGATCGACATAGTTAAAGATTTCGAGTCAACAAAGAGAAGAGCTCGTATGCTGCAACATACTGTGGCTAATGAGCAAGCCTACAGGGACCGTGTGGTGAACAAATATAATCGCCTGTCTGCTGATGATAAAGAGTTGTCGGATAAGTATCGACACCTGGAAGAAGAAAAGGAGCACCTGGCAATCCAGATGATGGTACTAGAGGTAGAAAAGAATGATTCTGAAGCTAGAGTTGTTCAGTTGGAAGAAGATAAACAGTCAATGGTTGAGCAGCTAGAGCAAGCATAAAGCAGAGCGATGGATATGTCTCCTTTTCACGAGCAATCATGTGACATCTTGAGACAAATGCATGCCAAGCAAGAACTGATTACTGAGGAGGTTTGCAAACTCAAGACCATGCCAGATAGGATGAAGGAAGTTAATGCAGAAGCCGTTAGGCTTAAAGGCAAGTACACTCGGGTAAAAGCAAACATTTTGAGCCAGATGGAGTGGAGAGAAGGGAAGACAGATTTCCCTAAACATCTCCCGTTCAAATCTGTGGACAGTTTTAAGGAAGATGTAGCTCTCATGGAGTTTTGCAGGAATTATGGCACCAAGCTAATGGCTAAGATCCAGGGAACGATGGGGAAAGGTAATAGCATTTATCAAAAGATTCATGAAGTGCATGAAAAGTTCAAGATTGTTTTTCCTCAGACCCTAGATGAATTTCCAAGCAAAGAGCAACGCCTGTCAGATTTAAAGGACGAGCTGGGCGTTCAAATGGAATATGTAAAGAAAATTGATGTGTTGGCCACCAATGATCTTCATCACTACATTGGGCTATCATCAGTACACAATCATATGCTCAAGGGGATCCACCAGACAGCAATAGCAAAAATTCAGAGTATTGAAGCAGAACTTGGTAAGCATGTGACTTCACAGAAGATCCTACTCCCCTCACCAACAAATATGGTTATAAGAGACACTGGTGTATGGTTTAGTTATATAGCAGAGGAAGAGAAGAAGGCAGCAGCAGCAGTAGTATCCAGCACAGGCACATCATCACCAGTAGAGGTGCCACCCCAAGGATAGCTGCACTAGCCATGATGCGTTGTTTTGTTTTTGTTTATTTCTCTTTGTCCCTATGGTTAGAGCGTGGAGTCACAAGGACAGTTGTCCTTTTTCTGTTATGTAAAAGAGGCCACAAATTGTTTTATTTTTGGAAAGTCTTTAAAGACAATTGTAAAAGGCCAGGTGGTAGCCCTAGAGGCATTTTGTAAACTTATAAATAGATGAATAGTGAATAGTGTAGAGCACTTTTGGCAGGTGAACAGAAATTTCCTGTCTTGTACGTGAACTACTTCTCTGCATGTATAAGGAACTCATTTTGCCTAATGAAAGCCTAGAGAGGACATTTTTCCTGGAATTGTGTGTTTGATGCTTACTATACTACTCTTGTATCATTCACATATTACAGTGAGATCTTTCTTTGCTGCTACGAATTATTTCTATGCAATGAATGATTTTCTCTATTTTCCTGTACAATGATATCTCTCTCAAATGAGTAATGGGATGTATTGCTTTTAGATTAGAAGCTATATTTTAATATCTTTTACCTCATGTTGTAGATGCATCTGTATGATTTAATGGCTACCTGTTGATCTTTAGATGTTTTCTTTCAGCACATTACTCAGATCTACAGTTTGCTCCTTGCAAGGATAGATTATATTGATTTTAGTTTTAGATAAAGATTTGTTTCAGCTTTGTATTTAGATTAAATTAGCTTAGGGCACGTGCATTTCTTCTTTAAAATAAAATACATAAACGGTGGATCAGGCCGCAACCGGTATAATGAAGAAGAAACTTTAAATCTTACGGTAGCCGGAACCGTTAACCAGACGGATTCCCTACACCAAATGGTGAGCGATCTAATTGGGATTTCCCATCGGGGAGAATACCTTTCTGCTTGAAGCTGCGATTCTCGGGGCATCAATAGGTTCCCTCAAAATTTTAATCTGATTCAGCCTATTCTGATATGGTAACCATAAATGGGACCAATCAGTTGCAAAGTAACCATCTAGTTTTGTAGACTAGTCCCTACTCAAGATCAAACTGTAAACTTCCGGAATATCAACTACCATTATATCTATGAACTGAAACACTCTAGAATCAACGGACAATCTAATAAGCACATCTTTCATTTCCCCAATTACTTTAACAGTAGTTCTATCCAGCTGAATAATCTAGGCTAGAGATGGAATTGGCTACCCATGGATCTTTCTACAAATAGAAAGAGGCATTACATTCGAGGAAGCCCTAGAATCTACTAAACAATTATGCACGTTGTGATTGAAGATTTCAAAGGTCAACAAAAAAGGTAATGTTTGGGATTTAGATTTCCCGCCAATACTAGCTTCATTTATTTCAGGATCTTCCTGAGTGTTTGCTAACGGAGCGCTCGATTGAGATTCAAGAGCTTGTAACAACTTGTTTCGTTGTTGGGGCAAACTACACATATCGAATATTGAAACATTTGCTTTTACCTTCTTTATATCTTCAATGATGTCATATCCCATATCACATTTTTTTACAACTTTCGTTTGATTGTCTGTCTTTCTCAATGTGACTTTTGGTTTTTGGACTGTTGTGTCAATGTTTGGCTGTTTGGCAGCTGTTGGGTTGGCTTTAAGTTGAGGCAGAATGACTGTAATGTGTCTCTTAGGTATCTCTTTTGAAACTTTAGATTTGGGTGTAGTTGAGCTTGGATCTGGATCTGCAATGGGACCTTTACTGTGAGTGTTAATGTTTACAGTAGAGACTAGGCTCTCCATGGGATCATCTTCTATTAATTCAGTTAATGGTACCCAGTCCCATAATACCATGGTGGTATCCGGGGAGGGTTCCTCTACTTCAAGTGTTTGTTCCTCTGGAGGATCATCTTGATCTGGAATCTGTGAATCCAACATTTGGTTCATTACTAAACTCATAGAATTAATCCATTGTGGACAACTCTTTTCATAGTGTGGCTCTTGATGAAAGGTACAGAAGTGTTCCATTCCTATTTCATTCAGATTTAAAACAGGGGAGTTGTTCATAGGTGGATGAGGCTAGTCATTGTCTTCCCTTTTCTTGTAGAATGGTTTGAAAGGCTTCCTGAATGTACTAGTTGCCTTATCTTTTTCAAGATCTACAATTTTATTGGACAATTTCTGCATCATTTTAACTACGTTCTCCATATCCGCCAATGGCTCTTCTTTATTCCTAGTAAGCAGCAGGGGTTTTATATTAGTTGTTGGCTTTGTTTATGCATCTAAGGCGTGTTTATCAATATTGTCTTCTTCTTCTTCCACCTTCATAGCTTCTTCGAAATTTTCTACTAGGGTGGTCTTCTTAGCTCTTTTGACGAACATTGTTATGGTGCCTTCAAGTGTTGTTGTATAATATTCAACTAAAGATTCTTCTGCAGGTTTAGTTGCTTTGCTGAAATTATTCAAGAGCGTAGTGAACCTTTGGTTGAAGTCTTGAACCTTTTCTTTCTTTTCCATTCTCATGTACAATAATTCTTTCATGAGTGTAGCTACAGTTTTCTGATTCCCATACTTCTTTAAAAAACATTTCTGAAACTCTTCCCAATTTGAAATTGAGCTAGCTTGTAAGCTAAAGAACCAGGAAGAAACTTTCAGTTCAAATGTGTATGGGAAAAGCCTACAAACTACATCTTCATGATGTACATTTAAAATATTCAAAGCTAAATAAAAACTCTTAAGATGATCTTCAGTAGATATGCCTTTACCTGGGTCGTATTTGGGCAAAGCTTTCTCTGGATTTTTAGGTAGATCGTGAAATGGTCCAGCTAGATTTAATGCTCCCCTTGCTCTCCAATTAGGTACAGCCATGGCTCTATGTGAAGAATTAGGTGGATAATCGTGTGTTGAATTAAGTGGAGTGTTCTTTGGAGTAAAAAGTTCTCCAAGATTTTTTAGATCTTCAAAATCGATCTCCTTTAGAGGTTCTGTGATCTCTTCCAAAGATAAATCTACCAGTTCTTCAAAGTTCTGCACAAGAATTGAATCACGGGTGTATTGGCTTTCCCTTCTAGGAGTTCTTCTTCTAGGGAGAAAATTTATTGCGTTTAAACCACCTAATTGTCTAACATAAGCTCGTGTGTGCCTTCTTAGATCTTCTACCTCTGTAAAAGGTATAGCGTACAGTGCTTCTTGTTGTTCAGAATCAGAATTGGGGTTTTCTTGATTTATTACTTCAAGATTTGGATTATCTGAAATTACTATTTCAAGTGGGTTTCCAGTAATATTTCTGCCAATGGAGGAATCTCCTTTATCAACCATGCACTGGTGGCCCTCCTTCTAGCACCAAAAACTGTTGATTCCCCGAAAATCACAGCATCAAGCAGCAAGGGATTCTCCTCGGTAAGCAAGCCCAATTAGATCGCTCACCGTTTGGTGTGGGGAATCCGTCCGGTTAACAGTTCCGGCTACCGTAAGATTTAAAGATTCTTTATCTTTGCACCAGTCGCGGCCCGATCCACTGTTTATGTATTTTATTTTAAAGATGAAATGCAAGTGCCCTAAGCTAAATGCAGGTAGCTAATCTAAATTAATCTAAAACTGTATAAGAAAATTTAATCTATCCTTGCAAGGAGCAAATTGTAGAGATGAGTAATAAACTGCAAGAAACACCTAAAGATCACACAGATATCCATTTAATCATAAAGATGTGCCTACAGCAGAATATGACAGATATTGAAGATAGCTTCAAATTATTGAATACATTCCATTACTCATTTAAGAGAGACATCATTGTACAGGAAAATAGAAATATCATTCATCACACATAAATAATTCATAATAGTAAAGAAAGATCTCACAGTAGTATACGAATGCTACAGGAATAGTCCAACAAACATTCAACACACATTTCCAGGCAAAAAACATCCTCTCCTGGATTCCATTAGGAAAAATCCAGTTTCTTGGAGCAAGTAGCAAAGTAGTTCACGTACAAGGAAGAAAATTTCTTTCACCTGCAAAAATCCCTTATTCTCTCTTCCGTTCATCTCTTTATAGATTTACAAATTGCTCCTTGAGCTGACAGGTGTACACTAAACTCTAGAACCTTCTAATTTGTCCTTAGTGCACAACTACAGATTCGTAGAAAGCCTTCCATATAAGACAAAGATAGAGCCAGCTGTCTTTTAAATCATTTATACAATAAATGAATTTCAGTTTTCCTCATATTAACACAAATAAGAATTATGATAGTTTATCTATTTCATTTGGCTTCTCTTTGTTGGCTTGCTAACTCATCTTCACCAACTGGCTTGCTTGTGGATGCTGGGTGTTCTACACTTTGGATATGAGTGGCCCAGTGACCGAGCTCTTTCCTTTGATGCAATCTCATGCTTGCGCAGATCTGATTTGACCTACGCTGCTCCTATTTCTGCTTCTTGAACAATTGCTTCCAACAAGTAGGTATGCACAGCGGGCTGGGCAATGAACTGTTGGAGTTCATCTTGAGTTATCATCTCTACCCTTTTAACATAGTCCAAATCGCCTTGCAACTCAGCCAACTGATGTTCTCGCCCTGGGAATTAATAGATAGTTTCACAGATTTCCTCCTTGCAGACCTCCTATGCATGACAATCCTGCGGTAAGCAGGGTAGTACAAATAAGGAGTATGTAGAAATTAGCAAAAATTGCAAAGCTTCCTACAAATTTGTTAAAGAAATCATGATAGAGTTGGCTTTGACTTTCAAGCATTAGCAAAACGGTTATGAGAAAATTCAGAATATGCCAATGACTTCAGAACATGGGAGGTTGTTTTAACAAAATAATCAACTAATTCATAGTTACAGCTACCACTTCACAGTTGAAAATCATGAGAAACACTAGATGCAAATGCTAACAAGCTATACAAGCCCTCTGTGGTTTCATATATTAGACGAATGGTGGTTAGGATCAGGTTTGGCGTAATGAATGAGCACAGGGCTCGAGACCTTCCGCAATTAAAATGACACATGGCCCTATTGATGGCCCAACCAACTCCGTGGGCGCACACAAACCACAAAAGATCTTCGTGCCAAGCGGCGAGCGCAAGGTTAAACTCTTCGCTAAGGCGGTGACCGTAACTTTAAGTCCTGCACCAAAGCGGTGATTGCAAGATTAAGCTTTGCGATGATAGCGCTACGCCAAAATTAGAATTCGAGGAAAGATGAGGCGTAGATATGGAAGCGGGAACTATATGGATAAGCCCTGTGCCTTTGGCGCAAGTTTTAGTCACAAAACATGCGCTAATGGGAACTGCGCCAATGAGCCATAAAGAAAAGACTTAAGAGATTTTGTGTTAGCACTCGTCTAAGGATAGGTCTGGCACCAATGGCGGTCAAGATATGGTTACAGATTGCGCCAAGCATCTTGCGCTAACGACGACCGATTTACATTTAAAAAATGCATGTCGGATGGTAAAAGGTCTAAGATTTTCAAAAGGGGTCGACCGACTTATACCCAACGCATGCGCGAAGTGGAAGACTTATGGTTAAAAAATGTGCGAAGCGGAAGACTTATAGTTAGGGACTGCGCCAAAGGGCGACAGAGTAATAGTCAACATTTGCACCAAGCGGAACATTTATGATTAGCAATTGCACTAAAGGGTGGCCGACTTATGCTTAAAAAATGCGCCAAGCGGAAGATTTAAGGCTAAAAATTGCGCCGAAAAGAAAAAGTAACTTTGCCTTAGAGAAAATAATAGAGAAAACTTTTGGAAAGCAAGTGTTGAAATTTTGCCAAGCTAAAGAGAAAAATTAAGTGTGAAAGACAAGAAAAACACTTGTTACAAAATGTGTAGAAGGAGGGGCCCCAAATATCTCCAAAATTTTGGGGAAGGATGTTGTAGCAACAACAGGACCTTCTCACCTCTCTCCGTTAGAATACCGCTACTCATATCTCTACTCATTTACATGAGTGGCGGAGGAGAAGATGCTTGATTAAGGCTCCCATTCCAGACCGACTCCTAGCAGATTGGTTTACGAAGTCTCTCATCCCTCACATAGCTCGAGATGTTTCCATGGGAGGTGCTGTCACTGAAGAACAAGCTATCGCTTGTGCCCATTACCTAGACTTGGTTTATGCTCAATCGGGCACACTGTTTGAGATTCTTCCCGACGCACCCCGTGACACTTACGACCCCAGGAAACCTCCCGAGGGACCCCAAACGGATGGCATAATTGGATCCCTTACCACCCAACTTGCTTCCAACACTGTTAGATCGTCAAACCTTCATGGTTCCTCCCCATTACCAACTCAGGCTGGTCACAACACCACCAAATCGACTACTCCTGCTGTAACTGAAGAGGTGAATTTTGTCCAATTAGCTTCATCTCATAAGTCTGGCGGTAAAAAGAAGAACAAAGGGAAACCTAAGAAGTATTCTGCCCAGTAGGAACAAAAGAGCACTCCTGATGATACCAAATAGAAACGGAAGCTAAAGTATCCTTGTTTACTGTGCGGAGATGATCACTTCTCCAAAGAATGTCCCCATAGAGACAAATTCCAAAAATTTCTTAGGGGTAAACTGACTCCCGTAGTCCTCAATGATCCATTTCCCACTCAAAATCAACAAATGATTTCTCAACCCCCCCATCCCAGTGGGAACCATCCAATACCGCGCATGTTCTCACGGTGCGTAACGAGACGATCAATTTGAACACTCGCTCGCGATCATATGACTTGGTCCCTTCAAAGGAACATGCTGGAAGTAATACTGAAAAAGCTTCCAACTCCTTACCTGATTTCACTGCAACATCAGCTTCTCTCACCATTGAGAAGCCATCCTTAGATTTGATATTGCGACCTCCCAAGAGCACAATTCGAAAAGCTGTTTTCAATCCTAATGCTTGGGCACCACAAAATTACAATATCGTAGAGGACTTGGCACAAGCTCCTTGTGCCATGTCCACACTGGAAGTTTTGCAGAATGTCCTAATCAAAGCAAAACTCTCCTTGCAGCAATCGATGCAGTTGACCCTGATTCTTTGAATACCATCATGTTCCGCCTTGACTACTTCAAGACGAGGCTTTCCCATCGGCTCACATTCCAAGTAGCTGTGAACATTGTTGGGAAAATTGTCCATCGTACCATTTTGGACAAAGGAGCCTCTACTTCTATCATGTCGCTCGCCTATTGGAGAGCCATCGGCTCTCCCAAATTAAATCGTTCTCCTACCACATTGAAAGCATTCGACGGGCTTGGCTTTCAACCTCATGGGATCCTACAAGCTCTCGCAATTGACTTGGGTGGAAAGACCGTAACCATTAATGTGGAAGTGGTCTCGGCCCCAATAAATTATAATATCTTGCTTGGTCGCAATTGTTTTTACGCCATGCAGGCGGTATCCTCTTCAGTCTTCTGCGTAGTACAATTCCCCCACCAAGGACGAATTGTTACTGTTGACCAATTAGATTTTTGCACATCGGACACTACTACTCATCCTGGTGACCATGTCCCTTCCATTGGACAAATGTCAAAACAGTATGAGAGTATAAGGGTTGGCCTTTTGAAAGATTCATCTCTCATGGGAATTTTTCCCACTTCGGACCCCCCTAATCATGTTGGCTCGGTGAACATGATCTCCATAGAGATTTTATCTCACTCCATCGATACTTGGCTTGTACCTGACGAAGCCACAACACACCTAATTGGAGACGCAATGCCTCTTTCACCCGCTGAACATATTTACGAGGTTATCCAGTCAACGCCGGAGAACCACTTAACTGTGACTTCCCCATCATGTTCTCTATGACGGGCATCATCTCTACTTGATCTCTTACTTCGGACTTTTCATTTAGATGAGTCCATCATGGAAGTTATGAATGTTGATGATGGTCCGTGGGATGACCTCCACCATAGATCGTCTTTTCTTCCTCCTTTGGAGTACATAGAGGACAACATTAGCACCATCTTTTCACCGGATATCTACCCGCTCCAAAATTCCCCCATACTTACATGTCTTTCAGACACTGTGGGCAACTTGGCCAACATTGAGCCCACCACCCCAGTGGATGTTTCAGTGAAACCCGGTGTAGTGGAACACATTCGCATAGGCCAGAAGTGTTCCCCTGAAGAAATAGCTATTGGTACGGCCTTATTCAAGCGATTTCGAGACGTATTCACTTGGTCCTGTGAGGAGATGCCTGGGATAGAACCTGCAATTGCTTCTCATGAAATAAAAACCTATCCTGAAATCAAACCTGTACGTCAAAAGTTGCGACCAGTACACCCCCAGAGGACTGCAGCGATCAAGGCATAGATAGAAAAGCTCTTAAAGGCTGGCTTTGTCTATCCTGTCCCGTTGACGGATCGGGTCTCAAATTTCATCCCTGTGAATGAAAAGCAGGGTACCATTCGCGTCTGTATCGATTATTGGGACCTCAACAAGGCTTGTCCAAAGGACGACTACCCGAACCCGTTCATTGACTAGATTATCAACAATTGTGTCGGAAGCGTCATCTTTTCATTCATGGATGGCTTTTCTGGTTACAACCAGATTGAGATCAACCCAGCTGACCAACATAAGATAGATTTCATCTATCCTTGGGGGACATTTGCATACCGCAAACTCTCGTTTGGCCTTAAAAACATTGGCGCCACGTTCTAGCGGGCCATGTCGTATGCCTTCCATGACATTAAGGACTTTGTGGAACCTTACCTGGATGATCTCCCTGCTCATTCAAAGTAGCGTGAGTTCCACATGGATCATCTGACGACCATTTTCCTCAGATGCAGATGGTACAATATCCATCTGAATCCTCATAAGTGTATGTTTTGCGTTGATTCCAGCCGCCTCTTAGGATTCATAGTCTCGAAGGATGGGTCTGCATCGATCCCTTAAAGGTGGAAGCCATTGTCAACCTCCCACCTCCAACTAATGTGACGGAACTTCAACGTCTCCAAGGGAAGGCGACTTATTTACAGCGCTTTGTTTGTAACTTCGCGGAGAAGACTAAGGGGTATATGAAACTGCTTAAGAAGGATGTCTCGTTCATTTGGGACGATCAATCTCAAAACTCCTTCGACAATATCAAACATGCCATCACACATGCCCCTGTGATCCAACCGCCAAACTATTTTCGAGATTACATCTTATATCTCGCTGGTTCTGCTACCACTATTGCCATGGTTTTGGTGATCAAAACGCCCAGGAATATGTAATATACTATGTGAGTAAGGGTCTCATTGATGCTAAAACTAGATATTCACATGTCGAGAAGCTTGCTCTTGCGGCAGTCATCGCCGTCCAAAATTTCCGGCACTATATCTTGCTCTGCACCACCACCATCATCGCCGACTCAAGCCCCATGTACCACATACTGACACGTCAGGTGCTCGGGGGCAAGTACTCATGCTGGATTGTGATACTGCAAGAATTCAACCTTCTTTTTAAGACAGCAAAGTCTAAAAAGTCCTTGGTGTTTGCTGAGCTTATTTGTGACCTTCCCCGTCCTGATGTAGAAGTTGAGCACAATGACTCTTTTCTGGATGAATCGTTGTTTCTCATCAGTATGACTGATCCATGGTATGGAGATATTTCGTTATATCTTCAAACCCAATGCTTCAACCCTCGACTCTCTTGCGATGACCGTCGTAGAATACGTCACCATGCGAAGTATTATTTGATCATTTGTGATACTTTGTACCACCATGTAGTCGATTCATTCTTCGACGTTGTCTAACTCACAATGAGGCTGAACGCATTCTGAATGACTGTCACGCTGGGGCATGTGGCGGTCACCTCTCTGGGATGGCTACAGCCTAGAATATTTTGCACGCAGGATATTATTGGCCTACTATCTTCAAAGATTGTATTGAGGCCGTGAAAAGATGTCCTCCATGTCAACACTTCCATACGAAGAAGCGCACCCATCCCGCCTCGTTACACCCGGTTATTTCTGTGGGCCCCTTCACAAAATGGGGCATCGATTTTATGCATTGTAAGCCTACCTCGGCCGGGGGGCATAGTTACATCATTGTGGCTGTGGATTACTTCACAAAGTGGGCCGAGGCAATGCCTACATACCAAAGCGACATAAAAACCGCCGCACTCTTCATGTTCAATCATGTAATAGCGCAGTTTGGAGTTCCTCAGGTGATAGTTACCGATCATGGTTCTCACTTTCAGAACCATATGGTTGATGAACTGAGCGATAGATTGGGTTTTTGCCATGAAAACTCAACACCCTACTACCTGCAATCCAATGGACAGGTCGAGGCCATTAACAAGGTCTTGAAAACTATGGTCCAAAGGATGGTAGGTATGCATAAGTCCAACTGGCATAATATGCTATTTTCAGCATTATGGGCCCACAGAAATTCCGTTAAAACCGCCACAGGTTTCACTCCTTTTCAATTGGTGTATGGATTGGAGGCTATCCTTCCTATAGATTGTGAAATTCCGTCTCTACAACTCGCTGTCGAACTTCTTCCTAACACTACTGCCGAGGAAGAACGTTTCCTGTACTTAGCAAAACTTGATGAGTCTCACCGAGATGTTGCTCTTGCTAACGAAGCACACAAGAAACACATCAAAGCTCAATACGGCAAGTCAATTGAACCTCGTATCTTCAACGAGGGTGACTTGGTCCTCACATATGACCAGAAACATGACAAACTAGGAGCAGAAAAGTTCGTGTCCATGTGGCACGGACCTTACATTGTCAAACGTGTTTTGAAAAAGGGATCTTACAAGCTTGAAGACTATGACATAATATCTTTGGGTGAACCCCGTAATGGGATTTACCTGAAGAGGTACTATGCCTGAACCTGTCATGCATAGACTTTCTTGTATGTACTGTACATGGCGTGTTTGTGTGTTTTTGTGTGGTGTGACGCGTTTATTTTTTGAGTGTCTTTAGATCTTGTTTCCGCTTCTTATACCATGTTCTGTCTGCGTGTGCAGATGGAAACATGCTACGGATTCACAGACGACACCAGCCGGCATACCCGTAACCTTGCCTCGGCAGCCTAAGTACTGTATTCCCCAACAGGCGAGCTCATCAGCTCAGGAGGAAGTTGCCTTGGATTTGCAACCAACAATGTCGCAAAGTATCAGGCGCTAATTGGAACCCTAACCGATGTTATTTCCTTGGGTATGAACCACATTGTCATCCACATGGATTCTCAATTAGTGGTTTCCCATCTTAACCGGGTCTACGCTATCCGTGATCCTACCATACTCCGTCTCTTTAGACGAGTCCATCTCCTGGAAAGGTCATTTGAATCCATTCAATACCTGCACATTCCACGAGAGTTAAACACAGTTGCTGACTCAATGGCCAACTTCATTTTAGATTGGTACATCGCACACACATAATACTCATAATATGTAAAAGCATTCACAACATGTAAATAATGCACTGTATAAAAAGCAAAGCATATGAACAAGATCACATCATTCGTC
The DNA here is from genome assembly GCA_027924585.1 of Larix kaempferi. NCBI lineage: Eukaryota > Viridiplantae > Streptophyta > Pinopsida > Pinales > Pinaceae > Larix > Larix kaempferi. Next base: position 9,039,864 of record BSBM01000535.1, on the reverse strand, counting down.
ATTTTTGAAATACATAATGCATAAATCGTCGGGAATGTCTATATATATATATCATCAAAAGTAGTGCTGGTACAAAAATATGCAGCCTCGTAGCTTTCAGTAGTACAAAATCTGAGGCCTCTAAGCTCTCAGTACAAGTATAATAACGTCATCAGTCCTGACGCCTAGCTCGTACACCCCTAGGACAGGCAGCTCTCTGTTGCTGAGAATGGAAGCACTCCACTGTCCTCGCTACCTTGCGAAGTAAGGCATTGAAGTGTATAGAAGCTCCAACTTCGAACCTCTGCATAGGTCTCGGTAATTCATCTACTGCTGGCTCAGGAACATCCATTTTCAGCTAGGACAAGTTCCAGTACACATCCTCCATCTCCATGATGGCAGCATGAGCACCTGGGGGCACAACTGCATCCCCACCTCTATCTCTCCTCGCTAGAAGAGAGACTCCTATGGGCCGTATGGGACCCACATCTATACGCACATGTTATATACTTGTCAGCACTACAACAAAAAAATCATAAATATACAAAACTAAAAAATACAAGGGTTTTGTTCTTACCGATGTCTCCCCATGCTGTACCCTCGGGCAGCACTAAGTCAGGATCCTCTCTATAATCCGTACCGCCATATGGGTAGTCCTCAACCATGAGCAACTGTCCTTCCAGCCAGCTAAAGAACTCAACACCAAAGATGATGATAGGACCCCCACCATGACGGGCCATCACCTCTGCCCATCTGAGCATGTGAGGATCCCTAAGATCCCTGTCATCTAGTCGTACCTGTGGGAGAAAGAGTGGGATCCGCTCCAAGAGGAATGATATCACTATCGATCCATATCCAAATTGTTTGAGCTCTCCCTGTCGACACTTGGTCAACTAATCTCGGATGCTTGCGAGGAGATCCTCACACCAGTTGAAGATATTGGGGGACATGCAGTCCTCCACATAGAGCATCTGAGTCCGAGTGGCCATGTGTGGGGCTTGGCTCCGTGCCACTCTAGTGATAGTGAACAATATGGTACGTAGTGGGCGGTTTACAACATCCTTAATGGGAATCTTCCCACTTGAGGATCGAGCATGAGCAGTACAATGCTGCGCAAGCATGTCGTCAACAGTGCAATCACTAGCTCGTGATCCAGTGAGAATTACACGGTCCCCTCTCCGGGACAAGCCGGTAAGAAAATAGATGTCCTCAACATCTATAGTGAGAATGTGCTCACCGATCACAAAGTGTTGCTGGGCCGCATCCCAACACCGGAGCATATGTGACAACAGCAGGATTTGGGCCCTCATGCCCTAAATCTCGAAGAACTTGAGCAAACCGCAATTTCTCAAGGCATTCACGCATTGTGGATCATTTGCAGCTTGAACATCATCCACCTTGTGTTCTCTTTCCCGCCACTCTAATACCATGTTTGCTTGCTATCAACCTACCAAGGTGGGCATTTAAACAATGTTAGACCTCACTTCAACCACAGAAAGTCCACTCTTTGGGTTTAATTTGTTGGTTGGGGTATGCGTTTCCGCCGTCGCACTGTGCTATTGCACACAGTGCAATGACTGCTCACTCCCTATTTTCGGGACTTGCACCGAGTCAATCTTGTCGCAGTTCCCGAAAGGGAATACTGCGACGAGCCAAGGGCGCAATGGCCCTCCACAAATCCATCAAAAACCTAAAAAATGGACCTAAAATAAAAATGTAATCCACTACAATTTTGCTGGATAAAGTTTAGGCTTACCTACTCCACACGGTGGGTGAAATGGTGGCTCGTAGCTCCCGAAATCGATAAGTGAAGTTTTGGCTCCAAATTGGCACTTCTTCTCCCAAATTGGCAAATGAAACAATGGTGACTATATTTGACCCATTTTTCTATTTATAAATGAAATAGAATATTCCTTTTTCAAATATTTGATGCTTTCATGTCATTTGCTATAGTTTTAATCATTTTTTATCATATTTGGAATATCGGTTGACTATTTGACCTAGTTTCCAAGTGTGCAGAAGTTGTTAAGTGGTCTTTTGTGTTGTTTCTCGCGTTACAACGGTCATCTCAGGTATGGACAAATCCCTTGAATGTTTCGTCATTATTTTGCAACGGTTAGATTGTAATTATTTTATGATGATGAGCTTACTCTTTGTTTGTTCTTGTGCTCCTGGAACTATGAGAATAAGTACTGAGTTACGATTTATCTCTTTTCTGGGCTCGTTAAACTCCCATGGAAAAGGATACCCCCCGGAGTCTACCTTTAAGCTCTTTTCAAGCTCTCGAAAAACAAAAAGATTGCTAAGCGAACTTGTTGCGTTCACGCTTGTTAAAGTATTTGAATGGTCGTCTTCCTAGTGATAGTTTACCCCTTTTTCGGACCAGGGGGCACTACTTACGAAAAAGGTATACTCCAGCCAATCATGACTGGAAGATTCCTCTCCCACGTTGTTTTACCCTTTTTCGAGCGATGAGGCTAACTTTACGAAAAAGGACCATTGGAGTCTTCTTTAGTTCTTTTCAGACTCTCTAAACATGAAATGATGACCGAGTTTACCTTCTATGGACTCGTTAAACTCTTACATTGAAGGGCCCGCCATGCGACAAACCCCTCCTACCCCAGGTTTGGAAAATATTTTGGGTTGGACTCATCTATGAGATGAGCTATACTGAGCATCTGGTTACCCTCATCAAGCTCGTAAAAAACACATGAGGCACTCATCATTCATGATGGGGAAAAAGGAAAGTTTTTATGTTACACACTTTTTTAGTGATAGTACGTAGTCGTTCTTGAACATGGCACTCATATCCATTTGCATACTGTACTTGGGTCATCCATTTGTCCTCGAGTTTTACCTACCTCCTAAGTCTTGTTACTCCTTTAAGTCATTCAAAGAAAGCTTCCCTCATCATTTGCATTAGGATTTAGTGTTGTACTCGTCATGTCAATACTGCCAAGTCATGCCATGGCAATGTTCAAGAATACATCCGCCATTTATCATCTGCAGTTAGTACACCCACCACCATGGAGGTTTACTCTAAGTCAGTCTTGCATGTTACTATACCATCCGATCTACTCTACACATCTTTTGTCGTGTTTCGTGTCGATTGATGGGGGATTCATCATGGCCCTCCTTCGATGGATTCGTCCTTATTGACATCAACTCATCATCCGAGGATTGAATCTAGAAACCAACCAAGTACCTCAGCCCTGCATGCCTCAATGACAGGTTACCTCGCTTTCAACATGAGTTTACATTATTGACTCTTGATTGAAAGATTTCATCTTGTGTTCGAATTCAACTCACTTATTCACTCTTGGTGATATGTACTACGATACCTTGGGAATCATTGACATTAATGGTGATCTCCCTCGCGCTTGTTAACGATTTACATCAATGACCGGTAATCAAGTGGTTTCTACCATGTTCGATGCCAAGACCTTTGTAATCACATGGATAGATTTGTATCATTGCAGGTTCAGCTTGAAGACCCTAGGAAGTCATATTTTACCCAGGTTGCGATGGAGTTTGTATTGAGTTATATCACACGGATCCACATTTGTATTGGTCATGGTTGTGTTATCATCTCATCATGGATCTACGTTTGTGTCTAGTAGCCATGATTGTGTTTAGTCGGTCATTACTACCATGGATCTGCATTGTATTGGTCGGCAGCCATGTTGTGAGTCATTTGAGACTGTGTACTTAGAGTCAGTTGTACTACAGCAACGTCCTTCATCCGACAAGTCCATTGCCATTCCTTCTATCAAATCACTTCACCTATCTATCTTCAACAGCTTCATGCTTTGGGGGGCATTCTATTACACCTAAAATCTTCCCATCATGAGATTCAGTGTATACACCCCTGGAGTTACCTTGACTGAGTGATTGACCTGGAAGGATTTGTACCCATTTGTACTAGATTTTGAGAGGTCGTCGCAGGTTGCACTCATGCAGCATGTGACATCGCATCTTGCTCTATTGCGGGGTGCGCCGATGTCAGTTAATAGACAAAAATAGCCCTTCGAGCCCCTTCTCGAAGCTTGCTGACTTGGACCATATCCCTAACCTCTTGGGAGAGCTGGCACTCGATTCCTAACACCTTGGAAGGATCCCTTAAGCCTCTCCTATCATATCTCAACCTATCCTATCCATACCCTATCCACTTAGTCCTATTTAAATGAAGCTCACTCCCATCCCAAGGGGAGGAAGTCTATGGTACTCTTATGCTGGTGAAATCAATCCCAATAGATCTAACACTCTAGCTTGGGGAACATCTACTTCTCTCTAGGAGCTTTGGCATGGCTTGTCAGAAGGAGCTTGCGGCGTTAAGGAAATGGTTGTAATCCTCTTTTCTATTGTACTTCTCCACTTTTCAATACAGTTAATATAATTTCTTTCCATAAATGTTGTCTCCTTGATGATGTTTAGAGTTTTCCTCCTTAACTGTTATCTTGGATCTATCATATGAGATATATGCTTTCACTTCTCGTGGTCAGTTACATGTTCAACAGGGTTTAGCTACCTGTGATCTGGCAGCGCTGGAGCATTGGATTAACGAAGGAGAAAGGGATCTACAAATCTAAGGTAAACGATCTACTCTTTCATTTGTATTTCTATGTGATCTAGGAAAGTATTTTATATTCTGTCTTTTTTGTTCTAGACTTACGTTAAGCTATGGAGATCAGGACTTGAGTCCGCTCTCGGTAGATTGTCCGTGAAACAGAGTCCATCTCCGTGGAAAACATGTCAGTACTACCTTCAACCACGTATGGTAATGACTATTTTTTTTTTGTCATGGATCGCTTCTTGAAGATGGCCATTCTGAGATCCTGCAAGAAGAGCATCACTAGCGAAACCATTGCTAAAATCTTCTTCAAACATGTTTGGGTTCATTTCAGGATACCATAGACTATCAAGATAGCAGATTATTGAGCACATTCTGTTCTAACATATGGTCGCTAATGGACACCAAACTCACCCAATCAAATTCCTTCCACCCCCAAATCGATGGAGGGAAAGAAGTGGCCAATAGGATGATTGTGCATATTTCGAGGATGTACAATTCCAAAAATTCCACATATGGGATGAGAGTATTCCAAATATTCAACATAGCTACAACAGAGCCCTTCATAGCTATACTAGACACAACCCTTTCTAGGTGTGCTTTGGGTTCCAACCGTTGGCCCTAATTGATGTAGCTCTCCCATTTACTCAACACAGGAGGAATATTCCCATGCTTGCACCAAGGAAGGAAAGGCCACTCAATTTTTTGAACAGATTCATCCCATCCCTTAGTAAGTCCATGACATTCTAGAGAAATCTAATTCCAAGTACAAGCAGAGACATGACCAGCATCAAGTTCCACACAAATTTCAAGTGAGTGATAAGGTTTGGTAGTATTTGTAGAAAGTGCGGCTCATTAGACCCCATTCCAAGATTCATACAATTCGATATGGGTCATACACCATCACCAAGGTAGTTGGTGAGAATGCCTTTGAATTAAGAATTCCTCCCTTTCTTGGCATGCACCCGGTATTTAATGTGGATATCCTTCACCCATATTGTATGCCAGTGTTGTACACCTTAGAGGTGGTAGAGCAATTGGAACCATAAAAAATCAACCCTGGTTTTTTGGACTAGGCTACAATTGATCGAATCATGGGCACACAGGTGTTGGCACTCGCCAACGACGCGTTCAGCTCTATCGGGTCATCAAAGTAGGGAATTTTCTTCACCAAGGAAAGTGGCTCACCAGGAGTCAAATTCAACAAAATTTTCCCCATATGATGCGGGAACTTAATGCAATGGAGACCATTTCTATAACCTAAGGGGGAGAGGACCGATCTACATGTGATCCAAATGGGTATCAATGGCCACACACCTATTCCACTCGCTCAAAACAAATTTTCCAGCATGGCATTTTTATGGGTTTTCGGGTCAATGGAATGGTCTATATAGATATCACGATCTAGCCACCTATTCTAATGGCTCAAGACAATTTTTCCAACTGTCAACTTTCACAGATTTTCGGACCCAGAACTTTTAGGGTCGTTTTGATGCCTTAAACTATGCTTTTTTGGCGAAGCAATAATATATATTTAACCAAAGGAAACTCTATACATATAAAATGTGTTCTTCTCATCTAGACCTTTCCAACGAGCTACCAAAATCCCTAAACGGATATCATATGAAAAAGTTATGCCCCCTAGAACTTGACACCTCAACTAACCACCTCGAGGCCCGCAAACCTTTTTACGGTTCAATTCCTAGGGTTGGGTTTTTGGATGTCTAGATATTTTTCCCTCATTCTTATGATAAAAAGGCTCTTCAAAATCCTGTTTAATTAACTTTTCATGAATGAGCGCAACATCCACATCTCTTCTCAGAGATATAGCTACCACCATTCTAGCTACTTTTATTTTATAGTCTATTATGTTTCATTCATTTAATAGAATTTGAGTTTGATGTATCAGTATGTTCCTTGAAATATATATGTGTATGTGGTTCAATATATGCTCTTTAATTTTGTTCTCACATGAATTCAAATCAATATGGATATCGTTGGCCACCCATCTATTCCACTAGCTCAAAAGAGTTTTTCCAGTATGATAGTTTTTTGGGTCCCAATCTTATGGGGCCATTTTGAGGCCCTAAACGACGTTTTTTGGTGACTCCATAGTAGCCAATCATTGTCTGGATAGAGAAATGTGTACTTCTCGGCTAGACCTTTCCAATGGGATACCAAGCACCCTAAATGAAGATTGTATGCAAAAGTTATGCCCTGGGGAAGTTGACGTATCAACTAACCACCTCGGGGCCCGCAAACCTTTTGACGGTTCATCTCCTATGGTTAGGTTTCTGGATGTTTAGGGTTTTTTTCTTCATGCTTATGATAAGAAAAGGGCCTTCGGCCTCCTTTTGTAATCATCTTGTCCTGAATGAGCATAGCTGACACCTCTTCTCAAAGATAAAGCTACCACCATTCTAGCTGCTTTTATTTTACAACTTGTTCTATTTCATTTAGTTAATAGAATTTGAGTTTACTATATCATTGTGTTTGCTGCAATGATATCTATGTATATGGTTCTATATGTCGCCGGTCACCTCAGTGCCCTTTATAGGTAATGAAAGAGAACCCTTGAGTCACCTGCTAATTGTTTTCTTCTTTTTCCCAAGCAATTCAAAGGCTCTGCAACTTTGAACCCGCAATGATTATCGATCTGCAATCCGCAATGCCCTCCAATCCGCTATCCGCATTTAGATTCAGAAATCAGATTTCCAAATCTTCCTTTCTAAAGAAATCGCGCTCCCGAGGTCCACAACCCACAATGCGGAATTCGGAAGTCAGAAGTCAAATCTCAGTCCCTAAAACTTCTCCCTCCGCAATTCTGCAATCTGCAACCCGCGTTGCGGATGTCGAAATTTAGAACTTCATTCCGTAAACACGGGAGAAATTACCTCCCGCAATCTGCAACCCGCTTGAGGATGCAGAAATGTGGAATTCCAATGCTCTAGTCCCATGGAAGTCGGCCTTCCGACATCCGCAATCTGCGACCCGCTTTGCGGATGTGGAAAGGTTGAACTCCCACACGCCATTTCCGTTGGACTTTCCCTTCCGACTCTCGCAAACCACAACCTGCTTTGCGGATGCAGAAAGGAGGAATTCCAACCACGCTGCTCCAACGATCAGTCCCCTACCTCCGCAATCCGCAACCCGCATTGCAGATGCGGAAAGGTCGGGACCACAGACCCCTGCACCAACAAGCTTCTAAGGAAACTTCTGAGGGTGATAACTCCATCATCCTTGGTCCAAATTTGACAAGTCCAGTACCGTTGGAAAGCTGTTGAATATCTCTATCCAATGGTATGACCCCACACCCCTTTTGAGCACTCTAACCTTGTCATTTTTCCAACTAAAACTCTGGCCATAACCTCCCCTATGTTCCTTTACCCTTCTGCAAGAAAATCTGCTCCACTTCTGCCATGCCTTATCTCCTTCATCTGATCCAAAGGGGTGCTTGTTCCTTCCCCACGTCTAGGATGGAGTGGTCCTGCACATTTATCAGACTTATCCCTAATTCATCCAAGGACAATTCAAAAGCATTATTAAGGGATTGCAAATGTGTCTAATCCTACTCCAGGAACACAAGGAATGAAACATGATCCAACCACATAGAATGGAATACAGAAACATATTCCTCCCCAACAGATTGAAGATATAAATATCAACATAAGGATGAGAATGCAAAGGTGCAAGAACAATGCAATTAACACACACACAGTAGAAGTTAGCCATATTAACACACACGTCTACCAACCATAACAGTCAATACTAGTTAAACAATTCAGCAACAAGATGAACAACATACACAACAGACTTAGCACCATGCATAGGCATACAAACCTATTCATCAATGGACCATTCCCATAAGAAAATAGATGGATGCATGTACTTAACAATTATAGTTGAATTCAACATCATCCACACACAAGGTATCATGCATTCAACAATCCATAAAATGCACAACAAAATGAAGCATAAGGCATGGCCATTCAGCCATAGTAATCAGTGAACATTTCATGGAAATTGGAACACATGTGGGCATAACTTAACACAAGGAATACTTATCTTTTCCATTGAACTCCCAAACAAACTGGATATGGACTACAATTTTCCAACCCAACCATAGATCTCTTCCCAGCCTATATTGTTTCAGCAATCAGAGATCACCCCAAAGCTGGGGTTATGTACCCACTAAGGAGTCCCTCTCAGGTTTGTTCACAACTTGGTTCATAGTCCATTAAGGCATCAAACACACAGTTAGCTTTGTCAAGCAAATGGGGAAGGCAGGTAATGGTATTCTATGTCAATAAGCTCCTTCACAGAGCTATGGGCATATCCCAATGATCTCAGACAGGTTCAAGCACCCCCATCACCCGACTCTCAGCCTAGGTAAGGTTCCCTTCACTGCTGCATAGTCCCTAGGGAACCCTTTTCCCTAGCACTAACCTACGTAAGTGTGGCTTCCCTTGACTGCTGAATCAAAGTAAATAAGCCTTCTCAGGCCTTAGCAGACAATCTAAAACCTCTTGGTTCCTTCCCACTTAGGTTTTCTTCTCCACATTCTCTGGTCGAACAACACTATCCAGTAGCTGGGTTCTCGACCACCAACGCAGGGTTTTCCTCACGATTTCCTGAGCATCTCACGCTCTGCAATTCACCCACAGAGTTAGATCCAAGGATAACCCCGTCCTTTTTCTTCCTATGCTGATTTTTCGAAGTGTATTCGGCTTTGTAAATCGTGGCCCTGCACAGAATCACGATTTCCCTTCCTTGCTTCCCGACTCGGCTCTCCTGTGATGTGTAAGGGTCCCACTGATCCTGAATGATCAACCACGGTCTGGGAATGGGGAATACAACTTCCAGGGGTGGAGTGATGTGCGGGTCAAGGAATCGGAGCTCCATACCCTGCCATCCAAATTTTTGGTGGTTTCCCATACTCCATGACCTCATGCATAGTCCTCCTGCAGTACTTACCTTGCAGCAACAATCAGTGGTGTCTAGGACAGGTCAAAGGGTTCTCTAGGTGACATATGGCAGTCTAGGTTCAATCCCACACCCCCTCACCACTCCCAAGTGGATACATAGTTCCCCCTCATTTTTTTGCATCCAGCCCTTGGTTATTTTATTTACATGGTATCATTTACATCATTTACAATCTTCCATGGCTTACTAGCACATGGATTATCAGAATATCCAATACTTTCCTATGCAAATAAACCTAAGCATCCACTAGTGGGTCCTTGGACTTGAGCTCCACACTAGGGAAAATACACCTTGCATCTTATGCAATATTTACATTACAACCAAAATAGCCTAAGGGTTAGAATGAGGGATATTACATCCTCCCTCCCTTAGAATAACATCGTCCTTGGTGTTCCAACACTTAGGAATACATATACAATCTACAGATGTCCAAAATTAAAAAAAAGTTGCAGGTCATTAAAAATCACTTATCTAGGGGAAAGGCATACCAAATATATGGAGGTGAAAAAAAGGATGTTGTGGGAAGTAGGGAAACCATGAAAAACTAGCTTATATCAACAAATAAGCAAACATCAAGGTCATGTAAAATAGAACCTATCCCATAAAGTGTTACGGTGGGGAAAAATTTCATGCAACTCACATATTCTAAGGAAATGGTATAGTAAATTGAGTGTTAAACAACAATCTATGTTTCTAGACTATTTGAGAGTGTCTCCAGTAGGATGATAAATTTTAAGAACAAGCTCACTAGCACCCGCATGAGAAATACTAGTACTGTGGCAAGCTATATGATCAATATCATAGGACCACTGATCAAAGAAGGATGCATGCCAATTCTTCTTTTAAATGTTTGGATGAGTTCTTCATTTTTGGGAATATCTAGATCTAATAGTGTTTTTTAACCTCCAATAATCTCAACCTAGGTAAGTGGTTTTCCATCCATTCAGTTAATTGTAAATGCTATCAAGATCATATGTTAGAATGGTGTTAGAAGAAGCTAGAGATGATGTTTCAAGTGTTGTTGTTTCTGCTATAAATGATAGGGTATGGGTTATTAGAATTCTTATAATTAGTCAAGGTGGGAGATAACGACCCACACCAATGATCACTAGACTTAGGATTCGTAGTGGCCCTTATGGGGGAATTGTGATTATTAGACTTCGTATAAGTAGTTACGACCTTTTTATCGCTTGGTCCTTTCTAGCCTTAACAAAAAAATGTCCTCAGTACAATAAATATGTCAAGGCTATGCACATTGCTAACCAGGAAGGATTTAAAGTCACTCTTGAGGGACTCATGTTTGTCTGTATGAACAACAAGACCTCGTTGAGGCTTGCAATGTCACGCATAAAGCTTCTCAACAACAAGAGAGATATGCAACAACCTTGTTGAATCTCCCAATGTCATGCATAAAGTTGCTCGGCAACAAGAGAGATATGCAGCTACAGACGATGAAGAGGGTTTGTTAGCTAATATGTCCTCTCTTTCTTTTTTTAAAAGGGAAAATACAAAGTTGTGTATTATTGTACAAGAACAAGTAGCCAAGTAGCTAGAATGTAGAATTAGAAGAAGGTGCTTATTTTGATAGTTTGAATTAGCTAGAAAGTAGAATTAGAAGATCCAAGACATTTATCTTTGCCATGTCTCGATTAGGCTTCTTAATGGGTGATTAAGATTCTCCATACTTGAAAAGTGTGTTACCTAATCTAACACAAACACCAACGGACCAAGCTTGAAGACAATTTCATAGTGGTGCATTGTTGATCCATAATCTATATGCATGCATCTCAAGGGATAAAGCTAGATTATGAAAAAAATAAGAAAGATAACCAAGAGGGATAATCCCTAAAACTGCAATAGTGCCGAGGTTACTTCCTGCTCAATCTATTTCAATAGAAACTAGCTATAGACGTGCTTAGAAGACAAGATAACAGATAGGAATTGAATTTCTCCCGTGGGGACCAACAAATCGCAAGTCACCCACTTGTTGATCTTGATCCAGTAACAAATATATGGTGGTATGTGGAGGGCGGTGGGCGGTGGAATACCAGGGCAACAAATATTTTGAAATATTGTTGTTGCGGTGCTATGAGGAGGGTGGTGGGTATTGGAAGATCGGGATCATCAGGGCGCTGGTATAATAATCGAAACATTGAAAAAGAAAATGAAACATCAAAAGTTAAGCCACCCATAACAACATAGAGCATTAATCCAGTTGAAACAAATGCAATACAAAAAAATGACACCATACTATTAAAATTATGCTTGCCATGAAAATAAGCCAAATAAGAGCTCAAATTTATTGATTGGTGAATAAAACAACTTTGTTCATATAATTAGTTGAACAAAACTATTTAATTTACTTTTGAATAATTTTTTTGATTTACATGTTGTTTAATAGAAAAATGACAAGTCGGTTGCAAGAATCCTTGGCAACCTAAAAGGGACTATTGCCCAGGACTATGCCATGGATAGGGATAAGTTATACCATATAGAATTTTAAAAATATAAAGGTATGAAAATGTAGAAATTGAATATTTAACCATATATAATATTATTAAAAAAAATAAGTGTTCAACAACAATGTTTCTCAGGGAAAACGAAGCAACTTTCGTAGGTCATTCTCGATGTTGCCTTTCATCTTGGAAAAATGTAGAAATCTAGGTGGACAAGTGGGGGGCACATAATTGAATCTCAAAAATATTAAATGGAATTATGTTAATCAGAATTATTAAATGGAATTATGTTTTTAATTTTGTATGTCATTTTCAATCCACAACAGAGTGCAATCCAGAAACCAACATCACATTTTCAATCAAATTAGTGTTAAATAAGTTCTACGAGTGGGAGAAACACTATGAGAAGTGGTTTTATATTAATAAAAAAAATTATATTTAAAAAATAAAATTGTTTGTGTATTTAAATGGGGGTGGTTTTATATTAATAAAATTTTGGATATTTAAAAAATAAAATGGGTTGTGTATGTTTAAATGTGTATCAATTTTCAAGAAAATAGAATTAGAAATAATGTTAGAAATTATATACTAAATTATTTATTTAAATATTATTATTTTTGTTTTTGTATAATTTGTTGTAGATTCTATTTTTAATTATATAATTTTAAAGTTCAGATCTTTTTAAAATGTTGATTCTCAATTTTTGATATATAAATTTAACTTTTATTTGATTTGTAAATATGTTAAAATTATAACTCTTATTAAAATTTGCCTAATTTTTTTATATATAAAATTGTAAATCTAATCTTTCCTTGATTTCTAAGTATGTTGAAAAATATAAAATAAATCATTGATCAATTTCTACTTTCTCAATTTTACACTCTATAACTTTTTCTTTAATTTTTTTTATTATTTACATCTTTTTATTCTACATCTTATTATAAAAATTAAATTCATCTTTAACAAAGTTAAACATTATTAAAAATAAAACATTAAACAATAAATTAATTTAAAATTATCTTAATCTTTTATTTATTAAACCTTTTTATAAAAGAGATTTGTTTATAAAAATTTATTTAAAAAAGTGGAACATTAATAAAAATAAAATGAAAGTTACAAAGTCACATGAGAGATGTGATGAGTGACTTTAGGGAAGGTTATTTGATCGTTGATCAGAATTAACATAATGAGTACGTTAGTTCAAGTTTGTTAGCTTGATCAATATTTCTTTGTCTCAATTGCCCTATTTAAAGTGGGTTTAAACCCAATCATTATAGGTGAAAATTTACAATGTACAAGTGTTGCAAGGGAATTGAACTTATGTTTAAGCATTTGCAGAAATTAGATAAATGTGGATAGATAATGCTATTTACAAGGTATCCATATCATTCATGGAAATTTGCAATGATCGTTGTTAAAAATCTGCAATGCATGTAAAGAAGATTGAATTTATGATATACTATTTGTAGATATAGAACATTGTAGGTAAAAGGGCATTCTCAAGTACCTATATCATTGGTAGAAGTTAGTAGTGCATGTCAGGTAACCACATCATTAGTAAAACTCTATAATGCATGTCATTCATTAAAAGGGGGTTGAATTCAAACCAATTATTTGTGGATATATTTGTGGATATGTGAGTAATGCAAGCAGATAAGGGTATTCACAAAGAATCAATGTTATTGGTAGAAATTTTCGGAAATTCAAAGCTAATTGTAACATTCCTAATTACCGAAAATTTGAAAAACAAAAAGGACTTTAAAAAATTCTCAAAATAACAATAACTCCTTTGATTTTTGCGGATAAAATTCAATTTATATATTTGCACTTTTATAATTTTTCTGTCTTTCAATTGTCTATATATTTCCTAGATCAAAAGTTACACTAGTAGATTTGAACCCAAAATCCGACGACCTCTGACGAAATGGACTGTGTCGTCGGATTTTTCTTTCAAAATCAATTTTTTTGTTTTTTTTTTGTAAATTTCATGAGGCGTCCATCAAATATCCGACATAATTTTGAATATTTGACAACGCACGTAGGATATCTAACAGATCCGGAAATATCTGACGCCTATACAGATAACCAACGCTTTGGATGTCGGATAACTGACTCCATTTCTAAGCCGAAGAAGTCGGATATCCGACGGAATTTTCCCAATGGTAACTAGATTATAGTCGTCGGATATCCAATGTCGGTTTGACTTTTTGACTTTTAAAATTTATAAATATCCAACCATTCCGACATGTTTGCCATACCAGCGACAGTTTGCGGATGTTTTTTTATTCGGCGGACTGTTTTTCGTTGTTTTTGTTATTCAAGTGAGCAAAGTACTGTGGAGCTTCATTTTCTAAGATCGATAATCTTCATTTAAGCTCTTTACAAGAAAATGTCAACTACTAATATTCCTAATCCAAACGAACAAAATCGACAATTGCTTGCTAGATTTTGGGAAGGAGTTGAAAAAAGGGGTGATGGTAAATGCTATTGTCCATGTAATCAATGCAGGGGCTTTAAGAGGAGAATAATTTTGATCACAACAGCCACAAAACATTGTAGGGAGCATGGGCACGCTGAGGGGGGACATGAATACCATCCATTTGTAAGTTTTGCATTATATATGTTTTTATTTTGATTTATTTTGTAAATTTATGTATTATTATAATATTTCTTATTTTGGACCAACAGTACAATTGGTCGTTGTTCTTTTCATCCCAACAGTACAAAATTTGTTAAATTTTTAATGTATCACATAAATTTTTACATTTTGCGTTTGAATTTCTTATATTAACTTTTATCTATTGATTATTTCATGTAATTATAAAGGAAAGACATCCTACGGCATATCATTTGGATCAGCAAGTGCTTCCAGAACAAGTAGCGGAGGGACATGGAGCTATGAATATTAATGGAGAACAAGTTAATGATCACATTGAAGAAGATGATCATACTGATAACATAGTTGAATATGATGTTACAAATACTTTGATCCATGATTCATTTAATGTTGGAATGGATGATGATGATCATCATGATAATGATGAACATTTTGATGATATTCATGATATACCTCTTCTTGACAAGGCATACGAACCCCTTTATGATGGCTCCAAGAAAAATATTCTCTCTGCTATATTGTTGGTAATGAACTTGAAGGTTATGAATGGTCTTTCAAACATATCAGTCAAACGGATGTTAAGGTATGTAATATATTCCATCACAAAATATATATGATTGTCATGTATTTTATTGTTAATTCATATATAAGTCAAATTACTACGGATGAAATTTGTTTCATTAATATTATTTCTATATTATATTAACTAGATTTTTATTTTTATTTGTTGTAGCATGATAGGTGAATATTTGTTACCACCGTCAAATATTTTACCTCGCACATATCGAGATTTATTTGTCATCATGAAAGAAATTGGAATGCAGTATGAAGCAATTCATGCATGCCCCGATGATCACGTTCTTTATTACAACCAGCATGAATTTGCAACAGAATGTCCTGAATGTCATATAAGTAGATATCGCACAGATCAAGTAACTAAAAAGGTGCCTCGCAAGGTTCTATGTTATATTCCCATTATTCCCCATTTGCAACGACTGTTCAGGTGCAAAAACATAGCGCAGTTTATGGATTACCATGCACAGAACAAAATTCAAGATGACATTATTCAGATGCCTACAGATGGGTCTGCATTTAGAGATATGGAGGAAAAATGGCCTCACTTTAAAGATGAACCTTGTAATCTTAGGATTTCTTTGGAAGCGGATGGTGTCAATCCTTTTGCAAAGATGAGATCTGTTTACTCAGTGTGGCCTATTTTTGTTATCAACAACAACATTCCTCTATGGTTGACAATAAAGAGGGAGCACATAATGTTGTCGATGATTATTCTAGTTACGAACGCTGCAGTTTTTTTTAATGCAGTGGTATATTCTCATTTGTCATTTTTTGTCTCATAATGTTATATATATATATTTAAGTTTTTCTATTGTGAAATATGGTTTATATATCTAAATGGTACGTCTCATAATCAGAATATTTATTTTATATGTTCAAATCAATCAGGTAAGTACCAAGTCAAAGATATGAATGTATATATCAAACCTCTTATTGACGAGCTACTTAAGTTATGGAATGGCATCACTATGTATGACTTATCTAGACCAATACGACAAAGGAAATTCCAATTCCATGCAATGCTTGTATGGACAATACATGATGCCCCAGGGTTAACCAATTTCTGTGGTATGTAATTATAAGTTCCACTTTAGTTGCATTTAATTTTACGAACTACTAGTTAATATAATACGCATGCATGTTTTTCTAAATAATCCAGTCATTTTTTATATAATTATAATATACAATATTGATATTCCATCTTTTTATTTAGGTCTTCATACAAAGGGGAAATTTGCATGTCCATTTTGTGGTCCTAAGATCAAATCTCGTCGTTCAAAAAGCTTAGGAAAGGAGGTGTTTGATGAGTATAGGCACTTCCTCTCCAAGAATCACAGGTATCGAACTACCAAAAAACATCTTTTCAATGGAAAGCAAGAGATTACATTAAAACCAAAGAGAATGACACCTCAGCTATGGAAGTTGCAATATAATAAAAATCGTCAAGGTACGTATAATCAATCATTGTATTTTATTATATTGTGTGTTGTTTAGTGTAATTGACATTGATTTAATATTTAATTTCATCATTATCGTTCATGTGATCATCATGAAGGCATTAATGGGCTTCCACAAGGAATGAAAAGTTATCCTAGACAATTTAGTAGGTTTCCCTACTATGAGCACCTACAAATTGCTCATCTATTTGATACAATGCATATCAAAAAGAATGTGACTGAAACATTATGGCGAAGATTGGATGGAAGGAGTGACAAAGAAAAAATTGTCAAAATTTGCAAAGACATTCAAGATAACAACCATGCAATGAAAGACGTCATTCAATTTCATAGCAACAGAGAGAAAATTAATATAAACTCACTTCCATGGATGTTAATGGACCAGCAAAGTAATGTTGTAAAAGAAGTCATTCGAAAAATTAAATTTATCATTGGATTTTGTGCGAACATGAAGAATATCATAACAAAGAAATGTGATTTCGTGGGGGTGAAAACGCATGATTGGCATGTCTTCATGAAGGTAATAATTAATATGGTATGCATTTAATAATTTTTTTTTCTTTTTCCAATGAATATGGTTGGTATTGTTGTTTGTCTAGTACTCTTTTTTTATATACTGAAACTATTTGTATATTATTGTTACAGTATGTTCTACCTCTCTCTATCCCGGACAACTTCGACAACAATGTCAAGCAAATAATATATAATCTTGGGCAATACATGAGGTAAGTGGTGATTTTTCCATGTGCTTACTGTTTGTTTAATTCAACATAGAACTTATTCTTAATTTGATTTTCATTCTCTACTTCATGTTACGTAATATAATGAATTTTTTCTTTAATCTCTTGATTGGGTTGTCATGTCACTTGTAGATGGTTGTCATCTAAAGAATTCCATAAAGAAGACATATAGTATTGGAGGAGAGAAATTCCTCGTCTCATGTGTGAAATGCAGAAGCACCTACCTTCAGCATTTTTCAATGCACAGGAACACTACCTCATACACCAAGTTGAGGAGATTGAACTGTGTGGACTTGCGCACTCAAGGTCCATGTGGATGGTTGAGAGGCACTTGAAATTTATGAAGGGTTTGGTCAGACAACGAGCATATGCTGAGGGTTCTATGATGGAGGGATATATGGTATACCAAAACATGTTGTACATTAGTGAATATCTTCCTATATTTGCATCAAAGCTCAATTTACGCCACATTTGTGATCCAAACTCCAAAAACAATTTCGAAGGGGAGTACCCGAAGGGGAAAGGTAGATCGAGGAAGTTGAAAGGTAATATAACACATTTCACTGGTGATTTTTATGTTTATATATCATACATATTCTATTTTTTTATTTAGTATTTTGCATCATTTTATACTGTAATTATATACTTTTTTATGTGACTAATATACATTTTCATTGAATTTTAATTTTATTGTCATCAAATAGTTGGTCGAGAGTGGGATGCGATTCATTTATACATCGCAAACAATCTTGATTGGATGAAGGTATGGATCGAAAAATGTGAACAATCTGGTCATGGAATATCATGGGAAGTTGTGGCTTCATTGGTTAAAGCTGAACATCGCAATGGAGACACCAATCTAACACAAAGGGAAATCGATTTAGCAAGAGGTTTAAAAGATAAGCAGGTAAGCATATTAATCAACGACAGCATTTTTTTTTTGTAAATATTGTCGTTGTACGTCACGCTGATTATTTTCCTTTTATGGCATTATAATAAACATGCACTACTTTATCATAAATATGGTGTCATTAGGTAATCTTTTCCTGTATGGATTGTTGTACTAGGTGAAACACCATAAGGCTATGTGGTGCAATGGATGTAGATATCGCATCAAAAAGTTGGATGAAACAAAGAAAACATCTGATTGTGGGATATCTGCAGTCTTTGAGGTGACCAATGTTTCTTCTAGAAGTGACAGACATCCAGAACTATTTGAAAATCGATACTATGGGTATCTAGAAGACATTCTTCAGTGTGACTTTAACTCCTTCAAGGTATTTATGTCCGTTTTCAAATGGTACAGGTGTCGATTGAATCAACGTGATCCCGATAAAACAATTATTGAACATGATAATGGTTTTACCATGGTAAATACAAGGTTGTTTGAGCCAGGAATGGAGCCCTATGTTCTTCCAACCCAATGTGAACAGGTATTTTACTCTGAGGTTCCAGGTAGAGTGGGTTGGTCATTTGTTGTGAGACATGATCCAAGGGGAAGGACGGTAAAGTATAATGTAAATGAAGGTAATGAAGACATTCTCGAAGAAGAAGATGCCGTTGAAGATGATCATGATCAACATGAGTTAGATGATATTCCTGTTCCAGAAGAAGATGTCGAAGAACTTCTTGAATCAGATCATGATGTATATCCAGACAATGTCCATGAAGATGATATCGATGATGACATGATGATCGTAACTGACATCGATGATGATGATGATATGGCCAATCCTTACAATGTTGAATCTAGATCATCAGATGAAGAAGATGATGAATACCATTGAATTTTATGATCAGGTATGCATTACTAATAATAAATTATTAACTGTTTCTTAGCTAATTTCCATTTTCCTGTATGTTAAAATTAGAAACCTTTCTTGTTATTTAGTATGAATGAGAAAAGACATTTAATTTTTTTGTACATAGATATTTTTTTCGAGTTATAATGGGGAATTGAGAGTGATGAGAGGGGGGGGGAGGGGCCATAAGAGCTTCCACCTTCACGTGGTTGGCGTTGTTTAATAGAGAATATTAAACGATTCTCGAAACAGAGAGAATCTTATAACTAAGGAAATGCAATACAATTATCATGCTACCCCAAATGGCGTACTGCTTGATCATTGATATCATCTTCATCATGATCACCATCTTCATCATGATCACCAGGATCATCATCATCATCATCATCATCGTCGTCACCATCATCTTCATGATCGTCATCATCATCATATTCATGATTGTGATCATCATTGTCGTTGTCATCACCACCAACATCATCATCATCATCATCACCACCATCATCTTCATCATCGTCATCGTCTTCATTGTCATCATCACATTCATCATGATCATCATCATCGTCATCATCAATCTGCATCATGATCATCTTCATATTCATCATCGTCGTCATCATCATCATCGTCGTCGTCTTCATCATCATCATCATCGTTGTCCCCATCTTGATCATGATCATCGTCATCATCATGATCATCGTAATCATCTTCGTCTTCATAATCATTGTCATTGTCATCACCACCAACATCATCATCATCATCACCATCATCACCATCATCACCGTCATCTTCATCATTGTCATCATCATCATCATCATCATCATCATCATCATCATCATCACATTCATCATCATCGTCATCATCAATCTGCATCATGATCATCTTCATCATCATGATCATCATCATCTTCGTCTTCATCATTGTCACCATTCTTCGTCATCATGATCATCATCATCATTTGAAATCTTCATATTCATCATCGTCATCATCATCATCGTCATCATCATCTTCATCATCATCATCATCGTCGTCCCCATCTTGATCATCATCATCGCCATCATCATGATCATCGTAATCATCTTCGTCTTCATCATCATTGTCGTTGTCATCACCACCAACGTCATCATCATCATCATCATCATCATCATCATCTTCATCATTGTCATCATCATCATCACATTCATCATGATCATCATCATCGTCATCATCAATCTGCATCATGATCATCTTCATGATCATCTTCGTCTTCATCATTGTCACCATTCTTCGTCATCATGATCATCATCGTCATTTGAAATCTTCATCTTCATCACCATCATCATCATCATCGTCATCTTCGTCTTCATCATCATCATCATCATCGTCCCCATCTTGATCATCTTTATCATCATCATCATGATCATCGTAATCATCTTAAGATTCTTGGCAACAAAGGGAGTATGCGGCCAATCCTTAAAAACCTTGATTTCTCTTCATTTTATCTTACAACTTATGGAAATGGAGGAGGTCCAAAATTGTTTAAACATGCTAGAAATGACGTATCAATGTCCCATTTGAAACCAAAATGTACTTATCGATATGTGGGTTAAAGTTCTTATCGATACGTGGGTTAAAGATGTCATCAATTATCTCATGAAATTGTCATCAAGAATTTTTTATAATTAATACATGTTATTTTGGTATTAGATGTTTCCATGTACATAAAAAATCATCCTTGGTGTGCCAAGACTCAAAACAATAAAGATATCTCATTCACATGTGAAAGATTCCCAATTCCATGCTTGTGTAGTGGTTTGGGGAACTTATGAACCTAGTTCACATTCACAACCATAACCTATGGTTAGTGTTCCACTAACCATAGGCCATGAATCTACTAGTATCCTAAAAAACTAACATAGTAGCCCTTAAATAACGATTAATGTCCCATTATAACAATTAACCCACTAGCGGGCCTAACTCCTTCCGAACCTAACCTTGTGCATGGATACAAACAATACATCTTGTTACCCATGTGACCCATATTGTAGGCATTCTTATCACATCGCTAGTGCCAAGAAGATTTTTTAGTTAGAGATACAACATAATGAAAAAAAATATAAATTCATAACTCACACACTAAATTTAACTGATGTTACTAACATATGCACCTTACCTATCATGCACATAATAATGTGCCTAACTAACAAAAATCATGCGTATAAGCAATGCAAATAAGAGATGCACCTAGTCCACAAATCTCATTGGTAAACATTATCCTTTTAATAAAAGGTTAGTTCATGCATTAGTCAAATGGGCAAGGCATATTCCATATGTAGCCTAGTGTGGTTATTTGAGGCACTATATACAAGACATGATCCCCATAGGTGGTTGTATGGTTTAACATCCTAGTTTTTGACCTCAAACCATCGTATGGTTCTAAATAACCTTCCATGGCATTCTAAATAGAAAAATGGACAACATAACCTACTCATAGGCCAAAGATTCCTTATGTAGTACCATGATCCCTAGAGGTAATTGTACTTTCCTAAGACTCTATATTTTAACGTAGGACCATATGTCTTTTCCAAAACCTCAAAATAGATGCCCCCAATAAATGATTCTGAAAAGGGTGATGTCAAATACATCCATCATATTTACATCGAGTGATACCGATGATATTGTACTTTAAGGATGGCATGCTCTTCGGACAATGACCCGATCATGGACATGTCTTTGGCAATGGTAGGGAGGAAAGATTTCATCCTTGCCAATTGTAGTGCCCTTGGTGTAATGGACATAAGATAAGGAGATGTTGTTGTTTTTGAAGAAGAAGATGATGATGATGATAAGGATGATCATCTCTATGACGAAGATGATGGTCGTGATGACAACAATGATGACGATGATCTAGTTATCAACATCATCATCATCATATTCATCACTAATATTGTCATTGTCATCACTACTGACATTGTCATCATCGTTATCACTGACTTCATCATTAAAATTTTAATTTATTTTTTTAATAAAAAAATATTTTTAAACTTTAAACCTTATTTTTATTTTTATATTAAATATTTTTTTATTTTATTTGTTTATATGAAAAAAATACATACATAAATATTAAAATTAATAAATAAAAATTATACAAATTAATAAATAAAAATTACAAATTAATAAATATTAAAATATATATTAAAATTAAATATATCAAATTAAAATTAAATATATAAAAATTAAAATTAATGTGTAGCAATAAAAAAACATAAAAAAACTACAAATATAACATAAAAAAAAACTTTAAAAAAAACAAACTTACCAATTTACGGTTGCTCCTCCCGACGAGCGTGAACCTGCATTACAATAAGAGCCTATGTTGATAGCGGCCA
This sequence comes from Larix kaempferi, assembly GCA_027924585.1. Lineage (NCBI taxonomy): Eukaryota > Viridiplantae > Streptophyta > Pinopsida > Pinales > Pinaceae > Larix > Larix kaempferi. The sequence goes on along the minus strand of BSBM01000535.1, from coordinate 9,017,322 downwards.
GTGCCGATTGAGGAGCTGAGCCAGTGTCGGTTGAGGAGCTATGCCTAGTGTTGATAGCCAGTGTTGGTTGAGGAGCCGAGCTAGTGCCGATTGAGGAGTTGAGCCAGTGCCGGTTGAGGAGCTGAGCCTAGTGTTGATAGCCAGTGCCAGTGGAGGAGGTTGAGGAGCTGAGTGCTGCAATGCCTACCAAATCAGTAAGATTCAACTCTATATCTATGTTTGCTAAGCTTTAGAGGATGCCACGAATACCCAAAATGCTAAGGGGTTTGGCCTTGGGGCCCCATGTTTATATAAATGTTGATCTGTGTATAAAATTTAAGGGTTGGGAATCCGAATGTGCTTCTGCATTTTACTTTGTAAACGATGGATGACTGTTTTGGTTGCTATTCTAATGTTTTAATGGAACGAACCGTTTTGCATTTCTATCTTATGGCCAATCGCTTTTTCACTTTGCTTTTATCACTGAAATCGTTAATGGTTGTGTAAACTTCTTATGCACTATATGACCCTCATACTTGGGGTTTATGAGACTCAAACCCTGGATGGAAATCGTATTTGAACAGGGTTTATGAGACTCGAACCAATTTATAAAAAGCTGTTGAAAGAGGTAAATCTAGAAGTCGCCCATCCTGAAGAGCTTTTGCCATAACTTGTCCGAGAAGACGGAAATAATTTATTACCTTGGAAAATTGACTTCCCTGCAAAGAATCTCTAGTAGGTGGCCATGGGCGAGGAAATAACCCCTGGGGAGCCTGCACAAACTCTTCAGTTTCAACTGTAGGGATTGTACTGACTTTGTTTGTATGAAAAAATACTCCATGGTGTTCAACATCCTGCATCTCAACATTTTTTGCCACGGCAACTTCCTTAGAACAAGAACCTGACCTCCACATTCCAAGCACTTTCTTTTGTAATTCATGGCTAAGAAGAGTATAGAACTCCAAAGTTGGACCTAGACCTGTGCCAACCTCTCCAAAGTACTCCACTTCAAGAACTGCCTTATTACTACCATACATCTCCATTACCTTCATAGCTGAATCTAGTATATAGTGCCTATAAACACAAACCTTTTGACGCTGCACCCTACCAACTCGTACTTCTATATTATTATTGAAGTTTGAAGTTCCAGCACTATGTTGCTGCTGCAAGCACTGTAGGGCACGAGATAACCCAAATGAAAGTGAATAAAAGTATTGCCTTCTTGTCTCAAATGTAAAAAAGAATGGGCATGCTTTGGTTAATTGGTGACACCAAGAAGGTAGACCTCCACTGAATAGTGCCAAAGGATCTTGCATTTGCCGTGCTAAGTTTCCATGTTGTCATCAGAAGTTTGCATCAGGGTAATGTTCATAGAAATGGAACAAATGCAGAAGATTGGTTTTCTTTATATGAACCTTCCTATTGAGGACCGGAACATAAGTTTCCATGTGACAGGCCAGAAGTTGGTGCTTACTAGTCACTTATCACTAGATAAACCCAATACTTAATACAAATGCTCAAATCTGTGTGAAGATTGCAAATATGTGTACTTACATCTAAAAATCAATGAACTGAAAACACTTCGAATACTGAAATTAATCTTTTTGAATGTAGATTTGACCAGTACCTTAAAGTATTAATAAAATGGGGTTGGAAAAAAGAGAGAAAGTTGATAAGAGGAGCAATATATTAAATCTTATCAACTCAACAACTATCATTATAACAAATGAAAGAGTACCCATGAAACATGAATTGGCTACTAAGAGAGTATTCTTCATTAACATAGTTGTAGACAAGTACAAGGTAATTTGTAGGTAGAACAACATTACTCTAAGAGAGCTTGAGGGGATTTGTCCCAACACTACCCAAGACTCTCTTAATCCAACTATTTAGAAGTCAATACAAACCATGTCGATAGCAAGGGAGGTGATGGGAAATAGGACAACACCCATTTTTTCTAGGTGATCCTGGTAGCTCATATATGTGAATGTTGGTAGCAACCATGTTTAAGGATTATGTTGGCATTCAATGTCTCACAGCTTAACACTATCTTCATTTGCCTTTTGAGGAATTTGAGAACAAAGGTTTTAGTTCTTAATTTGACATGGCCCATCCATTGAAACGCTTGTCATTTCGTGCTCGACAGGGACTAGCCACTGCGTATCTTATCTATTTCTATTTTGTTTTCATAAATATTTTTCATATTATCAAAGAAGGTCATTAATCATTTAAAATAACCAAATTTCTAGGCATTTAAAATAAAGAGTACACCTAATGAAGACCCCTTCCTCCTTTTCTTTTTTCCTTTTTAATCCTTCCCATGCATTTGATCTCAAGAAAATGGTAACCATAATTTAGGTATGCATAGTTATTTAGAGGTCGTCACTAGAATACCATTAGGCTTGATGGAATGTTGCAATGATACATATGGTGGGGTGGGGGCTTATAGGTCATGGGGTCCATTCATGTGGGGGGACTAAACTACCCTTGATTCCTAGGGGGAATAGCAGGGTAGTATAAACAAATTTAAGAAAACATGTGATGTACCATTAATGTCATCAAACATCATCAACATCTACTTCAAGAAATTGGCAAGTGGAATTTTGTTTCGTTGCTCAATTTGGGAGATATCATTAGTGGAAGCACTAACACTAAAGGTTTTTACATTGGGTTTCAACAATCAATATCTCACTCCACAAGCCATGGAGGGATGAGTTCCATATATGACTGGAAATATATCTTAAACATCTAACATGGATATCTAATTGAATCTGATTGCTTCGCTTATAGTAAAAATTATGAACAGATTTGCAACAAGAGGTCTATTACTATTAGAATCACTATATTTCATTGTGATTTTTTACTATTATATCAAATCCACTTTTTCCATGTAAAAATAAACCATCACATTAGAATTCAATTTCAAGGTCAATCTTTCGTTACCAAGTTAGTTATGTGTGATCCAAAAAACCATGGTTACAATTTAGCCACAAAAATCCTTCTTCATTGGCAATGAACAAATTGTAAACATCTTCCTTCCATACACATTATGTGGTTTTTTTGTAACATTTTTAAAATTAATAGGACCATCATTTTGTAAGGGGGATGGATTGATTTGAATCTTGGGGAGTTTATAGTCCATGTTTCGGATCCATAAGTTATCAAGACATATTTTTATTAAATATAAAAAGGAATATGACATGTTAAATGTAATTGTTCAATGTGTACTTAATCAAAGTTGACTTAGTAAACATATTACAATTATAAAATGTCAAAAAAGAAAGATTTAAGATTTGGAAGAGAGGCCCTCAAATTTACCTCATTACCTTTAATTGGTCATCTTAATAGAATATGAGTCTACCCCATTTCTCTCGCTCTCTCTCATGTTGTCATGCTTATTTATTTATTTATTCATTATCGTGCATCATCTTTGATGATTTTCGTCATTGTTCCTTAACTTGTAAAATTGAAATATCTTGTGATTTTTCTTTGCATTGTATATTATATCTCCTACTTTATTCAACATTAAAGCCTTAACAGATCTCAACTCTCAAGATTCATATCAAAATATGCCTACATTACATGGGTTTTAAATTGAAATAATGTGTCCTAGCATACACGATTATTCACAATATCACAATGTCATGCTTATGATTGCTAATTAGGTTTAAACATTGTCATGCATTTTAGTCATTAGAAGTAGAAGAAAGTTATTGTTGGATTCATTTAATTTGGAAGAGTAGTTATAGTTTGAAAGAACTCTCTCATTACCTTAGCTAGCATTCATTGAAAGGAAAGGCTTATTTTATTCATATGCATTTGCATGGTTTGAGTCAGTCATCACACCATGAGTTTCACTTCCATCACCCGTCTGAGTAATACAACCATTAAAATTTAACTCGTTAACTCAACACACTTTAACCTCGCTTGAGGATAAAAAGAATTTGTTAGTTAGGTAGGACACCGGGGATAGGTATCCAAATAATTCCCCCTTGTCATTTTTCATCTGATACATAATCGTTGTATTTAGGGAACTAAAATCCTCTAGTATTTATTGACACGGTCATGACCAGTTTGTGGAGGGGCCTCCTGTTGTTTCAGGGGTTAAACCGCCGCGAGATCGAGAACCGGACGGACTCTGTGGAATGCCGCACTCCACTTAGCCCTAAGGAAACATAGATCATTGTCTTCCTTGTATTCTCTGGCCACCATACTGGTGATACAAGGGTGATAAGGTAGAAGCGCCAAAAACCTTTTCTGATGTGTCATGAATGAGGTAGCTTAGTGACTTTTCTACTAGGGCTCTTTTACCTAGGATCCCTTTCGGTAGAGGGATATCCTTCAAATTTAGTCTCTCACTTCGTATTGTTCAACTTGGATTTCATCACCTTGCGAAGGATATGATTTGTCGAGGTCTCCAGCTCCTAGTTAGGAAGTTTGCTTGCATTATCACCTTTTTAGAGGGTCTTTTTCTTTTTAGTGCTACTTGTTGGCATTCTAGCCACTTTTGTTTTAGCTCGCTTACTGTGACATCGATCCCAGTACAGTTTTTTGAGCTTGTTTTTTTGGCCTGCAAGCCTTGTCTTTTTATAGCTCCCCTTTTGCACGCTCGGTTGATTTAGGGTTTTTGAGTTCATACACGGTAGTTACCAATACTTATTTGATGATGTGTGATGTCCTCTTCTCCTAGGTCTTCGAGATGGTTGAGTTAGATGGTCTTCTGAATGGACTGAACACCCCTTCATGGAGCTAGTAACGCTTGACCGTAGGAGTAGTCTAGATGACCACATGATCACATCACCCGTGTGGACTTTTCCGTTTACTATGATGATGGTCTTTCAAGTTATATGGAACAATGGTACATTTGAGAGAGAGATGAATGGTTGTACCCCACCTTGGTCGATTGTCTTATGGTCCTTTCATTTTGTCGATAATATTTTTGTGGTACCTTGCCTTTTACCTTTTGGGTGTTTTACTGATATTGGGATATCTTGTGATTTGTACCACCTTTTATGTTTTAGGTCTTGTGGGTACTATGGTAGTTTGTCCACATTTGAGGTACACCCACTTTCTCCAAATTGTTATGAGTCTTTATACCCACTTCGTACCACCCTCCTGACCTTAGTTAGGAAGATTGCATGTTGTCATACCTTTTGGTGGTACTATTTGAGTTACAAGAGGTAGTTACAAGGAGCTATTGCATATATGAGGTAGTTACAAGGAGATATTGCATATAAGAGGTAGTTACAAGGAGCTATTGCATATATGAGGTAGTTACAAGGAGATATTGCATATATGAGGTAGTTACAAGCAGATATTACATATATGAGGTGGTTACAAGGAGATATTGCATATATTGATTTGTACCACCTTTTATGTTTTTGGTCTTGTGTTTATAACTATGGTAGTTTTTCCACGTTTGAGGTAGTGTACACCCCCTTAGTCCCAAGGGTTATAAGTCTTTATACCCATTCTTTTTTTTTTACTTGTACCTTACTGGTTGGTCTTTGTACTGAGCCTTTTTACTGTCATTGAATTTCTTTGATTGACCGTACCATAGCTTAGTCATCTCTCTCTCTCTGGTTTGTACCAGCCCTATCATAGGGTCACTTGGTTCCTAGAGTTGACTGGCCTTTAAGAGGCACAGTCATTTCTGAAAGTAACTCTTCTGATTATACTACAGGAAACATCTACACTAAGGTAATCAAATATGTGGTAAATAGTTTTCATTAAGTAGGCAAGAATTGTAGCATTAGAGGAGATCCTGTAACGTGTATGTGTAGTGTTTCATGTGTGTTACATGTGTGATGTAGCGTTAAATCAAATAGTAAAAAACAACTCATAAATATTGCATGACTTTCTACTCTTAAGAAAGATAAATTGGTTGTCTTCAGATCATCACTTGAATGCCTACATGTTGACAAAGGGAAAGAGGATCAAGTAAAATTATAAAAGGCGATACACATCAACTTTTAAGAGGCGCTATGCCTTGCAGTCGAATCTAAACTTTTTTCCAATGGTGCAGGTAGAACCAAACAGATATTTGTCTGATCTGTCTTCCTCGAGCGAGGGGAGTTTAGGAAGGCTAAAGGAAAGTGAGACATCCAGTAGGTCTAGAAGAATTGTATCAACTAGATGTCAAAAAACCAAAAGAAGATTCCATAGATGCAATGAATTTTTCACGGTCAAGGGGGGGCATATTCCTATGGTGATGAGACAAAAGACGACGAAGAGGTGCCCTTGAGGTACAGACATTTAGTGAAACAATGGGTACCGAAGGATCTTCCTCCACTGAACACTGATTTTTGTGTGAACGAGAGGAGATATCGAATTGCACCGTCGTCGATACATGGTTTCGGGTTGTTTTCCATGGATTGCATCTTGGTCAGTTACGGGACATGTACAGAATTGATGGAGTTTGTTGGACCCATATACAACTACAACGATTGGATGCGCCTTGTTCGATATACAAAAAGTATGCATAGCTATGGATTGTCAACAAACTATTTACAATTGAAAGACAAAAATCAAAATAAAGGAGGAATGTTGTACATGGACAGAAGGCCAAAGGCCACAGGGAATATTGCGGGGTTTATAAACAGTTCACAACCAGGGTCTACAATTAAGCAACCAAACTGCAAATTTGAGGGGCGTGAAGGAAACCGTGTTTTTGTAGTTGCTATTAAAACAATATCTGCAGGGGACAAGTTGCTTATTAATTACCCTGTGAACCGAGTAGATACAAACAAGGTTACTATAAAAAAATTTACCCAACCTTTTAGTAATAAATTAAACATCATAAGCATTTTTTGTTAGTTTATTTCATTTAGATTTCCCATATTAACTTCGCAGGCCAGTCATCAGGATAAATCCCTGCCAACAAATGGTCGGAGGAGTACTTCTTCCTCGACAGAGCAGGTATACATCTTTCTAATAGTACAAATATAATAAGAAAAAAGAGTTTTTATTTGCTTTCTTTTTCCATTATTAATAACTTGGTTTGTCTTATATAATGTTATTTATATTTGATGCAGAACGTTGATCGGGAAATACACCTGTCGAATGTTGATCAGACGACAACACCCTCGGGGCAACAGGTAGACCTGATTTGAATTGTACAATTAAAATATGTCAAAAATTTTTACCATTATATTAATGTTTCAATGAATATTTTGGTTTCGTTTACGTAATTTTCTAGTCAATGACCATTGATCCAATGAGTGGATCGCGATCCTCGAGGTTTTAGGTATAATTCATTTCAATTGTACCAATATAATACGTAGCATAATGTTAATTTTGTTATGTCTTTTTCGTGTGTATACTGGTTTCGTTATGATAATGTAAACCGTGTTGTAATTTTACGAATCTATCATGATAGATATGTTACGTTAATATAAAATTTGGAATCTATCAATAAAGAACTCAGTAGTGCTTTATATATGTTTGTTGCAGCCCACTAGTGAATCGCAGTATGAATCAACATCACAAGATTTTCCGTTAGAACCTAAAGTGGCAGAGGTGCTTCACGATTGCGAAAAAATTGGTGAAGCCATAGCCCCTCTAAAGATGGTAGAGAAATTGTTGAATAGATATACTGCGGAAATCCTTTCTATACTAATATAGGTTCCACAAACAAGCGCAATTACAGAAAGGATTGCATTGTTGGAACATAGATCTAATACCTTGCGAGTAAGTTGAGGAATCTTGAATCATAGAATAATTCCTTTAAATCTTTATAATGTTCTCTTTTATATGATAGTATTAAACGTATAAGACGTGGTGTGTATTTACAGAATTATAAGGGACCACACAATAGTGGTCAAGGTGGTGTTGGCCCCAGCGAGGCTCGTGGAGAGACTTTGCACCACGACCAAACGACTCCACGTAGTTTGAATCCTTCGCCATTGTTGTCGACTGAACAGTCGGCGACACATTCTGAAACACCACGGACCCCTGCTATGAGCGCAACAGCCGCTATTGACCGACACACAACGGATCGTCCATAGGAAGGGGTCGACACCGAGTCCCCAAGTAATTTTGATGTCGAAGAAGCTACATTTCTAGGATCTTCCCGTGTCAAAAGCACGGGAACACTGGAGACAACATTTTTGGTGGACGAAGATCTCGTCCCAATAAAGATAGCGAGGATCCCAGGTAATTAATCATAGTTGATCAGGTTAATTAGTGTTTATAAATTCATTGTAATATACCGATAAAATGTTTTTTATCAACTAATTATGATCATGGCATGATCGTTGTGCAGGAAACAATGTTTTCTATAAACATATGAATGAATTTTGCTTGGAGATCTTCGGGCTCACCATCCGAACAAGGTGGGATAGACAACCGAAACATTTAAAAGATGAACTCACTAATCGGTTGGTTGGCCTATTCGGGGACAAAACCTTCAGTCATGCCTATGTCTTGAAAAAGGCTTGTCAACATGTGAAGGTTGTCCAAGACCAATATAGGACACACCTCGAAAAAAACTAGAGGTATGAGTGCCCACCAATGATTCCAGCAATGGAGTGGAGAGCTCTAGTGGAAGCTGGAAAGGAGAAGGCTCTGAGAAGAGAAGGCAAGCTAACACCAGGCATAGGGAGGTATGCAATACTTTCCGCAATGTAATTCTAAACCTTATTATCCTTGATTTCTATATCGAACTTGGAACATCTAATGTATTTCAACACTTGCATAGGCTATCAAACACATCAAAGGCCAAAAAGGCAAGACTAGAAAAAGTAGGTCAGCACAAGCTTGGCCCTGGTGGTTATTCGAATTTGGCGGCACGGATTGTAAGTTTCGAGAAACCAACAATGAATACAAATAATAAATTGAAAATTATTTTTCGTTTTATTGCACCGTAAAATGTTAATTAACGACGATAAGCAAATATGCAAGCCGATTGATTCAATGAAGTACCTACAGAGGAAGACATGAAGCTTGGCTTCCAGGAAGGATTTGGAGCTGTTGTTGAACGTCGAAGAAGCTTATCTGGGCAAACACAATCTTCTGGTACCAATCCATCCGGTGCACAGGTATATAGAATCTATATAGTTTAATGAAGATTTGTCGCTTATGGAATATTTTCGTTACAAATACTTGATGTAAAATATTGACTATGTTTTTAACAGGAAAGCAATGATCCCATTAGTGTAGAGGAGGGACAACAATAAATCGATGATCAAGCTTCGAATCCTGGTAATGAATTTATTCATATGCTGCAATTTTATGTATAGCATTGCAAATGGTGACCATTAATTGTAGTTCACCATATTTCAACTGCAGAGCATGTAGAGGGTGAAACTGTACAGGTTGAGACTGGACAAGAACATCAACAACATGATTTGGTCACACTAGGTAAAAAAACACCTTTGTAATAAATTTTTTAAAATGAAAAACTTGTCATTACAATAGCAAAATATAATGATGTAACATTTTCACATCGTTGCAGCAAATCTGAACCCCCTGCCGCAAAATCCACGTCTAGAACAACAATCAGCTAGGATATCACATACATCACCAAAAGCGCATGCTAAAGAACCAAGACCTGGAGGAGAAATTCCAGATGTAGATGGTCCTCTTATAGATTATGTACCACTACTGAAGAGAAGAAAAACTTATAAAAATAAGGACAGGAAAAACGACGTCCAAATATTTTTGATAACAATATATCGTCCATGATTTTTGGTCTAATAAATGAATGAATGGTTTAATGATTCAGTGTAGTAAATTGTTACCTTCATTGAATTTCAACTTTTATTGAATGAATGTGTTGACTGAATGATTAATGAATGGTTTATTGAATGTTATCTTTTATTGAATGAATGTGTTGATCGACTGAAACGATGGTTTAGTGAATGTTAGCATTTATTGAATGAATAATGGATGAAAGTTCATGATGAAATATGGATGAATTTGCACATATTTGTTTTTTTCAAGTACATGCATTGGGTATGGGGAATTGAGAGTGATTTGAGGGGGGGGGGCATAAGAGCTTCCACCTTCATGTGGTTGGCTCTGTTCAGTAGAGAATATGAAATTATTCTCGAAACAGAGAGGAGCTCAATGAATGGCTACATTGCTGGCTTTCTACAACCCACTCGCGTGTCGTCTAAATTTTGTCAATTTCTTGGAGTTTGTTGTGATTTTTGGTTGCTCCTCATAACCAATTTCGAGTTTCCACATGATGAAATATGGATGAATTTGCACATATATGGATGAAAGTTCATGATGAAATATGGATGAATTTGCACATATTTGTTTATTTCAAGTACATGCATTGGGTATGGGGAATTGAGAGTGATGTGAGGGGGGGGCGGGGCATAAGAGCTTCCACCTTCATGTGGTTTGCCCTGTTCAGTAGAAAATATGAAATTATTCTCGAAACAGAGAGGAGCTCAATGAATGGCTACGATGCTGGCTTTCTACAACCCACTCGCGTGTTGTCTAAATTTTGACAATTTCTTGAAGCTTGTTGTGATTTTTGGTTGCTCCTCATAACCAATTTCCAGTTTCCACAACTTCAAAGGTTGAGTAAATGATGCACTGGAATCAATATCCTTAACCTTCTCTTTAATTTCCTTGGAATCAATATCCTTAACCTCACATTAAACCCTTCCAAATTGGTATATTTACCATTCAAGGCTAGCTTCTTCTGAAGCATGATATTTGCAACTAAGCTAGCATACATCGACAACAATTAGAGACATGCTGCTTGTTGTCAATCTTCATCTTTTTTTTAGGAATGCAACTTGACCATAATGGCTCCTCTTATGCTAGGGTATTAAAGTCAACAGCAAATTAAAGAAAACATATAGTTTGCATCGAAAAAATAACAGGGTACGAACTGAACCGAGGAGATTTGAACCTGCGACCTATGTCTAGTCCCAAGGATACCACCTTCAAGCTTGAAATGTAGCTAGAAATGGGCGACCACCTTCAAGCTCGATTCATTCTGCATGCATTTCACAATGGGAGATGGCGGGCTACCACATTCAACCTTGATTCATTCTGTATGCATTTCACTATGCAATCGTCTCAGATTCTCGTTGTGTTTTCCCTCTATTAGTTTATCAATTCGGTATGACCCACGCCTGCCGTCCAAGGAGTGTTTTCGCGGTCTTGAGTTCCATCCTGACAATGGTGATGATTCATTCTATTACGTTTCCCTTAAGCTGCAATATGGAAAACTCATAATTCACTATCAAGATTTCTCTAACCGTCACATTTGTCAAACAAACCTTCATCGTGAACTATGAGTTTGTCATTTGCAGTCGAAGGGAAACGTAATACCATGAATCGTCAACCGTTTCCAGACTGAAACCGAAGACCGTGGAAACACTCATTGGACGACGGACGTGGGTCATACTGAATTGATAAACTAATTGATGGAAAACGCAATGGGAATCTGAGACGGTTGCATAGTGAAATGCATGCAGAATAAATGAAGAGTGGGTGTCGAGAGAAATGGTTTTGGGATGTCGTATGAGAGGAAATGGCGACAGGAATTGATTGATAAGGTCAAGCTTGAAGGTGGTATCCTTGGGACTAGACATAGGTCGCAAGTTCAAATCTCGTCTAAATATTTTTGATAACAATATATCGTCCATGATTTTTTTCCTAATTAATGAATGAATGGTTTAATGAATTGTCTAATGTTTTAATGATTCAGTGTAGTAAACTGTTACCTTTACTGAATTTCAGCTTTTATTGAATGAATGTGTTGACTGAATGATTAATGAGTGGTTTATTGAATGTTATATTTTATTGAATGAATGTGTGGATCGACAGAAACAATGGTTTAGTGAATGTTAGCATTTATTGAATGAATAATGGATGAAAGTTCATGATAAAATATGGATGAATTTGCACAATTTTTTTTTTCAAGTGCATGCATTGGGTATGGGGAATTGAGAGTGATGTGAGGGGGGGGAGGGGCCATAAGAGCTTCCACCTTCACGTGGTTGGCCCTGTTCAGTAGAGAATATGAAATTATTCTCGAAACAGAGAGGAGCTCAATGAATGGATACGATGCTGGCTTTCTACAACCCACTCGCGTTTCGTTTAAATTTTGGCAATTTCTTGGAGCTTGTTGTGATTTTTGGTTGCTCCTCATAACCAATTTCGAGTTTCCATAACTTCAAAGGTTGAGTAAATGATGCACTGGAATCAATATCCTTAACCTTCTCTTTAATTTCCTTGGAATCAATATTCTTAACCTCAAATAAATATAAGTGAACAAAAGAAAATGCAAGAAAGAGATTAAACTTGCAAAATATAACACTTGTATTAATAAATTAAAAAAGAGAGAGTAATGTTCATGGGCCTCTTTGAGAGGATGAGCTCCTTTGAGCAAAGCTTCAATACAATACCAATCTTTGACAAAACAATATACATCCTTCTAGCGCTATAAATAGTTTCTTAATAAACAAAACCCTAACTACATGCAATCTCAAAATTAATGACTACCAACCACCTACTGGTTCTTATTTAATAAAAATGATCCTTTTACATTAAGTAACTACCCATTAACTATCTAATGAGCCTTATTCAAAGAATATGATCTCATACATGAATATACAAACTCCTCAATATACCAAATTAGAGAAGTTAGGTAAGAGTACCTTGACACAATGGAAGCACACTACCAATCATCTCTTTGTGACGAATATGCCACAATGTTACATAAGCATAGGGATTAGAGAACATGTATTCTATATGAAAAGTTTTATTTCAAAAATGTTTTTTTTTTTTTAATGTATTGGGTAGTTGCTTAACCAATGACTTAACCGAAGGCCTTAGGGTAATATCCGACGCCTTTGCCATGCTTCCGACGGCTCGAAACGTTGGATCCGCCTTTTATTTGTATGGCATAGACGTCGCTTAACCGATGACCGCAGGGTAATTTCCGACGCCTTTGTCATGCTTCTGATGGCTCGAAACGTCGAATCCGCCTTTTATTTGTATTCCATAGGCGTTGCTTAACCGACGACTTAACCAACGACCGCAAGGTAATTTTCGATGCCTTTGCCATGCTTCCGACGGCTCAAAACGTCGGATCCTCCTTTTTTTGTATGGTATGGGGGTCGCGTAACCGACGACCTTACTGATGACCGCAAGGTAATTTCTTATGCCTTTTCCATGCTTTCGACGGCTCGAAATGTCGAATCCGCCTTTTTTTGTATGGTATGGGGGTCGCGTAACCAACGAATGAACCGACGCCATCAAGGAAGGGACGTCGGGATGTGTGCAGCATATTCGACGGCAAAAGGATTATATTCGACCAATATTGGAAGTTAAAGCCATTGGTTATTAGACTACCTGTCAAGTTGGAGGAAGTTAGATCAGCGACGAGGTAGGGCCATCGAATAACTGACGTCTACAACTTTGTCGGATTTTAGCCGATATGCCACCGACGGTAAAAAAAGACTGTCCTTGTCGGATGAGCGACCATAAGTTGTAGCAAATTCGACTTTTTCACCGTCGGATTTTGGGTCAAAAAAACTTGGTGTTAGGGTTTAACTCACTTGCTCATATTTTACCTATGACAACATGTTATAATACAAATGTACCTTAGTTAAACTCCATAACAGATATATACATCACACACACACACGCACACACACACACACACACACACACACACACATATATATATTCGAATTTACTTCTTAAAACTATTCATTAACAACATCAATGTTTTCCATTCAAAGAAAATCCAATAAAGTAATTACAAATACAAGAAAATGTCTAACTCAAAGTCCCTATGTTCATTTCGTATTAAGTAAATTGATCTTCCTATTCGAATTTGTTTTCTCCAACTTCAATAATATATTAACATGGACCATATTATATACTTCCACAAGGGGCATAACTTTGCATTTCTATGAAATCACGGTTTCAAAACCACAAAAATGTCTTCACTTGACGACTCACTACAAAGAAAGGCGAATATCAAGTTTTCACTCAAGATTTTCATATATATATATATATATATATATAACTTTTAAATGATGTCGACTAAAACCATATCTACAAATGAAATTTACTTCAGGGTTTACTGAGATTTCATTTCCGGACTAAGAGATAATGAAAACCTGTGAAAATTCCATCCATACACGGAGATATCGATTATTCTTTTTTGTAAAAACCTTTGACAGAGTAAAATAGTTCCAAAATTCAAATACGAAATCCATTTATAAAAATCTATGCACTAGTTTTGAATTCGAAATATACAGAAAAACAAATAAAAAGGCCATCTATAACCGAATGCACAAATTATGATCCTATAAAAGAAGTCGAGATCATTTTTATCTAACTGCATAGAATCTGGGTTAACATTTTAAATTCAAAATACACAGAGTTTCGAATTGCATATAGATCCTAACCTTCTTTTACACAACCAATATGACAACAACAACGCTTGTATAGTCCATTGCATATATATATAATACAACCAACAAATTCTAACTACAATACTTTACACCCTCGGATCGCACTATATAGTGTTAGGGAGCGAAACAGGATCCAAATTGTTCATGGCGCAAGGGCAAGATAGAACGTAAAATATCTCTTAAAGGGCATAACTGACTTCAAAATTTTATTTATTATGATAAACACAGTTTGAAAACAAACAATTCCATCCTTTTTAAAATACATAACTACCTAATGCGGGTATCTATTTCAATAATGAAGCCTGGCATGCCTTTACACATATCTTGAAACTATACAATGTATCCCAAGATATCTAATTTTAAAAAAAAAGCAACAAAGATCATACTTACTTCAAATAATGTAAATGGCTACCTGGAGATTCAGTTCCTCCCAACAATAGGAGAGGGTAACTCGGTTGTTTTCCCAGCTCCACCCCCGAGCTAGATCACCACCATGCACTAGAACGTTAAGCAATCACTTCCATGCGGTACTCTCTATCTCAGAGTCTGTAATAAGTAACGATGGACTTATGAAAATAAAGAACACTCAACACAGTTCCTCTGTGCACAACATGGTGTCCCATGTTATCTCAGTGCACTCTTATATATAGTTTTTCCCAGGTCTTATGCCATCCCAATCAAATCTCCAATCAATCCTTAAATCCCTATGATTTAGGATCTTGTCTGGTTGTTGAGTTTTAGATTGGATTTGATTGGTAAATATATCTCTAGCTTTCTTACACATGTTCTCTTGTGCCATGGTGGTGTCCCATCATTTAGCTGAACTCTCCAAGTTCCCTTTTTCTTTTATTAAATAAAAAAAATAGTTTGTTGTGCAAAGTGTCACTTTGATTTTTTGAGTTTGTTAATAACTCTTACATAAAAATAATTGTCAAAATATTAAATCAAAATAATAATGTTTTTGTGGGTATCACATTTTTCTCCTCCTTATTTTTAACACCATCCTCGGTGTTCTTTATTCTGAGCTCTCTTGCTCATTCCAGAACATGGAGAGATATGCTTCTCGCATTTTATCCTCCATTTCCCAAGTTGTCTCTTCAGGGCAAAAGTGCTTCCATTGCACTTTTATTTGAATGATGGCTCAATTCTGTAGCATACGTTCCTTCCTGTCTAGGATGCGGAAAGGTTCAGTCTAGAACTCGCCCTTGGGTTTTACCTGAATCACATTCCAGTCAATTATATGAGTATTATCATGTATATATTTTTTTAATAATGAAACATGAAATACATCGTGCACTTTTATATTAGGAGAAAGTGTGAGCTGATAGGATACCGTCCCTATCTTAGCTAACACTTCGAAACGTCCACAATACCTCGGTGCCATCTTGGAACACCTTCCCAAGCTCAAGGAACCCTTTTTCGACTTTACCTTTAGATATACATGATCACCAATGTTGAACTCTCTTGGAGTTATTTTTAAATCTGCGTAACTCTTATATCGATCATGGGAAACTTTTAAGTTCTGTTGCACCTCTTTCACCATTTGTTCCATCTCCTTTAACATGTCAGGTCCTAGAATAATCTTGTCAACATGGTTATCCCACGACACAGGAGTGTGGCATTTTCTACCATACAAGACTTCAAATGGACTCATTTTTAATGAAGCTTGATACCCATTATTATAAGCAAATTATACTAAATGAAAATACTCTTCCCATTTACCTGGTTTATCCATTACATACATTCGTAGCATATCCTCTAACACTTTATTAGTTCTTTCAATTTTCCCATCCATTTGAGGATGATAAGCAATACTGAAAATTAGTTGTGTATCTAGACCTTTAAACAAGGATTTCCAAAAATTACTTGTAAATTTTTCATCTCTATCAGAAATCACAACTTTCAGAATACCATGCAAAGGAATATTTCTTTCATAAAAATATTAGCTATGTTAATGGCTTTAAAGGTATATTTCACAAGTATGAAATGTGCAGCTTTACTTAACTTATCAACGACTACCATTATAAAGGCATGTAGTTTATTCGTTTTTGGTAATCCTGTTATGAAATCCATACTATTATCTCCCATTTCCATTCTGGAATAGGTAAGGGTTGAATTAACCTGACAGGATGTTGATGTTTTGTTTTTACTTGTTGACATTCAATGCATCTAGCTAGGTAATTTGCAGCATCGTTCTTCATGTTAAGCCAATAATAACTTCTTCTTAGTTTTGTTACCATCTTTTGGTATCCCAGGTGTCCGGAATATGGTTTCTTATGCAACTCATTCATGATTAATTGTTTCACTTTTTCTGAATTAGGTATGTATAACTGATTCTTATAGACTGATAAGTCTTTTGAGTTTATGGAGTAAGCTGAGAATTCATTTCCATTTACATCACTTTCTAATTGTTCTTTAATTCTTAAATATGCTTCATCATGGGTAGATGCATCTTTTATAAGATCTGCATGGTTTGTCTTATAACTGCTAAAAGCAGTCGAACAAACTGGAATGGCATTCCTACTTAGAGCATCTGCCACCTTGTTCTCTTTTCCTTTAATGTGTTTTATTTCAAAATCATACTCACTCAAGAAGGCTAACCAACTTGCTTGACAAGCATTTAAACTTTGTTGATCAAATAAGTATTTTAAGCTTATATTATCGGACATTAAGGTGAATTTCCTTCCTATTAAGTAGTGTCTCCACATCCTTAATGCATGTATTATGGCAGCTAGTTCTAAGTCATGTGTCACATAGTTACGTTCATGTTGTTTAAGTTTTCTTGAGTCATAACTTATTACATAATCCTCTTGCGATATCACACCACCTAACCCTTCTAAGCAGGCATCCGTACATACAACAAAGTCTTTGTACAGATATTATATTCTTAGAATAGGTGCGGTGGTCAGTAGGTGTTTAAGTTTTTCAAAGCTTTCTTGACATTTATTAGACCATATGAATTTAGTTCCTTTCTTTCGAAGTGAAGTTATTGGGTAAGCAATCCTGGAGAACCCCTCAATGAACCTACGGTAGTAACCTGTGATCCACATAAAGGATCGAATCCCAGTTATATCCTTAAGAACTGGACAATCAATGATTGAGTTGATTTTATCTGGGTCTACATAAATTCTTTCCTTAGATAATACATGGCCTAGGTATTGAATCTTATCTTGAAAGAAGTCTCATTTATCAAACTTCGCATACAGTTTATGTTCCCTTAGGGTTTGCAAGACTAACTTTAAGTGTTCTTCAAGTCCTTTATTTTTAGAATATATTAAGATGTCATTAATAAAAACTATTACAAACTTATCTAAGTATTTATAGAGGACGATGTTCATCAAACACATGAACGACATTGGTCAAGCGAAATGGTACAATCAAGAACTCACAATGCCCGTACCTTGTTCTAAATGTCGTTTTATGAACATCCTCGTCCTTAATTCTTACTTGATGGTACCCGGACCTTAAGTCAATTCTATAGAATATCGTTGCTCCCCATACTTGATCAAACATCTCATTGATGCGGGGGAGAGGGTATCTGTTCTTAATTGTCATTTTATTTAATTTTCTGTAATCAATGCAAAGCCTTAGTGTGCTATCTTTATTTCTAACAAACAAGACCAGTACTCCCCATGGAGACATGCTCGGTCTTATATATTTTTTATCTATTAATTCTTGCAATTGTAATTTTAATTCTACCAACTCAGGTGTGTTCATTCAATAAAGAGCCTTCGAGGCGGGTACCGTTCCTGGTACCAACTCAATGGTAAAGTAAATATCCCTCTTCGGAGGTAGTCCAGGTATCTCTTCTGGAAAAAAATCTTTAAATTCATTTAAAAGAGGAAAATCCTCTAAACTAGGTTTTGGTTTATCATCATTAGTTTTAGTGATGTGTATAGCAAACAACCTACAACCTTTCCTATCACACTTTTTCAATTGCAAAGAAAATATTTTTCTAGTAATAACCTTTTTTGGGATCCCTCTAACCATTTTACTTTCACCATTTTCATCAATACAATCAAAAGTTTTTTCAAAGCAATTTAGCACAAGTCTATATTTTTCTAGCCAATCCATGCCAATTAATACATCATAAGATCCTAATGGAAAAATATTCAATCTACTTTTGTAATCAAATTTTGCATATAAACTTCACAACTAGAAATAAAACTAGTTACTTTTCTTTTTGTCCCTGTGGCTAATTGCACTAACCACGACTTTTCGAAATCATATTTTTCTATTTTACATAAATCTACCAGCTTAGAAGAAATATAACCTAAAGTAGATCCAGAATCAATTAATATAGAAATAAGTTTGTCAAATATCTTACCATCTACCTCGATGATGGAAGGTTGATAATTTGCTTGATGATTGTCCAAGGCGGTGCTAATCTGCGGCATCTTCCTAGCAACCTCTCCAATTGTGGTTGCTTCTCGGACGATGTGAATATTCTGATTATCCTTTTTATGAGGATAGTCTCAATAGAAATGACTCTCCCCACATCCCCAACAATGCAAAGGTTCTCTTTTTATTTCTTCTTTCTTTTTATTAAAAATAATATCTTTATATTCAGAGTTCTCATTAGTTGTTTCTAATCAGTTCTTATTGTTTGTTGTTTGTCCTTAAAGGTATTTCTCTAGAAACTCTTATGTTTATTAAAAGGTTTGAATTCTCTTTCCTTAAAATTACTTCCATCTCTTTTCTTGAAGTTATAAGGATTTTCATTCTTACTCTTAGATTGATCATATGCTATTTTGGCCTTCCTCATTGCTTCATACAAATTTTTTGGTTCATCAAACTCTAGTTTGTCTTTATAAAAGTTAGGTAAGCAACCTAGAAATATTTGAATTCTAGGTTTTTCTTCATTTAGGTAAGGCACATATCTTAACAAGGATAAAAATTTAGTACAGAAGTCATGCATAAACATTGATCCCAGTCTTATCTCATAGAAATCCTTTGCTTTCCCCTCATAGTAATTATCTGATAGGTATTCCCTCTTAAATTCCTTTTTAAACCAGTTCCAGCTTACTTTTCTATCATTAATTCTTTTTGTTATTTTTAAGTCTTGCCACCAAATCTCAGCCTTTCCGACTAGATTGAAGATGGTCATTTTTCCTTTCATAGAGTTGGAATAACTGTACATAGTAAAGTGCTTCTTCATCCCAGAGAGCCAAGCCTTAGATTCTTCTCCATTTTTTACTTCGTCGTCAAAGGTAGGAGGCTTTATTTTTCTAAATTCTCATGTTAGCTCATCTTTATATTTTCTTTTCTTCCTACGTCTGCCCTTAGAACTATCACTAGAATCTTATGATTCACTGGATATGGGGATTTCGTCAGAAGAAGGACAGTCAGAGGATGGGTTTCCTCATTTATGTTTCTTTTTATCATCAGTTATCTCATTTATTCATTTAAGTCTTCCTCATTTATGTTTCTTTTTATCATTAGTTATCTCATTTCTTCATTTAAATGATGCTAACCAAAACCATATCTACATATGAAATTTACTTCAGGGTTTACTGAGATTTCATTTTGGTATTAAGAGATAATGAAAACCTATGAAAATTCCATCCATACACAGAGCTATCGATTATTCGTTTTTGTAAATACCTTTGACAGAGTAAAATAGTTCCAAAATTCAAATACGAAAGCTATTTATAAAAATTTATGCACCAGTTTCGAATTCAAAATATACAGAGAAAAATAAAAAGGCCATCTATAACTGAATGCACAAAGTTCTGACCCTATAAAAGAAATCGAGATCATTTTTATCTAACTGCACAAAATCTGGGTTAACATTTTAAATTCAAAATACACAAAGTTTTGAATTGCATATAGATCCTAACCTTATTTTACACAACCAATATGACAACAACAATGTCGGTATAATCCAACGCATATATATATATATATATATATATATATATATATATATATATATATATATACAACCAAAAAATTCTAACTACAATACTTTACACCGTCGGATCGCACTATACAGTGTTCGGGAGCAAAACATGATCCAAATTGTTCTTGGCGCAAGGGCAAGATAGAACGTAAAATATCTCTTAAAGGGCATAACTAACTTCAAAATTGTATTTATTATGATAAACACAGATTGAAAACAAATAATTCCATCCTTTTTAACA
This sequence comes from Larix kaempferi, assembly GCA_027924585.1. Taxonomy (NCBI): domain Eukaryota; kingdom Viridiplantae; phylum Streptophyta; class Pinopsida; order Pinales; family Pinaceae; genus Larix; species Larix kaempferi. The sequence goes on along the minus strand of BSBM01000535.1, from coordinate 8,996,804 downwards.
TACGTAACTACCTAATGCGGGAATCTGTTTCAATAATGAAGCCTATCATGTCTTTACACATATCTTGAAACTACATAATGTATCCCAAGATATCTAATTTAAAAAAAAGCAACAAAGATCATACTTACTTGAAATAATGTAAATGGCTACCTGGAGATTCAGTTCCTACCAACCATAAAAGAGGGAAACTCGGTTGTTTTCCCAGCTCCACCCCCGAGTTGGATCACCACCATGCACTAGAACGTTAAGCAATCACTTCCACGCGGTACTCTCTCTCTCAGAGTTTGTAAGAAGTAACGATGGACTTATGAAAATAAAGAACACTCAACATAGTTGCTCTGTTCACAACATGGCATCCCATGCTATCTCAGTGCACTCTTATATATAGTTTTCCCAGGTCTTATGCCATCCCAATCAAATCTTGAATCAATCCTTAAATCCCTATGATTTAGGATCTTGTCTGGTTATTGAGTTTCAGATTGGATTTGATTGGTAAATATATCTCTAGCTTTCTTACACATGTTCTCTTGTGCCATGGCGGTGTCCCCTCATTTAGTTGAACTCTCCAAGTGCCCTTTTTCTTTTATTAAATAAAAAATAGTTTGTTGTACAAAGTGTCACTTTGAGTTTTTTAATAACTCTTACATAAAAATAATTGTCAAAATATTAAATCAAAATAATAATGTTTTTGGGGGTATCACACCAATATAATTAGTAAAAATATGCAATGTATGTCATTGATAGGAATTTTCCATGCATGAACATCTAAGAGAATAGGGAGATCTAATCTTGTAGCAAACTTCCCTTCACATGCTAAAATTGAGCAATACAAAAAGTTGAGGTTCTCATCATATAGAAAATAAGAGTTCTCATCAACCCAAAACTTTAATCTATTTTTTACGATCTAGATTGATTTGAAATTGGGAAAAACCCATCAGGGAATTGTTCTACTATGAACGAATCTTGGATCATGGTAGAAGTCTACTCATCCCTAAAATTTCTTACGGATTCTTATCAAATTTGTGGCTAGAAAGATGGTTAATTTGCTACAAGATTAACTTAGACCATAGAATAGAATTCAAATTCAAATCCAAACACAATGAAAAGAATAGACTCAAATTCCATAGCAATTCTAAATATAGTGTTAGTCTCTTGCCTTCTTAAGTTAGAGGCTACCATCTCCTTGACATTCCAATATAGGTATATTGTCTTAATATACTTTGAGTCTCTACCCCTCGGATGCCTAGAGTCTAAGGTTACTTTTCCCACCTCTTCATTTACTATTAAGTTAGCGCTTTGTACTATTTTCTCTTTGATTTTGCCCTCCATTTTGATTTCTCATCATCTATGAATAATGCTTTTAGTAAACTCTTTGAATATCAACCACCTTCATCTTACTTACTCGTGCTTTGTTTCTTAAAAAATCCAATTAGTAACCACTTTTAAGAATGGAGTGATAATTAACCCATCTAGAAATAATTACAAGAATGAAGTGATAATTGACCCATCTAGAAATAATTACTCACCAATGTCAAACCTTAATGTAAAGTCTAAATAATGAAAACTTTTTGTACAAGAAACGAATCACATCACATTATATTAGAGTACTTCACATCACATTATATTATAGTACTTCAACTCCTCCACTTCAAACAATTTGTAAAAAACTAGTGTATCACATCAAACCTTTTGTGGTAAAAACTACACCTTACCAAATATTATTTTTTAATTAACTATTTCTATGTGTGAGATAAGGCATTGAAGTACGGTGAGAGGGGAAGAGGTCCAATTAATAACATTTATAATATGAGAATTTAAACAATTAATTTGCTTCTATTAATATGTTATGTTACTCATATTTTTAAAGATCTAAATGGTTTTCTCACTTGTAATTAAAAAATATCCATGTACCTGGCTTTTACACTTTTCTTTACTAAAAGATATATGTACATATTCATTTAAATCTATCCGTACCTTACATAATATCATGCCCAAATAGTGCTTAACCTTACTTTTCGATTTCACCCATCTACGGAGATGGTAAAAAAATAAATTCAATGGTATTACTTTAATGAGTTTATACTATTTAGTTAGTTCATTCAAAAGTCATTGTACATATATGTAGGTGTAATGATTATGGCAGCTATGTTCTAAGTCATGTGTCACATAGTTACGTTCATGTTGTTTAAGTTTTCTTGAGTCATAACTTATTACATAATCCTCTTGCGATATCATGCCACCTAACCCTTTTAAGCAGGCATCCGTACATATAACAAAGTCTTTGTACGGATATGATATTCTTAGAATAGGTGCAGTGGTCAGTAGGTGTTTAAGTTTTTCAAAGCTTTCTTGACATTTATTAGACCATATGAATTTAGTTCCTTTCTTTTGAAGTGAAGTTATTGGGTAAGCAATCCTGGGGAACCCCTCAATGAACCTACGGTAGTAACCTGTGATCCCCATAAAGGATCGAATCTCGGTTATATCCTTAAGAAGTGGACAATCAATGATTGAGTTGATTTTATCTAGGTCTACATAAATTATTTCCTTAGATATTACATGGCCTAGGTATTGAATCTTATCTTGAAAGAAGTCTCATTTATCAAACTTCGCATACAGTTTATGTTCCCTTAGGGTTTGCAAGACTAACTTTAAGTTCTTCTTTATTTTTAGAATATATTAAGATGTCATCAATAAAAACTATTACAAACTTATCTAAGTATTTATAGAGGACGATGTTCATCAAACACATGAACGACATTGGTCAAGCGAAATGGTACAATCAAGAACTCGCAATCCCTGTACCTTGTTCTGAATGTCGTTTTATGAACATCCCTGTCCTTAATTCTTACTTGATGGTACCCGAACCTTAAGTCAATTTTATAGAATATCGTTGCTCCCCATACTTGATCAAACATCTCATTGATGCGGGGGAGAGGGTATCTGTTCTTAATTGTCATTTTATTTAATTTTATGTAATCAATGCAAAGCCTTAGTGTGCTATCTTTATTTCTAACAAACAAGATTGGTGCTCCCCATGGAGACATGCTCGGTCTTATATATTCTTTATCTATTAATTCTTGCAATTGTAATTTTAATTCTACCAACTCAGGTGTGTTCATTCAATAAGGAGCCTTTGAGGCGAGTACCGTTCCTGGTACCAACTCAATGGTAAAGTAAATATCCCTCTTCGGAGGTAGTCCAGGTATCTCTTCTGGAAAAAAATCTTTAAATTCATTTAAAAGAGGAAAATCCTCTAAACTAGGTTTTGGTTTATCATCATTAGTTTTAGTGATGTGTATAGCAAACAACCTACAACCTTTCCTATCACACTTTTTCAATTGCAAAGCAAATATTTTTCTAGTAATAACCTTTTTTGGGAACCCTCTAACCATTTTACTTTCACCATTTTCATTAATACAATCAAAAGTTTTTTCAAAGCAATTTAGCACAAGTTTATGTTTTTCTAGCCAATCCATGCCAATTAATACATCATAAGATCCTAATGGAAAAATATTCAAATCTACTTTTGTAATCAAATTTTGCATATAAACTTCACAACTAGAAATAAAACTGGTTACTTTTCTTTTTGTCCCTGTGGCTAATTGCACTAACCACGACTTTTCGAAATCATATTTTTCTATTTTACATAAATCTACCAGCTTAGGAGAAATATAACCTAAAGTAGATCCAGAATCAATTAATATAGAAATAAGTTTGTCAAATATCTTACCATCTACCTCGATGATGGAAGGTTGATAATTTGCTTGATGATTGTCCAAGGCGGTGCTAATCTGCGGCATATTCCGAGCAACCTCTCCAATTGTGGTTGCTTCCCAGACGATGTGAATATTCTGATTATCTTTTTTATGAGGACAGTCTCGATAGAAATGACTCTCCCCACATCCCCAACAATGCAAAGGTTCTCTTTTTATTTCTTCTTTTTTTTATTAAAAATATTATCTTTATATTCAGAGTTCTCATTGGTTGTTTATAATAAGTTATTATTGTTTGTTGTTTGTCCTTAAAGGTATTTCTCTAGAAACTCTTATGTTTATTAAAAGGTTTGAATTCTCTTTTCTTAAAATTACTTCCATCTCTTTTCTTGAAGTTATAAGGATTTTCATTCTTACTCTTAGATTGATCATATGCTAATTTGGCCTTCCTCATTGCTTCATACAAATTTTTTGGTTCATCAAACTCTAGTTTGTCTTTATAAAAGTTAGGTAAGCAACCTAGAAATATCTGAATTCTAGGTTTTTCTTCATTTAGATAAGGCACATATCTTAACAAGGATACAAATTTAGTACATAAGTCATGCATAAACATTGATCCCAGTCTTATCTCATAGAAATCCTTTGCTTTCCCCTCATAGTAATAATCTGATAGGTATTCCCTCTTAAATTCCTTTTTAAACCAGTTCCAGCTTACTTTTCTATCATTAATTCTTTTTGTTATTTTTAAGTCTTGCCACCAAATCTCAGCCTTTCAGACTAGATTGAAGATGGTCATTTTTCCTTTCATAGAGTTGGAATAACTGTACATAGTAAAGTACTTCTTCATCCCAGAGAACCAAGCCTTAGATTCTTCTCCATTTTTTACTTCGTCGTCAAAGGTAGGAGGCTTTATTTTTCTAAATTCTCATGTTAGCTCATCTTTATATTTTCTTTTCTTCCTACATCTGCCCTTAGAACTATCACTAGAATCTTATGATTCACTGGATATGGGGATTTCGTCAGAAGAAGGACAGTTAGAGGATGGGTTTCCTCATTTATGTTTCTTTTTATCATCAGTGATCTCATTTATTCATTTAAGTCTTCCTCATTTATGTTTCTTTTTATCATTAGTTATCTCATTTATTCATTTAAATGATGTTGACCGAAACCATATCTACATATGAAATTTACATCAGGGTTTACTGAGATTTCATTTCGGGATTAAGAGATAATGAAAACCTGTGAAAATTCCATCCATACACAGAGATATCGATTATTCGTTTTTGTAAATACCTTTGACAGAGTAAAATAGTTCCAAAATTCAAATACGAAAGCTATTTATAAAAATTTATGCACCAGTTTCGAATTCAAAATATACAGAGAAAAATAAAAAGGCCATCTATAACCGAATGCACAAAGTTCTGACCCTATAAAAGAAATTGAGATAATTTTTATCTAACTGCACAGAATCTGGGTTAACATTTTAAATTCAAAATACACAATGTTTCGAATTGCATATAGATCCTAACCTTATTTTACACAACCAATATGACAACAACAATGTCGGTATAATCCAGCACATATCTATATCTATCTATATATATATATATATATATATATATATATATATATACAACCAACAAATTCTAACTACAATACTTTACACCCTCGGATCGTACTATACAATGTTAGGGAGCAAAACATGATCCAAATTGTTCCTGGCGCAAGGGCAAGATAGAACGTAAAATATCTCTTAAAGGGCATAACTAACTTCAAAATTATATTTATTATGATAAACACGGATTGAAAACAAATAATTCCATCCTTTTTAACATACATAACTACCTAATGCGGGTATCTGTTTCAATAATGAAGCCTATCATGTCTTTACACATATCTTGAAACTACACAATGTATCCCAAGATATCTAATTTTAAAAAAAGCAACAAAGATCATACTTACTTTAAATAATGTAAATGGCTACCTGGAGATTCAGTTCCTACCAACCATAAAAGAGGGAAACTCGGTTGTTTTCCCAGCTCCACCCCCGAGTTGGATCACCACCATGCACTAGAATGTTAAGCAATCACTTCCACGCGGTACTCTCTCTCTCAGAGTCTGTAAGAAGTAATGATGGACTTATGAAAATAAAGAACACTCAGCACAGTTCCTCTATTCACAACATGGCGCCCATGCTATCTCAGTGCACTCTTATATATAGTTTTCCCAGGTCTTATGCCATCCCAATCAAATCTCGAATCAATCCTTAAATCCCTATGATTTAGGATCTTGTTTGGTTGTTGAGTTTCAGATTGGATTTGATTGGTAAATATATCTCTAGCTTTCTTACACATGTTCTCTTGTGCCATGGCAGTGTCCCCTCATTTAGTTGAACTCTCCAAGTGCCCTTTTTCTTTTATTAAATAAAAAATAGTTTGTTGTACAAAGTGTCACTTTGAGTTTTTTAATAACTCTTACATAAAAATAATTGTCAAAATATTAAATCGAAATAATAATGTTTTTGGGGGTATCACACCCATATCATTAGTAAAATTATGCAATGTATGTCATTGATAGGAATTTTCCATGCATGAACATCTAAGAGAATAGGGAGATCTAATCTTGTAGCAAACTTCCCTTCACATGCTAAAATTGAGCAATACAAAAAGTTGAGGTTCTCATCATATAGAAAATAAGAGTTCTCATCAACCCAAAACTTTAATCTATTTTTTACGATCTAGATTGATTTGAAATTGGGAAAAACCCATCGGGGAATTGTTCTACTTTGAACGAATCTTGGATCATGGTAGAAGTCTACTCATCCCTAAAATTTCTTACGGATTCTTATCAAATTTGTGGCTAGAAAGATGGTTAATTTGCTACCAGATTAACTTAGACCATAAAATAGAATTCAAATTCAAATCCAAACACAATGAAAAGAATAGACTCAAATTTCGTAGCAATTCTAAATATAGTGTTAGTCTCTTGCCTTCTTAAGTTGGAGGCTACCATCTCCTTGACATGCCAATGTAGGTATATTGTCTTAATATACTTTGAGTCTCTACCCCTCGGATGCCTAGAGTCTAAGGTTACTTTTCCCACCTCTTCATTTACTATTAAGTTAGCGCTTTGTACTATTTTCTCTTTGATTTTGCCCTCCATTTTGATTTCTCATCATCTATGAATAATACTTTTAGTAAACTCTTTGAATGTCAACCACCTTCATCTTACTTACTCGTGCTTTGTTTCTTAAAAAATCCAATTAGTAACCACTTTTAAGAATGGAGTGATAATTAACCCCATCTAGAAATAATTACAAGAATGAAGTGATAATAGACCCATCTAGAATTAATTACTCACCAATGTCAAACCTTAATGGAAAGTCTAAATAATGAAAACTTTTTGTACAAGAAACGAATCACATCACATTATATTAGAGTACTTCACATCACATTATATTAGAGTACTTCAACTCCTTCACTTCAAACAATTTGTAAAAACCTAGTGTTTCACATCAAACCTTTTGTGGTAAAAACTACACCTTACCAAATATTATTTTTTAATTAACTATTTCTATGTGTGAGGTAAGGCATTGAAGTACGGTGAGAGGGGAAGAGGTCCAATTAATAACATTTATAATATGAGAATTTAAATAATTAATTTGCTTCTATTAATATGTTATGTTACTCATATCTTTAAAGATCTAAATGGTTTTCTCACTTGTAATTAAAAAATATCCATGTACCTGGCTTTTACACTTTTCTTTACTAAAAGATATATGTACATATTCATTTAGATCTATCCGTACCTTACATAATATCATGCCCAAATAGTGCTTAACCTTACTTTCCGATTTCACCCAGCTACGGAGATAGTAAAAAAATAAATTCAATGGTATTACTTTAATGAGTTTATACTATTTAGTTAGTTCATTCAAAAGTCATTCTACATATATGTAGGTGTAATGTAGGTGTAATGATTATGGTTGAAATGTCAATTGAGTGTAGATTGGGTGGTTGAGAGGAATGTTGTTATCCTCCCCACCTGGGTTCAAATCTTGTTTTGTGACACTTGTTCCTTGGGAGCCGAACTTCTATGTAATGATTGTAAATCTGGCCATACCTTGATTCTTTCATAATAGCAGGTGTTGGCATTTTCTGCATGAAGAAAAAAAATAAAAATAAAAATAAAAATAAAAATAAAAATAAAAAATAAAAATTATTGATCATGGTTGAATAAAAAATTTGAACGGTGGTCTTAAAAGGTATAATGATAGTGATTGACAAGTGGTAAGAGGTAAAAGTGTAATTGGGTATAGTATCTTGGCTTTATGTATGGAGCTAAATCCTCCTTGATACTTGATATTTGATATCATATGACCTTTGTTTAGTCTAAGCAACGATAGAGTAGAAGGGATATTGGGTATCTTGGGATTCTATAAGGGGTTGAAACTATCATTTTGGTCCTCACCTTCGTCAGATATAAGGAAATAAGTTAATGACCCAAGACCTAAAGGCATTTGACAGGAGTGAAGATCTACCCCCTTATGGACCGTTAAAGGGTTATTTTAGGTAGCATTGCTTTCTTTCAATAATGATGATGAGTAAACCTGCATTTGTGAATAACAACCAATGGTGATTATCCTCACTATAAATTGACAACTGAATTATGATAGGTCTTGCCATATTAAAAAAATTGTAGAAATAATAAATAATATTATCTAAATGTTAATCAAATTATTGTATTGCACCGAGAGTCGCAAGGTGTTCTATAGCCCAGTACAAGAGAGATATTATAATGATGTAATGTAACGTTACCAAAAACAAGATAAAAAATTATTTAAAAAATGAATGTCGACTAATAAAAAAATTAAAACCAACATAGATCCATCTTAAAACTAGATCTATCAAGCATCGAAAGGGATCAAATTTCTTGAGGTAAGAATTTTTCTTGAGGTGTAAAAAAATTAAGATAAAAATTTACACCTCAAGAAATTGGATCCCTCTTGGATCTAGATAGATCTGGGTTTAAGATGGATCTATGTTGATTTTAATTGAAGTTCGATGAATTATTGATTTTCAAGTTTGTAACACACCCTACGTTACACTAGGCTTTAAATACTATTTTTTTTCTAAAATGCTACATGCATAATGGTTATATACCTTCTTATAACAAATGCTTTTACATGCATAAAACATATAAGCATTTAGTGGAAGCTTAAAATATTCCATGAGACCATATTCACATGCATACATACATAATAGTTTTATGCATATTTGTGGAAACATAAGTATTTCCCTATCTCACATATTTAACATACATGAATTTGCACCATTTTTATTCACAAAATAGATATTTTTATCCACATACATTACACTGGACCAACCGTCACTCTTATGATATCACGTTAAATAATATATCATGCTAATAACAATCATAACAATGTTGTTCACAAGTTACAACAACTGTTGTTGCTTCATTGGGAAATGAGCAGTAACACATTCTTGGAAATTGTGTAATGAACATTGCATAGTAACACCGTCCTAGGAACTGTGTGGTAACACCTTCCTAGAACTGTGCAATGTCACCTTCCTGGAAATTGCATCGTAAACACTGTGTAGTAAACACTATCTTAGGTACTATGCAGTAAACATTATCTTAGGAATTGCGCAATAAGCATCGTCCTAGGAACTATGCAATAGGGGAACTGTGCAATAAGGGAACTGTGTAGCATGGGAACTATGCAACGTAGGAACTGTGCATTATGATAACTTTGCAGTATGGGAATTGTGCAGTATGGGAATTGTGCAGTATGTTTCACATAAAATGGAACAAAAAGGAAACTATAGCTCCATACATAGACATTCTTCCAGCTAAGTAAATTCCATTTTATTATGATATGGAAAACAACTTTTCAACATCTTCATTCCCTCTTTCTAAGATTGAAAAATAACATTACATATTTTATTTTATAATTAATAATTTGAACATTTCTCATTAAATAATCCATGGTATTTGCATGCAAACCATGCCATTCCAAATCTTGAAATATAAAAACAAATACTACTCATTCTTAACCCATGGTGTTTATAAATAACACATGCAAATTCAGCTTGTGGTTTACTAAATCCAAATACCATCCCATGCAAAACACAGTAAATATGCCTTGGCCCAAGGTATTTGGAAATACAAGCAGCAAATTCAGTGCGTGGTTTACAAATACAAAATACCATTCAAATAAAACCCATTAATTATGCCTTCACCAACCAATGAAATGCATAGCAAGGTAATTACATGTACACCTACGCATAGGGCATGTAAATTCTTTAAGATCAAACATTTCCCGAAATAAGAGTTTAAACTCTTTGACATAATTTTAACAAACATTTTGTTTGCAACCTAATAAACTAGCAATTACTATAGGAAATTACAATGAGAAATAGTTATTTGCATATAAGCATTCAAGTTATAGAAAAATAATAAAAATGAATTGAAATTCAATCTTGTTTGTCCATTCATTTAATTTTCTTCTTGCAATTATAAATTTTACAAGTATATTGTATAATTAAATCATACCAATTTCATATACAAGAATTCAACCAAGCAACACATGAATTCATTCCTTTTATCAAAACTCAAGGATTTAAACATGAACCATACAATATTTTACCGTTCATCAATTAAACAAAATTGAGAATTAAAAATACCATTTCCATGACTTAAAGTTATCTGTAAATCCTTGAAATGGGCAATTGGATACGTGCAAGGCACGCTCCTTCCAGCCATAGGAACACTAAGCTTCCATTCTCTCAACTCAACTGCCACCTCTAAGCTAGGACCAATTAATTCACCAGGAGCACTCAAGATTATTACTGGTCATTACTTCACAAGCAAGGTCATCCAACCTTTCCCCAACAATGAGTAGAATGAGTAAAATGGTATGGTTTTTAGCAAGATCTTGAGCTTCAAATTCTTCTCTAATAGTTCATACCATCCCCTTTCCAAAGCTTGGTTTCTCCTCCCTCTTATTTTTTGTTTGCATGAAAAATTGAGATCTACGTGGCTCTCCCCTAAGAGACCCACCTCCCACTTAGCATTAAATTCCCACCTAAGCACCCACTTAGGTTTTAAACCATGATTAAAGGTTAAGCAAGGTTTTCAAAATTAATAAAATGGTCTAGGATCTTAAACACATAGAGTAACTTTTGGATTTTACTTAGACCAAGGTCATGTGCTTAGCCATGGGTCCTCTCCATAACCTCTTACTCTCACCGGTGAATGACTTGGTCCCCCATACTCTTTTAGTGCTCTGCCTCATGTGCGTCCCATTATGTATTTTTAATTATCAAATAAGGCTACTGATGTACATGGTCACATGTTCTGGCCTCCAGGCCACTTAATTTAATATTTACAGCATTTACATATTAAAATGGGGTTCATAACCGAGGGTGTTACGCAATTCAATTTGAAGACCCTTAATACTTATAAGTTGAAATTATAAATTATTAAAAGTGCAAACTACATAGAATCGCTATTTTAAAATTTCCAAAAATTACAAGATGGACATTGTAAAAAAATGATTGGAAGTAGGGACATTTAATTAGACATTAACCATTCAATAAGACAACATATGTTATAGGGGTGGCAGGCGCAGGGAGGGGTCATTTATGACCCGAATGGAAAATAAGAACAAAGTTATGCTTGAGGACTTGGAAGGAATCCAATAACATAACTAAAGACCTCGTAGTCTTTCTAGGACTTCATCTCATCAAGGAAAGAGGAGTAACTTCGGTAAAAGAAATCGGGGATTCAATGGTGGTTATTAATGCATTGCGACTAGGATATAAAGAAGAAGACTTATCGTCTCTAAGGAAAATAATGAGACAAATAAGCCTCTTATCCCAAACCTTACATATCTCCTATCACCATGTTCTAAGAAGGAACAACAGTAAGGGGAACAACTTGGAAAATAAAGGAACCACCCTTAAGCAAGGGGGCATTGAACCTAATGATGGAGTCACTTCGTACTTAAACCCTCCATGACATCAAACATCACGACTCGTGTCCATGGCTTGCCACTCGGGGAGCATATCGATGGCATCATGTGAACAACAATGGAAATAATAAAGTATATACTAAATTAACACCATGGATAGACATAATAAAGTATATAGTAAATTAACACCATGGATAGAGATAATAAAATATATAGTATAGAGTTTAAAAAATGTAAAGATGATTGCCAAAATATTTAAAATGAAAATAAGTTTGAAAAAATGGAGAAATTGAATAGTAATATAATATTTATTAAAAATCGATATGGTCAGCTTCAAGTCAAAGATTCTTGGTGAAAACGAAGCAGCTTCGAGAGTTTATTCTTAACGTTTCCTTCTCCATACATAAACAAATCACCATCAACTAGGTGGAGAAGTAGGGGCCACATACATGTGCCTAAAACATCCATCAAAATCTCAATTTCAGCATATCTTCTTTGGGAATTATATTTTAAATTTTGTTTTAATTCTTTCATGTTTGGGTCAATCTGGGTCAATCCATGAAAGGTTAAGGTTTCGATCAAGTTAGTGTTCACCGAGCAAGATTGGTGTGTTTGTTTGTTTTTATAAATAGTGTTTTGGATTGAAGGGGAGAAACACTATGTTTTTCTAAAGTTAGTTAGGAACATTATATTATGTTGAGAATAAATAAGGTTGTATGAAGATTAATGTTGTTGGTCATAGGAGTGTTTAGACTCCAAGCACTGCAGCATTGGAGTGTCTAGACTATGTCCAAGCACTAAAGCATCTACTGTAAATTCAATTCTCTTAACTTTTTTGGCTAGGATAGTTTTTTTAGCATCCAAAGTTCTTGGTGAAAGTTCTAGGACTCGACGAGCTTCCTTGGGTAAGATAGTTTGATTGGCATCCAAAGTTCTTGGTTGGATGATTGGAAGGGGTCGTTTCTAGCTCTTTAATCAACCCATAAGGGTAAACCCTATGTTATTAAAATAAAAATATCGTTGAAATATTATTATTATGGTAAGTGTTATTGGAAAAATGTAAATAACAACACAACAATCCCGTATGGCTTCTTGAGGCAGGATGTCTCGTGCACTTGTGTGGCCCTGGTTCTGAATGCTTTGCCATCCTAGTCATTCCAGCCAACTATCGCAGCCATCCCAGCCAACCATCCAACTAGCCATAGATGTCCATCATCCCACTAGCTAACCAGCAAGCAAGCCGACTAGCCGTACCAGCAAGACCAGCCAACCCAAAATCTAGCAAGAAAACACCAGTGACGACTTGCCCTATGATAGGCCACCCTTTATCTCTACAATTTACCATCCATGTAAGGCCACCTTTTATCTCTACAATTTACCACTTAAAGGAAGGTGAGAGGCCCTTGCATAATTACATATATAAATAATGAGCAGTGTTGAGCAAGCTCCCTTCTTCTATATTCCCACCCAACCACCTAGAGGCAACACCCAACCTTACTTATCACTTCTTGTATTGATTCATCAGCCTGGAATTGGGGCGGGGATACAGCACTAGGATATTTACTCTTCTTGAACCTACCTTCCTTATTTGGTATCACGTATTAACTTATTGGTACCCGCCATGAATCTCTCGACCGAATACTAGTTAGAATTTATAAGCTACTGCCCTAGGAATAGACCTCAGAAACTTAGGACATCCTAAAAAACTACCCACTCACCTATAGACCTAGACCACTACTTCTTTAATTAATCCCTTAGTTGGGAATTACTGCTACAGACCTTATATTGATCGGGTCAGGATAGGATCAGGCACCCAGCAACCAGCTTACTTACAGTATCACATACAACGCCGCACACTACATATTTAAATATTATGATCGATTGATTTTATTAAAAATATTCCAAATTGAATTAAATGGTTATATGTGATGGCAAATTTTATATTTTATGTATTAGTTTTTGAGAGAATAAAATTAAAAGTTATGATAATTAAAATTAGCAAGAAAATAACAAGTTTCAAATTACCTACTCAATTAAGACTAGCCCTCTTCATTTTGCATGAAAGATAATTTGCATCATTGACTTTACTCTCACCTATATGCTTCTTACTTTCATCATTTTTCATGTCAAACATATATGCTTAGTGCTCTCATCATTTTTCATATCAAACATGTTATATCTCTCACTAGATCTCCACTTTAGAATGTTAATTCACAATCTTTGATATGCAAATTTAGCATTTCAATAATTTGCAAGTGTGTTTAAATTATACCTCTTAATGTATCCTTTTGAGATGTTGATTTCCAATGACATTTTCTTGATTTGCAAGTATGTTAAGAAGTGTAAGGGAAAACATTACTCAATTTCTATCTATTTATTTTCATATAATGAAACAAGCTTGGCTTCAAAAACATTTTTGACATTCCCTTCTTTTTATTTTAAATCTTATTAATTAAAATTGAATTAGTCTTTAACGAAGTAAAACGTTACTAAATAATACATTATACAATAAAATTAACATAAGTTATTTTAATATTTTATCTATTAAGTGAGAGTTTCTTAATTCATCTATAGCACTAAAAATGAAAAGAAAAAAATAGCATGAAGTTATCTTAATTGATTGAGTAAGAAGAAGAATGAAAAAGGTTAATGTAAAAAGCCAATGGCTAAAATTTACTTCGTTCTCTCTTTTTTAAACATGACAAAACCTATCAAAACTTAGTTGTCCCAACATTGGATTGTCATTAATGAAGGTGGGTTAACTCATCATCGTTATTCAAGGAAAACCATGCCATCTAAAATAACCCATTGGTGGACCATAGGGGGGCATACTTTCACTCTTTCCAAATTCCTCTCAATATTGGATCGTTAACCTATTTCCTTATGTCTGAGGAAGATGAGTTCTTAGACAATAAAAAACAGTTTTGGGTCTTACTCCAAGACTTAAATGGTGGTTATATCCCCCTATTGTATCTTTAAATTTAAGATGTCCAGTTTCCCCTATTCTTCATCATTGTTGAGGCTAAGTAGAGGTTAGGTGGTGACAGGTGGTGATGTAGGAGCATCCTTGGTGTAGCCAACTATAATGAACATCTTATTTTTGTTCACTAGTTAGCATCGCTTTCATGATATTTTCTTAGATTTTATTGAATTTGCTACTACCATTGATACAAATCCAATAATCAATTTCATCAGAGAGTCTTGAAGCATGCCACCAACTAGCATATCCAAGGATAAAGTCAATTATGTCCCTAGCACTTGCAAACTTAAAAATTGAGTTGCCAAGAGAATTTGTGGGGATAGGTAGTTTATGGTGATTGCCTCTTAGTTTGAATAATAGTATTTTTTTAATGAAAGCGTCCAAGGTTATTCTACATCAAATATTTGTTATAACATAAAACTTGCAAAGGTCAACTGCTAAAAGGAAAAATAATATAATATAATATAGCTTAAATTGAGGCATCACACATATATGGGAATGAATGGCTAACATAATTCCAAAGGTAAATTGGGAATAATAACACTTGGGAGGCATTGGATTGGTTCCTTAATCATCCCATTCGATGGCAAGTGAAACAAAAAAGTTGTTCAACTTTCAATTTCTATGTATAAATTTATTTGGTGAATAAGAAAGACACATGTGGCCTTTGTGGAAAGCTTCAGTTAGTGGTTGTAGTAGTGGATAGAGGTGTTGGTTAGTTTTTTTGTAGTAGTTCAAGGTAAATCCTTCAAGTGGTAGTTGTGGATGTAATGGTGTTCATCGAGTAGAAGCTAGAGGCAACAACAATCTCTTCGAATTACTGTAATGAAATCCTAAGAGCTTGGCCAATTTCATTGAAAATTTTGTAATGTTTTATTGTGGTTCATTTCTACATAGTTAATCGTATTTAATTCTTATTCTATGTGATGGATTCATATTACAGAGATTTATGAAATCTAGGAGGCCTAGTTTTGTTGCATTCTTACTATGACTTACACTGAGGTGGTGTCCCTATGCATCAAGTGGTGTGAGAGTGAGTTGAACAGTGGGGAGGACCAAATAAAACTTGATCTTAGATCAAGTAATTTGTGAATGTTGTTGAAGTAGGGAGCATGGAAAAGAGATCAGAAAATTAAATCACAGTGATGGAAAATAGAGGAAGAGGTTGTGGAAGACCAAAAGACGAATGGGTATAGAATATGTGAATGAGCTTGTAGTAATGGTTAGGACAATGATGGCTATAATGGATGCCATGGAGGCAGCCCAAAGGAAAGGTATTGCACATGTGGTGCAAGACACCAATGATGATGAAGTAGAATCAAAGACTACAAAATATAACTAGAAGAGCACATGAGAGTGGAAGAGAGAATGATTATAGCAGTCAATAGTATTTGAGGAAAACCTAAAGTTGATACTCTTATCTATTATTGAAGTTCAAATCCCAAGGAATTGATAGATTGGATAGGACAAATGGAAAATTATTTGAATTTGAATAGATTAGATATCCTAAGAGCATTAGGTTTGTCAGTACAAAATTGAAAA
Organism: Larix kaempferi; assembly: GCA_027924585.1. Classification (NCBI taxonomy): domain Eukaryota; kingdom Viridiplantae; phylum Streptophyta; class Pinopsida; order Pinales; family Pinaceae; genus Larix; species Larix kaempferi. The sequence goes on along the minus strand of BSBM01000535.1, from coordinate 8,980,570 downwards.
GTCATGCTTCTTTATGGTGGGATACGTTGCAACTAAATAGAGAAAGTTGTGAAAGAGAGAAGATTAAAACCTAGGATAGGATGGTGTTAGAATTGAAGAATAATTTTTTACATGTGGGTTATGCTTTGAATTTGTTGACAAAGAAGGATTTGAAGCAATTTAAGATGTCATCGAAAGAGTACACTGAGGATTTTTACAAGCTTTCTGTAATATGGGATGAAAGAAGAGATTCTAGAATCCATTGCAAGGTATGTGAATGGTCTAAGTTGTGCCATTCAAGATGCGTTTAATATTTTGAACATATGTTCAATGCCAAAGACTTACAAAGTAGCTTTCAAGATTCAAGATAAATTGACGAGGGAGCAACAAACCATGAGAAAAGGTCCAGGATATGGAGGGGACAACAAAAATAAAACCAAGTGGAAGAGAATGAAAGAAACTCCAACATCATGGATCAACCTGTTGGAAGAGGATTTAATGTTGACAAAGAAGAGGTTAGTCAAGAAGGGGTAGAGGTAGAGGAGGCAAATTTGATTGTATGCTCATATGTGGGATGCAAGGCCACATGGAATTTGAAATCCCATATATTTGAAGGATGGAAGAAGAAGAGACGGGAGAACTCATATTGCCAAAACATAAATAGGGGTAGAAACAAGTGAGGTGGTGGAATTGAGGGCAAAGTATAAATACAATTTGACGATGCAGAGAGTATTATTGCAATTTGAAAATGATTTTGAGATAGAATGAGAAACAAATGAAGACACTCTTCATAATGAATTGTAAAATAGAAGGTAAGTGTTTTAATTTAATTATTGATGATAGTAATTTGGAAATTTTGGTGTAAAAATGAAGTCGTTCATGAGTTGAAATTGAAGTGTAAACCTCATCCAGAAGCATATAGTGTTGTGGTTACAAATTGGGCATATGATCATTGTGAGGGAACAATGTTTGATTAAGTTTAATATTGGGGTTATAATGATAGCATTTTATTTGATGTGTTGCCCATGGAAGCTTGTCAAGTTTTGTTAGGGAGGCTCTGTAAGTTTGATAGAAGAGTTATGCATGATGGGAGGAGAAATACCTACCAGTTTCAAAAGGATGGGGTGAACTTAACTTACATCCATCAAATGAAGAAGCTGAGAAGGCTAACTGAGGTATGGTAAGTCTAGTGCTGGAGTATGTGAAGGAAGTGGATCAACATGAACTTATGGAGCGGTGGGATTGTTGGCTTGGTTTTGCAACCAAGCTTAGTGCAATGGGCACCTGCTAACTAGTAGCAGCAGTTTCAATAGAAATAAATAACAAACTAATATAAACTATATTGATCATGGATCTATGTGAAGTAAATAAGCAAATAATGGAAATATTATAGAAAGAAAAACAATTGACAATATGTAAAAGAAATGATTTTGTATTAAGAATAGGGGCAAGCAAGTGCTTGCAATGGTAATACCTCCAAGTGATGAAGATTGTTGAGTAGCTCCAAGGGTGAGCAGCTCCAAGCTCCAAAGGTCTCTTCTTCTCCAATGCTTCCTGGTTTGTGCAAGGCTCAAAAAGGTGGGCAATGCTCAAAAGGGATTTTGGCAGCATGAGGATAGGATGATGGATGGGTGGAAAGTGAGGAGCCCCTACCACCTTTTTATAGTTTTTGGTGGTGGGGAATACCATTATGGTTTTGAGGAAACCAATGGTATTGACCAACATGGTTTAGGTGCCTTTTCCCTCCTTTTTCCTTTTTTTGAATATTTTTAATACTTTTATTCCTTAATATTTTTGGGAATTCTGGACCCTTTTTTAGGGTTTTTTATGCTTTTTGAGGAAAATATCCATTTTGAGTGGAAAAAGGGGTGTATTAAGGTCTTTTGGTGACCTTTTGGTGGCTTTAGAGACTCAAATGGTGAAAAAGTGGACAAATGGGTCATGTGAATAAGGAAATGAGCTAATGAGCATTTTTTGGGTGTTAACAGATTGCCCCCTGATGTGTGAGGGCAGGAGCTCATCGTATGGCCGATAGACATCATAGTTCTTTTGTCTTTTTTTCGGGGTTTGGGGAGGAGAAGAGACCGATTGGAAACTGGATCCACGGCCCTTGGAAGTTGCAAAAATAAACAATATTACATGGCCTCAATATGAATGAGGAATAATCTCTGATAATGGACGAGGCGGGCATACCCATGCTCGTATCAAGACATATACATAACAATTAGTCCCAAGAAGGGGGACCTAAAAAATACATAAAAAATCTGCTGGTACATCATAATGGTCCAGAGGGGACATCATTTTGGGACGTACTCATGATCATAACATGACTGATCTCAATAACTGATACACTGGAATAAAGCAACAACCGTTCTGAATAAGGTCTCATAAGGGTTGATGAACTGCTGAAACTGAAGGTGTCCAACATCTGTAGGGACTTAATGACTGTGAGCCATCTCTGGGAAGTATATGTAACTGTATACTGAAGGGAGTATAAAATTGGGGTACATCTGAATACTGTCACCACGCGCAACCCAGATATCTATAGAAAAAATGTAGCTAGTTGTTTCCATGAGTAGACTCTCAAATGTGGAAGAGTCAAGTGGTATCCGGGGTCTTGAACAAATAACTGAACGGACCAATACCCTGTGCGAGTCTCAACGATGCGATCAAGGTGTTGAAGTCGAGCATGTGAGAAACAACCATTTGGAGAGGCACTGAGGACTCTTCTCGAAATGGTTCGTAGGCACTCATCATAAATGGTGATGAGTCCAAGACACAGGGACCTCTAGGTCTATCCTCTGGAATAAATTTGGTTGTCGTCGACAGAGGGAGACCAGCAACTAACAAGGCAATGATGTTTCCTTGATAGGAGCACGAGGTGTAGAACTAAAATGTGGTAGTATTGATGGTAGGACTGTCATACTTGTGGGGATGGGAAGTAACTGGGGTCATAGAGTGGGTAGACTCAAACCTCCTTTGTTCATAGCATGATGACATGGTTGACCTGGCAGCGTAGGGAACTGACTTGTAGGTGCAGGGATCATAGCTTTTAAGGGCTGAAGGGTGTGTATTAACTCGAGGGGGGGGGGGGGGACGAGCTGATGGGTGATGTCGAGGGATTCTCAGGGTGACATACTGCAGAATACTCTGAACAAAGGCGACCAAAATGGGGAAGCTGCCATATGAGTAGACGTGATCTGTTGTGGCACCGAGAAGCACCATTGGGTCCTTCTTCGTAGTTTTAATGAGCTCCAAGAAGGGATAAAAGTGTGCTCTGAAATGGTACTGTCCTGTGGATTTTGTGAGCCCAGCACTGTTCGTGCTCATGTGTGCTTTCATGTTTAAGGAGTCTGAAAACGATAAGAAGACTCTGCAGTGGTTGTGAGTACCGTCCTGTGGATTTTTACGAGCCTAGGATGGTTATTGCTCGTGGTCGCTTTCATGTTTAGAGAGTCTGAAAGCGGTAAGTGGCCTCCATTGGTGTTCTTTTTCGTAAGTTAGTCTCCAAGGCCCGAAAAAGCATAAAATGATGCAAATGGAGAACTCTTCTAGCCGATGTGACTAGAGTATTCCTTTTTCATAATTAGTCTACAAGGTCCGGAAAAGGGGTAAACTTATACCAGGTAGATGCCCTTTCAGATACGTTTAGCGAGCATGAAAGGAAGCAAGGTTGCTCGGCGATCTTTTCATTGTTTTAGGAGTCAGAAAAGAGCTTAACAGAAACTCCCTAAGTGCCTTTTTCGTAAAAGGGATTGCTCGGCCCGAAAAAAGGGGTAAAACTGTACCGAACAAAAAGGGGATTGATGAGAGCAAGAAAAGGTCTCACGCATCGTCATGAGTGCAGAATACTGAATCCGGTGACATAAATATTGTCAAAGAGGGGAAACGGCCAATGTGGCACGCAAACCGAGGTGATGAGTGGCATTTTGAAAAAATGACCGAAAATTATGGGGTGAGGGCGAGAAATGATCTCAAGCATCATCATGAGTGCGGAAAACTGAATCCGATGATATAAGGCATGTCAAAAAACGGACGATGGCCGATGTGGCACACAAACCGAGGCAATGAGGGGGCATGGAAAAAATGCCTGAAAAATCTGGGCATGAGAGCGAGAAATGATCTCAAGCATCGTCATGAGTGTGAAAAACTGAATCCGGCGATATAAGACTCGTCAAAAACGGATGACGACCGATGTGGCACGCAAACCGAGGTGACGAGGGCATCCAAAAAATGGTCAAAAAATGGACTTGGTGAAAACAGGAAAAGGAAAGATCTATCATGAAGTTCTCGCTGTGCTGATTCCAACAGTACCAACGGTTTGAGAAACAGACGTCGTATGACACCGGAATGGTTGTTTGAAAAATGGTGGAATTTCTATAAATAGGGCATGGGGCCCATATGACGTGTCATTGTTACGTGCGAGTTTGGCAGAGCAGTCAGAGCTATTTCTTGATTTTCGGGAGATTTGACCGTTGGTTTTCGATTCCGCGAGTTTCAGGTAACCCTATTTGCCTTAGCCTTTTCAATTATGTTTCTTGGTTAGCGGCGGGCCCCCGAAGGCCGCGAAATTGCATGTTGGCGTTCCAGTGTGGAATATCGCGGGTTTCGGCTCTTTTGCCGCGATGGACATCGCTGGTTTGAGGCTGACAGTCGTGATGTTCATCACGACTATCAGGTTATAACCCGCGATGTTCATCGCAAGTATGGGGGAGACAGTCGCGATGTTCATCGCGACTGTCTGGCCAATACCCACGATGTTCATCGCGGGTTTCTGTATGGAAGCCGCGATGATCATCGCAGCTTTCGATGGAAAAGCCGCGATGGTATTTTTGAAAAAAATTTCTCTGGTGCTAAAATTTTCTTTATTTTTTTGGCAGGATGTTGAGGAGACCATTGACGTCGTGGCGAGAGCGAGAAATGGAGGAAGATTTGATGGTCTGGATTCAGACTGATCAATAGGTTCGGCAGGTTCTGGCGGAGAGTGGACTCCTTAAGTTCGCTCAGATTCCACTAATGCGTTCAGTAGGACCGCTACTGAACAAATTGGTGAGTTGGTGGGTACCTGCAGAGGGTGCCTTTGTTGTTGGGGGTGAGAGGTTGGAGATCACCCTCACAGATGTTTATTTTCTTACTGGGTTACCTCGCTTAGGGGAGGTGGGGGATCTTCTGTCGAGGATCCCGGCCGGTGTTGACATGGAGGATCTCCTGGAGACTTTCTGTGTTGCTGGGTCGATTGTGCAGAACAGCACGCTGAGTCTGAGATCACTGCGAGAGTGGGACATGCGGGCTGTGGGGGATTGTGTTTTGCGGGTGTTGGGTGCCCCAGCGCCACATTGTTTGTCAGGGGGACAAACGATGATGGTGGATTCTGTGCTGAGGGGGACCTATTATGCATGGGGTCAGATGTTTTTAGCTGGTGTCTGGAGAGATCTGGACAAGGTTAGTCGGGAGGGGGAAGAGTTCTGTTATGCCTCCTTTCTGTGTTCTTTTTTCTTTGAGCGGGTACCGACTTTGCGACCATGGGTACCCATTCGTGATGGTTTGGTGAGCGAGCCGCGGATGGTGCGGTGGGGGCAGATGATGCCTCGCGGTGGTGGTGGTATCCGCGGATTTTTCTCGCAGGAGATGTACGAGCAGCGGGAGCAGATCCCCCTGCTGATTGAGGACTATCCATATGCTGGTATGGATTACCGAGGAGATCCGGAGATGCCTTGAGCCCAAGGACAGGCCTGGGGTTTAGATGGTACGTTTTGTGTTTTGTTCTCTACTATATCATGTGTTTCTAGATTTATTGGTTATGATTATAGTTAGATATGTGTATGATGGTTTATTTGTATTGTGCAGATGTTGGTCCTGTTCCTCCGGCTGACTATGTGGTTCGCAGGGGACGGGCGATGGTGGTTGCTCCACCTCCTGCAGCGGTACCGCCTCCACATGGTCGAGGATTTGGGGCTTGTGGTCGAGGGGCTGGCCCTCGAGATGATGCTGTTGCTGGTGTCCGAGAGACACTGGATATGATTCTAGCAGGATTCCCAGAGGATGGGTGGAGAGACCTAGATCGGGACATCGTCGAGCGATGTTTCGATGCGCCACGTGAGTGGCGCTCGATCCTGCTGAGGGCAGCGTTGCTGGCGGCCGAGTACAGGGATGGTGGTCGGGATGATCCGGCAGGGCCGATGGAGAGGAGGATTCGTCTACGAGATGATCCAGCTGGGCCGGTAGAGCGGAGAGTTCGGGCTATGCATGATCTAGCGGGGCCGGCGGAGGGGGCGCCAGAGGAGCCCAGGGACCGTGATGATTAGATGATATGTATTTGCCCCCAAATGCTGATGAGCATATGGGGAAGCTCTTTTTGTACGGCTGATGTATTTTTGTATATTGGGTGCTAAGGGCACATATTTCATGTTTTGACTATATTATGATGTATATCTATATATATATGATGTTGGTATATAGTCGTGTGTGCACATGGATGCATTTGTTGTCTTTTTGTTCGCCCGTGGAGGCATGTTTGATTTTCTGTATGCCCGTGGAGGCACACGTTATGCACGTGGATGCAACATTTTGATTTTTTTTATATATGTCCATGGAGGCACGTGTTATGCATGTGGATGCTTTTTGTTTATGTTTATATATGCCCGTGGAGGCACATGTTATGCACGTGGATCCATTATTTGTTTATGATATGATGTGATTAGTATGCCAGTCTAGAATGTTGTTGGCCATATGGTTTGCTACACTATTGAGGTTTCTTGGGACATGTGTAAATGAAATGGATTCAAACTGTCGAACCATTTGTTTAGTGCACAAAAATTTTCTGAAAAGACAGGGATCGCGTACCTGGTAATCATTATTGAGCTGGGAAACAAGGAGTTGTGAGTCTAGGAAAATGTTGAGGTGACGTATGCTCAATTGGAGAGCTGCGGCCAAGAGACCGGTCACGGCATCGTATTCAGCTTGGTTGTTGGTGGCAACACCTAAACACACTCCGTCTATGTGGATCAACTCATGTGAAGGGGAATATATTACCCAAGCTGCGGAGGCCAGATTGGGGGACCAACGGCTTGCACCATCAGCGAAACCAACGTAGCAGAGTGGAATGGGATCCATCTGTGGTCATGTAGAGAAAACAAATATTTAGGTTTTTTGAATTTTTTGTGAAAAAAGAAAATAATACTGTACAATAATGGACGGTGGTGTCCATCAGTTTTATTATGGGTAAAAACGCTTGAGGTACAACCCGTTGCGTGGGTTGCGTAGGGTGTTGCCTTCTGAATCGGTCAGAATGTATGCCCCCTGTCCGAGGCAAGTGTGTATAATGTATGGGCCTTGCCACATGGACACAAATTTTCCTTTCCTGGTTTTGTCATGAGCCTGATCGTAGGTGAGGACAAGGTCCCCTTCAGTAAAAGTTCTTGGGTGGACATGTTTATCATAATTCAGTTTGGATCGGTTCTTGTCTGCTTCCATGGTTTGAAGGGTTGTGCGCCGATCTTCATCGACCTGTTCCAAGAGTAGTAAGCGTTGCTCGATTGGGGAAGTGTCTGGTAGGAGTTCAACGGCTATTTGTAGGGTTGGGATCTGGCACTCAATGGGGAGAACGGATTCGACGCCGTGAACTAAGTGGAAAGGGGTAAAACCAGTGGTGGTTTTGGTTGACGTGCGGTATGCCCATAGTGTCGGAAACAGCATGTGGTGCCAATTTGACTTGTGTTTGTCTACAGTGTGCTGGAGGATGGTTTTCAAAATTTTGTTGATTGCCTCGACTTGGCCGTTTCCTTGGGGGTAGTAAGCGGAGGAAAAATGGTGTTCAAATTTCAATAAGGTTGATAGTTCTCTCCAGACGGCGTCTTCGAAGTGAGAGCCGTGGTCTGAGATGAGTTGCTTTGGCACTCCAAAACGAGCGATAACATGGTTGAGAAAAAACCGTGCTGCGGTTTCGGCCTTGCAATTGTAAGTTGGCATGGCCTCCTCCCACTTGGTGAAATAATCTACGGCCACAATGATGTGTTTGTGACCGTCGGCTGATGTGGGATTGCAATCGAGGAAATCGATGGCCCATTTGCAGAATGGTCCGGCAGTGACGACTGGATGAAGGGGGGCGGGTGGGGTTCTTGCTTTTGGGGCAAAAAGTTGGCAGTTTTGACAATGTTTGACTGCGGTGATGCAATCAGTAAATAATGAAGGCCAAAAGTAACCTGCGCGGATGATCTTTTGGGCGGTAGCCATGCCAGAGAAATGACCTCCGCAGGCACCGCTATGGCAATCATTAAGGACTTGTTCTGCCTCGCTATGAGATAGGCAGCGTCGTAAGATGGTATCAACGCCGCGTCGATAAAGTACATCCCCTAACAAGAGGTATCGGGGGGCGTGGTGTCGTATACGACAGCGTCCGTCACGATCGATGTGGGGTCTGAACTTCTATGTGCGAAGGTATAACAAAATATCACCGTACCATGGGTCATCAGACGAGATGATGAAAATGTGGTCGTCAGTGAGATCTGTTTTGATAGTGGGTGATGACGAAGAGGATGGGAGATCTGTGATGAGTTGAGCTAGTGCTAGGGCCTTGGTGCTCTTTGGGGTCTTGAAAGTAAGGTCGTACTCTTGTAGGATAATCACCCATTTAGCTACGTGGCCTTGAAGAAGGCAACGCGTCAAGAGGTAAACCATAGGATTGGAATTAGCTACGACTGTGGTGTGGCTTAGGAGAATATAATGTCGCAGCTTTTGGACTGAAAAAACGACGGTGAGGGCCATCTTTTCTTCATGTGGGTATCGGAGGGGTGGGCCGGACAAGGTCTGGCTCACATAGTAGATGACATGCTCTTGGCGAGCAGTATCTTCTTGTACAAGGACTCCAGATACAGCATGTTCGGATGCTAAAACATAGAGAATGAAATCTTTGGTGAAATCTGGAGGAGAAATCAATGGGGCGTTTGTGAGTACTTTCTTTAAGTCGGTGAAAGCTGTCTCTGCTTGTTGGTCCCATATGAAACGAGTATGCAGACGTAATAGTCGTAGGAAACCGTGGATCGTTGTGGCATAGTCAGGGACAAAGCGGCGGAGGAAGTTGGACCTCCCTTGTAGGCTTTGTAGTTGTCTTAATGTGCGGGGTGACGGTAAATCGAGAATGGCTTGGACTTTTAAGGGGTCTACAGTGATGCCTTTTTTTGAGATAACAAACCCCAGTAGGCGACCTGATGTAACGCAAAAGACACACTTGAGGGGGTTCAAGCGGATGTTGTATTTCCGACAACACATGAAAACTTGTCGAAGGTCGTCTAAATAGTCAAATCGCTTTTTTGATCGAGCTGTGAGGTCATCCAGGTAAACTTTTATGATCTTGTGGAGATCGTGGAAGCAATAAGTCATGGCGCGTTGAAAGGTGGCTCTAGCATTCTTGAGGCCAAAAGGCATGACGCGATAGGCGAAGGTGCCCCATGGGGTGGTGAAAGCCGTCTTATATTGATCTTCTTTACGGATTTTTATTTGGTTGTATCCGGAGAAACCATCCATAAAAGAAAGGACCTCATGTCCCACGCATTCATCAATTAGTTGGTCAATGAAAGGTGTGGGGAAGTTGTCTTTGGGACAAGCGAGATTCAGGTCTTGGAAATTAGTACAAACGCGTATAGTGCCCACTTTTTTGTTTACTGGTACTGGGTTTGAAACCCAAGTGGTGTAGGCAATAGGATATATGAATCCTGCTTTTTGAAGTTTTTCAATCTCAGCTTTAACAACTGGGAGCTTGGACAGGTGAATGGGCCATTGTTTTTGTCGGATAGGAGTCACATTGGGCCAAGTGTCGATGTGATGTTCCACAATTTTGGGATCGAGGCCAGGCATCTCGGTGTAAGACCAGGCGAAGACATCACGAAACTCTTGGAAGAGTTTCTTATATGCTTGAGTTTTCGCTTGAGTGCAAGATACACCTAGCGAGATGAGCTCAGGTTTTCCAGGTGTGGTGGAAATGTCTATTTGTATAATAGGGGAAATGTTGGACATGTTCCCTTCTTCGAAGGCATCTGGTGCTGGGATGGGGTCCTTTAACCAATCAACCTTAGTTGGTAGAAAATCCTTTGACTCGACTGATAGCTGGTTTGCTGTGGTGGATGTAGACGCCTCAGGGAGGAAGTATGAGTGATGATACATACCGTCCCAAGGGTAGTCCGGTGCAGTGAGTGTTTCTAAAATTTGCTCATCAGTATGGAAGTAGTCAGACCATAAATCAACGGGTTCTGGTTTGTATGTGGTTGAAATCATATAGATGGTATTGACTTCTTCCAAAGAAGATGATTTCGGAGGGTAAATCTCTTCGATGAGAGTAGGAGATATCTCTAAGTCGACGTTATTCAACTCGTACAACGCTGCTCTATAATCTGGGAGATCAGGGCAGTGGTGTGAATAATGGCCATAAATGCCACATATCGCACAAGGGTGGTTAATGCAGAGTGTTTTTTCACGAGGCTGAGGAGGTGGCTCGAGTCTTACTACTGGAATTCCGGTGTCATCATCCAACATATTCATGTGTTCCTGGAGTGTAGGTAATTGTGGACACTGATGAGTGGCATGGCCTACGTCGTCACATAACGAGCACTTAGGGGGAATACGAATAGCTGGGGGGTTTTTAGCTACCTTGGGGATTGCTGGGGGGGTGCGAGTTATGAGTCCAGTGTTATACGTTGGTGGGCCTCTGCCCCCTGTGTTCCGTAACGGAGGTGGAGCGTTTCTGGATGTTGATGCCGTAGTGACTATTGGGGGAGGTTTGTTTTGCAGTTGAGTGACCGGAGGGGGTGGGTGGCTGGTAGTGGGGATAGCCGGTTGTAAAATAATAGTCGGAGTCGGCGGGGGGTTCGGCGCAGGTAAGTACCATACAGGTATCCCTAATGTTAAGCCAGGAAGGTTGAGTGTAGCCATTACTAGCGAACTGACAACTCCGGAGAATGGGAACAAGAATGGGATGGTGTGAATTGGCGTTGTGCCAATATGAGTAGGCACTGTGGGTGTTTGTGGTAGCGATGAAGGCTGCTGTGTGGTGTACGACAGGGTGCACAAATCCGATGTTTTTGTCATCGGTAAAGGTGGTGAGATTGATGGAAAAGTGGAAGTCATAGGTGACTCCGTGTAAAGTCCGGGTCCCACAGAGGATACAAACGAGGTAGTGGCACCACAAACAGGTTGTTCAACCATGGGGAGAACATTTTCGGGTGTAGTGGGGGCCTTGGGATCGTAATAGGTGAGTTGGTCAACCGTGACCACGCGTCCATCATGGGGGAACATCATGGTACGAAAAATGGATGAGGCAACCGCCCGCATGGCATACATGTAGCTGCGACCAAGTAAGAGGTTATAATCTAGTTGGGCATTGATGACCTCTATGTCAATGAGCATGGTTTTACCAGCCAGCTGGACGGGGACATTAGCTAACAGGCCTTGGGGTTGAGCCGAACGGCCGTCGTAGGCTCGCAACGCAATGGTGGACTGCGGGAGAGTAGGGGATCCCAACTTCTGCCAAACGAATGTGGACATAACGCATGTAGAGGCACCTTCATCGATAATGCACCGATGGATGACAAGATTCCGAACAGAGACAGAAACTTGGAATGCTAAAGTGGAAGGCAGGCGTGGTTCAGACTGGTCGGAATCGAATGCCATCAGTTGTGAATCATTGGGGTCAATAGCACCAATGGCAGAGAGCAAAGTCTTGCACTGTGAAGGACAGTTTTTTAAGACTTCTAAAGTAGACATGGCTGCGGGAGACTGGGCTAAGTCATCGACAATGCTATAATTCGACGCAGCACGAGCATTGGGGTTATTGTTGATGCGACGAAGTGGGAAGCGAGGTGCTTTAGAGGCGCCATCAAGTGTAACCGGGGGTATACGTAACGTCTGATCAGTGGGATGAGCGTTAGTGTTTTTGTCGGTGATAGGGTCTTCAGGGGTGGAGCCATATTGGTTCCGACGGGTTTGGATGTTGACATCAGCGGATGACATAATTAACAAATGGTGGGTACCTGAATCGAACATGGGTTGATCAGGAGCGGCATAAGTGATCTGTTGTTGTGGGGGCACGTTTCCTTGAGGGGGAGCCAACGGCTGAGTGTTCACTACGCCTTGGGTTGGTAAGGGGTTTTGTAAAACCATGGGTTGCTGCGGAGGGGGTGGGGGGTTTGGTGGCGCCTGAGGAGTTGCTTGCCCTTGACGATGGGCCTCATCAGTCCAGAGTTGTCGAGCTCGCTCCAAATGTGGGCAAGCATGTGTGTAGTGGCCATAGACCCCGCATATAGAACAAGGGTGGTTTGTTCCGAGGTTATTGTTTTTAGGTTGCTTGGGATGACGATCCGGATTCTGGTTGGGAGGAGCAGCGTTGTTATTATGCGGAGGATTGGGAGGTGGTGGCCCTTGCTGATGTTGTTGGTTGTTGCCGCGGTTACGTCCTCTTCCACGGTTTTGTTGCCCACCCTGGTTGCGCTAGTTGTTTTGATGCTGGGGCCGATTGTGTTGTGTGTACACTTGCCCTTGAGCAGTGGGAAGATTTTGGTTTGCCGCAGGTGCGAGAGCAGGTTGTGGTGGATAATAAGTAGGGGGAGGCTGCGCAGGTGCTGAAACGTGTGGGTGTTGTTGATATGTCTGCGGAGCGGGTTGTATGTTTGCTGCAGGGGCTGCCTATGGTGGGTAATAAGCAGGTTGGGCTTGAGAAGACACAGGAGTTGGTGCAGCCTGTGGGTGGTAATATGGCTGAGGTGCGGCTGGGGGGCGTACGTGGGTGGTGCATGACCAAAGCACTGAGGTGGACATGAGGGTCCGTGGGTATGGTGGTGATGTGCCATGGGAGCATATGAATTGGTTGCTCCAGATTGAGATGTAGCCCGCGAAAGGTCGGGGCCATGGCTAGGACGTGTAATGGAAAAGGGTTGGGTATGCTGGGCAATACGACCAATGATGCCATCTGCGGCATGGGATGCCCTGACGCATCGTGTTGGGATGAATCGCCCTAAGGGGCGTCTGGTATAATGGTATACAGATAACCCGACTGGTCGTAAATGAGGTCAAATTGTTGGGCTTTGAGGATGGCCTCTTCTTCAGACTGGGGTCATTCGGATGCTACATCCTTAGCAATGAGAGGGAGGAGGGATTTTAGAAACCAATCTAAGAAGATACGGTCGTCTAACTTGATTTTGCAGAGGCTTCGGCGTCGACGCCACTCATGAATGTGGTCAGTGATGTGGGTGGCCGTGTTTTGTCTGCAAGACAGTAGGATCTCGACTCCCATATCATAGTGGACAGGTAACTGAAATAACTGCAGGAAGGTCGAGGCAAGGGAGGTAAAGGTGGCATGGGTCCCATGGGGCTGCTCGATGTACCACTTAGCTGTAGAGCCAGTGAAGGTGCGCTGTAACAGACGGAGGCGGACAAAGTCGTACACTATGGAGTTGGAGGAACACCATAGATGGAAGGACATAATATGGTTCTGGGGGTCCTCACCTGCCTTGCCCTCAAACTTAGGGATGTCGGAGGGGAGTTTGGTGGGCATGTGAGGCCACGCAGGGTCGTGTCTGATAGGATCGTTGGTTAGCCTGGCTAAGTTTGGTAAGTTCAGACTCGCCATGTAAGGTAAACTAGCCGATGGATGTGGCGTAGTGACTGGGACATGACTATTCATGGCGGCATGATGTAGTGGTCCAGTAGCCCCTAAGGGTATGCTAGGTATTGAAGGTATGTGTCCTCCAACTGCTGTGGTCTGGTATGGGCTAGCGTTTCCAAGTGTAACATGGGTTACACTAGGGTTAGGAATAGCACCAGGAATTCCTGGGATCTGGGTTGTGGTAATGAGAGGGGGTGTGACCCCTATGTTTGGCATGCCCATAATAGGAGGTAGTCCTGTGTTGGGTATTCCTAAAGGTGGAGTGTTCCCCATATTAGGCATGCCTAGAGGGGTTGTTGTTACCATAGATGGCACAGTAGTGGAAGGGTTTGTGGATGTATCTCCAATGGTACTGGTAAAAAGTGGGTCGAATGGTGTTCCAGCCATGAGGTTGGTTGGTAATAACTCAGTAGGGTTTTCGGATTCAGCCTCAGAATCAGATGTGAAGTGAGGTGTGTCAGAATCGGATGACTGTATGTTTGGCCGATGACGTGTCGAGTCAAGGGATAAGGCTCGATGTCGGTGATGTGGAGAGCCAAGTAGACTGAACTCTGGGGGTTCACCCTGAAGACGACGAGATCATCTAAAATTCTCAATGGTGGGAAATATGTTTTTTGTGTAAAAATTTTCATTGTAAGATGGTAATGTATAAAAAACTCGAAACCCTAATGCAACCCAGGGTGCAAAAAGGGGAGTGAAAATAAAGGCTCTCAGGCCAAAAAATCAACCTCAAAAAGCACTTATTATAGCAGCTGTGCTATAATAAGTGGAGGGATGCAACAAAAATGGTCAGAATACCAACAGTCAAATAGCTTCTAGAAAAAAGAGGTGCTACTAGACCAAAGGTGGATTGTATCATGCAAACACCTAACTAGAAGTGTTGTGAGTCAACAAACGATATTCTCTGCAAGGTGATGAAATACAAGTCAGACAATATTGAGTGTTGAAACAACGGCTAGATATCCCCCTACCGGGAGGGACACCGGGTAATCAATCCTAAAGAATGGCAACTAGGATACACCGTTCATGACACGTTCAGAAAAGGTAAATCTGTCGTTTGGTCCTTTTACCGCAATACCCCCATACAGGGATATCCTGAGAACTGCGAATGGTAGCCTTCGGTTACTGAATGGATTTCGGTATTCCACTCAGGCTTCCGGAACCATCCTCGTGACTTCAACCCTCCTAGGGGAGAGGCCCTCTAATAAACTGGTTGTGACCGTGCCAAAAAATACTAGGAGATTTTGGTTCCCTAATGGACAACAGCTATGTCTCAGATGTAATAACTGAGGGGTGTTATTGGAACACCTATCCCCTCAATTCTACCTAGCTACAAAGTTCTTTTAAGCGCTCCCCAAGTGGGGTTAAAAGTTGGTTGAATTTAGGGTAAATTTTAAGGCTCAGTTTAAATTATGTGTTTGAGTGGGTGCACGTGTGGCATTTTAAACTGAAATTGAAATGTAAATGCTTTGCAAAAACTCTTCAAAAACAAAGGATCTTTGAAATAGGAAAGCAAATAATATGAATACTTCAAAAAATAAATGGATTTCTTTTAAAAATTGCTATGGGCAAAATATCAAGGAAGTAAACAGTAAAATTTTTATCTAGATAAAATGCAAATAAATCCTTCTTCAATTTTTGAAAGTTTTGAAAAAGACTTCTTTAAAGGTGCATTCTAAATAGTAAAAATATTTATATGGCTGTAATAATGCAGGAATTTTAATACTGTAAAATAGCTAAGTGGGCAGAAAATACAGCAAAAAATTAAGTTTTTAATGGATTGGCCGAATGGAAAAAACTTGCATCGCGGGTTTTAGCAGAACAGCCGCGATGGACCGCGCGGGTTTTTGTCACATAGTCGCGATGGGCAACGTGGGTTTCAATCGAGAAGCCACGATGGGCAGCGCATGATTTCGTCACACAGGCGCGATGTGCAACGCGGCAAATGGTCACGAAGCCGCGATGTGCAGCGCGCAAATTAGCCGCGAAGCCGCGGCGAGCCGCGCGGAAAAGAGCCGCGCAGTTGCGATGAGCCACGTGACTATTGGGCAAAAAGCCGCGAGGTTAAAGCCGTACACGGACGTCGAAAAACGAACCCGAAAATGGCAATTTCGGGCTGTTAATGGCAATAAAAAGGGACAAAATCTAGAACAGCAATGGATCTGCTGTCTAGAATGGCAGATCTATGAATTAAACTGACTAAAACTAACAAAAACTAAGATCTAAAGCAAATTTGAGATCTAAGAGTTCAAAGCCAGCGGAGTCGCCAAAAACTATTGGCTTGGTTTTGCAACCAAGCTTAGTGCAATGGGCACCTGCTAACTAGTAGCAGCAGTTTCAATAGAAATAAATAACAAACTAATCTAAACTATATTGATCATGGATCTATGTGAAGTAAATAAGCAAATAATGGAAATATTATAGAAAGCAAAACAATTGACAATATGTAAAAGAAATGATTTTGTATTAAGAATAGGGGCAAGCAAGTGCTTGCAATGGTAATACCTCCAAGTGATGAAGATTGTTGAGTAGCTCCAAGGGTGAGCAGATCCAAGCTCCAAAGGTCTCTTCTTCTCCAATGCTTCCTGGTTTGTGCAAGGCTCAAAAAGGTGGGCAATGCTCAAAAGGGATTTTGGCAGCATGAGGATAGGATGATGGATGGATGGAAAGTGAGGAGCCCCTACCACCTTTTTATAGTTTTTGGTGGTGGGAAATACCATTATGGTTTTGAGGAAACCAATGGTATTGACCAACATGGTTTAGGTACCTTTTCCCTCCTTTTTCCTTTTTTTTGAATATTTTTAATATTTTTATTCCCTTTTTAATATTTTTGGGAATTCTGGACCCTTTTTGAGGGTTTTTTATGCTTTTTGAGGAAAAATATCCATTTTGAGTGGAAAAAGGGGTGTATTAAGGTCTTTTGGTGACCTTTTGGTGGCTTTAGAGACTCAAATGGTGAAAAAGTGGACAAATGGGTCATGTGAATAAGGAAATGAGCTAGTGAGCACTTTTTGGGTGTTAACAGGGATAAAGAAATTAAAGAGAAGAACATGGGTTGTGCACAAGAAACACTTTTGAAAGAGGAACATATGTGAGGTTTTCATTCCCTTAATGTTTTATGTGGTGGTTTGTTTGTAGAAAACAATTGAGAAAGTGTAGGCAATGGCCATGACAGAGACAACTAAAAGAGAATTTGATAATGAGGAGAAGGCTATATTTGTGTAGGCTCTTCAGCAAGCAATGGGAATGGTGGCTAAGAGGAAGGTTGAAGTGGTAGCAAACATCATTGATTAGGAGAAGTATAAGGTAGTAATCACCATTAGAGTAATAGTAAAGGAGGTAATGCAACCTTGTGGAATAGATTCAAAAGGAATGGAAGAGATGTTAAAAAGTGAGGTAGATGTAGAAACAACGTTGGGTCAGAACATTGAAACAAATGACGTAGATGTTAACATTAGAGATGGGAAGTAGAAGATGTCCATTTTTCATTTGTTTTTATCCCGCCATTTGAGCAAGATGCTCAAACTTTCCAACCTAGGGAGTGTGATGCAGGAGCATCCGTGGTGCAACCAACTATCCTACATGTCTCATTTTTCATTCACTAGTTAGTGTTGCTTTCATGATTTTTTATTAGATTTTATTGAAGCTACTACAACCATTTCTATATTAGATCCAAGAATCAATTTCATCGGAGAGTTTTGCAGCATGCCATTAACTTACAGATCCAAGAATAAATTTATCCATGTCCCTAGAACTTACAAACTAGAAATTGAGTTGCCAAGATAATTTGTCTGGACAAAGAGCTAGTGGTGATCACCTCTTAGTTTGAATAAGAGCATATTTTTTAATGAAAGCATCCAAGGTTATGCTACAACAAATATTTGTAATAATGTAAAAATTGCAAAGGCCAAGCACTAAAAGGCAATATATATATATATATATATATATATATATATATTACGTAACTAAGGAATCACACATATGTGAGAATTAATTACTACCATAATTCAAAAGGCTAGGAACAATAATGATTGGGAGGCAACAGATTGATTCCTTAATCAACCCATTCAATAGTAGGTGGAATAGTTAAGCCATTTGACTTCCAATTTCTGTGTATACATTTATCTACTTGTGATTAAGCAAGGTGCCTTTAGCCTTTGTGGAAAGTTTCATTTAGTGGTTGCAGTAGTGGATAGAGGCACTGGTCAATTTTGTTGTAGTAGTCTAGGGTAAATCCTTCGAGTGGTAGGTGTGGTTGTAGTGGTGTTGATCAAGTAGAATCCATAAACAACAATAGACTATCTCTTCAAATTATTGTAGGGAAAATTTTAGGGGTGAAATTTATCCCGTGGGCTAATTTTTTACCTTTTTTCCAAAAAATGATTCACCAATTTCCATTTGTTTTCTAAGTTGTTTCGCCCAAATTCTATGGGATAACATTTTTTAACTCTACGAATCACCAAAATTGTCCAAAAACTATATAAATTCCTTATAAATTTGAATCTTTTTACAAAAATCACCCAACATTTTATGGTTGGAAATTTAAGAATTAGTAAGATTTTCCAAGGTTTCTACACTTTAAGAGAATTATGGATGC
The DNA here is from genome assembly GCA_027924585.1 of Larix kaempferi. Taxonomy (NCBI): domain Eukaryota; kingdom Viridiplantae; phylum Streptophyta; class Pinopsida; order Pinales; family Pinaceae; genus Larix; species Larix kaempferi. Next base: position 8,962,343 of record BSBM01000535.1, on the reverse strand, counting down.
TTAAAATTTCTCCTTAATTATTGTAATGAAGGCCCAAGAAGAGCTTGGCCAATTTCATTAATAAAAAAATGTTGATTTATATTATGGTTCATTTTTGCAAAACTAACTATGTTTAATTATTATTATGTGTGATGGATTCATATTACAGAGACTTGTGAAGTCTAAGTGGCTTTGTTTTGTTGCATTCTCACTCCGGCTTATAGGAAGACATTGTCCCTCTGCATCAGGTGATATAAAGTATCCACCAATATTTGGTGTAATACCCCTAGTTTTGATTTGGAATTAATCAAAATTATGTAAATTATGTAAATATGCTAGTATGGATTCCTAGTGCGGAGATCAAGGCCAATGACGAACTAGTAAATGGCTAGGCATGTATGATGTACATATTTTTATTTGGACCATGTGGTTGGCTTATCATGCCAATTCAAAATATATGTAAATATTATGTTGGAAAATAATAAAATGGTCCAAGGCAGTTGTGTAAAGAGCACTAGAGGGGATATGGTTCCACTAGAGGGGAAGAGGAAAGGGGGGCCTACGGGAGACTAAATCCTTTGCTTCCTTATGTCAACCTTCGAACTCATCTAATTGTTTCCGTGTGCTTTAAATGAGCGACTTACCCTCTTTTGACTGATAAATCCAATCATTGAATGCATGTGTGAGGTTGGTGGGAAAAGTCACCTCATGTAGTTATTGAAGCATGGGGGTGAATGCACTTTTGTGACAGTTCTGTTAGCTGCCAGAATTCAGTTCTGGAGTTGTCAGCAGTCCTTTTCTTCTATGATCAAAAGCTATGTCAATTTTATTTTCACCATCATCTGATATCCCTTGGATTCAACCTCATTCTATCATTCTCTCATGCAAATCTACACTACACAGAGCTTCCTATTGTTGTTCATGACCATTATTAGACTTTGTTTAACCTAGAAATTCAAATTTAGAGACAAAGATGAAAATTTGAAGGGAAATGAGATGGTTGTAGGTGAGCATATAGGTTGGGAAATCTAGAAACCTTTACCCATTGGGTTTTTCCACTCACATATGCTTGAAAAGCCATGAACTATGCTACAGGAGGTTCTCCAACAACATACAATAGGTTGGAATCTTACTACACACACTGGTAAGCACTGTAAGGGTTGGATTTCCTAACGGAACTATTGATCAATGAAGGGGAATTCCTTCCTTGTGTTGTGTGGAGAAGTTGGAAGGAGTTCCATGGATGTGATGGCTAAGTGAGATCTCTATAGAGCTCTGGATGAGCATTTGGCTAAGCACAGAGAGTAGAACGGGTTGTGGGGTGAGAGAGAGAATCTTGTAGGTGTTTCCTTCGCCTTGGTGGCCTCATATCCCATCTTGGGGGTGGCCTCTTAGTAGAAAGAGTATATGATAGAAAGAGTGCCTACGGTTGGGTGAAAAATCACTCTTAGCCAGTTGCTTGGATCTACTTTGTTTAAATATAAGTATTTTCTTGTATTTGTATATTCAATGTTTTATTTGACGACTGTGATGATTATGCTTGTATATGCATGCTATGTGTGTATGGATTGAGTTTATTTCCAATGTGTATTTTTGTTATTCATCTACACACGTATTTTAAATATTATGAATTCATAATATGGTTATGGGACAAAATTTAGAAGCCTTAATTTAGTTAATGTCCCCTCCCGTGAATTAGATTGATGGACAGGGACATTACATTTAGCTCCATAAATGAAGCCAAGATACTATACCCAATTGCTAAAGAATGAACTTATTGAATATAGTTTTGATTTTTTTTAAATTATTTATTTTATTTTTCATTTTTTAAAATATATTAGTATTATAGACATATGACATATCCAGGGACAATTTTAAGGATCCCTAATTTTCTCAAGGTGTAGAAACCTTGGAAAATCTTATTAATTCTTAAATTTGAAACCATAAAATGTTTGGCGATTTTTTTAAAAAAAATTCAAATTTTTAAGGACTTTATATCTAGTTTTTGGACAATTTTTCGATTTTTAGAGTAAAAAAAAAATTATCCCGTGAAATTTGGGCGAATCATGTTTGAAAAAAACGTAAATTGACGAATCTTCTTTTGAAAAAAAAGGTTGAAAAATAGCACTTCATATTCCCCATGGCAGGTGTACAGGACAAGAGAAGGCAGCCTCACTACCACAAGGCTCAACACACACCTCGATAGCAACCTCCCTGCCAAAAGGCTCTACGCAAACCTCGATGCCACAGTTGTAAGTTGTACAGATAATCCATCATGCAACGGTTTGGTTTGAAAGCAAAGTACGTTAGTGAGATCATCCAGGAGGTTCGCACGCTAGGGGAAGAAGTTGGTTCTACAAGCAATGCACAAATGGATCACAAATGGTACATGGAAGACCCATTCATAATGAGCCTTAATAAGGGAAGGAATTATGGTACTGTAAGGCGACCTCCATCATGGTTAAGGAGGCAAACGAGTTTTATAATAGGAATAATCCTCGCATAACCCAACAATTTGCACAAGTTACTGCTTGCTCTGCTCAACAACATTAACCGGGTGAACGCGTAGGAGAGAGGGACTATTACTGTGTACATAAAAATTACCATGGGAAGAGGACCCAACAACATAGGGAAAGCACCTTTAGATGACTCTGAATCCATCATGAGAGCTACAACGAGCAATTGAAGCAGCCATGAACTACCAGCAGCACACCCTTGCCCACATTAAGGATGAAATTCCACCGGTGGAACGCATAATTCAAACTCAATTTGAGGATTCATAGTTCATGGAGGACACAAAAAACCTGGATGAATGGGTCGTGGATCCTGGGGACACCGGATCTAGAATGGCTTTTTACTATCGCTCCTGCACCTTTACTGGTCCATGAAATATCTTTTAAGCTCCATGATTTCAGACCGAGACATGGTTATTACAAGCCTTAGGGAGGATCTTACATCGATGAAAAAAATGAGGAATAAGGCTCAGCTATTGCATGCTAAATTTGACATCATGGCTCGAAGAAAAGCAGTGGCCTTCCAAATCCACATCGTGACTCTAGGAAGCACCTCAATATCCCCTCAGGAAATAGTAGACTCAGAAGCCGAAGTGGCCAATGCTGCTAAGGTTCCTCCCACTTGTCTTTTCTGCTCAAACTTGCTTCCAGTTGTTTGGTTTTGTTTTTGAACGATTGGCTACAAGATGTTTAGATTTTGTTTGAAGATGAATGGCTCTGTTCAAGCAGGATTTATTTTAGTTTAAATTATTGTATTTAGCTAGCACTCTCATGCTCTATAGATAGTTAGTAGTCTCTCAAACTAGCTTCCAGTCTCTCTCTTTTAAAATTGTTGTTTTATAATTGCCTTGACTAGCTATGAACATGCTGGAACCTGGTAAAAATCTAATTCAAAGCTCAAGCAAGGCCTATTTTCCACCATGTGGAGGGTCCTCTTGAACCCAAAATGTACCAATTTTGTACTTTACGGTTAATTAAAGGCTTAACTATCTTACTTAAACAAAAAGAGCACTTCATTTTGCACATTATGAAGAACTAAAAATCAAATAAGAAGTATGATGAGTTTTAGTATAATCATTAAAATTTGTAAGTTAGATCAACATTCCTTTGTTTTAATATTTTTTTAAAGTGGTTTAAGTTGAATTGTCATTGGTAAAAAAGTATAATAGTGCATGGAGTTCTAAGGGGATTGAATTCAAGAACAAAAGATGAATATGGGTAGATGTCAGTGGAGAGATTTGCACGGTATACCATGCATACCATTGGTAGAAATTCATAGTACATGTAATTGGTAAAAAAACAAGTATCCATATCATTGGTAAAACTATGGAATGCATGTTATCTATAAAAATGGGATTGATAAAATATCTCTGTTATAAAAAATTTCAATGTACAAACATCTAAGAGAATAGGGAGTCGCCTTCCAATCTTGTAGCAAACTTCTCTTTATATTCTAAAATAAAGCACTAAAACAAGTCTTATCAATAAAAACCTAGGAATTTTTAACAATCTTGGTGAATTCATTATTGGACAAAACCTTTAAAGACATTTGTGTATCATATATGGATCTTGGATCATACTAAACTCTACTGGAGGTAATAGAAATCAAATTCAAATCATACTCAAATTCAATAATTGTAATATGAATTTAGAACTACAAATAAAAACATATTTTTATTGAATTTTCACTAAGCTCTCAATAATGAATGAAATATCCACTCAAAAGAAAACATATTTTAATTGAACTTTCAAATACACAAATTAATAACACAACATTTTTAATATATAGAAACTGAAAAAACACTTCTCCACATTTTTAACTAACATATTTAATAAACTCACAACATACAACTAACAAAACACTCAACAATATTAACCATATCCATTATATAAACTATTAAAACTATAAAACACTAAATATATGTATAGAAAGTTTGTATTAGAAAAATATAAAACCATTACACATTTTGAACTGACATCTTTAATAAACTCACAACATACAACTAACAAAACACTCAACAATATTAACCATATCCATTATATAAACTATTAAAACACTATATATAGAAAGTGTGTATTAGAAAAATATAAAACCATCAGGTATATAACACAAACTCAACTCCATCCAACCCTACCATCACATCAAAAACCCATATCAATAATGAGAAATGGTCAAATATCCTAAAAACATAGCTGGTTTCAAACTACAAGGCCAGCAAGTAAGGTACTTGCATTTTGATGCTTTGTCTACATTTAGTTACTTGCACTCAATGCTTTCCTTACACCTTTCCCTTATCAAAAATAAAATTTATGGTATATTTTTCCAAAATTTCATTGTTTAAAAATAAAATTTGTATATTTTTGGGCAAATTACCAATCTCGTGATCAGAAAAACAACGACCAAAGCAAATATACTAACAATCGATGTCACTGGATCCATTACTCCATAACAAAAGTGACAGACACATTTCTGACGAACAGGGCTAAAAACCAATAAATCCAAATATCTGCAGAGGATCATGCCACTCTCGAAACTGTTATACCCGAACTTACAGACCTCTCACAGATTAAAAAAGCAGACTGTTTACTACTAGCCAATAAGAATTGTAAATTCATGAACCATGGGATCCTAAAATATGAATTCTGATTGTTATTCTACATGAAACTTCTTCTGGATCGCAATTCCAGCGAAGAAAAATGCTACCCAGTTCACTATTCTTCTCAGATTCTCCACTAAAATAGATAAAAAATACTGAGACACAGAAAGATAGGCAATATATTTCACTGTGACAATGTACAGGCTACAACCATCTGATCCAGATTCCACAGTACACAGTGTTAATCCATTGATCCAATATTTATAATCTGTTCTACGCTTGAATATGAATAATTCTAGTGCTGGTTATGATCTAATAATGAAGATCGAATGCAATATATTATTATAATACAATGGGTATCATTGCTTGCAAGTAATTAATGGAAGACTCCGTGAACATACACATTGAGTATCAAACCATCGTGCCTGTGTTTATACATTATAATAATACAAATACCAGACGCAATGTAGCTGCAACAGGTTTCAGGTTTCTTTGCCTGTTGTGCTGTACACAGAGAAAGGAAATGCTGGGATTATTTTCAGGGCTTTGTGTTGCGGGATTCTCACGCAACAACGTCACCCGTTCGAAACCCGCGGAAGTGAATCGGCTGTACAGCTGTGAAAACAGGCATCTTCAAGCGGGTCATCGTCATCATCGTGATTTTGATTTTGATTATGATCATGAACATTCCAATGTAATGGCGGACCACCAAAACCTATATGCCCGGCCTCATACAGCTCCGTCCAGAGCTTCTGTGTATCGAATTTTGGTGGCGCCGGAGATCCATGGCTCGTGGCCGGAGAATCTGGACAAGACCAAGGGGAAAAGGAATACCGGCCCCTGTGTTGATCCTCGTCGTCATGGTCATCTTTATGATCTGCCGGGTTTTTTCTGTTGCTGCTGCGAAGGGCGGCCTTTTTCCGAGCATAACAGACAGCTTTCCTGGCAAAGCTGGACGGAACCTTAACAAAGGCAAGGACGAGCAGGTGCAGAATCGCGCAAGGGCAACAGCATATGGCCGCGCAGTCTGCTGTAAAGCTCGCTGCACAGCTACAGACCTCGCCTTTACAGCTTCTATTGTTCTTGATCTCATGACAGCTACTACTTATACTGTTCTTGTTCTTGTTCTTGATCTTGTTCTTGTTCTTGCAGTTCGCCGGATTTTGCTTCGATTTCGACGCCCTGCGCGGCCTCATGGGGCTAGGGCTCTCCAGGCCCGGGCAGGTCTGGATCGTTTGGTAAAGCGAGATTTCGGAGCGGCAATCTGAAGAACCCATCGATGTGGAAAGGCTTGAATCGGATTCGAACCCGTGATGCCCCGTGGGTTTTTGGTCTGCTTGAGACGATGACGAGCTGCATTGCTCTGGACTTTCGATTATACCCCGGCTATCCATTTATGAGCCCCCAAATGCTTCAGAAAACCAGGCTCAGATTATCTTCAATCCGCTCTCGGCTTATATTGTTTTGCCCGGAGGGCGAGAGCCCGAGACGGAGAACGTACGCAGTAGCAGAAACGATGGCGTTACGGAAGCCAAGGCGCCTCGTTTCCCCTCTTTATTTTCTTTTGGTTTTTCTTTCTCTCACGGTGTCCGCAGGTTAAGCTTCCGCCTTCACGAGGCCCCACGCACGTAGTCCATTAACAAAGAGACGGGACGGGCAGCTCCTATTCCATCGAATCAACTGACCTCGGCCGGCTTCGAGCTTTAAACCTTCGGTATCTCGAGGTCATGGCATCCATTACGCCAGCACGAATATCAGTGCAATGGGTCCGGCGATTCTTCCATCAGGCACGTGGATTTGCCGGACAATTTCACCACTTGTTTTTTACCATCTTCGCCTTCGTAGAATTGAATTGCTGTTTTAGGAATGAACGGGACCGTGACGCCACCATTACCAGGTTTGGTATTGATTATTACTATAACAGTGTTCTTCACAAGTTCAGTTCAGGGAGAGTGTTGAACTCCCAACTTTCTGCCATTTTCTACACTATTTTTTTACGGAATACCTCGAATTTTGAGCTCAGATCTTATCGAATTTTGAGCTCAGATCTTACGATTACGATTCTGTATAGCTGTAATGTACAGCTTGTTTGTTGAATCACACAACTTTGGTTGGGATTTTTTTTTTGAATTGCTCTGTTTCTTGATATCGCACTGATTTCAATGGTTCGATTTCATTAATTAATCAATTTCAACTTGTTTTCGCCAAAATTCTACCGATAAACGGATTTGAATTCCGAGATTAAAGAATTCCTCTTCGAAAATAAAGAATGTTTTGGAACTGTAAATCTTCATGAAATTTAGAAAACTGTATGATAAAGTTGAATTGATTAGAAATCACAACTGGAATTTGCTGAATTGATTAGAAATCACAACTGGAATTTGCTGAATTGATTAGAAATCACAACTGGAATGTGAAAGGCTTTTTTTATCATCTCTATGCTGATATGGATTTTTCCGTATTCATGTTGTCAAGAATTTGAGAGTGTCGTCTTCCAACTAAGTCACCCCTAAATTTGGGTAAGTCACCCTTAAATTTGAGTAACCTTGGTGACAAGACCAACACCTTACCTTAGTGAGCTAGTGAAAATTAACTTATCAAAATTACAATAAGTTTTTTAATTTTCTTAACATAGAAGTAAAATTTTAAAGCAAATTAAATAATTCTTTATTAAGATTTAATAAATCATACTTTACTTATCATAATCATTAAAATTAAAAAAAAATAGAATTACAAGACTTCTTTATCTTAAAATTAATCTAATAAATGTTACACATCATCATTATCATTAAATTTCAAAAAAAATTAAAAAATATTATAAACTTTTAATTTAAATTTAATGAATCATTATCTTAATCCCAAATTTACTGAATACTTTAAGATTTTTATTCTTAAAGAGTTTCCATCATCATTATTTATCTCATAAAAATAATTCAATAAAAAATCCTTTGGTATTTAAAAATATTTATTTTAAAATAACAATATATTTATTTTTCTCTCACACATTTATAATGTTGAAAAAATCTTTTGATTTTAATTTTTTTTGTCTATGACATTTTTTTTATATTTTTTACTCTCTTCATTATAATTGGCAGGATTACACTCTTTATACCTCCTCCTTTTAAGGATCCTATGAAATCTTTCGTGATTTCTTAATATTGAAATTAGTGATTTTGCTTAGCATAGTAACCATCTGGTTTTAGGGAAGTTTCATTTGTCCTCATTACCCGCCCCACCTTAGTAAGGATCCGAGTAAACTTTTTAAAAGCCTTTTTTAATTTTAATAAAAAAATTATTTATTAACTTTTAATGAAGCAAGGGTACTTTCCCAATCACTTCTTATTTAAGATTTAACAAAGTTATTGAAAGGGTTTCTGTAATGATTTATAATCACGGTTAAATCATCTTACCTTAAAAAGATCCAACCATTATTGAAAACAGTTTTGTAAAGTTTTTATTTTTAATTTCATCAATAGTTTTGTAAAGTTTTATTTTTAATTTCATCAATCATTCGTCTTTTTAGACACTTTCCAAATCCTTGTAAAAATATTTGAAAGAGGTTTTTCTTTTCATTTCACAATGATCAATTATGTTCATGATGTTAGGTTCCTCCTTTCACTAATCCAACAAGATTAAATTTCTTAATTTTTGAATTTTTTTTTCTTCTCTTTTCCAGATCAATGTGTGACAAGTATATTTTTAAAGCACTTCTTGCGATATTGTTGATTCAAAATTTGTAAGTTTTATGTATGATGGGACACTATTGATACACCAAGGGGTATAAGAGCAACTAACTTAAATTGGTCTTTCCCTTTACACCTTAAAATTAAAAAAAAAACAATTTTTAAATCATCTTCTATTGATTATTTATATGGTTATAGAAAATAATTGGTTTTCTATATTCAAAGATATAGCTATATTCTCTTACTACTATGGAAATCACTTTTTTTTTTAAATCCAAAAAAATTATTAAAATAAATTTTTTGAATTTTGCTTTTTTTTTAATCCAAAAAAACCATTAAAATAGACTTCTTGAATTTTGCAAATGAGTGTTCTTACTCATAATAATCTTAAGACACTTCAAATTATCTTCATCTTAAGAATACATCTTAAGACACCTTAAATTATCTTCATCTTAAGAATCCAACAAAGTTGTCAAATATGAGTTTTTAATAGTATATTTTTTATGATTTGGATCATTTTTATATTACTTTTTTTCTTTAGCCATCAATGAATTATGAATGGGTCCTTTTTGGTTGCTTAAAACTAGGATTTTTGGGTTTAAATTCAACAAGAATCAATTTGGTTTGATGGAATTGCAAATATTTATATAATATGTTCATTGCAAGGGTATTTTACTAGTTGAATTCATTTCTAAAAAAACAACAATTTCATTCATCCAAAATTACATTTTTAGCAAAGATTGCTTAACCAAACGATGATGACAAACCAAAAATAGTTGAAAAAAAATATTAGCATTCTTTGTTTCTTAATAATTCAACAAATATCAAGATGGATACCCAATTTACAACATTCAATCCGAATTGTAAATGCTATGAGAAGGTCTTCGTTCTAGGAAATTTGCCCCAAAACTTGCACATAACAAATCTGAATACTAAAAGCCATGAAAGGTTAGTCGAGGATTTGTACAAGTATAAGCACAAACACACACAAATACATCCAAACATACAACTAACACAAATGTACCATTTGAAAAACTTAAACTTTAATAGAACTTTAAAATCACCTCAAATCTTTTTTTTTCATAATATTTTTGTAGTATAAAGGAATTGAACCCCACCCCTCACTTTCTGAAACACCTAGGCTTCACTCACCAAGTAAACTACCTACCTGAAATCACTATCCCCTAACCATCTCAAATTTAAAGAAGATGTATTATCCCATCCCAATCCCCTAATAATCCCATGTCAATTTAAAAAAGATTTCTTATCCCATGCTCAACAGACCAAATGTAAATCTTTTAAAAAAAATTCTCATTTCCCAAAGATGAGAATCTCAAGATTAAGAAACAAAACTACCACTAATTTTGTCTTGTTTGATTGATCTAATTGTTCATCTCTTAATCTATTCCCTTAATCTGACAAGGCTGATAGATTCACATTGACTCCTCACTGGTTAGACCGAACAAGTCAAAGGCTTCTCATTACTTCTTCACTAGGATCCAAAATGTGATTAGTGCACACCACTTTGCCCTCTGAATCACCTTCATATTTTAAGCTGATTTTTCTAAGGTTCTGATTATCTTCATATATTTTTTAAATGGGTTTGTGTAAGGTTCGCCTCGAAATGTCTTATCCCTCATTTAACTAAAGCAAGGGTCCCACCATGGGCGGTGGGCCGACATAGTTTATGCCCGAGTTTTTTGGAGTCGACAATCGTAATTAAATGACGTGTGGTTTTTGTATCCTTGCTTAATCCTCGAAGGCCGTGATTACACGTGGTGAGCATCGTATGGAATCAGACCGTATGACAAGCTTATCAAGGGTTGTGCAGCATCTTTTTTCTATTCCTTAAAGCTTGATCCTCATCACGCCCCCCCTTGCTTGATGGGGATTGATGTTGCGTATTCCTTATCTTATAATAGAAACACCCCCTACCATCACTAGCTTTTATATCATTCATAGCATCATGCCTTTGGCATGTGGCTTGTATGATTTCTTTTTTTAACTATCTTTATACTCATTTGTTTTTAAGTTGTCTATTTGGCCTTGTTTGGTTGCTGAAAGTAGGTTGGTGTTGTCATTTTCATCATGGTTTGATTTTTTTGAAGTGACATGTTTCCTATTTTTGTCTTGTTGCACATTTGTGTGGAGGGTTGCTTATTATGAACAAGTCTAGGTGTTTGTAGGTAAAATAAGTACTCTTAATTACAATCAGTTAATGGATGTGTACTTTTATAGTTTGTGAGTCTGTCAATTGGGTGTCGTAATTGGGTGTCGTTTCAATGGTTGTGAGGAAAAAGTTGTTATCTTTTTCGCTTGAGTTAAAATTCTACTTTGTGACATTTTTTTCTCTTAATGAGTTTATTGTTGATAAGTTATAATTGATTTATTCATGAGTTATTGACTTGGCCTTGTGTCTTGAAGAATCTAGGGTTTACCTTGTGTACCATCCTTAAAATGAAGGTAAGCACTCGAGCAGTTTTCCTTGATATATATTACTTAAAAAAAAAAACTTATGAGTGTGATATATGGATTTCACACTACATAGCCCTTCGGAAGTGGAAAGTGCTTATAGACAATTCACCAATATACACAACCTACTCATGGATGTCAACAACAAGAGATATCCAACCTTTGTATGATGTTTAGTGCTTTGATAAGGTCTTCTTACCATTTTTCCCATTTCGTCCTCACCCTTGGTTGCATGTTTAGCCTTGCTAGACCTTTTTGTTTCTCAACTTGGAACACATTCCAAGTGTCTTGATCGAGCCTTGGGCTTCATGCCCTTGATTTGGTCGTATTTGGTTGGAAATGCTTTATTTTGGCTCTCCAATAGGCCCAACTTCTCTTAGGAATTCTTTTTAGGGGGGTTACTTGGTCAAACTGCCATATTCCCTCATTACTCTTGGCATGTGTTGCATACCATGAATTTTTTGTAACTTACTACCTTGTACGATCTTGTGGCTCACAAATCAAGGGGGACATTTTCCCATAATTACCCATGGTACAACTAAGAAGCTTGTAGTTCCTTGAGAAAAATCCATGGTATAGTTTGTAAATTGTATAATGACTAACTTAGCATTAACCCACACCCCTGACATGTTTCCAAATCCATTTAAACAACCTCTTCATAATGTTGAAGGGTCCAAATTGTTCTCTCTTACACGACGTCAATAGGTCATATTAACATCGGATTATGACCTGGCTCTCTTGCTCTCACCTCTTCCACACTTGGACTACTCAATATATTGTGTCCTCAAGCTTGTAATCACCCATGAGCTTCCTTAATGGGTCCTTTCTCTTATTTCACTTGGTTTCTCTCTTGTTGGATTGATTGGTTCGTCTACGGTGTCTTTGGCATTGTCACATTACCACATATTCGTCTTCCACCATCACCACCTCAAGAGAGCTTTTGCAATTTCATTGCATGGGGAAGGTACCTTCTAACTAAGGGTGCCACGGGTCTCGTACTTAAATTTCATATATAGATATTTTATGTATGCTTGATCACTTGGTGTGTGGTTAATTTGTTGCATATATACTAGAGATAGTTGTTCCAAGGCTATTACAAAGGAGGTCATTGACTAGTTTTAGGAACATTAAAGTAGGTTCTTATTCTTCCTTGGTTGCTTGTTGTTTTCTCTTTGACCCCAATGCAAGTATCTTATCTCTTTTCTCTTTCTCTTATGCATTTACTTTCAAACATTAGTTAAAATCATTAACTAATATAGGGTAATAATATATCCTTGGATCTTTCTTGTTTGTTTGTTTCAATTTATCAATTTAATGTTTACACTCTGTGACTTGCATTGAACCAATACTAGCTAAGTTGCATCTCCACTCCCCTCTATTGCTCATTTATTTATGGTTCTTTTTCCATTCTCGCAAGTAGGTTAACACACCAAAAGTTTAAAATAAAATAAACTGTAATTTAAATCTCTTTACTTTTGTTATTTTTATTTATATTTACTTGTTGCAAAGCCCTAAATACATTTGGTATATAAAAATAATCTACAACATTAATACTTATGTAATATAACTCTTAATAACAATGAACTTAATAACCTATTTCCTTCCCAAAAAATGATTACCAACTCCACCTCCCTTCAAAATTCTAAACCTCACAACTCCCTCTTTGTGAAAACACAGTACCTCACTTTCACTGTCATACTACATTCAAATATTTCTTCAAAACTTCATAATATCTCACATCAAATAACTATTATATATTATGTTAAAAACATGATTATAATAAACACACAAAATAATAAAATCTTATTTTATATTAACATCATATACACCCACTCAAAAAAGTGAACTTTGTCTCACTTCCAAACGAAAACAATTTATTTCTTCATTTGCACTTGTGATTATTGTTGTGAGCTCTCTTATCAATAATGATCCAATATTTCATTTCAAGATCCTTGTTTTTACATATAAATGATGTGAATATTATAATTATAATAATAATAAAAATCATATAATTTGATATAAATATTATAATTATAATAATAATAATAAAAATCATATAATTTTAAAGTTTAGAATAAATATTTTTAATTGCGTTGAAATTTGTTGGAATTTAAAAATGTTTAAGTTGTGAAATTATATTAGAAGATTTCAAATTCCAAAATTTTTATGAAAAGAAAAAAAACATAAACTTCTTTTTTTCATAAAATTTGTTAAATATTTTAATAATAAATAAAATATCCACTCGAAACATTAAATATTTCTAAATTTCAATACCATTTATATTTTAAGAAAATTGTCGCAATAATTTTATGAAATTTTTAATAGAATTAAATTACTATCAAATTAAAAAGGACAGAAAGTACAAAACTAGCGTAGAAAAGTCTTTAAATAAATTAATGCTTTAACGAAATGATAAGTGTTAAAATGTATTAATAATGAATGTTGTAGATGTGGATGATGTGACCGTACTCTTTTTCAATGGTCAACTATACGTATTATTGATCCGGAAACGTTACAAGACGTTAAAACCTGCACGTTCGATATATATATATATGAATGACATTTATTAAAATTATTAAGTTTTTTTTCATTTAATATATATTTTTCCAGCCAATTTCATTATATATATATATATATATTTTGATATATTGCAATTTATATTAAATATAAAATCACTTTTATTGAGTTTCGATGGTTTTTCTTTGTAAAAAAACATAAATTATTACATTTTTTTTTTTTGGGTCCAAAAGACCCCATATTCATAATATGTCCGGAAGACAAAAGGAATTTGATTCTTCATCTATAGTTATGTAGGTGTGTATCTCACAAAAAAGACAGCTTTTGATAGCTTTTCCTTTTTTTTAAAGAAGAAAACTACATCATATTTGTCTATGAGGACAATGTAGAGGTGAATCCACCTATCTACCTGGGAATAGGCCTAGATCATGTTCCGTTAATTGATCTTTGGAGGATTCTCACCTATGTTAGAGTCCAAAACTTGTATGAAGACCTTCTTTAGAAAGCTTGTTAGCCTCAATGTTCCTTTCCTTGTAGATGTGTTGGAAGGAGATTTGCTAAAAGGAGGCGAGTAACAACTTTATTTCCTCATAAAGTGGCCTGAGACACATATTCCTAGGAGGTATTTTGTTTTTTAGCCAATTAATGACCAACTGAGAGTCACCCAGAATTTGGATCTTTTGGATCCCCTTTGACTCTACTGGTGCGAAGAGGATTTTTAGGGCTAATAATTCAGCCATATTGTTTGTACAAGGGCCCAAATCTACACATGATTTTACCCAATGTGTATCTTCCATATAAAGCACTCTGCCAGCTCCACCAATATTTGGGTTACCCTGTGAAGCCGCATCAAAAAAAACCCAAGCTCATGATCTGTTAATGTTTTCCATGTGAATCCTCCTTTGGTTGATGTCCTCTACCACTTGCAGGAAAGATCTAATGGTGGTTGCATCTTTTGTAGCAAATACAACCAGTGCAGAATGTAAACATCTTTAAAAATATCTTTGTTACAAGCCATCCAAACCCCTCAAATCAGAATAGTAGGTAGAGCAAGATATTCTTTAAATGCTAAATTTTATGACCAAGTCAATAGAGCCTCTTCGAAGTCGTTTCTTGCCCAAATAAACTACATGCCAAGAATTTGAGAGGCCTGATCAACCACCTATAACATGTATGAGCATTTAATAAATAAATGGTCCACATTTCAATGGAAGCTTTGCACAGGGGGCATCTATTGGGACCATACCAGAATTTTCTTTTTAAATGACCCCAAGAAGGAATTCTATTGTTCATGACTAGCCAGAGAAAAAGCTTGTTCTTTAGGGGACAATTGAACTTCCATAAAGCTTTGAACCACCATTTATTCTCATAAAGTTCATCCTCTTCTCTCAACACTGTGTACCCTAATATGGGAAGATAGCTTCCTCCAACAGGATTCTTGGTCCAGATCAGTTCATCCTCTTTGACAGATAGTCTAGCATGATTTTTCTGTAGCGAATCTATGTATCCATTCTAGAGGGCTAAATCTGCATCTGTGAAGCTGGAGTGTTCTCCAGGGAGCCATCCCTATCTATGGACAATGCTCAGTTTAGGATCCCCAATTTGAGCCATATGTATATAACCTTGGTCTCTCAGCTCAATGACCATAGCCTTAGGAAGAATGTGATTGTCCCCACAACCCATCTAGGGATCCCTTCCAATTCTCACCTTTTCACCTAACCCAATATTCCAAGAAAGTTGGTCTCCTACGAGGTCAAAATACATAAGGATAGCCTTCCAAATTATGGAAATGTTTGAGAAAGATCTATCTGGTTCTGAACCACTCAATGATTGTCATTTTGATGATTGTATTTTTGCTTCACAATAGTAACCCACAAGCCTTTTCCTTGCATAACCCTCCAGACATTCTTTGCTTCTAGGGCTTGTGAGAAAAAATGGAGGTTCTTCAAACCCCATCCTCCAAACTCCTTTGGGATGGCTATTTTGTTCCACACTACCCAATGAAAATATTTTTTTTATCAATTTCTCCTTTCCACATAAAATTGAAGTTGTATTTCTGATCTAATCAAGAACTCATTTGGGGATGCAGGATAGAGAGAACCAATAAATGGGAATGGCTTCTAAAACAACCTTCATGAGCAGCAGCTTCCCCCCCCCCCTTGATAGCCATTTGTTGCACCATAGAGAAAGTACTATCTCCACCATAGAAAGTATGGGTGCACCTCCCACAACTTCCCCCCCCCTTGATAGCCATTTGTTGCACCATAGAGAAAGTACTATCTCCACCATAGAAAGTATGGGTGCACCTCCCACATCTACTCTTTTTCAATGGTCAACTACACGTATTATTGATCCGGAAACGTTACAAGACGTTAAAACCTGCACGCTCGATATATATATATATGAATGACATTTATTAAAATTATTAAGTTTTTTTTCATTTAATATATATTTTTCCAGCCGATTTCATTTTATATATATATATTTTGATATATTGCAATTTATATTAAATATAAAATCACTTTTATTGAGGTTCGATGGTTTTTCTTTGTCAAAAAACATAAATTATTACATTTTTTTTTGGTCCAAAAGACCCCATATTCATAATATGTCCGGAAGACAAAAGGAATTTGATTCTTCATCTATAGTTATGTAGGTGTGTATCTCACAAAAAACACAGCTTTTGATAGCTTTTCCTTTTTTTAAAGAAGAAAACTACATCATATTTGTCTATGAGGACAATGTAGAGGTGAATCCACCTATCTACATGGGAATAGGCCTAGATCATGTTTTGCTAACTAATCTTTGGAGGATTCTCACCTATGCTAGAGTCCAAAACTTGTATGAAGACCTTCTTTAGAAAGCTTGTTAGCCTCAATGTTCCTTTCCTTGTAGATGTGTTGGAAGGAGATTTGCTAAAAGGAGGCGAGTAACAACTTTATTTCCTCATAAAGTGGCCTGAGACACATATTCCTAGGAGGTATTTTGTTTTTTAGCCAATTAATGATCAACTGAGAGTCACCCAGAATTTGGATCTTTTGGATCCCCTTTGACTCTACTGGTGCGAAGAGGATTTTTAGGGCTAATAATTCAGCCATATTGTTTGTACAAGGGCCCAAATCTACACATGATTTTACCCAATGTGTATCTTCCATATAAAGCACTCTGCCAGCTCCACCAATATTTGGGTTACCCTGTGAAGCCGCATCAAAAAAATCCCAAGCTCATGATCTGTTAATGTTTTCCATGTGAATCCTCCTTTGGTTGATGTCCTCTGCCACTTACGGGAAAGATCTAATGGTGGTTGCATCTTTTGTAGCAAATACAACCAGTGCAGAATGTAAACATCTTTAAAAATATCTTTGTTACAAGCCATCCAAACCCCTCAAATCAGAATAGTAGGTAGAGCAAGATATTCTTTAAATGCTAAATTTTATGACCAAGTCAATAGAGCCTCTTCAAAGTCGTTTCTTGCCCAAATAAACTACATGCCAAGAATCTGAGAGGCCTGATCAACCACCTATAACATGTATGAGCATTTAATAAATAAATGGTCCACGTTTCAGTGGAAGCTTTGCACAGGGGGCATCTATTGGGACCATACCAGAATTTTCTTTTTAAATGACCCCAAGAAGGAATTCTATTGTTCATGACTAGCCAGAGAAAAAGCTTGTTCTTTAGGGGACAATTGAACTTCCATAAAGCTTTGAACCACCATTTATTCTCATAAAGTTCATCCTCTTCTCTCAACACTGTGTACCCCAATCTAGGAAGATAGCTTCCTCCAGCAGGATTCTTGGTCCAAATTAGTTCATCCTCTTTGACGGCTAGTCTAGCATGGTTTTTCTGTAGCGAATCTATGTATCCATTCTAGAGGGCTAAATCTGCATCTGTGAAGCTGGAGTGTTCTCCAAGGAGCCATCCCTATCTATGGACAATGCTCAGTTTAGGATCCCCAATTTGAGCCATATGTATATAACCTTGGTCTCTCAGCTCAATGACCATAGCCTTAGGAAGAATGTGATTGTCCCCACAACCCATCTAGGGATCCCTTCCAATTCTCACCTTTTCACCTAACCCAATATTCCAAGAAAGTTGGTCTCCTACGAGGTCAAAAGACATAAGGATAGCCTTCCAAATTATGGAAATGTTTGGGAAAGATCTATCTGGTTCTGAACCACTCAATGGTTGTCATTTTGATGATTGTATTTTTGCTTCACAATAGTAAACCACAAGCCTTTTCCTTGCATAACCCTCCAGACATTCTTTGCTTCTAGGGCTTGTGAGAAAAAATGGAGGTTCTTCAAACCCCATCCTCCAAACTCCTTTGGGATGGCTATTCTGTCCCACACTACCCAATGAAAATATTTTTTTTTATCAATTTCTCCTTTCCACATAAAATTGAAGTTGTATTTCTGATCTAATCAAGAACTCATTTGGGGATGCAGGATAGAGAGAACCAATAAATGGGAATGGCTTCTAAAACAACCTTCATGAGCAGCAGCTTCGCCCCCCCCCTGATAGCCATTTGTTGCACCATAAAGAAAGTATTATCTCCACCATAGAAAGTATGGGTGCGCCTCCCACATCTACCCTTGCACTGTTGGAACCAGAAATCACTAGAATCCATAGGCAACACACTTGGAAAATTTATTGATCAAGCAGAAAGAAAAGACCAATATTCTTGTGCAAGAATATGTGTAGAGGTTGATCTAGAAATAGGATTACCTGAAGCAATAAATTTAACAGTAGCAAACTGGTCCTACATCCAAGAGCTGGATTATGAACAGCTACCATTCAAATGCAGGTATTGTCATGGTTACGGCCATTTTGCACGTTATTGCAAAAAAAAGACGGAGGAAGAAGTGGAGAGAACGAAAGGAGAACAATGGATATAGGTACATAAAAAAGCTCCAGTCAAGGCAAATAACAGAACCAAAGGAAAAGAAGCATCCACGGGCTCCGGTCCTACCAAAATCAGACAAGCTCAAGGAGAAGGCAGTAAAGAGCAGCCACTAGTTGAGGGTTCGAAAATTGTTGTTGAACCTCTCATCACAACAATTGACACTTCTGAAGCAGTAACCGAAGAGACCGAACAGCAACCCCTTCTTTCTGAATCAGAGATTGGAGATGTAGGGACAGCCCCTCTTGGCTCCCCTTCAAGAACTTCCTCCTCACCCTCCTATGCAGCAGTCACAAGGAAAAAGCCTCCGGAAGTCTCTGGGTCCTCGGAAGACGAGTGCTTTGAGAAACCCTCGAGAAGAACTGGTAGGAAATCTCACAAAGAATCACGTGAAGAAGAGGCAGAGAGACAAAAAATGCAAGGCAGTCAAGCCACCATTGAAATGTCCATCGGAAGAAGTACTCGGACAAGGCCTTCTAAGGGGGGCCCATCCCTCTCGAATCCCAGGAAATAATGCGTTTAGTCTCTTGGAATTGCAAAGGTCTGGGGAATCCCTTAAAAGCTGCAGCAGTCAAGGACCTACTGAAAATTGAACTTCCCGAGATTCTCATGCTACAAGAGACCAAGATTGAAGGGGATACCCTTCTTGAGATCAGCAAAACAAACTAGAGGAAAACTGTTGGGAAGGCCATTAGTGCAAGAGGTTCTTCTAGCGGCCTAGCAACTCTGTGGGAGGAGGACCAGTTTCATTTAGAAAGCTCTTTCGAGACACAACATTGGCTATTCACAATTCTTAGACACAATGCAAGCAAGCTCACCATTTCACTTTTTAATCTTTATGTTCCCGTCCTCTTATCTGAAAAAAAAAGAATGTTGGCACACGTTATCTGATTTCTTAGATCTTCACTCCCCTCAGAATATAATTATTGCAGGGGACTTAAATCTTGTCTTCGACCCGAAAGAAAAGAGAGGAGGCAACAGTGATAGGGATCAAGTGCTGCCACTTGTTGAGGAGTTAATTCACCACTGGGATCTACTTGATTTCAAGCCCAAGAAAGGATATTGTACTTGGACTAATAACAGAATTGGAGCTGATCACATCGCTGCTCGCCTGGACCGTTTCCTTGTTCAGAGTTCCCTCCTGATGGGGAAAAGGTTGATCTCCACTAAAATATTACCTAAGCTTACTTCATATCATAAACCAATTCTATTACCGCTGGATGATGAAGAAAATCTAGGTCCTATTCCCTTCCGATTCAGTCCACTTTGGATCGAAAAAGAAGGTTTTGAGGAAACTATTCTTGCAGCTTGGTACACTCTAGTGATAGGATCACCCAGCTATGTCTGGGAGTAGAAGTTGAAGGCTACGAAACTAGCCTTGAAAGCTTGGATTAAAAAACCCACTATCACCCCTACTAGTCAAAGGAAAGAGATAGTTCAACAATTGGGAGATCTGCAAATGATTTTGGAAGAAAAGGAGATCACTGCTACTGAAATCCAAATAGAACAAGCGGCTCAAATAAACACTTTCCACTCCTTCCGTAAAGAGGAAGAGCTCTGGAGACTTAAGTCTAGAAGTATATGGCTGAAAGCAGGAGATCGAAATACGTCTTTCTTCCATAGACAGTACCGAGCAAGACTTTCTGGAAATCATATTTCTGAAATAACTACCTCTGATGGATTAGTTGTCAAAGGATTCGAACGGATCAAAGTGGCAGCAGAATCTCATTTTCAACAGCTATATAAGAATGGTAGCGATGGCAGTGGGGATGTCATTTCTGATTTTCTCTCTTACATCCCTCTCTCAGTCAGCAGAGAGGAAAACGCAGTCCTCTTAAAACCTTTCACCGAAGAAGAAATAAGCAGAGTCATTTGGTCCATGGAGCCTGACAAAGCCCCTGGGCCAGATGGGTTCACAATTCATTTTTATAGAATTTGCTGGGATATTATTAAAGTCGATTTGCTGAGAATGATAAGAGGCTTTCAACAAAAAGCCAAAGTGGGAGGAAGCACTAATTCCACTTTCCTCGCCTTAATCCCCAAATTTGTGAATTCCGGCACATTTGATAGATTCCGGCCAATTTCACTTTGCAATGCCTCCTATAAAATTATGTCCAAGCTTTTAGCTAACAGAATTAAACCCCTGCTCGGGAAACTCATCTGTCCCTCTCAGGGTGGTTTTATTTAAGGAAGACACATCCTGGACAATGTAATTCAAGTGCAAGAAGCTATCCATTCCAGCTTTCAAAGGCATGAACAAGGGATGCTCATCAAGCTTGACATGACAAACGCCTTCGATCCGGTAAAACACTCTTATCTCTATAAAGTTCTGTTGTCCTTTGGCTTTAGTTCTGATTTTGTCAATTTGGTGAAAGCCTGCATAGACAAGCCCTGGATAGCCCCGTTAGTAAATGGAAGACCGGCTAATTACTTCCAAGCTACGAGGGGGATAAGGCAAGGCTACCCCCTCTCTCCCTACCTGTACATTCTCATGGTGGATTCGTTAAGCAGGAAATTGAATGCAGCTCAAAAAGACGGGATAGTCCCAGGAATTAGGATCTCGAAAGGCTTAGATCCCATTAATCATTCCTTATTTGCTGATGACTCCATTTTGTTGGGTGGAGCCTCCATAAAGATAGCCAAGAATTTTTATGAGATCCTCCAAGACTTCTGCAGTATCTCGGGAGCTCTTATTAACATTAAAAAAAGTGTTGTGTATGGCTGGAATATAGATCAGCCTACTATGCAGAGAATTGCTCATTATTTGGGTTTCACGGGCTTTGCTACCTGGGACAAAATCAAGTATCTCGGACTCCCCTTAACGCTGGGCACCAACAAATCTTCCTTGTGGACCGATGTAATAAGCAAATTGAAAACCAAAATCTCTATTTGGGGAGGATACTGGCTTACTGGTGCAGGAAAACTAATTTTAATCAAGGCTCTTCTGTCCTCTTTGCCTATTTACCAGGCTTCCTTCCTACTTGCTCTTAAGAGGATCACAGACCAAATCTCCAGATTGATCAGAGACTTCCTTTGCCAAGGTGGGAAAGGAAACCTCAGAAAATTTCATTTAGTCGCTTGGGATACTGTAAAACGCCCTTTCTCAGAAGGAGGGCTGCAAATAAGAGATCCGGGTCTGGCCAACATAGCCATGGGTGGAAAAATCCTCTGGAATATCTTCTCCCAAAGTAGACACCCTGTTAGCCAAGTTTTGAGGAAAAAATATCTCACTGGAGTTTCTCTTCGAAATTTACAGGTTGACACCATCCCCAAAGGGACCTTGGTCTGGAATCTCTGCCGTAGGGGTATGGAATTTTTTCAACAGCAGCTGTATCGAATCCCTGGTAATGGGAAAAACACCTTACTGTGGACTGATAAAATCATGGGAATGGTGAATCTGGATAGCTCGCATGATTTCCTTGAAGCTCGCTCCTGGCTCAAACTGCACGGATTCCACTCGCTGGATGATATTTCGAGCTGGGATGAGTCTGGGAATTGGTAGGCATGGAACCTCCCTTGTCTTCCAGATCATTTGCAATATCAAAAATCTCTTCTTTTATCAGCTCTAATGGGCATGCCCCCGGTGCATTTGAACTCGGTGGATAGATGGGGATGGGGACAAACTGGATACTATACAGCCGCGCAGGGTTTGCCACTCTTCAGTCGAACCATTTACCTTTACAATCAGCGGCCTTCTGGAAGCACGTATGGGATTCTTTCAGTCTTCCCAAGATCAATTTTTTATTCTGGACTCTGATGCACAACTGTGTTTTAACGGGAGAGAATCTGCTAAAAAGAGGTGTGATCGGCCCCCATAGATGCTTATTATGCTGTAATGCTCTCGAAAGTGCAGATCATTTGTTTGTTGATTGCAGCTTTGCTCAGGATGTTTGGTCCTTCTCCCTGCATGGACTCAACGCCCTTATTCCATCGCAGATTAGCATAATTTCTCTATTCTCTTCTTGGAACTCATAGTATCCCCACACTCTCAACAGCAAATCGAAGTGGAATAGAATCTGGTAGGCAATCCCCAAACTGGTGTGTTGGAACATTTGGCTCGCTAGGAACGATGGAATTTTTAACAATAACTCGCAACACCCCATGAAGGTGGCTGTGAAAGTCAAATCTTTACTTCTGGAAATCGTGGCAAACCATCCCTACAAGAATCCAATCGAGCTCCTTCCTACTGAAAAGAAATGGCTGGGCACTTATGTTTTTTGAGATAGAAATAAGAACATTGCTCGGCTTATCACACAACCATTTTGGCGTTTATGAGATAAGGACGCTGATTTTCAAGTCTGGTGGAAATCTCAAGGAAAAGCTACTATCTTTTTTGATGGTGCCTCTAAAGGCAACCTCGGGATTGCTGGAGCAGGTGGAGTATTATACTCGTTGGATGGAAACCGGGATGTAAGTTTCAGCTGGGGATTAGGGTAGAGAACTAACAATCACGCTGAAATCCTTGGGATTTTAAAATCCTGTCAAATTGCTAAGGGAAACGACATTAAAGAAATTCAGGTGTTTGGCGATTCTGAAATTCTGATAAAGATACTAAATTCGGATGACATCTTCAACAATCCGACCCTCAACAAGACTCTTCAAAGTTTGCAGCATTTGCTGAAAGGCTTCTCCTCTTCCCTCTTTTTCCATATTCTACGTGGCTCGAATAAGGAAGCTAATGCAAAAGCCAATTTGGCCTGCCTCCTGGCCCAAGGAGATCTCAGCATTAATGATGAAGACCCTAAGTGGAGCCCAATTCCGTAGCATTGCTTCTTGTTAAATTAAGAAAGGCTGTAATGTGTTAATTTGATGCTTGATTCATTGTATTGTAGGTTGATTAGGCCATGACCCAACTAGAGACTCTTCAATAAAATACTCGTTTTTGTTATAAAAAAAAACTATAATCACTCCCACATGATTCAATTAATTAATGATAATCACTCCCACATGATTCAATTAATTAATGATAATCACTCCCACATGATTCAATTAATGATAATTTCCCCGACGTTCATTTTTTCCTTATCACCCGCAATTGTCTTTCTTCCTCATCATCTCTCATTTTCCCATATTGATGGGATTACCAACTCTCATTATCCCATATTGATGGGATTACCAAGATATAAGAAGAAAATAAAAGGTATGATCCACTTCACAAAAAGATAAGTGAAATCTAGAGGAAAGATTATCAATTCACCTTGTCATAATCATGTGGACATATTGGCACAACAAAGCGAGTTGTAAAATGAATGAGTAGTCGTACAAACTTAAAATTTCATTGTGAGCTTAGTCTCCATGTTTCAATTTGGAGTTAACAGAGCTATTAAGTAAGAATTTGAGTTGTCACTTATTTGGTACTTACCAAGACATTCTTTTTGCAGCAGCTCTTTGGTCATTTATGCAACATGATTGGTTTGGGTTTGGCCTTTGTAGCATTAACTACAAGTTATGATGCCATGCCACCTACTATGGTGACATTAATGGTGGCATTAATGGTGAAATGACCCGACTCTTAACACAAACAAAAAACCCAAGGGGCGGGAACTACTATTATAATTCTTTTCGAAGAATTTCATCCACAAACTCAAAGTTTATGGCTGACTCATATCACTCATCATCATTTTAATAAATCTATCAAAATTAATAAATAAGAAAATATTAAAATTGTATATTAGTGGTAAATAGTCATACCATATGAAGGTCAAATTCAGATTTCCATAGTGATCTTAGTCTCCATCTTCTAATTTGGAATTAATTTCCCTATCATCTTAAAATGAAACAAGAATTTCAAATTAAAACAAATTTGTCAAAATCAATATAAATAAGAAAATATTGAAATTATGTGTTACAAGGTCAAATTAAAAACTCCATAGTGGGCTTAGTTTCCATCCTCCAACTTGGAATTACTTTCCCTATCATCTTAAATGGGCTTAGTTTTCATCCTCCAACTTGGAATTACTTTTCCTATCATCTTAAATAAAACAAGAATTTCAACTTAAAGTAAAATTTTCAAAATTAATATAAAAAAATATTAAAATTGTATTATTGAATTAAGATTTAGATTACAAAATTTAATTTATAAGAAAATGTGTTTATCCACTTGTCATCTTACTTATTCATATTTTGTTAACCAAATGTTTGATAAACTTAAATAGTACCGAATATTTAATAAACTTAAATTTTATGTTTATATTATTTATTATATATGGATTAATATAATGATAATATTCTAATTAAAATCACAATTTAATTAAAACATCGATTTGGTATATAAAATCTTATTCATTTAATTTAATTTAATTTTAAAAATACTCTATTTCTCTAAAATTAAAATTGAAACTAAAAAATACATAACAAATTATGATATCCGACTCAAATCGACATGATCTGTGCTTAAATATTTATCATTTAATGATCATTTCTTTGCTCGGAAACAACATCGATTATTATTTGCTCGAGAGAAGGAAACAACATGTCCTGTAGCTATGATTATTATTAATATTATTTCCTAAATCTAAGTGTTTGTCTTTATTCTATTTAATTTAATAAGCCAGTCAAATATACTTTGCATGGATTTGGTTAAGTGTTTATTGCAAAAGCTCTGATCTTATACTTTTCCACAACAAATTCATGAGCAAAAAATGATGGCGTTTATAACCATAATATCTAATCTTCTGAAAACTTGTCAGATTTTGATATTTATTAATAAATATGACTCAAATCTTTATCATCTTATTAATCAATAATAGTTTATGATTTTAATATTTTTGGATAGATATGACTCAGATCTGCATATGATCTTTCATTGCTCAAAAAGGAAGAAACAACTTTGATTATTATTACTATTATTTCCTTAATTTGATGGATTGTCTTGATCTATTTAATTGAATAATCCATTTAAATAAACTTTTATATCAAAAGCCTCGATTTTAGAATATTGATTCACAATAAATTGATTAGATAAAAAAATAGAGATTGATTTGTATAATTATATATCAATTTAATAATTAATAGTTATAATTAGTTTTTTAGAATAATAATAATAATAATAATAATCTATTTTTGTCGATTCTCGTTAGCTCATTTGGTTAATGTGCGGGTGTCTTCTGCAACTCGAGTTCAATTCCCCTTAGGGGTGACTTAGTTGGAAGGCGACACCCAAAATCCAGCCAAGTTGAAGTTGGTGCGGTCCAGGATGGGTGTGATCCCCAAGTAATTTTGACGGCTTAGATGCCCCTGGGTCGTGGTTTCTCAAACCATAGGCCACTCCTGCAAGTTAGGAATATTAGAAAATATATATATATAGAGGGATATATATATATATCCCTCTATATATATATAAAGGGATAAAGATATATATATATCCCTATCCCTCTATATATATAGAGAGAGAGAGAGAGAGATAGGGATATATATATATATCCCTATCTCTCTCTCTCTCTCTATATATATATAGAGGGATATATATATATATCCCTCTATATATATATAAAGGGATAAAGATATATATATATCCCTATATATATATCCCTATCCCTCTATATATATATATAGAGAGAGAGAGAGATAGGGATATATATATATATCCCTATCTCTCTCTCTCTCTCTATATATATAGAGGGATAGGGATATATATATATATATATATATATATATATATATCCCTCTCTCTCTCTCTATATATATATAGGGATATATCCCTATCCCTATATATATATATATATATCCCTCTCTCTCTCTCTATATATATATAGGGATAGGGATATATCCCTATATATATATATAGAGAGAGAGAGGGATATATATATATATATATCCCTCTATATATATATATATATAATTTTTCTATGAATTCTAAAATAGGAATATATGGTCTTTAAGCAAGTCAATTCTTTTAGAGGTCACATTTGAAGAAGAGAATAAGTTCATAGTGGCATACTCATATTTCCTATGTGTGATGGTGATATTTGATAATCAAGAGTTTGCGAGATTCATAGGAAAATTCATTTGGAATAGTGTTAGCTTACCACATTCAAGGCATCATCTTCCACCTATACATCTTGTACTAAAAATGATATCTTTAGGATTCTTTTGCATAATATCATTGAAATAAAATTGCACACTATGGGAGGATGAGGGTTGCCTTGCTACTTATTTTCATAGAAATTTGCAAATGTGTCATAATAGAGATAAAATTCAATGTAGTACTCACAACAACAAGTCTCTCAGATTATGTTGGCCCTAATATACCATTGTTTCAATTTTTCAAACACGCTAAAGGAAATATTTACACCATGATTACTTTCTTGAAATTCCTAAAATAGTTCAACTTACATCTTCTCTAGGACATGTTGATAGTGCATTGCATAAAATTATTCCGATCTGGTATAGCACAAGAATGGGTTTCCCAAAACTCTACCTCTTCCTCTATAATTCCTTGTGGAAGTATATGTTGGTAGGGATGTCTGCAAATAAGAGCCCAACAAGAAGCTTCATTATTTTAATTTAGATATACCCTAAATTTAGTATGAATCCAAAATGTTTTTCTTGAAACATGAAGCAATTTTTACATCATTATCACAATTTGACTTCTTAAATTTTTTGGTGCAACGACAACCATTGTAATTGCCTTGTGAGCATCTCAGATATCAAGTTTTCTTTATATTTCGAATGAAGAGAATGCTTTTGGTATATTTGTATATATTCTCATGTGTATTTGTGCATTTGCATCTTGAAAACCCAATAGCTTTTTTGCATGTTTCAATTTTGTGTTTTATCAATCCGAGTATGATTTGAGCTTGTGTAATCACTTATTTTTGTTCAAAAAATGAATTATTTATGTTACTAACATGTCCTCTAATTGTTTGATCGGGACTCATGTCCCCAAATTCTTCTTGTATGTTTGCATACAAACTTTCTAAAAAGTTTCGATCCCTTTCAAAACCAATACAACTCCCAATTATTTTTGAAACTTGAGAAATGAAAGGGTCATGTGGCAGTTGATTAGATTCTATCCCTACATAGTTCTATCAGTTTAGCAATTTCATGTTATAAACTTCCAAAGATCATGACCCCTCATTTTATCTACAATGCAAATAAATTAGACTACATTGGTTTTGAACATAAAAAATAAGCACTAGTCTAGTGACAAAATACATCAAAATGATCATTATGAAAATATACAAGGAACAAAAGTAATTTGTGTACTATGTTGAAGTGTCATAGTCCCACATTTGTTGACAAATTGAACAAATATTCCTTACGCAATCATGGATGGCCCTCATTGACAAATGTGTGAGCTAGATGATTCAACATTTTGCTTTGTTGAGTTGTCATCTCACTTAAAAATACTAAATACTTTCCTTGACTTGTTGTATGCTATTGTGAGAGGTGATTTGTTATTACTTGAAAACTTAAACACTTGATTTTGTTGTAAAAAATAAAGGACATCCACTCCAAGCATTCAATGGTTATTTTCATGTGTTGTTGAAGTATATTGTATAAGATGTTGTGAGCCATATTGTTTTTAGTGTGGGAGGGTAACATTAAGAAACAAAGGAGGTGGTACATACACAAACCTTGAGAAACCTAGTCATACAAGTTTAAATTATAGCTTAGGTCCTAGCGAACAAATCCTTCAACACAATATACAATGCTAGTATGCAAGGCCTAAAATCATGGGGTTAGGACATAAAATAATGGAAAGTGAAGCTAACAACGTCCCAAAACCATGTATAGTCACCACCCTAAATGGGTTGAAATAATACTAATGAATAATTGAGATCAATAATTGACTTGAGTGATGTCAAAATGTAGATCTCAAAACACACAAAAGTTAATACACTATAGAGATGAAGTCGAGTGCAATTGACCAACCTGAATAACTAACTACAAAAACAAAATTATAAGTATTTACCCATAACCATACAATCATTGAAAACTAATCATAGCTCAAATAATGTCTACCTCAAACAAATTTCAAGTTTGCATAGAAAAGAATGCCATGTTGAGCTCATGATGGTTGTGCCAGATGCCCACTAAAGGTTTCACCAAAAAATTAAATCCCATGATGGAATGGAACTTAAAAAAATAGAGAATGATTTTAATAGTACCCTCACAAAGTGCATATCAATTGATAATAATAATCTAATAATCTAGTAACAATGATTTGATTGCTTATGGGGAGGTAGGTGCAGGGGGATTCTTTTTTATCTCGGAGGGAACTTAGTATCAACCATTGCATACGATTTAGGGAGTGCTACTAATAATCAAGCAGAGTGATATGCTTTATACCTTGGATTGGAACAAGTTGTATCCCTTAAAATTTAATCGCTAGTGGTTATAGGAGATACCCTCCTAATTATCTCTCAAACTAGACATAGGCAAGAAAATGGGGATCAAATTGTGGGAAGGTTTCACAAACTCATTATGGGTCTTCTTCTTTGAATTTCGAGTACACGACTCTATCATGTTCGATGAGAAAATAATACTTTAACTGATAAATTAGCAAATGAAGCATCTCGCATATCTCGTGGGGGCATTAGAAAAAATAAGGGCCAACTTTCATCGTGTTGTCTCCCTTAGCACCCCATATGCATGATATAGTCTTCCCAAAGGGGCACCCTAATATCATTGTCGCACTCTCATTAACTGTAAGAGGATGCTTTCAAATTTCAAGGATTCGGTGTACACTTATCATATAGCATGAAGGACAGGCTGATTAATGCGATCACATGGACATATTCGGGCCCCTTGAAGCAAGAAACTTCCCACATAAGTTTTGATACAGTAGATGGAAACCATCTTTTTGTGAGGAGGAATCGAGCTGTATTTGTGAATTAGGGATATTTATTTTGATGACAGTGGAGAATGCAAATGTTATCCCCTTAACCTTGAGGGAGTGGTTCTTAACTACAACTCCTGGTGGGTATGGTGAATGTGAATCTCTAGTGGTGATCTTTTATTCTGAGATTGGGAAAGAGGAGGATGAATGTATAGTTTTTTATGTTTCTAGCCACAGTAGTGTGGAGATCATATGGGATGTTTGGGGTTCGGTTTCAGTGGCTAATAGTCCTCTTCAAAAGATGTTGAATTTGAGCTCTATAAATGTGCTTTTCTATAATTCACTTGGGATTTCTGATTACTTTATTCATAGTTTGGAATTATGATTTCTTGTTGATATTTTCTCTTGTTATTTTGAACAAGAGAGATAAGATTGAGTGGGTCGATAAATTTAAGGAAATTTTAGAGGAAATTAAGGATGTCAGAGAGTATATTATATATATCTGACCAAATGTTCATTAGATGAATTTGCAGTTGAAAGGTGTCCTAGAAGCAACTAGACAGAACTCTTCTCATACAAACAGTCTTGGCCAACGTATGGATGAGGTGGAAGGAAATGTTTGAGCACGGGAAACTCAATTTATTGGTCTAGACCATCAATAGGATGTTTTAGAAAGAAATTTTAAAGATTATGAGGATAAAATTATGGTTACTCTAGATCATCGTCAGGAACTGCTAAAGGAAAAATTATCTGGGATGACTGAAAAAATTGGAAGCAAAGGCAACATAGAAACCATTGTTCAAAAAGATGAAAATGGTGTTGTCAACATCTCTAGCTCGGAGGAGAAGGAAGGTGACAATGATGAAGACCAGTTCATGGATAGTGGAAACAATTCCACCTAGTTTTTTCAATGTTTCTAGCTTATATGCACTTTTTTGCCAGTTATAACTAGGAAAATATGTTAAAGTTTATAGTTCATTAGTTGTTGATACCTCTTTGCAAGTAGCCTCAGAAACATAGATTTGGTCATATGTATATGGGATAAATTTTGTAAAGGAACCTCCAATGGTAATTATGGCACTCTGTATATTTTGTTGTTGATTTCTATCAACATTTTATAAAATCCAATGCAATTGTTTTAGTTATAAAAAAACAATGATTTGATTGTTTAAGTCTATGAAGGTGTACAAGCCCTAACCCCTCTAGTTTCAAACTTGTGATCTCCAAGGAAGAAACACATGTTCTTACAGTTAAGTCCACTTAGGTTGTCCATAACCCCCATGCAATGTTAAATTCCAATATGTATACTCAATACAAAGAGGATGTTTGGAAAGTGGTATATGGAATCAATACAACAACAAATGAAAATGCCATTATGGCCTCATGATTACCAAATGTTACATTTCAATACCTCCCCTTTCCATTATTCTAAACCTTCAATCATCACCATATAATGTGTCACAAGGTCAAAAAATGCCTAAGGGAGATAATATGAAATAAAAAAATTCATAAACATGTTTCATGAACCAAACTTCATATGCCAACTATGACCAAGTTACCCAAGTTCAGTGTTATGTGACCATTGCAAAAAAAATATTGAGACAAATTTTCAATGGATGCACAAAACTATGGTTTAGCCACCATTCATGCCCAATCAAATATATTTTTTCCATTTGCTAAAACTATTCAATTCATGCTCAATTACTAGTGTTGTTGCATGCTCAAGTTTCCTAGTCAAAGTAGTGTGATGCCTTCCATGATGAAAAAACAAACCAACCATAACATTATTCACTTCTCCAATCAAAGTCACATTACAACTATCAATTGCAATGATATCACATGATAGACATGATAAGAAAGAGTATGTAAACACTATAATGTGGTCAACACTCAGGACAATAGTATGATATTAGGACACATAGGACACCAAAAACCATATGCATTTGATGTTTATTATTTCTGTTTGTTGCACTAAATTTGTTAATTGTACAAGTACCATATGTTGTAGGTTGTTATACAAACCAATAAAACAACATTGACATCCATCATATTAAATAATTTTCATCAAAATATGCAACTAGATCACAACGAGAAAAGAGTTTCCATACACCATATTGATGTGTGGTGTAAACAAATGAATGTAATCAATTGGCCATGATTTAGATATCACTGACATGCATTTGTATAATTCAAATCAAATGACACATGTGACATCGTAGCAACGTCACTAAGATCATGACCATGATCATAACCCTAAAAATATTTATAACATCATGCCCTCAATCATATTGATCTTATGTCCTTAGTGCAATTTGAGGAGAAATCAAGATTGGGATTTGTGAGGTACCATACCTACGTATCTCGAGGGTGAGTACAAAAATATTCAATTTACTCATGAATTGAGTCTTAGTTATACCCCATGGAAGAAATAAGAATGGGACATTAGAGAAAATTTAGGGTCTAAAATGAGCCTTATAAGAAAATGAGCCATTGATGCATTGGAATTCGAGAACCATTAGAATTTCAAGAAAATGAGTCAACCATAATGCTTGACTTGGCATATTTGTAAAAAAAACTATTTTTAATTCATATATTCAACTTATCTCCTCGTGTTTTTACTCAAAATTCGAGTGGGAGCATTTGTTGGATGCAGCGGAATTCAATTCCACATCCAATGAGTACCCATACTGCATACTTTTTATGGACCCTTATGTATTTCTCATTTTTCATGGGGTGGGGTCCATAAAAAGTATGCAGTGTGGGAACTACTTCGATGTGTAATTGAATTACACATCCAATGAGTGCTCCTGCTCAAAATTTGAGTAAAACCACAGGGAGATAAATTGAAAATATGCACAAAAATGTAGTTTTTGTCTCTTTTCCTTCAAAATTTATAGCTATTATTTATTATTTTCCTTATGAGGCCCATTTTATACCTCAAAATTTCTCTAATGTATGTGCAATGGGATCCCATATGTTGGGAGGGGGGAAGGTCATGCCTAAAGGGTGACATGAAGTGGTAGGTGATGGTGGTGTCAACGATGAGATCGAAGGTTCCTAATTTGGTACTAATATGGTGTAGATAGATAAAGAAACTATGGGTGGTGGATAGTGTGGGTCACCAAGGAATTCCTCCAGCAAAGAGAAATATTTGTAGACATTAGGAATTGTCTCAATGTACAATTTAGTTGCCTAACTAGTGTCAAGTTTGAATAAGACGATGTCTGAGTTAATGGTTGGATAAGTCTTGTAGAGTGTAACTTGATTGATCTTCCTATCACTCTTGATGATATTCCTATAAATTAAAATGTAATTGGTCCTTCTAAAATTCCCAAAAGTAGGTGATGAAGTCCCTTAAAATTGACTGGTGAAGGTATGGTAGAGTTAGTTACAGTGAAAGGCACTAAGGAAATATCCCAATAGCCAACAACTATCTACCTTGGATACAATCACAACCCATGAACATCACCTTAGTGATAATCCTAAGTTTTTCCCACTAGGATATCTTCCTCAAGTGAAAAATTAATAAGATATTCAAACTCAAATAGTCCTAGGTCATAGGTAAACAAGAGTTGGGTGGCTCAAGAAACCTTAGACAAGCATTAGACCTTAACTTTTAAGACCTAGGGAACGCCATTATTATTATCTTGGTTTTTGCACACTTGGTATATAAAGATTTCAAGATCCCTAACAAAACAAATTTGTTTCAAATGATAAATGATTGAGGGGCATTATTTGGATGCTTAGCCCAAAAATCCTTACTTATACTATAATTTATTTGGTGACCTCAACAAAGAGGAATTAATTTGGTTATTTACGTTTCTTAAATTAAGGTTTGAATTTGATTTATTGGATTGATCAATGGTTTCAAGTAAAGGTTTAAAGGAATCCACATGAAGAATTATAAAATAGATGTGCATTTTAATGGTTGAATAGAAACCCAAATAATTATAAAATAGATTTGCATTATAATGGTTAAATAGAAATTTAAAGAATTAAAAAATAGATGTGCATTTTAATGGTTAAATAGAAATCTAAAGAATTATCGGTATTTCCCTCAATTGGATTCCCTGGAGACTCTCTAGCTAGATGCACCAAAGGTTGAGGAATGGGTTGACCTACAACTTCTTCCTAAAATAGATTTGCATTATAATGGTTAAATAGAAATTTAAAGAATTAAAAAATAGATGTGCATTTTAATGGTTAAATAGAAACCTAAAGAATTATTGGTATTTCCCTCAATTGGATTCCTTGGAGACTCTCTAGCTAGATGCACCAAAGGTTGAGGAATGGGTTGACCTACAACTTCTTCCTATTGTTGTCTAAATTTTGCTTTCATGTCTTTTCCTCTCTCTAGCCTTCTCTCATACTTTAGTTCTATTAACTCGTTGGATATTATATTTCCTACTGCAATTTTTAATATTTCCCATCTTAATTGTTGATTAATTTATTCTTTCAAGTGTATTTTTCGCAACGTGACTTTTTAATTGTATTTTTTTAATCAACAATGTTTGGAATTGTGAGATATATGAAGAAGTTGATGGGTTTAAGTAGCCGAATTGAGCTATTGATCTTCATAGCTTGATCAAGTTATTGATCTCAATTGAGCTCCATAGCTCGATCAAGCTATTTTGTTAACCAAACAAACCCTTGATCAAGATTGTTTTAAATGTTAATCAATCTAGTTGAAAATCAAGTGCTTAAATTGATGAAAATAGGCCTCAGTCGAGCTATATAGCTCAATCGAGTGCTTAAATTGATGAATTTCAACCCACTTGCTACAAGATTTTCTACAACTGCAACTTCAAGAGGGAGAAACCCCTTCATCTCATTCATCCTAGGTGGTAGAGTTAATGCCAGTGGATTCTTGAATGAATTCTCTATCCAATGGCATATCATTTTCACATTATATTATTTATTTAATTTATTTTACAACTTATACGGATTTTTTTCCCACTATTTCAAAAGTGCTCAGAGAAAAATCCGTAGCATAAAAAATATGCAACCAACAAATATATATATATATATATATGTGGGATCCCCATGGATCTTTCCTCTTCAAAAGGATGTTTTTAGCTTTTCAATTTATGTAAATAGTTGGAAAAATATTTACAGGAACACAAAGGTGTATAAAATGTGATTCAAATATTAGTGGGTAAATTTCAGAAAATAATAAAGAATATAATATTTTAAAAAGGTATCTATTACACTATGTGACGATCGTACTCATATATTTTGTTTTTGAATATCATGCCTTGAACATTGAATTAATTGACATGAACAAAAATTACTTATTAACTTTTCCTGGAATTCGCAATGACAAACATTTAATTAAATGCAAATTTGACAAATTAAATTATATTAATATTTATTTTTTAAATATCCTTAGAAATACAACGCATTTCTCTAGAAATTGGTTTTTCACTACATATCAAAATTCACAAGATGTATATGATTTTTTAAGGATTCAATTTAAAACGGATGTAAAATGTCAAATATTCATCAAAGCATTTCGCTAAAAAGTGTTAACCATTTTCATGTATTCACCCTACAACTTCTTGGGATTTTATATAAATTGTTTCTCTCATTACTTCCAATAAAGGTTGTAAGCAAATATTTCTTATGGAATTGGAGAAATTGGTTATCCCTCCTTTGTTGGACCTTTACTTATTGAACTATGGTATGAAGAATAAACTTGACTAAAGGATAATTTTGCTTCCATTTATCCAAGAAAATAGAAAAGACATCTCTCAAGGTAATCATATTGTTCATTATTCTAACTGTTGGACTAAAATTTGCTATAAAACCTTTGAGAGAGAATAAGTTGGGATCCAAAAGCATAAACAATATGGATAAGTGTCCAAAATAAAGACTTGCTCATTTCTCATTGGGTCCAATCAAATGTTTAATTGCCAACCTCAAATCTTATTTGGATTAGAGTCAAAGACCTTATCTTACCTATATCTTGAAACATTTAATTCAATATGATTAAAAACCCACTATGCTCAAATGTTCTACCTCCAACCTTAAGATGCATTGGATTAGAACAAAAAACCTTATGTTAACTATATATTGAAACAATCCATTTAAACCAATGAAACTAACTCACTAATTTCATTACACGGTTCACCATTAACCTTAAACAAATATCTTTTGAGATAGTAATGATTTTAGGTAATTTCCATAAATTTTGTCCACATTTTAAATAATAACTTACTAATAAAATATATTTTTACAAAGAAATAATAACCAAGATGAGCAACTCTATTTTATAGAAAGTACGA
The DNA here is from genome assembly GCA_027924585.1 of Larix kaempferi. Lineage (NCBI taxonomy): Eukaryota > Viridiplantae > Streptophyta > Pinopsida > Pinales > Pinaceae > Larix > Larix kaempferi. Next base: position 8,926,612 of record BSBM01000535.1, on the reverse strand, counting down.
AAGTTGGTGTCAAATAACTCCTTTACTGATGTTTCCGTGCTTCTCACTCCTTGTATCTTCTTCTTCATTATACTCAACTCTTCCAAAGCATTTTCTGCTCTTCCAACAAAATAGAAACCAACGAAAAAAAATATTATTGGAAATAAATTGACAGAACTCCTTCACTTATGTTTCCCTACTTCTTGGGCCAACCCTTATCTTCTCACTCCTTGTATCTTCTTCTTCATTATACTCAAATACTCAAAAGCATTTTCTACTCTTCCAACAAAATAGAGACCAACGAGAAAAAATATTATTGGAAATAGATTGACATATAAGGATGGTTTCTTGTTGGACTTTTATAATGTGGGTTAAGGGAGTTTTATATCTACAATGTCAATCTAGTCCTTAGGTTTCAATCTCGAAATTCTTAAAAGGGAGATCTCATAGATGGGAATTAATTAAGTATATATGTTATGGGGTTCATGGTATTAGTAGAAATATGGTAGTTATAAAGTTAAAAAGAAGTTAATATACATGCATTTGTATACACAATTTTAGATTTTGCTATTAAAAAAAATAATTTTAAATTTAACTTTTAACAACTTTCAAAACTTCAATGTCTTAATGTTTACGTGATAATTTTAAATCTTATTTTACCTGCTTTGGAAATAAAAAACTATTAATAAAACTTGAAATAGATACATTAAGAAATAAAGCATATTGTAGCTTTTAAACAAAGATGAATTGATGTATACAAATTATTAGTAAAACTACAAAGAAATGAGGATTCTCAATAAAATTGATGTTTAATATTTTTCACAATTGTGAAATGTAGGGTAGGAATTTTAAATCTACTTTACTAATCAAATTTGATAATCTAAACCATTTTATAAAACATTTTATGATAATTATTTCTGAATTTTGATCATAATTGACGAGTAAATAACCTCATAACAAACAATTTACTTGTCAAATACACATGGAAGTATCAATATTGCACTTTCAATCAATGGTTTTACTTGTCAAATACACATGGAAGTATCAATATTGCACTTTCAATCAATGGTTTTACTTGTCAAATTCCATCCCTGTGGGATGGTTTAATCTAGGATACACATGGAAGTATCAATATTGCACTTTCAATCAATGGTTCTATATAGTAGAATATAAAACAAAATCACTAGATAAAAACACACTAGAAAATTGCCACGTGGCATCAACACTTCCTCCTCTAAAGTAGCTTTGGCCTTTCTCTTCACTTGCTTCGAAAAAAAATAGCCTCTTTTGCAAAATTTTCTTATGGTGGTTCTATAATATCAGTTTGTTCTTCTTCTTGCTTCCCTAGTAAGCGTCGCACATTGGAATTCATATTTCCAACTTCCATTCTAAGATTTGCTTCGCATGTTGGTGTTCCACCACAATCCTTCAAGGCGTGCTTATTTTGTCTTCAAAATAAATACGCAAATCATTTTTTATTAAAATCAATTAGCAATTAGCATTGTGTGTGGGAGAGTTGAGACTGGCATTGCTTTAATATATATTTAATGTAGTTTTGAGAATGATAAACATTGATGTTATCTCTTCATCGTTACACAACATCAAAAGGATTCTTAGATTTTTAGATGAGCAAAATATCCCGATCCAAGAATGTATAAAGGTGTTTATCAAATTCCATGTATTTGTGGGAAATATTACATTGGTGAAACGGGAAGATTCATTCAAACCATTATCAAAGAATATAGTGCAGATAGTAGTCTAAATAGAATCCACAAGTCAGCTTTAAAGGAATATTCCCATAGCACGAAACATCCAATAAAATTGAAGATATGAAAATATTAGCTAGGGTTAATAATTGGTCTACTAGAAGAATTTATGAGGCCATTGAGATAGTTAAAAACCCTAATTGCATAAATCGTGATGATGGTCTTATTATTAGCAGAACCTAGATTCCCATCCTCATTGATTGATACCATTTTTTATCCCTTCTAATAAACATCTCCTCTCTTGTCGGCTTCTCTCCCTTAACAACGTTGCTTTCTTATATTTATGTCTTAAAGTTCAAAGAAGAGCTTCTCGACATCGATCTTGTCCTAATGATGAGCCTAAGGAATGGCTCGAAACATTCACAAAGAATTAACCCAAACAATGATTCACCATCACAAGATGCCAGCATTCACTACGGATTCTCAGCAAATTCAATGATATTCATTGTTCATATTATCATTTCATGCCCAAAAAATAAAAATTAATAATAAAATAATTATTTGTTAGGTCCTCCTAAACATTGACTTTGGGTCATCTATAAGGTGATCATATAATTGTGAAAACTGCCTCATTTATTTGTATGCTTATTACATTTTTTACCTAAGTTATTTATTATGTTTATGCATCATATCCTCTTGTGTTGACACAAATAATAAACAATTTGCCTAACCCCTACACCATAACTTATGCATCTTAACATAGATACATATTGACACACTTAATCAACATACATAAGTAATGCACTCACACACCTAACCTTAATCCATAGAATTTATAATATAACCTATATTAATTATATCTGTATGACATTTGACCATCCATTTCACATTCCCAACACCTATAATACCACTTGATGTATGTAGGGTAATATTTGGGAGCCCATACATGTACATGTGATATGTTGTCTTCACGCGAAGGGAAAAACAAAAGAACAAGACATGCAATACAAGATACAAAAGAACAAGACATGTAATACAAGATCATAGAAGTTGAAGGTATTAGTGTTTACTAACTTTAAGCTCTAACGGGAATATTGCAAAAGACATGTTCTTAGGATATCTATTTTGTTCCAATAGAGAAAATAGATTTCTTGTTTTTTTTTTATAATTTCAATTGTTGAATGTCTTAATAGTTGCAAAATCGTAGTTTTATCCAATGGAGGGAAAGGAAAATTGAATCTACAATTAGAGCATTGATGTTTTTTGCATGATTTTGTGTGATGATGGGTTTGGATTTTGAGAAAATTCTCACTGAGAAATGATGAATCAGAAGAGATGTATTGGTCGACAAATGAAACGATCTCATCATTAGAATTGTGGCCATAGATTGGTGCATCTTTTATCCAAACAATCGGTGCTCATGCTCAGTGCCTCTATTATGGAATTCTGTTGTAAAGAAATAGTCTTCCATTTTTCCAAACAAGTCATTGTTTTTTAAGATCAAGGATCTAAATGCAATAATCCTATATCTGTAGTAGCAACTACAGATAACGAGATATTTTCTAATCTAGTAATCAATATTTTCTTCTAAAATACTGTTAGATTTTTTTTGGTTGTCGGTTATCAATTTCTTGTATTGCATTGCACAACAGAATCCAAAGATGCTCAACACTTGTAAAAGTTACAAAGAATGTAGGTGGGTTGAGTTGTCGTATCATAGAAAACATGTATGTTTTCATGTTCTCAAAGTAATCAGGTGATGTTCGTATTGCTTTCAAAGAGCGATATGCAATTGGCAATATAAGAATTTGTTCAATATTTTTTTGCTTAACTTATTTTTCCAAAAGTTGTATGCCCTTTAGTTCTCCTTTGCGAATGGATATCCAAGCAGAACTTGAAACCTGTTTAATGAGAGTTCATATTTCTTTGAAAAAAATATTTGTGTTATGCAATTCAAAGTCATTAGTCATATGCACTAATTTCCAATTTGTTATTTACTGATAAGAGAATCGGTCCAAAATGTCTTTGGGTCGATTAAACCCACAAAAATGCATAGGGAAATTTATCCTTTCAGAAAACTTGTCTTGGAAAATGCCTAATGGTCAAAATGCTTATGAAGGTGCAATTTGTATGATTTTGTTATCCAGTTCATCTATTAGGTGAGTTGGTCCATATCCACATATTATTGATTCAGATATTTGCTCAATTTCTTTATCTTCATCAATAGTATCATGTATTCTATGTTTTTAGAATTATTAGACTCTTATTCAGTGCCTTTGATAAATATCTCTTCCCAATCATTGTTAATGATAATGCCTTCATTTTTGTAAAGCGTAATTTTGCATAAGCCATTAAGAGCATCCATGACTTTTTTTGGTTGCACTTTTTTTGGTTGCACATTTCCAGACAAGTAGGCATTTTTGTACTCAAGTTTTATTTTCAACATTACTGCATTTGTCATGGAATCAAATAGACTACTAGGCAATGCCTTTTGGACTTTGTCCAAATCAATAGGGATAATAATTATTGTTCCAGTGAGTCCAATTTGTGCTCTTTTGTAGCCAAGTTGACTTGTTTGTACAAAAGTCATTATCAATGAGACTAGGAATTCTTCCAATGGGGTCAAGGCTGTGACAGAGGGTATTTTGTTATTATGGTGAATTTGGAAAGGAGCTACATATCTAGGCAATTGTTCATCAAATGGTGCCTTCTTGTAAGATGTGCAAACTTGATCATTGATTCCAATGGATTTTGTTTGATTGCACATGCAAAATAATTAAAATCCAAGACGATCTTATTATCAATTATGTGGATGTCCTTTTGGAATTGCAAGCGCTCACAAGCAGAACATGGATGAGTTGGGGTGTCCTGAATTGAATCCAAGTATGCATTGATTGCTTTGACCTTTTTTACATTGTTAGTTTGCTTTTGTTGAATAGCTTTCCCTTGTTTTTGTATCTGTATTTTTAACTGATGCAATGATTTGTTTTGTTTTTTTTGTAAAATAAACAAACCTTTATATTAACATAATATACAAAATACAGTACTGTGCATCCAAATGTCTGTTAACCAGTCTGAAACCATGAGCATAACAGGTCTGAATCCATACAACCTTGTGTCCTAGCGCTCCTCCCTCAAGAGGGAAAACAGAGAGTAAATTTTAACAACCACTATCCATATAACCGAATTTAGAAAACTATGCTTAAACAGAGTCTACAGAATAGATATCATTATTTAGCCCATGCGCTATTCGCTTATGACCAGACCTTGCACAGAGTATCCATCCCATAATTCATAACAAAATTTACAGCAAAAAATTAAACAGTGGCCTACCCAAGCCCTCAATGGGTGGAAGCTACATCCTCTCCTGTGGAGGGACTCCCATCTCCCGGTCGCGCTAACTTTGCCGGGATCATTCTAGACGTCCACTACTAGACCTGAAGCAAAGTATCCCATCCTGGAAAGAAAAGGAACTCCCAGTTCCTTCCCTATAACATCAATTTTCATGTGAAGAAGGTGGGTTTCTGCATATAGTTCCTTCCAGAAGGCCATAGGGATATCATCCCCTTCTAGTTTCTCCTCCCTTTAAAGCAAAACTCTGCTCAACAAACCTTTAATAACCCAATAGAGAGTTACAGTCTTCTCATAAAGTCCCTACCTTTCTCTCATCGAGCCCGGATCCTGGATCCAACTCTCCAATACTGCCTCATCAAGCGAAGGAAAATTCTCCAAGACCTCCTGCCACACCCCATTCTCCAACATTTCCAAGTCAAACCTGATCGAAGGGGGGATGGACGCCCTGTAATTCCATGCTTCTAGCACAAATCAGGTCCGCTCCCTACGAGCCCGATGCTTCCTCTGGTTCTCTGCCTTCTTAGTATTCCCCATCCTCTCCATGATGAGAACGACGATAAACCAACAGTTTCTGTCACCCATCGTCCCGCCACCTTGTTGTAGCGTTCCTCTCAGACTCTCGTCTTTGCTCAAAAAATCAGTAATCACACTACTACTCTCGTTAAACGCAAAACAATACCAATAAATTGATTTAAATAGGATGACGGAGGGGATTAACATAAATGACGAAGTGACCTTCCTATTATGGCTCTCCAGGCCAATGCAGATCCCTGTTCTTTCCATTATTGTCTTCATCCGCATCCAACCGATTGTCGTACCCACATCCATTACCATCTTCAGTCTCGAATTCATTCTCTTACCGATCTGGACACAGTAAATTGTCCACACTTTTTCTCCCATCACGCTTATCCTTTTACTACCTGGTCTTATAAAGACATTCCGTCCAACGCACATCATCACCGGTAGCATGTAGGAGGGGTTTCATGTCGCTTCATTTCCTTGGTTCACCCGCATCCGGGGGTGGCGTGATCACCAACTGCAATTTGGAGACATTGACTTATTATCTAGGGGTCCACAAGGTTGTCCCCGGGTCCCTCCCAATACCTTAGATTTTTCTTTATCGCAACATTAGCCAAGTGATCCACTAATTTATTGCTCGCTCGCTTAACATGGATGAAAAACAGTCCATACCCATTAGAAATACTTATAGCTAGTTTTTCCAAGCGACAATCCAACTTCTAGTGGGCCGAGACTTTCACAACAGGTATCCCTTCTTATAATTTTTTCGCCATTTTGATAATTATCGCCAAGTCTACTTTTAGAATGGCAGGGAGAGAATTAGTCAAAATAACGTTATTGATACCATGGATTAGGCCTTCCAGTTTTTCCACATTGTTCGATTCCCTAACAATTCTCCTGTGTGATTGTGAATGGTGCCTCCAAAGCCTACCTGGAATGGGTTTCCTTTCGATGCAACATCAAAATTAAGCTTAAAAATCCCTATCGGAGGTGTGGACTAGAACTCGGGACTTATCCCATGCCTTGGGATGTTAGAAGGTTTTCCAATATAGGCTGGGTTTTCCCTGAGTCCCCAAGCTCTGAGAATTCCAGCCTCGTTACCCTTGGATTGGGTTACATTGTTGGGCCACATAGTAAGACGTAGGGTTTCCTGGATATGAACTTCAATCAGATGCCAAATCTCCTCATTAGAGTGGAACTTGTCACTTAAAATTCTATGATTTTTCTCTTTCCAGACATCCCATAGCACGAAACTAGGAAATAATTTCCATATCCTGTTACTTAGAGGATTCAAGAACGGGTTTTTTGTCCACTCTATTATGGACTGGTCTGTGAATCCTCTAATCCTGTCCGATTTTCTGAAATTTCCACCCCCTTATCCCAAAGGGCAGATGCAAAGGGACAATTATCCAGAAGGTCACTCATCGTCTCTTCCTTGACCTGGCATAGGTAACACCAAGTGGGACTCAAACAACCCCTTTTTTTGAGATTCTCCCCCGTTAAAATTCTCTTTTTAACCACCATCCATAAAAATGTAGTCACTTTGGGCCACATATTTTCTTTCCAAATATTTTTCCATTCAAGGGTCTTACCTCTCTCCTTGCATCCAGCTGCAATGAAGTAAGCTTCCTTTACCATAAATGATCCCTTCGCCTTGTATCCCCACCTCAACTTATCATTTTCCTCATTAACCCTTATTCTTCGATCTTCTAACTCTTGCCATATCTCATTACAAATTTCTCTTCCGCTTATCTCTTGCCACTCTTCTTTTCGTCGCTAGCTTCTAAAATCATTATGTCCTTGGTTCTCTTCCTAGTAATCCTTGATTTTTGAACCCCAAGTATGGTATGTCAGTCTCTATGTGTTAGTCACCTCCCTTATTCATGATATGGGGGAGGTTGCTCCACGAATCCTTCCAGAAATCCACGGAGTCCCCCTTCCCGATTTCCCAGAAACTATGGTACTGGATGAGTTCCTTTCCTTGTTTCGTCGAGTTCCAGATGTGGGACCCGTGCCAAATGTCATTGTATCTGATGAGGTCTCTTTTTTTCCATCCATGAGCATATTTATTGTGCCACAACCTTTCCCATGGTTCTTTGTCATAAGATACCCAGCGCCACCAAATCCTATCTATCTCCCATCACCCTACTAGTGACCTAGAGATCTCTCAGCGCCAGTCCTCCTTGAGATTTGGGTAGGCAGATGGTTTCCCAGTCCACTAATGCCCATTTTTTTTTTCTCTGAAGCCTCCCCAAAGAAAAGACCTATGGATTTGGAGGATTTGTCTGAGAACGGCTTTGGGGGCATCCATAACAGAGAACATGTAAATAAGCATTAACTGGAGTACCGTTTTGATGAGGATGATTCTGTTGGGAAAATTCAGAGGACACGGAACCCAACTAGATAATATTTGCTTCATCTAATCCAGTAGGTCCCGTCAGGACACTTAGTGAATGACTGAGTTGGATAAAGGTGCACCAAGTTATTTGTACGGAAGGGAGATCTTCTGGAATCTAAGAATACGGAGGATGTTCTACTGTGTAATCCTCGGGTTGTTGAAGAAAAAAATCTAATACTTCTCCTCGTTGACCTCTAGTCCCAACGCCTCATAGAAAATATTTAGCACTTGCTTCATACCTTTGGCCTCTTGCATCGATGCATGCCCCATTAACATGGTGTCGTCCATGAATTGTTGATGGGATTGTGCTGGGACATTTGGGTGGAGTGATAGACCTTGAAGGTGCTGATTCCGAATCATCACTTTTATGGTTCTCCCTAGTCCTTCCGCCATTAGGATGAAGAGAAAGGGAGACAACGGATCCCCCTTCCTTATGCCCTGTGTTGTTCTTAAAGGATCCTATGGTATTCCATTAACCAGGATCGAGAAGAAATCCGAGGATACCAAATTGTATATCGAATTAACCACGTCCCTATTGAAACTAAAGGCCAACATCATTTCCCTCATGTATTTCCAACTGACTTTATCATATGCTTTGTCCAGGTCAAGCTTCAACATCATGCCCGGTTTCTTGGTTGTAGTGAGAGAATGACAAACCTCATGAACCAATATAATACCATCCAAGATCTGAAGGCCTTCCACAAACCGAGATTGTTCAGGTGAAATCAGGTTTGGAAGAAGGGGTTTCAAATTGTTGGAGATGACTTTTGAGATAATCTTGTAAATCACATTGCATAATGATATAGGTTTGAAGTTACCCGGGATGTAAGCTCCTTCGTTTTGGGGATCAGAGGTAGGAAAGTTGCATTGAAATCTCCGAGCACCCGTCTAGAAGCCTGAGAGTCCTCCACAATATTCCATGCCTCATATTTAGTGAGGCCCCAAAAATGGTGAAAGAATTTCATAGTAAAACCATCCGGCCCTGGTGCCTTTCCTTCCTCCATCTCATTAACAGCCTCCTCCACCTCAGCAGGGGTGATCGCTCTTATATGGATCTAATTTTGGTCTTGTGAAACCAAGTGCAGGATATTGCAGTTATCTGCTCAATGCCCCTGGCTCTGTTAAGAATCGGTTCCTTCATGCCACCTTTTGTAGTAGCTAACCAGTCCCCTTCTATTTCCTTTCTCTCTTCTAGTCGCTCCCCATTCTCTAATTTCAGGTAATAAATCCTATTCCTTTATCGATGCTTAATGGTCGATATGTGAAAGAAGGTTGTGTTGCATTCACCCTCTTTGAGCCATTTATTCCTGGACTTATGTTTCCACAAGATTTCCACTTGGGCTTCTTGTAGCCCAACTTTTTCCATGAGTTATTTTTCCTCCATCCTTATATCCACATCAAATCCATCCCTCACCCCTTTGAGAAGGATTTCCTCCAGGTGTGCTTCAAGGCTTTGTTTATCCTAAAAAATGTTACCGAAGACCTCCTTGTTCAAAATTCTTAGCATAGCCTTGATTCATTTCAGTTTCTACCGAAAGCGATACATACACTACCCATTGGTGTCCTCCTCCTCACTCCACCAACCCTCCACTGTTGTTCTAAAATTAGGATGGATCATCTAGAATGCCTCAAATCTAAAGGGTCTCCTCCAGGATCCCCCCTCCAGGCCCCAAGATAAACAAACCAGCCAGTGGTCGGAACCTGCCGCTGGAATGACCCAGGCTTGGGTTTCACCTCCATTAATAATCATCCATTCGGAAACTAGAAATCTATCCAAGCGGGAGGCAATGTGTCTCTCCCCCCCTTGCTTGTTGTTCCACGTGAACATATGATTGTTAGTTTTGACTTCCACGAGGATGAGATCCACATGAATTTTTATGAATATAATTCTAGTAGGTTCCATAACCCTACATCCTCATTTCTTCTCTTCCATGGAGGTGATCATGTTAAAGTTCCCCCCTATTATCTAGTGTCTTCCATTCACCTAGTTGTGGAGGTCCTTAATCTCTCTGATGAAGTCCAGCTTGAGGGGGTGATTCTACGGACCATAGATATTGGTTACAATACCATTTAGGGTCGTACCCAACACTTTGGCTTCCTCGGTGATATGTCTTCAGGATGCCATGCAATTTTCTATTCTAATATATCCGGGATTCCAGAGGATCGCCAAGCTACTTGACATTCCCCTGGCTCCAACTGTCACAACATAACTTCCTCTCCAAATCCTCCTGGCAATACTATCAATAGGTTCCACAGACATTTGGTCTCCTAGAGAAATACCAACATTGGTTTTTCTCTTTTGATCTTATTCTTCAGCATTCTGATCTGGGGACTACCAATGCCCCTTATATTCCATGACATAATCTTCATTGAGATAACTTCTTGAGAGCTTCTTTGATTGTCGAGTATTGGCCCAAGTCCACCAGCATAGTTTCTACCTCCACAATTCTCTGTCTATTGGTTCTCCTACCACGTTTCTTCTAACCTTCCTTGAACTTTCTCTTATTTTCCTTGATTTTATCCCCCACAATACCAAGGGTTTTGGATTCGGCCGTCTTGAGGATGGATTCTTGTAATAGTTGGAATTACTGAGCATAAACATACACTTCTTTCTTGTTCGTGCATGCCTGTTCGATATAGCAACAAAAAAATAGTAGAATGTTTGTGATATTTCTTTGATTGTGCATGCCTGTTTGATTGTTGTTTCATCAAGATACTTGTTCAAGCATTTGGTTGGTCATATGCCATTAGCAACAAAACAATAGTAGAATGTTTGTGATATTTCTTTTCTCAAGGTATGCACATCGAACAAAGAATGTCAATATGCAAATAGATTTAAATAGTGAGTCACGACAATCACCGTCTACAGAACCAACAATAGAAAAACCTTGTTCTAATAGTGCATGTTCAATAGATCATAGGTCCATTAGGCCATTTGAACATTGTCTTCCGCATATGCTCTTATTAGGTAGTGACAAAGAGTTTCCCATATTGTCTAAAGTTCTATATAATAGAAGTGGTTCAAAGTGACAAGAGGAAGGATTCTGGTCCTTGAATAGAAGGTTGTAGCAATGTTAATTTGTATCTATAGGAGCAAAATTTAGGTATTTTGTTCCTTTTGTTAATGACCAAACGGAAACTGGATATTTATCCATTTACAAAATCATTTAATGCAAAAAACATCACCACATAATCCTTGTCCATTGTGCTCACTTGTTTGTGAAGGAGATAAAAACATTCAATCCAAGTATGTAGCAACATTTGTCACGTTGTGCAACCTTGACAAGAAATCAATAGCCAATTTTGTTTTTATCGAATGAAGTGTTGTTGGGTCTTTATGATCCAACGAAGCACGGACATGGTTCATGATACCTTCCCTTATTTCTAGTGATGTATAACGAAAAATGTAATAGCATAGCCAAGGCATCGAACAAATAGTTTCCTAGCTCATAGTGAAAATTTTGCAAACGAAACAATTGAAATTTTGCTAAAGTGTAATCAATCTCTTCTGCATTTTGACTATATAGCCGAAAATAACTTGATATGTTCAAAAGGAATGCTTCCTTGGAATGTTGGCTTCTTGTATCTATCAATACCATCATACAATTGGCCTGGCAAGGGAATTTGGGTAGATATCCAAAGGAATTGCACCTATCGGGTCAATTTTATCAAAATTTAGACTAGCAAATAATTGAAATTGCAAATAGTTATATAGCCTAAGAGAAGACAATTGCAAAATGGAATAAAAAATACTTTAAAATAGTTCACTAGTATTATGTCAAAAACAACGAAGCACTATATTTTAGTAAACAAATGACATTGGGTGCAATGGGAAATAGCTAGGAACAAGTTTGTTCTTCTTGTTTTTCTCTTTTTCCTAGGATGCCCTTAACAGAAGCCTTTAATTTGCAATATAGAAATCCATAGAGAAAAATCATAGCAAAATGCAAAGGTTGTTTTTTTCATCTATATCAAAGAGAAAAATAACACATTAAAACACAACCAAAGTTGCTAACAAAATTATTTTTTTCCAAAATTTCAATCTACCTAACAATGTTCTATGGTTCATTGTTATTACTAGACTTAGGCATGTTGTCCAATCCATTTTTATTTTGGATGGACTAGGTATACATGTTGTCCATGCATTTGTGAACAAGAATTTGGAAATGCAAAGAGCATTTCGATAAGAGAAAAATACTAACTACAATACACCAAGCAATATTGATGAAGACTAACAATACAATTGCAAGCAACTATCACAACAGTAATTCCATGTTGAAAGAACTATGGTGGCATGTATTAGCTCGTTTTCCAAAACTAAAAAAAAAAAAAAAAAACAATATGCAAACACATAAGAGAATGTGGGGAGGAGAAAAATAAAGTTTTTTAACTACATACAATACTAGCCAATAACTTCATTTACATGAAGCTAACAAGGGAACACAAAAAACACAAATTTCTTTGTAAAGGTACTGTTGTCCAACTTGCAAGGATCAACATCAACAGGTCCAATAGGCATTTGACAATTATACCAAGGCCTTTTTCCCATAGTTAATCGTTAAAGAAGATTGGAAAAAGGAAATAGCAAATATTTTCCCCCTCAGATCCATAGAAATTTGTTTGTTTGTATTGGATTATATTCGAGAAGAAGCCAAAAAAGAAGCATATAAAGGAAAAGACATCAAATGCTATAGGACAAAAACATCAAGGTTTTTAAGTTGAAGCATAATAGGAAGTAGAATTGTTTTTTTCCTGTACAACATGAATGCTCTTGTTAAGTTCTCATTACAAGAAGTAATATAGCCTATCATAAAGTTTTAGTAGAAATCAATGGACCGCTACCCATGTTGTATAATAAACAATCTAATAATCAATTTAGGAACAGGAAAACAAAGAGGCAATCGGGACTTGGCTATAAAATGACTTGTATATGCAATAGAATCTAGGCTTGTTGGTCTACTAGTTGTTGTCCAAATTCTTCAAGCATGAGTTTTGATTTGGTGAAACATGTTCCCATAATAAAGAAATAGCACAGCTAGGATTAGTTGAAGTCAACAATCTCAAATAGAAAGAAGCATTAGATTTTGTTCATTCTAGAAACCTTACTCTTAATTTCACATTAGTTGTAAATTCAAAGAAGACAAAGTGCGTAGTTGACAAAAGCCTCGGTCCTATCTTATGGCACATATAGCTTCTAGCATCAATGCTACACCATCTTCCTCTACTTTAGTTTAAATACCAATGTTTTATAGGGCTATTCTAAACAATTGCAACGAGGAGAATTATTTCAACACCCTTGGCACAAAATGCTATTTCCATGAATAAGCAATGATCTATAGCAATATATTCATGGAAAAAAGAGCTATAAATTTTTTCCCAATAGACTAGATCATTATCTCAGTCAAGTGCCTCCTCTCAAGACATTTTGAGAACTAGGAAACATAGTATTCATATCAGTTTTTATTGATACTTATGCCCTTCTAGAATCTGCCATAGACATATAATTCCAAAAAAGAAGAAGAAAAGGAACAAACTCTTGTTTGGCATGCCAATTCATCAAGCAATGATTTGGGTCAAACAAGAGGGTCAGGAGAACCAATATACTACGTTTAGTCATTAAAGACTATTAACAATAATTAGCTAAGCTATAATTCCATATATTTGCAATATAACAATAGATTACTAAGATCTTTAACAATAGGACCACATCTAACAGTGGCCCTAAAGGAACATTAGGATGATATAATAGGACTATTTTTTTCCCTATTGAAGATATTTCTCATCACTGTGGCCTAATTTAACAATATACATGTGCTTAATACCAATGCTAACGAACCCTAAGTATACCTTAACACTAACTTTAAGTATTCGACATCATTTGGTCAATATGGTGGACTTGCAAACAATAGTCATGCCATTAGTCAAGAAGACTTTAGTAACATTACCCATGCATAACAAAATCGTGAACTATAAAAATGACAACATTATCAATATAAAACAGAACCCAAGATTACCATCTTTCAAAAAAAGGAAAATATGAGTTAGCACAACAACCCAAGAAAATATTGCAGAGCATTCACTTTATGTCAAAAGTAGGTCACATGCTCCACCTTCTACAATCACATTTTGCATAAGAACTTAAGCAGGTAAGGAGAGTAATGCATGCAGAGTTGGTCACAAGATGCAACATGCAAGAAGCTTTATACTATGCACAGTGATAAAGCTGGTCATATGGAGCATACGTCTACACTTTTCATAAGGTGACAAAGAAATAGCACTCTAAAGAAAAGAAACATGCCTCCAAATACCAAATGCCATCAATATAGGCACCACTATTTAAAATGAACACATTCATGCCAGAATTCTTAAAAATCAAGGAAACATACAATGGCCAAATCTTCTCACACATAACAAAAATGAGAGGCTAGTCCACATTCCCCTGACAAAGACATTTTTCAACTCTGTCTCAAAGAAGACTGCATGAACTGCGAAAAGCAACTATGCAACAAGCTCAATGCAAAGGGAAATATGTATGCAACTTCAACTATAGACTAAACATTTGAACTAGGCACATATTCTACCATAAAACAAGTGCCGACAATTATACAATTTAACTAAAAGAGATTAACGAACACAATCAACAAGGATTTCAAATAGGTCTACAATAATCAACAAGAGATAAAGATACACATGATCAAAATTCTTATACACATATGTTTTTCTACAGTCATGCACATACTTGGTTTTTTTGGCTCCATTTGTGACTTAGATATCTTCAGCATCCATATCCAATATCATTTTGGAATTTCCATTCTTGACAAGGTAATTGTTACAAGTATTCATCCCTAATAAACATTGTACTCACATATTGAGTTAAGTAGGGCCACTATGTTTCTTAATTTCTAACTCCAACAAGTTTTCACCACCATGACCACAAACCAAGGTTAACATGCACATGCAATAAAAAATCCAATGGCACCAACAAAACATCACTGCCACTAAAAAAAAGGTCATGTATTGCTTAGTTGCTAACTACAGTGAACACCTACATGCCAAAATTATTAAAACTCGGGGAAACATACAATGGCTAAATAATTTATGTTGACAAATAATTTCAAGCATCATCCATGCATAATCATTGTCAAGAAATAGATCTCATGTGCATGCCATATCAAAAGAATTGCAATCCTATCCATTCTATATCAGCACTAGAACATAGTGTTTATCAGTACTCATGGTCTATTGATTATTTTTTTCACCACACCTAGCAACAAGAGGCGCTGCATCCTATGTAATACCAACACATGCACATTAGACATTTGCACAATATCACAATTGAGCAAAATTGAAAATGCACTAACTAGAAAAGCAAGTCTAAATAGATGTACAATTCTACATGTAAGAGGTACAAGACCAATATGCAAACTCCTCAATCTAGTTGCAATTTAACCTTGGCAATATATTCTAATGGAATATAATCACAACCAGTGATCCATCAAACATGGCAATATTTTTGGCTAAATTTATTTCACACTTAATTAACACAATCCTATTCAATAGACATAATCTAAATGATATGCATCATTTTTTCCTTCTAGCACACGGGCAATGGACATCGGGAATCAATTGTGCTCTCATCCATTTTGGATGGCTAGTAGGAAATTGATGAAATCATGGCTCCACTCTATATGAAACATGTTGGAAATACCATCTAACATTTTATCAAAATGTTTCAATTGATGATTCTTCATGTTACCAATAGTTTATGTGATCATGATCAACACAACACTATGATCAATAGATACATCCATCTAATCGCTGAGAATGCATTGAAAAACTCATGTCAACCTTGTAGCACAGGCACATCTAGGCTTCAATTTTCATTTTTTGTTTTATGGACAACAAGTTTACTCTAGGAACTGAATTTTTTCTTGCCTCAAACATAGATTCATAGAAATTGGATACATTATGAACAACAACTCTAACAATGCCTTTGCAACACCATGTCAAACAATGGCTAAACAAATTATCACAAGCACAACATAACAATCACTAATAGAGACAAGCTATTGTAACCTCTGCTAGTCTTATATCTACATTAAACTAGCAATAGGGAAAGCTATCATTCCCGGCATTAAATAAATTTGGAAACATGGAGACCAAATCTAGTTGAGGACCAAACCCCGCTAATACATATACCATTGTTTTAAATGAATAGCTATATGCCAAATTTCTTAAGAATTGAGGGGACATACAATCACCAAATCCATCTATGTACAACAAAAAATGAGATACTGGTCCACACTCCCCTAAGAAAGAATTTTGTAAACTTGTCTTAAAGAAAGCTGCATAGATTGGCAAGAGCAATTATGGAAGAAGCTCAATGTGGAAAACAACTACACTAATTATTCGAGTTAGGTAGGCAGGTTATTTACTTTAAACTCAAGAAAGCTTGACAAAAATTTATCCACAAACCAATCATTTGAACTTGCCATAGAACCAAATCAACACTCCAACACAAGCACACCCTCAAATCCCCACATGAGGCACTAAACCAATTATAGTCACAATCGATCAGTTTTTCCCAGTAAAGCATCTCTCCAAACCAAAATAGAATCTATCCAAGGTCAGATAATATATCCATGGGAATCTATTCAAATTAGTTTTTATCCAACCAAAGGGTGGCCTGAAAAGGGATATTTACCAAATAAAGGGAGATATTAATTGTGACCGAATGAAAGCTACCAAATAGAATATCTTTTGGTTGGATAAAATGACATATTCATTGTAAACACAGAGTCCCAAAGGGAATTGAAGTAGTTATCATTATGTTATCCCTTAGTACATGAATAGGAGATATTGCTATATATATATATGTGTGTGTACATATACATTTTTTTCACATGTGGTTCACAAACCCTCCAGTGGGGCTGCTACGTCCACGGTAAGAAATCACAGGGGGCACACCCGAAGGGGCTGCACCCCATTCGCTTTGATTACGGAGCTAACCCGATGAGGACATCAAGTGAGGCCCTTATATAGCAATGTATATCCACCCAGGGATTTGACCCCGAGACTTTCTGCTCACAACTTACAGCACTCAACCACTTGAGCTAGCCCACCAATCTCTCTCTCTCTCTCTCTCTCTCTCTCTCTCTCTCTCTTTGTATATATATATATATATATATGTACATCATGTACATATCTCTCTCTCTATATATATATATGTACATCATGTACATATATATATATATATCTATATATATATAGATATAGATATGTAGAATTATACATGTACATGTGTGTATATATATATATGTGTGTGTGTGTGTGTGTGTGTACATGTCTACACACACACACACACACACACACAAACACACACACATATATATGTATGTATGTATGTATATGTACATATATACGTATGTATATACATATACATACATATATGTACATATACATATATGTACATATATGTATATGTACATATATGTATGTATATGTATATACATACGTATATATGTACATATACATACATACATACATACATATATATATATATATATATATATATATATATATATATATGTACATGTACATGTACATGTACACATGTATATATATATATATATATATATATATTTGTACTTATATGTACATATGTATGTGTGTGTGTGTGTGTGTGTACACACACACACACACACATATATATACGTTAGACACGCACACACATACATATATACTTGCTTGAACTGAAACCAAATAAGCGTATAGGTCACGTTGGTGATAACTGGTGACTTGAGAGGAAACTAGTGAATCAATCATTTGATAGGACAACTTCCAACTAGACCAAATTTGCTTGGACAACAGATAGGTAGGGTTAGCAAGCAATGACATAGATATGTGAACACATAATCCATCAAATTATCACAAGCACAACATAAAAATCACTAATAAAAGACAAATGTATCTTTATAATGAGTCTGTAGATCTTCTTCTAGTGTATAGCTATGATTCTAATATAGGGTAGGGCTATGGTTTATGTGTGTATCTATGGGTATAGGGCTACACATTCACCACAGGTAATAAAGACTTACAACTATGGTTTTGGTATAGGGCTCTATATGGCTATGATTTTATGCCCAAGGAAGAATCCTACTCTCATATTTTCCTTTCTCCAAACCACCTTCGTCAAATTCCCAGTCCATAGAAACAACCCTCGTCAAATGCCAACAAAAATAATCCCCAAAGCTCGACCTCAGTACCATAGAGCCCGACAACCAAACAACTCTGAATAGAGAAAACACATAAAACAACAAACAGAGGGTGCAACAAAACTACCTCCATCACCTAGCCATAAAAAATAACCTGGAGAATAATATAGACCACCCCCGATTGGATTAAATCCATCGCCCACGCATGATAAAAGCATAGTCCAGAAAATTAACCAAGATGGCCTCATGATGTCGTCGATCCCAAATAGGTTAGACAAATTAGGATAGATGAGGCTTCCGCCAAACTCTATGGTTCACATAAACCAATTGGATTATACATCTGAGCCATAGGCCATGGATACAACTTCACACTGTATCTTATAGAAGCCTGAAAACCAACGACCTTCACTAATGCAGACACTAACCAACGACATACTGACAAAAACAAGAAAACCAAACAACTCTCGACATCAACCATTACAAATAGAAATTCCTTCATATGCATGCCATTTAAAAAATAACATTCATATTATCAAGCGTAATCCACATAGACAGACCAATAAATCACATAGTAGGAAAACAATTGGAGGTTCAATGGTCTAATTCCAGGAGGTTTTGTACCTTTTCAAAGCATTGAAGCCACCCATCCACATCCACCAGAAGTAGAGGAAAGAAGAGGTTAAAAAACATTGTTCGAATACAGGTGAGAACAAACCTCCTGTCAAATGCCCAACCCATAACAAATGACCCTCGTCAAATTCCAACAACTATAATCCCCAACCCTCTACCTCAACACCACAGAAATCACCAAGCAAACAACCCATAACAGAGTGAACACAGAAAACAATAGAGGGAGAGCACAGAGAGCACAATAAAGCTACCAACATCGTGTTCCCACACCAAATAATTTTTTTTTTCATAAGAAAAAGGACGATACTTGTATTAGAAGTATGAAAGTACTTACAACCTAAAATATATCCAAAAAAAAAACCAGACAAAACCAAATATACGAGACAACCAAGTCTCCCAATCACATAACCAAGAGTCAAGGGAGTGAAATACATGGGATATACCAATCCCCCCACCGACATAGACCATTCGACAAACCGGAAAGGTAAATACAAAGAGTAAAAAACAGCCCAGCCAACCATGACAAAAAATCGGATAGTGCTAGTCCAAAAAAAAAAAAAACAGGCATAAACTAAACGACGAAAATATTCTAGAAACCCTGAGAAGGAAACTGGGATCCCTCCAGAATCTCATAGCAAATCTTCCCTACCAACGCGCCAAGACCATGACGTGAGAGAGAATCAGCCATGGAATTGTGCTCCCGATATATATGGATGATAGAGATCATAGGACAACATCTGATGAGAATCTTTGTCTGGTCCATCCATGCAAACAGTGCCAAGGCATTAATAGCTGCAACAGAGTTCGCCCAGTTCACAATGGTCAACGAATCTTCTACAACTTGCTCCAAATCAATGTTTTCCTTAGCCGCAAAAAATAAAACAAGCCATAGTGCCAGGAGCTCCCCTTTAGTGTTAGTACCAACGCCTTACATGGAGAAGATTTCAAACCATCCCCAATTGCATTAAATCCATATCCCACTCACAATAAAAACACAGTCCAGACATTTAATTGGGCTAGCATCATGACGTCGTCGATGCTCAGGCTCTAAATCCCGAGGCTAACGGCACCTCCTTTCCTACGAATTGAACAGGATAGACGTGACATAGCATTTCCAAACGTTGTCTTAAAACAAAAATTAACCTCGTACAAATGCCCAAATAACTTCGCCAGGCATTCGCTCTATTTCCATGCGGTAAAAGTGAATCACTCATAAAAATAACTTTATTATTTCTTTTTTGTTAATTGTTTTTGCATACAACTTATGTTATAAAGTAACTTTATTGTAAAAGTAATTCTTACTTATTTAATAAAAGTGAGTCAAATAACTTATAAAAGTAACATATTTGTAAAAATGAGCTTATAGTACTAAGGGACAAAATTTACTCTTTACAACTCAATAACCTCTTCATACACCATGTCACCATATATGTCAACCTCCACCTACCATGTGGCACTTTTGTTACCATTTTGACATTTTATGCATTTCTTCAAACAAGCATAATTTTATTATCAAGAGTCCATGTTCAATGTTGTTTTTTAATTAAACAACTTGGTTTTATGAGCTCTTTCCATCTAAACCATCAATTTATTTGTTTGAATCCATCTTACTTTCATATTGTAGTATGACCAATCTAAGTGAGATTGTTCATACTAGTTCAATACTTCTCATGGAAATTTCATATGGATGATTTACTATGAAGTAAGGGACATTACCAAGTTACCTTGGAATTAGAAGTTGCCAATAACCAACTACTAAAGAGAACCAAATGGTACAATAAAAATGATGAATCACGTGGATTAATACAGATGTCAATCTCTAGTGATTTACAATTTCACTTTTAAGGGATAACCCCAAATGCATCTTGGCAAATGCTCTAACTCTTCTTCTCATGGGCGTGCTCTTTTTGCTTCTAGATTTTATTTCAATGCAACATCTAGTTCTTCTTCTACTATGTGGCTTGTTGATTATGTAGAATCTTATCATGTATGGCTAAGGATAAATCCATATTTATTCTCTTAATGAATGTAGCAAAAAAAAAAAAATCTCTAAGTGTTTCATGGTCTAGAACATTTTAGCTAGATGATGCTCACTTTAATGATGTATTATGTGCTCCACTTTTTTATTGCAACCTTCCATCAATGTATCTGATTCGCTCATTCAGATTAAGGAAAAATATATAATTTTCACCTCATCAAATTGTAATCAATTATTTAAAGGATCCCAAGAATAGCTCTGAGAGCATGGACATATCAATTCCTTGAGCATCGAGATTGATGTCATTAGGGATGGACATATCAATTCCTTGAGAGGATGCCACATTGAGTTGTACATTGTTGGAAAGCAACCATTTCCCTCATCCCTACACCCCATCATCCACACTTTACTTTTTTTATGAGGATGAATTCATCGACAAGGGGACCCCCATGGAATTTTTCTCCCTCTCCTACCATTTTCTCCTTTTTCATGCCCCCACTTCCCCATTTCAAAGATATGTATGTTAGAGAACAATGAAAGAAGTGATACATGGATGACACCATAACTCAACCTTTCAACATGGGAATAAAATGAATGGATTTATGATGGTTGGGTAGACAACATAAAATTCGAGTTTCAAAAGGCATTGATGAAATTGATATTGATTGAGAGGAAGAGAAAAATGAAGGGTCCTTTCACCTTGATAAACACCTAACTCTTGACCCCGAGGCATAAATTTATAGCCATTGTATATAAAACTTTAACCCTTAATATTCAACCTTTAACCATCAACCTTATTCATTAAGCCCCAACCCATCCCCTAGCCTTCAACACATAAGTTCCATTAATCCATAACTCTAAACCCTAACCCTTATTTCTTAATCAATAACCCTAAACATTTTCTAGAAATCATTATAACCTTAATCTTAACCCCTAAACCTCAACCTTGAATTTTAATAAAAAAGGTATACCCTATGTTTGACCCTAAATGAACTAAATAATTATGGAGCAATATAAATTGTTAGGTTCCTCTAAATTAACTATCATTATGTTCTGGCCATAGGGGTAGAGAAATTGGTAATGAATAATTGAGATGAGAAGTTGTAAATGGAAGATCACAAGTTCAAATCCCCGTGGGTACTTACTTACAAAAAAAAAACTATCATTATGTTTTGGAATGAAAACAAATTATCGACAACTATTCTCAAGATAAATGGTATTTTTCAACATTTATGTATGAAAAAATGACACTTAGTCTAATTAATTAAAAGCGCCAATGAAGTGTTTTTATCCTATAATCTATATTAATTTATTCAACACACAAAAGTGCACACTCCATTAAATCTTATAAAGACCACACTAGCCAATGATCAAAACTAATTTATTCTTTGATCAAATCAAACTTTCTTAACAATCACTCCCACATTAATAAACTCCAACATGTCATATCTATGCCTTCTCAACCCTCGTGCCAAAATAACCTTACTTCAAAATTACCATCATAACATAATTTATAATTTATACACATTAATGAACTCCAACATGTCATATCTATGCCTTCTCAACCCTCATGCCAAAATAACCTTACGTCAAAATTACCATCATGGCATAATTTATACACTATAGATAACATCACAACCCACCCCATTTCTACACATGATCTTTCACTATGCACTATGGTGAATTATTAATTTCAATAAAACGGTTTTCCATTGCCTTTTACAAAATCTTATGCTTGGAATCTAAATCCTTTCAATCACTTTAGTTGGAGGTCTATAAAATTTCATTTGTGTATAGCATCCCCAACTCAATGGTTTTAATCAACAACTATTGGATTTCTTTTAAAGGGTTATTTAAATAATGTCCCCAACTCAATGGTTTTAATCAACAACTATTGGACTTCTTTTAAAGGGTTACTTAAATAATGTTTACACTAGCATAAATCTATGTTAATTATAAATTTATTAAGTATCAATAAAAAAGAAATTAAGATGTAAATCTCTTTGTACTAGAAAAATTAAGAGTTAAGATGAATCTCCTTTAGTATTTTTTTTCTTATATTTAAATTTATTTTGTATTTTATTTTAATAAACTAACAAAAACATTACACATCTTAGTCATACTCTAATTTATACCACGTATACCATCATCTTAAAACATAGACATTACTGATCCCCTTTATTTACTAAGTTGTATAACACATCAATTTTTTCAATAAATAATGGTTTTAGAATCAAACAAAAAAAAAAACTTATTTATATAATTATTAAAAGAAAATAAAAATCTTCTTTATTTTCATAAAAGACTACTATCACTCCCACATAATTCAATTAGTGGTATTTTTCTTAACATTCATGTCTTCCCCATCATCTTCCATTGTCTTTCTTACTCATCATCTCTCATTGCTGAATATCCCATATTCATGGGATTACCAAGACATAAGATGAAAATATCTAGTTTGACCCACTTCACATGGGAAAAGATTAAGTGAAATCTAGATGAAAGATTGTCAATGTCACCTTGTCATAATCAATTGTACATATTGACACAATAAAGGGAGGTGTTAAATACATGAGTAGATTTGGGTCCAATCAATGCCCATGCTATTTTAATGGAGACAAAAATCAAATTTAGAATTCCACATTGGGCTTTGTCTCCATCCTCCAACTTGGAATTAATCTCTAGGTTATTTCAAATGAAAAAGGAATTTAAAACAAATTTGTCCAAATTAATATAAATGAAAAAATATTGAAATTGTGTGGTAATGGTAAATATCTATATCATGGAATTAATCTTTATGTTATTTTAAATGAAAAGGGAATTTAAAGTAAATTTGTTAAAATTAATATAACTGAGAAAATATTGAAATTGTGTGGTAGTGATAAATACCTATATATATCTTATTAATTGAGACAAGATCAAATTTAAAATTCCATAATGAAAAAGGAATTTAAAGTAAATTTATCAAAATTAATATAAATGAGAAAATATTGAAATTGTGTGGTAGTGATAAATACCTATATCATATTAATTGAGACAAGATCAAATTTAGAATTCCATATTGAGCTTACTCTTCATTCTCCAACTTGGAATTAATCTATGTGCCATTTTAAATGAAACAAGAACTGCAATATAAAGTAAATTTGTCAAAATTAATATAAATAATAAAATATTAAAATTGTGAATTAATAACTAATACCTATATCATATTAATTGATAAATTTGTCAAAATTAATATAAATAATAAAATATTAAAATTGTGAATTAGTAACCAATACCTATATCATAAGATTAAATTTAAAATTCCATTATAATATAAAGTAAATTTGTCAAAATTAATATAAATAAGAAAATATTGAAATTGTGTGAATTAGTAATCAATACCTATATCATATTAATTGAGAGAAGATCAAATGTAGAATTCCATAATGGGCTTAGTCTTCATCCTCCAATTTGGAATTAATCTCCATGTCATCTTAGATTTTGTCATTTTAAATGAAGCAAGAATTCCAATCTAAATAAAATTGTCAAAATTAATATAAGTTCAAGAAAATATTGAAATTGTATGTTAGTGGTCAATACCTATATCATATTAATTGAGTTGATCAGATTTAGAATTCCATAGTGTGCTTATTCTCCATCCACCAACTTGGAATTAATCTTCATGCTATCTTAAATGAAATAAGAACTTCAATTTAGAAAAAAAAATTCAAAATTAATATACTAAAAAATATATTGAAATTATGTGTTATTAGGTTAAGATTTGGTTAAATAATTCAATTTAACAAAAAAATTGAGTTTACTTATTTATTATCTTGGTGATATATTGTTAGCCAAAACTTTGATAAACTTAAATAGTACGTCTTTAATAAACTTAAATTTTCTATATAATTACACCATAGGTGTTTATATATTAGAATATTGGGTGGATTAGCATCTATGTTTTTCCTAGGTTGCATGAGGATGAGACAAGTGTACAGATCATATTGATTTTATGGTAGTAGTTCCAAATTCTAAATAAACAATTTAAAAAAAATATAAAAAAAATTGGTAATTGATGCATGGATAATTGGCACCTAATATATAGATAACGACAATTTGAGCAACAACCCATTTAACTAGAAAAAAGTGTGGCACTTAACTTGTGGCCTATAAGTGTTCAATCTAATTGATTAATTTAATATATAAAATCTTCTTTATTTATTTTGTTTTTATCAACTTTCTGATTTATTGTGTTATAAATATTGCAGTCTACATTAGACGATTCATCATCAAAATAAGAGAAAGAAAAAGAGGAAAAAGCTCTTGTTAATTCCATCTTAACTTGTGTTATCATCATAACAATAAAAAGAAAAAGTCCTAATAGAACTAAAAACAATTTCACACTCTATGAAAGTTATCAAAACTTTATAATTTAATTTAATTTAAAAAATATTCTATCACTCTAAAATTAAAATTGGAATTAAAATAGCACAACGAATTATGTTATTTCTAGTCAAATAGACATGATAATATGTACATATAGCATATTAATCAATAATATAATAATTGCTCCTAAACAATTTTGATTATTATTTGCTTGCTTTATCTTTCCCGGGGGGATTATTGTATGGGAAGAGTGGCTTGACGACCAGTATATTACCCGTGGTTCTTGGATTTACATTGGGTTTAACGTTTGTGTTCTACTTGCCTGTTGGGTTCTATTATATTTTATATGCGGCACTTATTTTTCTTTGCAAGTGATTAGTTCTCTGTCTTTCAACAGCTTGTTGGGTTTTTGGTTGTGGGGTGGTTTCCACTCCTTTTTGGTTCGTGCTATGCTTCGGGTGGACTCATCTATTATATTGGTCACTCTGTTCTAATTGGTTTCTGGTGGGCTTGTCTTTTGACCTCCTTTGATGGTTTGTCGACTTTATTTTTAGGATACTCTATATCTCTTTTATGGTTCTACTGGACTGTTTGGTACTACTTATGTTGTGGACTTGTTATGGTTTCCATCTGTTTAGATGGATGTTTTATTGAGATCCATATTTATATACGGAGATTTTTATCACCGATTTTATTATATAGACTTATTTACTATTTCCTTTATTAATAATAAGTTATATTTTTTTAGAAAAAAAAACAACTTTGAATATTATTAATATTATTTCCTAAGTTTTTGTCTTCATCCTCTAACTTTAATGAATATTAATATTATTTCTTAAATCTGAGCATTTGTCTTTATCCTATTTAATTGAATAACTCAGTCAAAACTTTGCAGGGATTTGGTAAGCTTTTATTGCAAAAGTTCTGACGCTATGTTCCACAACAGATTCATGAGCTAAAAATGATGCGTTTATATTAATGTTCTTTTGATATTTATTAATAAATATAACTCAAATCTATTTTTATCTTTATCATTATTTAATGAATATATTTTAATAATTTTTAGTAAACATGTGTAAGATATGCATGATCTTTCATTGCTCAAAAGTAAGAAATAACTTTGTTTATTATTACTATTTCATTGCTCAAAAGGAAGAAATGACTTTGATTCTTATTCTTATTACTATTATTTTCTTAATTTAACCGTTTGTTGTGAATTATCCAATTGAATAACCCATTCAAATAAACTTTCATGTGAAAAGCATTTATTTTAAAATATTATTCCAGAGAAATTAGTTAACTAAAATTTAGGAATTTTTATATAATTACTTTTACATCAATTTAATAATTAATAGTTGCAATTAGTTTTCTATTTAATTGAATAACCCATTCAAATAAACTTATATGTTAAAAGCCTTTATCTTAGAATACTATTTCCGAGAAAATAGTTAGCTAAAATTTAGGGATTTTTATATAATTACTTTTACATCAATTTATTAGTAATTAATAATTATATTAGCGTTTTATTTGAATAACTGATTCAAATAAACTTTGATGTCAAAAGCTTTTTATCTTAGTAGAAATTTCCAGAAAAATTAATTAGTTAAAAATAAGGAATTTTTATATACTTACTTTTACATCAATTTAATAATTAATAATTATAATTAGTTTTCTAGGTGTGGGGGAGATTCCATGGGTCCGGAGGAGCTGCTATAGTTATGTATGAATGGAGGTTAGGAACGGTCACTAACAATCAAGTCGATATGCTCTGTATCAAGGTTTAAAAATTGTTATTTTAAAAAAAATTCAAACTATAATTATGGTGAAAAACTCTCTTTTAATCATATTTTAGTCTCTAAGAAATAAAGAGATAGAAAATAAAATTGCCAAGAAGTTGCAACATCGCATAAACTTTCTTCTTGATTAATTTACTAGTGTTCAACTCTTCTATGTAAGGCATCAATATAATTCCATTACAGACATGCATGCAAATAATGCTTCACATCTGCTCCAAGGGAACTTGAATATTAATGGCATCATTGCATTGTCTAGCATTTCATAACTCAATGGTGGTGATTTGGTGATGTGGGTGGATTTACATTGGTTTTGAAACTTTACTGCTGATGCTTGGTAAATTTATCTGTGTATACAGTAGTATAGAATTAAGTAGTTTTATGGCTATATTGTTGGTCTTGAAGAAAACTGTATACAGTTGTTTTGGTTTTTTCAATAGTTTTTTGAAGTTTGAATTTGGATTGTTGCAACCTAATTTTTTTGTAAATTTTACTGCTCGGTTATAAATATAAATCATCTGTTCATGTTAAAAAAAAAATTCTATAATAATAATAATCTATTTTTAAAGTCACAATCTATTAAGAAACCAAATTGATTTCTAAGACTTCTTTATTTATAGGACAAGGGACTCACAAAGACCTTACCCCTGTAACCTTATAAAAAGAAATACATATTCTTAACAATGACAAACACATATTCTTAACAGTTACAATGCACTGTATATGTCAGGTCTTGATGTAAGAGCAAATTGATCAGTCTGCATAAAATTATGCCTCAATCATCTACTTATCTGTATATTTTAATAGCTCTATTAATTATAAAATAAAAATATAATGAACCATTCAAACTGCAGGAAATCATTTCCTCAATGTCCTGGCTGACTGTATAATTTAGTATCTCTAATCATAAGAATATGATCAAGCATTCAAGCTGCAGGAAATCCTCAAATCACCTGCTTGGTTGTATAATTGAGCAACCCTGATTATAAGGATATGGTCCAGCATTCTTATGAAGAGTGTATATTTTTTTGGGCTAGTTAGGTTGGAATTTGACCAAAAATCACAGTACATTTTTTTTGGTGGCTCTTATAAAATTTCAATAAAAACACTCCCAATGAAAATAAAAACTGCTCCTTTTTATATAAAAAACCCCTCAAAACATAACAGGTACAAAACACATCTCCATGATGCTGTGGACTTGAAAACAAAATCAAAATCCCATTATCATGATTTCTGTACACATTGACATGTGAACTGCTCAAGCATTTTCCTTCAATAGTCTTCAATCCATGCATGTGTTTGATGGGAACAGATTCATTAATTCTGTGGGGACATGGCCAATTTGACTTTAGCGTTTTCTCACTGTCTCTCGTGTCTGCAAGAGCGGGCAGATGCAGACAGATCCATGATTCGCCTCAACTTGGCATTTAAAAGCCGATGAGATCCAATATGATGTTGATACTCATCTCTAAAACCTGAATCCTCGCTTGTAGAAAAACCCAATCCCATGTTGAGCTTCTTCTCCAAATCTCTAACATCCTCAGGCCTGGTTATGAGTTTATCAAAGCAAATATATCTTCCACTTCCCCCAGTCTCCATTTCTTCATATACACATACATGAGCCTCTGCTGCCATCCTTACGTCCACAGTGGCCAACAGATTCTTTTCGTACATCTCTCTGGCACCTGTAACAAAATCCCATATCCATGGATTTTTATGGTAGGGTTAAAGAAAAAAAATAAAAAGGGATTTGTTGGTTTTTACCATAAAAACTTAAAAACCTCTTAAAAATATATGCAACAATCAACAAATCATATATGTCAATAAAATATATGTAACAACCAACAAATCACATATACTTATAAAATATATGCAACAACCAACAAATCACATTTACCAAGAATGTTATAATGCTTAATACTGATAACTAGTTAAAATATAATATACCTTTGAGATAAGCAACTGCAGATGAAGCGCATGAAGCAGAAAACGCAGGCCCTGTTAGAAGGGCAGGGCAAACAGTTACCAAATTAACACCTCCTCTTTCTTCTGCAACTCTCCAGGCAGCTTTTTCAGACATGGTCTTTGACAGAGCAAGCCATAGCTGCAATTATAAACGAATCTAACATCAAAACTAATTCAGTTTATTTTAGTTTATTTAACATAATGAGTTAAGTTTGGAGAAATTGTGTTCTGAAAAAGTTTCTTGTACCACAAACAAGATGTCTCATACATTAATTTGATATTTGGCTAAACTGTAACATTATTATCTATAATCAAAGATATATTGACTACAAGATGTTTCATATACCAATTTGATATTTGACTAAATTGTAACATTATTATCTATAATCAAAGATATATTGACTTAGCCTGTGAAAAAAAAAAAAAAAATATGATCATTGACATGAAAAATCTTACCTTCTTTTCCCTGCAAAGATACTGATCGCTCCAACATTTCTCGTCCATGACAATCTCACAATCTGCACTGAATCCATGGCGTTGCCAAATACAAGCAGCTAATGAAGAAGTGAACACACACCTTCTCACAGATGGGGTCACTGAGCATGCTTCCACTGTCTTTTCTGCCCCCTTTACTTCTAAATTCACCATATGCTCCTGCTCAATCATCATATCAAGTAAATTGGATTGATTGAACTAAGATGCTTTGAATTCTAAGAAAATTATATAATATTAAGTTCAATGGACTCACTGTATATCCAGACAGACCATGGGGATCAATGAAAGAAGATGTGTGAAACACCCCAAAACACCCATCAAAAGCTTCAGAGATAGAAGCAATAGAATCAGTGGCCACGTTTGCCACCACACCACTCAGTCTATTATTGGCTGAATACAAGGCAAAGTCCTCCATCTCTCCCAACTTCTGCAATTCCTCTGTCACATAGCAAAACTTATGAGCCAACAAAATATTGAACAACAATAAATTTATAGCTATTCACTGAGTTTTAAGGGCAAATCCACTAACTAAAACTTACAAAAAAACAGATCTAAATCTACCAGAATTCATATGCAAAAGCCTTCACTGCTCTGTAAGTTCTCTTCAAAAGAATTAAACTGTAACCATCTAATGAAACTGAAGGAGATTTGCTCTTCCCAAAAGAATTGAAGGCTGCTTATACCTTTGGTATGGACAGTGAGGCGAACAACATATCCTCTAAGAAGCAACTGTCTGACAATCCAGAGACCAAGAAACGATGTCCCATTTGTGACACAGACCATCTTCTTGGCTATCTGTGATGGAGATCTGAAGCTGTCTGCTTTGATTTCCTTGGGCGATCGCCTCCAGTCATGGCGGCCTTGGCAGATGGGTGCACTCTTGACGATCGCCATGGGAGAAAAGAGAGGAAGCTCCAAGGCAGAGTTGACAGTAGAATGTGAAGGAGGCGGCTCTAATTTATTCCAAAATGGAAAGGGGAAGAATGACAAGGATTAGTAGTTGGGAAAGTGCCACATCTAACCTTCAAAACTCATGGCCGGGAGACGGTAAGATGGTTTACTTTTGAGGTGCGTAGACGTAGGCAATATATCTATATGTGGTCCCTGTCACATGGTGCCCCACTTTTCATACAAACAGACCTGGTAATATTGTAATAAATTGCAATTGTGAGACTGAAAATGTTACAACTAAAAAAAGCTTTGGCCTATCAATCAGGTTAGTTGAGGTCTCTATACATCAGGTTAGTTGAAGTCTCTAAATTGTGTCAGGTTAGTTGTAAATTATGTATCAGGTTAGTTATTGAGTATTAATGAATGGAATTTGTTGAGTTAAATGTACTGTATTAATTGTTGTATATGGATGGGTTTATGGTTACATGTTTGGAAATTAAATTTTAAGGAATGTTTTCTATGTGGATTTTTTATAGATTAAAAAAGGATGCTGATAATTTTTTTTTGTCAATTTTGTTAGAAATCCTTGTTGAATTTATCAGTTTTTATTGTTTAAAATGTATTTTTTATTATAGAAATGGATTCAATCCCTTCCAAAACCTTTCAGCATTTTCATTATGCAATTTCAACAATATATATCTCTAATTTTAACAATTCTAACTGGTTTTTGGCCGAAAAAATTATATAAAAAACCCACCAAACAACTTACACAAAATAAAGTTTTAGATTTTTTAAAATTGATTTTCGTTTAAAAATTTTCATTTATAAATCAATAAATAACAGTACAAATAAAAAAATAAAGAATTATATTACCATTAATATTGTACAAAATAGTATTCATTACTTACAAAAATATTAAAGTTGTATGTCTTTGTATTTTTAATTCAAGATATGATGTACAATTTGAGTGTACAAAATAGTATTCATTATTTATAAAAATATTAAAGTTGTATGTCTTTATATTTTTAATTCAAGATATGGTGTACAATTTGAGTGAGCATATTTAAGGATATGTATTTTTTTTTAATTTAGTTATTAAAATTAGAAAAATAAAATATGTATATTTCTAAATTTTAAAAATAAAATCATTAAAATTTAATAATTATTATTGTAATATTTAATAACATTAATAATTTTATTTTTATTTCCCGGATGCGGGTGATCACACTGCACCATCCTCGGCCATCGCGCCATCAGAGATGATGCCACCACACCACCTTGTACGCGACGACAGAGCTTGCATGCAAAAGTGGGTTTCGGCTACGTGTGAAGGACACGGCAGCCACCTAGACACGCCATCTCCCCCAACTCCAGCTCCTAGGATGGCCTCCATTCGAGACGACGCTTAAATGCTAAGCACTATCCCCTCCCAGCTGGCCGTTTCACACGCTCAAACTGACTCTGCTCACATGGCTTGGTGGGTGGCATTAATGCCGAATCGATTCCCTACGTCCTCTAACCCCTGTTGGTTTCACTTCACCATTACTCTGTCCCGTGTGAAGCTCCTCCCTCCCAGACGCCACCTACGGGATATGAAGAGCCATGTCCATCCTCCTGCGTTCATTCCACACTTCCGGTTTTCACCGCCTGAGTCTTCTGCAGAAAGCTCGGCCCCTGTGCAATGCTCTTGCAAATTCTCCAACACAGCCATGAAGCGCACAAGGGGCACTTCAAGGCGTGGCTCCATGCAAAGCACTGGAAAATATGCGTCGGCCGAAAAGGAAATCCCTGCAAACATTGGGTACAAGGATAATGTTTCGATGCCGGTCCGACGCTTGGTGGATGACTGGGAATCGCGAAATGTGGCTGAAATCCTTGCATTTGGCAGCTCGGGCACTCAGGTGAATCACTACTGGTTTCTCAAGAACCTAATTGGCACGCTGGTAGAAGAAATGCTGACCCATTGGAATTTGGCCAAGATGTCCATCATGGACACCAGGTCCACCATGGCTCATCTGGACGGGATTCTTGTGGCGCTCGAAGCCAATCTCACAAATCGCCATCTCTACTCGTTGTTTCCTCAGTCGGCTCAGCCAATAGGTTTTGGACCGGAAGGTCCTGTTGCAGGTTTCGGAAAGGAGAGCATTGCTCTCAAAAAAGGCACTGGCTCTCAGGCAACAGCGCATGCAACCGGCAGCTCTCTTCATGACTCCATGGCAGCTCCTGTTCCTGGACATGCCTCTGGCCCGGACTCTCCTGCGGCGGTTGTGGTGCAAGGAGTGTCTCCTGGGACCTCCTTTCCAGTTCCATCCACAATCGCGGTCACACAGTATAAACGCACTCGTAAAGACGGAACTGAAGAAATTGTCCCATGCAAAGTGGAACCCCTGCCCGCCAAGCTCCCAGAACAACAATGGACAGATGATTTCTTCGGCCCCTGTCCCATTTCTGCTGATATCCAAGACTCCAAAGGAATGGAAGCCAGCTCTTGAACAGGCTTGTCTAGGTTTTGTTTTTGTTTATATGTATTGCAGAGTCTCACTATGTTTCTGTCTTTTCATGATCGGTGGTTAATTAGTTTACTACTCTAGGTTTTTCTTAAAGTACTTCTCTGTAATATGGACACTGAGAATAGCACCAGAATGCCATATTCAGCTTCTCCTAATGATTGTACTCTTTTTTGTACTATAATATGATTTTTCTATACAACTTACAAAAAAAAATTATTTTTATTTTTTTAATATAAAAATCTAAAAATTTTAATATCAATTTAATATATTCATTTTATATTATTATAACTTTTTAATTAAACAAAAATCCATTTTCATATGCCATTTTTTTCACATTAAACTCTTAATACAAATATGAAGAGTTCAAATGGTTTTAATAATAAGGAAATTATATATAATGAATGTATTTATTTGTTTAAAGTTTAAAGACAAATCAAGGCAAAAGGGATTTATATTTATTTCTCAATCAATCTAACATTGTGTTGGTAAGTAAGGTTACAATGCCACATTGAATGAGATTCTAAAAGATTAATTTGTAAAAAGTTACAATGTTACATTGTCACATTGAATGAGATTTTAAAAGGCCACATTGAATGCGATTCTAAAAGATTAATTTGTAAAAAGTTACAAGGTTACATTGTCACACTGAATGAGATTTTAAAAGATGGATTTGTAAAAAGTTACATGGTAGGTTTGAGAAAGACTTTAATTTAATATTCTAAAAGAGACAAAGGTTTTATAATATAACTATCTTGCTACAGTGACATATTCTTATCTTAAAATTTTATTCCATATTAATATTGGACTCCATCTTTTTTTCTAGAAACATAAAATAGATAGTCAACTAAAACCTAAATTGAAGTGGTTGGGAGGATTGGTTATTGTCTTCGCCACTCAAATTCACATGAGACATGTTATGGCCCAATTCATCCCATAATAATCTATAGCTTTAAAAAAATTAACACTAAAAAGTAATTATAATTATAATTAAATTATTGTCATTTTTTAGAATGGCGGTTTACCAAGTACTACATCCACATGGAGCTTAACAAGAGCATCATGTCACTTACAAAAATTGAACACCTAGGTGGGGAGAGTAACAATCATTCCTCTCAACCACCCAAGCTACATCCAATGAAATATTGTCATTCATTTATTCAACTTAATACCCCTTATACTTTTCAATATCTTAATATCAAAATGATCTAAAATTAACATGTAACTTAAACATAAACATACAAAATAGTCCATTATAAAAAAATGTTCTAATTTTATGTGTTAATGTGTATCCTAAATATAACGTAGGATACTTCCATTTGTTACTAGGAAACATTGACTTAATATCATTTGCTACGAACTAACAAACAAACAACGAGTTCCTCTCTTGGAGGATCCCTAAGTTAGGGATATCAAGTTTTTTTATAAAAGTCTTTGTTTAATTACTAAAATTAAATTTAGTTAAATTTTATAAAATATATAATTATAATATAAGATACCATTATAAAAGAGAGAGGAGATTTTAAATTTTAAAAAAAATCCAAAATATTAAATCATATGATATATATTTTATATATATTTTATATATATTTTATATATATATATATATATATATATATATGGCTTTTTGGCTATAAAAATTAGGGTAATTGATCAAATCTTTTGATGACATTTGTTTTTTACATATATAGGGAGATCAACAGAGAAGTTAACAGGTTCTCGAAGGAGGCATTAGGGCCAATGGATGGCTATCTCTTTTTTGAAGAATTGGTTAATGACATCATTGTTGACCATGGTTCTATGTATGTCTTCTAGATCCTGCACTTATGTGATCATTTGAGAGATAGTTTGGCTTTTTTAATGAGAAGTATTTTGGAGGAGGTTTTTTTTTATTATCTAAGTAGAACAAGTGATATGTTATAAAGACAAGAGTTTTGTTTTTTCCATATGATATGATATGTGATGAATCATCTCTTATGAACACCTCTGTAATTTTGATTTAAAAAAAAAATCAAATTATAGCATTTTTCATCTAAAAAATAATACATATAACATATTCCAATATTTTCACTAACGAAGATTTTAAATTTAAAAAAAAATCCAAAATATTAAATCATATAATACATATAACATGTTGCAATATTTTCACTAACAAACCACCATCTTCTACTGTGGCTAAGGATATTTAAGTTTAGCGTATTGTTATTTAAGCATATTTAAGTTTAGGGATATTAAAGCTATTTTTTTTTCCAGGGAAAAAAAGCTACTATTGATATTCAGTCTGAATCAAATAGTACAAAATATGTTCCTGATCCAATCATATGGATCCTTCAAATGGGACCAAAGATGTTCTTCATAGGTCTGACAGTTACATGTAATGTTTCTATCCCCTACAGGATATATCAAAAAAGAAAATTCTCAACAAACTTCATCAAGCATAGAGCTTATTACATCCAGATCCATAACCAAAAAGTAGATCTATCTGAAACTTCAAAAACATAGAGAGACAGGTATTTCTTCAACAGATCAGTCGTAGAAATAAATAGAACCACTATCCAGGATATTTCCCTCACACCATTCCTCCCAGATCAAGTGGCCTTCACTTCCATCAAGTGCTTGCTTAGAGAGCTTGTCCGCCATACAGTTGTGTTCACGATATATATGTTCAAATATGATGTGCTGCTGTTTGTGGATTTCAAATAGCGTCCTGGTGGCCCAGTGTCTCAAATTTAAAACATTGAGCATGAATTTGCCCTCAGCCCATTTGATGGTGACCCGAGAGTCACCATATACTTTAATGTTGCTCAACCCAAAAATGTTGGCAACCTTTAATACACACCAAAGTGCAATTAGTTCCGCCTTCATATTTGTTCCCTTTCCACAGTTGAGCTTGATGGTATAAAAATGTGAAACATTCAGATAAATAACACCTCCTATAGCACAAATACCTGCTTGAGAAGCACCATCAAAGAACAGTACAGGTCGATCCACATTGAGATTAAAGATACTAACTCTGTCTGTTTTTAACATCACCTCATCCAACTTGCAAGAGTTAAACATTTTGAGTGCAGTCATGCTACAATGGATGTAATCAGGTGAAGAGTTTCGAAAAGTAGCACAATTTCTAGCATGCCAGATTGCCCAGGGTATGCATACAGCCAGAAAAAAGTATTTTTTGCATCGTCTGAACCAGTTTAAAAAACACAAATTGAAATCCCCAATTGCCCAGCATTGAGTGATTTTAAAATTTATAGAAATCACCTCCCAGACTTTGCGCGAAAAAGAGCACTGTACAAATAGATGCAATCGAGATTCAGCATCTTCTTTACAGAGAACACAATAGCTCGGACCTGTCCAACCTCGCTTGCAAAGATTGTCCCATGTCTTTAACTTATCTTGCAATATTAACCAGGAAAAACATTTTAATTTAACTGGGATGTGCCACTGCCAAATCTTTGAATACCACCAGTCCGGTGGGAAAATAAACTTATGCTGTAGTATTCTATTGTATGCTGCTTTTGCCGTTACATTGCCAGTTTCTGTGTTGCCCCCCCATATCAGCTTGTCATCAGAGTTACACAACCGGACACCGGCAGAGTTCAAAGTGTTTGTATAGTTTTCCCATATTCGGGCAAGATACCCAGATAAACCAATCTCTTGTGCTGATAACCACTGCGGTCTTCCTGTAATGCCATTATTCAGTTGTTGTATTTTGTTTAAGGTGGACATTCCAATGATTTGCAAATACTGTGGAATACAAGTAGGTAGAAGATGCTCTTGCTCAATCCCAATAATAGGATCTACCCCCACCCTAATCTGAGAACCGGAGCCAACCTGCCAAATAAGGTCATTTTTAATCCAGTGGAATACTTTCATGAATCCCCTCCAAACAGGTGAGAAATCCCAGCTTGTCAATTTTGGATTTCGGAACCAGGTATTGACATCTGTCTTGATGTATTTTATGTGGATAATTCTAGACCAGAGGGAGTTGCCATGAATACCACGCCACATACTTTTTAACCCGAGTGCAATATTAAACACCTCCAAATCTTTTATTCCCCAGCCGCCAAGCTTGTATGGTCTTGTAAGAGCATCAGCTGCAACCATAGGTATTTTTTCACTGTGAGTAGTCCCATTCCACAGAAAGTTGAAGAAAAATCTCTTAATGATTTTGATGATGGATATTGGAACTTCCAACAAAGAGAACCAGTACACCGGGATGCTGGAAAGCACTGACTGCACCAGTATAAGCTTACCACCAATAGATAAAAGCCTATAGGACCACTGTGCAATTCTATCCTCAATTTTTTTCAATAACCAATGCCAGTCCCGAATCTGATAATTGTTTGGTTTAAGAATGTAACCAAGATATTTAAATCCCTGTTCAAAAGTAAAACAATTATATGGCAAAACAGATCTAATGCCTCTTATCTGATCCTCTGAAAGAGAGTGATGAAAAAAACTTGATTTGTCTGCACTAACTAACATTCCTGTAGCTTTGCTGAAAGTAATAATGATTTTTTTGTACATCATCCATTCTTCCACGGAGTCATTACCCCCCAACAGAACATCATCTGCAAACATCACATGTGTGAACACACAATCTCTAGTGAATTTGATACCCTTGATTTGTCCACCCAACAATGCCCTGTTCACCAATCTGCTGAACCCATCCATTAACAGAATAAATAGGAGAGGGGATAAGGGGAAACCTTGTCTTATACCCCTGGAACAACTGAAAAATTCTGTTGGACTATCATTCACCAAAACAGATATATTCATGGTTCTAATGCAGGCCATAATCCACTTGATAATTAGAGAGGGGACTCCAATCCTGATGAGGATCATTCTGATGAATGACCAATTAGCCCTATCATATGCTTTGACTAAATCCATCTTAAGCAACATCGCTTTTCTTTTATGTATCTTAATGTTGTGAATCAATTCTTGAGTGATGCCTATTGCATCATGAATCTGTCTACCCTCTAAAAAGCCAAATTGCTCCACAGAGACGTGAGCAGATAGGACTTTCTTCATTCTGTCTATGATAATTTTTGAGATAAGCTTGTATAACAAATTGCAAAGAGCAATAGGACGAAAGTCACCGAATGATGCAGGCTTGTCTTTCTTTGGTATGAGTGTTACAAATGTGGAATTGAGTCCCCCTGGTATGTAACCGTTTTTCATGGAAAAATTGACCAGCTCCAATATTTCATCACCCATCAATTCTAAGAAGTGTAGATAAAGCTCCACTGGCCATCCATCCGGTCCAGGGGCTTTGTCTTTAGCAAACAATTTTAAAGTCTGCTCAATTTCGTCCTTTGTGACCTCTCTTTGAATGAGTTCAGAATCTTGCTCATTAAAAAATCTAGGGTATAAAGATGCCACTTCAATCTGAGCATTTAGGCAGGTTTCCCCAGGATCAGAGTATATAGCATCGAAAAAAGATAAAGCTTCAGATTTAATATTTTCAATGCCCGAGCACTGATTCCCATTATCATCCAGTATTTCCCAAATATACTTGGACCTCCTCCTAGCAGATGCAAATGAATGGAAGAACTTAGTGTTTTTGTCACCAAGTGTAATCCAGACGGCACGGCTCTTTAATCTCCATGCTTTTTCTTCCTGTAAAATTAGTTCCTCTTTTTTCAACTCCAGCTTCTTCAAGATCTCAAACGCTCCCACAGACAGGGAATTGTTAATATTTGCATCAATGGCTTCCTGTAATTG
Organism: Larix kaempferi; assembly: GCA_027924585.1. Classification (NCBI taxonomy): domain Eukaryota; kingdom Viridiplantae; phylum Streptophyta; class Pinopsida; order Pinales; family Pinaceae; genus Larix; species Larix kaempferi. The sequence goes on along the minus strand of BSBM01000535.1, from coordinate 8,888,085 downwards.
AGAATTTAACTGAAGTAGTTCAACTTTATCAGCCAGCTTCTTTTCTTTGATCCATTTTATAACAACCTCTTTTAATTTTCTCAATTTGTAACAAAAATTCAGAACGGGATTTGCTTCAAATGCCTCACAACGTATCCAGAAGCTTTTAACCATTTGACAGAATGAATCATCCTTGAGCCATGTAGCATTGAACTTGAAGGGTGATAATTGTAAATGTTCAAATTGTTCCATCTGCAGAATAATGGGCCAGTGGTCCGAGAACTTAATTGAGTGAACCCAAGACCTGTGCTTCGGAAAAAATGCCAACAGGTTCGACTTTACCAGGAATCTATCAAGGCCTTTGTGGACACCCTCTCCTCCAAATCTACCATTAGACCACGTGGGGGATAGTTTGTGTGGCTTAACATCAACAAGATCCTTCTCCACGAGCAAGTTTAAGAAAAAATCTCCCAAGTCATCCATCCTGGCTGAGTAGCCCCATATTTCTGATGCTTGATATGTGAAATTTAAATCGCCTGCAATGATTAAATCAGGTGAATCCATAAGCCCCGAATCTTTCAGAGCTGTCCAGAAGATTTGTCTATCTCTGTATGGGGCATAACAATTGAGCATGGAGATAGTTTTCTGACAACTACAAATAGAACCTTTTAAAAAAATGCCCCAGGGGGTAATAAAGGCATTAAGATTAAAAAAATTTGGATTCCATGCTACAGCTAGACCTCCAGAATGTCCACATGAGCTAATAGCAGAAACCTCCCAGTCTGGGAGAATATTACAAAGTTTATGAATGGCTAACTTATCCTCACACATAGTCTCCTGTAGGAAAATGATTGCAGGGCCAGTATCTTTAATTAGACTGGACAAGGCCTGGGCCCGAGTCACCTTGCCCAATCCCCTAACGTTTACTGACAGCAGAGACATCAAGAAACATTCCTAGTGGGGGTCACTGCTCTAAGCCCCAGGGGTTCAGTCTTATCAAGCTTTTCAGCATCCTCCAACCTCCTAGATATAGGTGTGTAGGACTCAGGGATGTTTGAAACAGATTTTTTCTTCTTACCTCTTCTTATGGTAACATTTTGCCGGTTAAGGGAAAGTAAAGGGTTTGCATCAGACCCCCTGCTAGGATTCTTAGTGTATGCCGGGAGAGGTGGGAATTCTTCCCCATAAGTTGACATGAGATAACCACTATTGGATAATATATTCAAATCCTTTGGATTGGAAAAATTATCAGGTGGGTTAGTACCCTTATCTCCCTGCGGTATATGCCCCTCAATAGGATGTGATTCACAGAGTGTGTCCCCAGATGCTACAGGTATAGTTCCATTAGACCCTATGAGTTGGTGCCCTGGCTGGAAATCTAACAGAGAACTAGCATGTTTAGGGTTTGACAATGAATCCATGTTATGGTGATTTGTGGGGCGGTTTTCTAACAATGCATCGTCAGGGATAGGGTTTGACATTGAGTCCACAACTGTTGTCGATACTGATAACCCCCATTTCAATGCTTCTGGCTCCATGTCATCAAATAACTTGCGACTTACATTTGAATCAGAAGAGAAATAAGCCTTTTTAGTAACAGGTAACCCTGTCACTATATCATGTCTCAGATGGACTTCCCCTTTTGATATACGGCTTGTTAAATTATGCTCCGAAGATTCAATGAAAGCCAATTCTTCGTTTGACAAATACGGGAAATTTAAGGAAGGGAATTTTAAGGACTTACCAGCTTTTTGTAATGCAGGATTTTGCAGGTCCTTCCCGGGAGTTGTGAATTCAGACGAACTCTGAGAACAGTCACGAACAGAGGGACACGACGCCTTTACATGTCCAGTCTTTCGGCAAAGGTAGCATCTGAAAGGAATCTTGTAGAAATCCAGAGCTTGTTGCCAAACCCTAGTTCCCCAAGAAATTATAATTTCTGCTGGCAGGCCACCTTTCAGGTCTATTTCTACCATTACTTTGGAAAATCGCCGGTCCATCCCAAATAAATTTTGTTTGTCAAAACGGATAAAACGACCCACCGAATCTGCAATGCCTTTTATCACATCCTCAGTCCAAATTTCTATGGGCAGACCAGGTATGATCATCCACAGATGGCGCAGGGTCTGAACTTCTTTGATAGGATCAAAATTTAAGTGCCATCGCTTGATAAACATGGAACCCTTCTTAAATTCCCAGAATTTTGACAAAATCAAGTCGAGATGAGACGCCTCCGTAAATGTGAACAACATCCATCGATTTGGCAGCAAATTGATGTGGGGGGCCAAACCAGTGAGGGGTACCCAAACCCTATTAACCCATTCTGTGATTTCCATCTTGGTACCCGACGTATATTCAAAACAGCCAACTAAAGCTCGCTCAGCCAAAATCCGAATCCTGTCAAGATTGTGATCTGCATCAATGTCAAACCTGCGGATTTCACTACGAGCTTTTAAAGTTTTCAGAGTTCGCCGGTGTCTATCCTTCTCACCCCGAAGGCGGCCCCCATATGCTTCACTATCAATATCATGGCCAGTCCGCACACCCGGACCAGATTGAACAACCGATCGAAGAGGGTTTGTGGAATGGTTTGTGTCTCCCAGCGAGGACATTTAGTCTCCCAACAACAAGCAACCTGCAGCTGTCGGTCACCAACCTGATAGGCAAGGACAACTGTCACGCAGGGAAAAGATGGCGACTCCTCCAAAAATGGGGAAAGAACCCCCAAAATAGTCTCTTCCTATTACTAAGCTTAAAAATAAGGAAAGATTCCCAGCATGAAACTTGGCACCAAGATAGAAGAAAACCCCGTACTGCAGGTAACCCAAAAAATCTAGCAGAAATGAGGAATCGCAACCTTCGGCTAAAGCAAAAACTTCCCACTTTTTTTCCTTGGCTGGTACTAGGCTGATTCAGCGAATCAGCTGGACTCCAAGTCGCCGAAGGTCACCAACTCATCAGATCAACTGTCATAATCAGAGATTCCTGCAGTAAAATCATGAAACCCTAGGAGCGGCTCCATCATGAACACCCCCGGATATTAAAGCTATTTATTATAATTAATTTTAGTTAAATTATATAAAATATATACTTATTATATTTGTTTAAAAAAATATTTAAAGTTAAATAAAATATTTTAAAATATTAAATATAATATATTAAATTAATTGTTTATTATTTATAGATTCAAATCTAGAATGGTAGAATAGATACACCTTTGTAAATTTTAACAATTATATCTAGAGGGGATTCCCTTGTCCCACAAACAAGGATTTTCATACACTAAATTGATGTGTGTCTTCATTGTGACCTTAAAAATTTATTATTATTACTATTATAAAAAATAGTTTATATAAGCATGTGTCATGCATATTCATTTGCAATTAATCAACCATTATATTCTTTTCTTTTCTTTTAATCTAGTATTCACATTAATTCACAGAAGTAAAAGTACAAAAAAAAAACAGAGTTTCTGGGCCTCTCATAGAGAGAAAACAGTCCATTAAACTAGTATGCAGGGCTCTCCATTGGAGAAAACAGCCTATAACCATAACCCGTCAGACATGTCTTAGGATGGAGATTGAATGTAATCAAAATTATCAAGCAAAAACCCAGAAAAGAGATAAATTGTTTAGTGACCAGAACTAGCCTAACATAAAACTGAAAAAGAGAGAAAAGCATAACATCTACTTGACAGGTGGACCGGTGCATGGCTTCGACGTGGAAGCTTTGGGAGCATCTTCATTCATGGCGACCTCTGTGTTGTCGGTGCGCATGTTTTCCTTGGTCTCGGTGGATGGGTGCCCCTGTTCGACCTTGATATCTAGTTTCATATCCTCATTGCTCGTCTGAACCCCATCGTGTTCTGTATACATTCCATGAGCAGTGTCATTCACAGGTATGGTATGGAGGTGTGGTGAGGGTAAATGGTAAAGGGATGCTACCTCCGTGCACCAGTCCACAAGCACTTGAACTTTGTCTCTTAGCTCCAGAATGCGTGCTTGCCTATCTTCCTCGGCCTCATTGAGATCTCTGCGAAGGAGAAGAACATTGTCAATCATCCATTCCAGTTGCTCGGGGAGACCAACGTTGTTGTTTTCATTGTTCTGTCGCGTCTTGCTGTGACCCCTTCGACCACGACGTCCGGTGCACACCATGAGGGAAGCGGCCACTACAGGAGCAACCACAAGGCGTCTTCTCCAACTCGAACAAAGGCTGAGTGTTCTACGTTGTATGGAGTTGTAGAGCCACCAACCCAGAGAGTGAATGAATTCTCCAACGCATCTGACTGCCATGAACCATAAAACATTGGGATCAATGCTGGCATTAATGCTTTCCATCGTGTCGAGTCGGGGCAGCATTGCTGGTGGGTACTCTTGGCGTGTGCTTGACCAACTCCTCAGCTGCTATTTCAATCTGTGTGTACCCCATGGTCTCGTCATCATAAATGCCTACCCCATCCGGGTGAATCAACCATTATATTCTTAAGATGACAATTATGTATAATAAATGGGCGAATCCCCATGATATATCGGGAAAAATGAAGGCTATTTTATTAATGTTATAATATGTATATATAATTTTTTGCCGCATCTCTCATTGAATTATATAATCTTATAAAATCTTGGCAAATCTTTCACTAAATTATTTAAAGTCTTGTAAAATCTTGGCAAATCTTTCACTAAATTATAAAACCTTATAAAGTCTTGGCAAATCTTTTACTAAATTATAAAATATTGTGAAGTCTTGCGAATTTTTTGATAAAGTATAAAACCATATATAATAATATAAAAACATATACAAAGATACTAAATATAAGATAAATTTTAATAAAGCATCACATAACAGGCCCTCGTTTGGTGATAGTTTGGTACCTCACTCTAACCCTCATATACATAGAATTTCACCATACTCTAAGAATATTCTTGGAAAACAACAATGAAATTTTTCATTACCACGTCAAATAGAATCAATATTAATAAAAAGGCTCACCAACACCTCAATCCTGATTTAAATCTCCATGCTATTACATGGACCCACCAATTTATAGAAAATCCTCTTCTATTTGTATTACTATTACAATGCCAAAAATATTTTAATACAAATATTAACAATTTCAATTAAAAATAATAAAATAAAACTCACTTCCATTACTATTACAAACAATGACAATAATATTTGAATACAAATATTAATAATTTCAATTAAAAATAATAAAATAAAATTCACTTCCATATATATATATAATATTTTTTAATATAAATATTAATAATTTCAATTAAAAACAATAAAATAAAATTCTTTTTAACACAGTAAATATATAAAATATATATATATATATTTTTTAACAATTTTTTTTTATAATTTTTACAACATAAATATTATATCATGACAATCTTAAAGAAAAGAAAAAAGAGTAGTCTATTTATTTGAGTAATTTATTTATTTCAAGTTTTAGATTTTTTTGGCCGGAATTGTGTATTTTTTTTTGGCAAAAGCTAAATTTGTAAGCGTTTAAATTGTGTTTTTGAATGCATAAATAGATTTAGGATCCTCAAATACCTCTATGACACTCAGATTAAACAATTTCCACAACTAATATATGTGACTAAGATTTTTTTAAGATTTTCAACCACAATCCTAAAAAAAACAAACCGAAAAATACATCAAAACAAATAAAAAACATAAAATATTTAAACTACTCCCCAGAAATCACCTTTGTGTTAATATAAAAAGTTAAAATAAATCTTTTTAAATTTGTTTTGTTTTATTGTTATGTATTTTTTATTTTTTAAATACTTTATGAAAGTTACAATTATCAATTTTTTAACATACTTTGTTTATAATTTTTCTATTTCAAATTAGAAAACTAACACTAAATGATATGGATGCAATGGGTCGTCGTTGTTAATCTTTCACGCCAAACATGGTGTGAGATATACAAAGTAAGTTCTAGGGGATAACAAACTCTTCATTACGAAATTCTAACACAAAATGCTTCTGTTTTAATTATGAAGTATCCAAATTTTATATAGAAAGATTTTACTTCGTCTAAAACCATGATCTAGCCAGAGATGATGATTCTATAAAGAGTAATGAGATTAATATTTATAATATAAGTAAATGTGTCAAATATAATGTTAATAAATTAATTTTCTAATATTTTTTAAATTAATAATATTAAAAAAAATTAACAAAATAAATAAATAAATGTAATAATAGAAATCAATATTAAAATATTTGTATTGTTTTATTAATATATTTTGATTGATATTTTAAAGTATATATGTATTTGTGTTTGATTTTCTTTTCTAATAGTTATTAAATTTTGAATTAAAAATAAATAAAAATATAACTTGAAAATTTGAATAATGTTAAAAAATAATAAATGTATTTTTTGTTAAAAACAAGAAAAAAGATTATACTTTATTACAAGTATAAGAGGTACAGTAGGTGTATATGTCCATCAATACATATAGTAGTAAACCATCCAAGAACCGAATCCATACAAAGATTCCAACTTCAGTGGCAAACCAAAAAATATCCCAGGATATAACCATGCTCCAATAAAGTATAAGTACAAACCAACGGTCCAAAGTGATCAATAGTAGAAAGTAAATAAGAAAAATAAAGATACAGTTAGAAAATAGAGCCTAACTATAAAAATCAAAATTAATCATGAAAAAAGCTTCTAGAAGACCCTCGAGGGATTGAGGGAACCCTCAAAGATTTCATAGTAGATCCTACCAACCATCGCATCCAGTCCAAGACGAGACAGATGATCAGCCATCGTGTTATGCTCCCTGAAAATATGGACAATAAAAGTCGACGAAAAGTTACGTAGAAGTAAGCTCGTTTGATCCAGCCATGAAGAAAGGGCTACTGCATTGATGGGCACATTAGAGTTTTCCCAGTCAACAATGAGCAACAAATCTCCTGCAATTTGATCCAGATGAATTTTGGCCAAAACAGAAAAATGTAGAACAAGCCATAAAGCAACAAGTTCTCCCTTCGTGTTTGTCCCATCACCACCATGCATCCAAAGGTTGATCACATCCCCATTATGGAGCTCAATAGATGCCCCAGCCCCGCATAGACCAGTCGAATGCAGAGCAGCCCCATCAAATCTGGCCTTATTGCCCCGTCCAAGGAGATTAGATGGTCTATGTAAACGATCATTGTTCACTGGGGGTACAATCAGAGAGCATCCATATTCTATGAAAAGGTTCTGAACCTCACAAGGCACCTTACTAACCACCAGAAATTTATTTTCAAATATAAACAGGTTCCTCAATTTCCAAATGATCCAAGCTAATATGCATGCTCTCAGGATTAATTGCTTGTTTTGTGTATATATACTATGGAACCAATTCTGAATGGTCAAGTCATATTCAAATATGATTTTTTGAAATGGATAATCCATAAATTTGCATACCTGTCGGGTGAATGGGCATAAGACAAATAGATGTAGAAGAGATTCTGGAGCATTGTAACACAGAGGGCATACCCCTGGGCCCTAAATACCACGTTTCTGAAGATTACTCCATATCAAAATTCTCTCCTCCATTAATAACCAAATAAAAATTCTAACCCGAGGAGGAATGTCCCATCTCCAAACCTAAATATGCCACCAGCGAGCAACATCAGATGTGTGAGTCCAGAGCGCCAAATGTGCCAATTTTGCAGAAACAGAACCATTCACAGAATTCCACGACCATAAGAGCTGGTTCGTTTCCTGATTTAGCCTGGTGTTCGAAAGGTATAGATCATATATATATGCTTCCCACTCTATTGCCAAAGCACCGGAGAGACCCAACTGATCCGAGCCAATCCATCTGTTAAATGAATATGAACCCCTGTCCATTACCATAATGTGATATAAGTTGTAATATCCTCTGCTGTTTAAATGATGTAGTGAACCGATGATAATTTGAAGTTTTTGGGGCCAGCTATTATAGGGTCGACCCCAATAATTATGTTACGACCATCTCCAGGCTTCCACGCAAGCCAATCAGCTATAATAGGAAAGGCATCAAGAAACCCTGACCACATAATTGAAACCCCCTTCTTTGATTTGTTACCCAGTCGTATCCAGTTTACTGTGGAGAGCTTTCCAAAATATTTGTCCTTGAGGATAGAACCCCAGAGGCAATCCACGACCATAGCACGCCATAAGCATTTTGCTCGATGCGCTGCAGAAAATTTAAAAATGTTTTTTAGGGCCCATCCTCCCTGAGAGTAAGGACGTGCCAGAGATTTCCAATCCACCATATGTATCGTCTTACGACTAGTTCCAGACCAAATGAATTGGTGGACCAATTGCCTAATCTTCTTCAGGATAGATTTGTGGATTTTGCAAAGTGATAACCAATACACACCTATATTCTGAAGAACGGACTTAACAAGAATCAAGCGACCACCACTGGAAAGCCATCGACCCTGCCAGTTCCTTATGCGGTTTTCAAATTTTTTGACCATCCAATGCCAATCATGAACTCTGTAATCATTCGGCTTTAAGAAATAGCCTAGGTAGTATGTTCCATCAATTAATTTTGCAACATGAAGTGGAATTCTATTGGTAATATCACTTAATATCGATGCCTCTAAGTTATGTTCTAGAAGTTTTGATTTCTTTTCGTTGATCAGCATAACTGAAGCCATGCAGAATTTGTGTAACAGCTGCCATATCTGACGCCATTCCATAGCATCCGCGATACCAAATATCATAACATCATCAACAAAGAAAGAGTGTGTGATAGTGTGGTGAGGGGATACCTAATGCCAGAGAACAACCAGTTGTCTTTTGCCTTATGAATCATCTTGCTAAGTCCCTCAATCACTATCAAAAATAAAAGGGGAGAGAGTGGGAAACCTTGACGGAGGCCACGGGAGCATTTCATAAATTCAATTGGACAACCATTAATCAGTGCAGAATAATTGACAGATGTAATACATGCGAATATCCACTTGATGGCATCCTATGGAATTCCTAATTGAACCAGCATTAAACGAAGGTATGTCCAGTTTACATTATCATATGCCCTCGTCAGATCTAGCTGCATAATAAGACCCCGCAGTTTCCTAGAATTTATACTTAGCAACACCGACCGCATCCAGGATCTGTCTATTGTCCAAAAATCCATACTACTCCAATGAAAGTCCCCTAGATAGTACAGGTTTCAGTCGATTAGCTATGATCTTTGATATTATTTTGTAAACCACGTTGCATAGTGATATAGGGCAAAAGTCCATATATGTAGAAGGGTTTGAGCTCTTTGGTATAAGTGTCAAAAAAGTTGCATTGATAGCTCCATCAATCATCCCCAGAGTTTTGGATTCTTCTACCATATCGGGTATGTCATGACCCATAATGTCAAAAAATTCCAGGAAGAGTTCCGCGGTCCAGCCATCTCGACCCGGACTCTTGTCTTTTGCGAACCCTTTAAGTACTGATTGAATCTCTAGTAGAGTGACAGGAAGCATAATATCCATCCCTTCTTTATCAGTGAATATACGAGGGTATTCTTTTATAATATCAATCTATTCAATAATGGTAGATTTGACAGGATCCCTATAGTATTCTTGGAAATGAGCAGTAGCTTCCCCCTGCAAGCCCACAAGATCTGATATCGGATCACCATTACAGTCTTTCAATTCCCAGATTGTGTTGTAGATGCGCCGACTGTTTGCAAATCGCTGGAAGAATTTGGTGTTTTTGTCACCCAATTTGACCCAAACCGCCTTGCTTTTCAGTCTCCATGAAGCCTCATCAAGATTTTGTAGCACCAATCTTTTCTCCTCCAATTCCAAGAGCAATTTTTGAGCCACATCCATCATGGGACCTCCGCAATGTGATTCATTTAGAGTGTTTAATTGTGAATCAATGATAGCTGCCTGCCCATGGTCATATTTCTTTCTATCGCTGCACCACTTCTTTACCACCATCGTTAAATGCTGCAATTTCAGTAATAGACGTTTAGCCGCAAAAGGTGCTTCCATATAGTCATTTTTAACCCACTCAGATCGGGCAAGACTACAAAAATCCTCTATCTGTAAGAGAGAGTGATTGAATTTATACGGGTATGGTATTTTTGCAGCCCCCATATCCACCTCCATCATTATTGGTCGATGATCCGAGAGGGGGGATAGCACTGACCATGTTCTATAGTTATGACATATTTGGGATAGATTATCTGCTAATAGAAACCTGTCAAGTATTTTTGATATGCCGTGTTCTCCAAGCCGACCATTACACCACGTAGGCCCCAGAGGAACCAGCTGGATATCGATCAAGCCCAGTTCATCAAAAATATCTTGAAAAAATGCACTCAGTGGGTCCATCATAGCCCCATTACCCCAGACTTCAGTCGAAGATAGAGTCAAGTTAAAATCACCCCCCATCACTATATTTCCACAGTTCAATAGCCCATTATTTTTAGCATTTTCCCAGTATTGTTTCCGTTCATTATATGGACCATATATGTTTATAAAATTTATAATATCAGAGGAACCTCTAATACATCCTTCCATTAGGATCCCCAGCTGAGTAGAGTAGGCAGATAATTGAAAGTATTTTGGATTCCATGCCAACAATAATCCACCAGATAGCCCAACAACATCCGAAGATACAATGGACCAGTCCTTCCTAATGCTATTGAAATATTCCCGTGCCTTCTCCGCAGAAACCATAGTCTCCTGCAAAAAAAAATATCTGGATTTATAGAATCTACAAGTGCTTTAAGGGCTAATCTTTTCTGAGGGCCCCCAATCCCTCTGATGTTTAGTGAGAAAAATATCATCTTTTCACCCTTGCCAGGGCTTTCACATCTCTAAGAGCCCGTTTGTTTTCCATTGTTCCTATAGAGGACGAAGAGACCTGTAGATTATCAAGGGAAGGTGAGTCATCCATTGTCAACTTTCCTTTTCTCGCACTCCTGGTTTTTATAGGAGAAAATTGACCAATGCCACCCTGTATGACCCCCTTTTATAGTAGGGTTCATGCTAGGGCCCGGACCCCGCGAAAGGCGGGAGGAACAACAGGATCCGACGATACAGGAATATTATCAATATAAGTGGCTAAAGGTGTTTTTGTATTCACAATTTCTGCATATGACAGAGCTTTCTCCTTCAACTGAGAACCCTCACGTTCCACTCCACGGACATAAATTTCACACCCCTCATATGATGCTAATGATGATCCTTGAGGGATATCAGACTTTCTACTCACTTCATGTTGAAACCCCACAGGCTCAATGGCATCCGAAGCTACCACGGGGATCTCAATGGCTGTGTCCACACAAGAAACCCCAAGTAAAGGATGTGATTAAATGTTCAGTGGCATTGCTTCAGTTCCAGAAATCGATACCCCATTTGGAATAGTATTGGCCATAAATGGATGATCCGACATTCGACATTCAGGATTTTGCTGGAAACCCAATACGATCCCCTTTAAAAAGGGGAGGGCCTCCAACGATGCCTTCCCCAATACGATCCCCTTTAACATCCAGCCCCGAAAGAAAATCAATGTCATCTTTGTTTAAAGTAGATGAAAAATGTGGATCCAGTTTGATTAACTTACCAACAACTGAGGAAGGATTATCCATATCACAAGACATATTGAAGACCGGAGGAATGGGGGGATCCATGCTTTCCACAACCACATCCGATTCATTGGATCTTTCAGAAGTCCAAGCACGAGCATCATCAAAATATTCTCAATCAGAGCCGGAGCTAGTGTCAGGATAGTCCCTCCAAAGGTGCCCCACAGATTTGCAATTAGAGCATCTAAAGGGAACCCCCCAGTAGTACAAATTCTCTGAGTAACGATGCTCCCTCCAAACAATTTCTATTGACTCAAATAAGCCAAGTGACATATCAATCTCAACAAGAACTCTGCCTACCCGGCGATCCATTCCGTTGAGTATTCCGTCACTAATATGGAGGAATTTCCCCAAATGGTTTTCTACTGTCATAAAACCTTCACGATGCCACATCGCCATTGGGAATTCTGGGAGAAGAACCCGGGGATGTCTAAACCGAACTCTTTCTGTCACAGGGTTAAAGCCCATGTGCCATCTTTTTAGCATTAGACTCCCGCTTCCTTTAATCCAAGTTTTCTCCAGGATCAAGTTGGTGTGAACCTCCATTCTAAAATAAAAAATATACCATCCCTTACTCATGATATAGATTTATGGTCTATAGCCAATAAGTTTTGACCATATAGTGGAAAGACACTGATCAATATCCTTCGGGTTCATGACCCTGTAGGTAAATTTACCCACAAGGGATTTTATGGATAGAGCTGCAATACCCTCCAGGCCCGATTGCCTCTCCATCAAGAGATCAGAGCCCTTACCTTGAGATTTTGTTTTTGGGTTTTTCCTATTTATGATACCAGTTCTTTGTCTTGGACCAGAGGCTATATTCTGTCTAATGCAGGGAGAAATTACCGGGTTGATGTTAGGTATAGTTGAACCCTCAGTTGAAGAATGAAGACCTAACGTTCCTTGGGAAGTAGACGTGTTCAGTGCTTTCGACGGGTATTGGATATTTCTGGTACCCAGCATCGGGATTGTAACCTTCCCAATCCCCAAGTGCCTCTCCCCATGTGATGCACGTGCTTGCCAATATTCCGCATCAGATTGAAAGGCCCCCACACCATCCCACCATTCATCTAAGCTTTGTCTTTGTTCACATGATGTTTCCATCCTGCCCGGGTTATAACACTTCTCCATGCCCAGGGTATAACAAACTCAGCCGCTAATTTCTCTTCAGTTTCCAAGCATCATTAGCCTGCCATCAAAACTTACATGTTTTCCCCTTCATGGCCAAACTTTGATTGACTCGAGTTCCTACATTATCCATCTTGAAGAAAAGGTAGAGAACTCTGACACCCCATTAACCTTTCGAGCCCATCATTCAGAGATAGCAATTGTTTGTATGTTTACAACCATACAAATATTTTAGGGATATCTAACACACCATTACCCTTACTAACCCATCATTCAGCGACACCAGCCATTGGAATGTTCACATCCATACAATGAGAACCGATACAACATAACCTAATACAGATTAAATATGTGAAAGAAGAAATTCCAACGCTTCACATCCCAGAGTTTGTTTATCTGCGAGCACCCATTAACCAACCCTGTTACATATGTGTATACCCCTGAACACATACAGGGTTCCACCTAGAGGTCATGCTTTCGATTCTCACCCCCTGAAAGCTCCCCTCTGAAAGCTTCCCCAAAAAATTATATACATATTATTGTAATGTAGTTTTTAAAAAATTATATACAAGACTTGTTGTAATGTAGTTTTTAAAAAATTATATACAAGACTTGTTACTGTAATGCGTTTCGGTTGAAGTGATGGGTGGATTGTGAAGATTCAACCAAAACACATTAGAATAACAAACTTTTCACTTGTTTTAACAAAAACTCTAAACACTTCACAATGTTAATATACATTAAAAAAAAATCTAACAATATTAATATATATTACAAAAATCTTTATTGAAAAATCTCATTTTCACATAATAATATTTTAAAATTTGAAAAAATAAATTATAATTGAAATTTAATTACATCCATAAATTATAATTGAAATATTTATATTTTAGAATTGGTGGACTAGCACTTATCCTTTTCTTAAATTACACAAGGATGAGATAAGTGTACTGTCCAAATAACTAGTAGTTTATGCATGGATAACTAGTAGCTAATGCATGGATAACATGTAGTGAGAAAAGTGTATTGTCCAATAACTAGTAGCTTATGCATGGATAACTAGTAGCTCATGCATGGATAACATGTAGTGACAGATAACCCATTTAATTAAAAAAGATAACAAGTAGCAGAGGCATACACAATAGGTGATTACAATTAAGCATGGAGAACAAGTAATAGATAACTTGTTCATGGCACTTAACTTGTGACCTATCGATGTTCACCAGCCACAAGTTAAATGGTTTTGCTAGCATAGCAATTATTCCAAATTCAAAAAAATAATTATAAAAAAAAATATAAAAAATAAGTTGTAGATACATAACATATTAGCGGCACTTAACTTGTAGCCTATCAGTGTAACAACAAGTTAAGTAGCAATACTAATTTTATAAATAATACAAATTATATTAGCAAATTATTAAATAATTTAATTATATATAATAAAATACATTTAAACACTTAACCATATCATTAAATTTACATTATTATTTTTTAAATAAATATATAAAAAATTAAATTTATAATATCATTTTAAATATAAATGTTTTCACAATAACTAAACATTATCATTGTTACTTTTAAATTTTCATGTGTCAAAATTTATAATATCATCTTCTTTAAATCACCATTTGTGTACTCCATCGACCACATTCAGTGCATCACATATTAAACATCTCACGAGTCACAATCCAATTTAGATACAATAATTTCACTACAATAATTTAGATACAATAAATATATTAAAAACTTAGTTTGGTTTCTTCCATTATCGAGCCCACTAACATTCTCAAAGTAACCTTTGACCATGTGCTTCTTGCTAGGTTCGTCACCAATTTGCTAAAGTCTAGTGCATTTTGCCTCTGGATATAAATTTGTTTCCTTTGTTGATTCACGAAATCTTGCAAGACAGATCTTGTGTCGCTTCATCACTTGCTTGATATCTAGAACTCCACAATAGGCTCATTGTTCAGGGTGAATATGTTCCCCCATAATCCCTATGAGGGGTGGACCTTTGTTATTCAAGAGCTCAACAACAAGTTTCTACTAAGGCCAATAAGTTGGCCCAACTTCCTCCAATAATATGTTATTTCCAAAGGGTTTGACAACATACCAATAAATTGGCCCAAATCCCTCTCCTTTATTCACACCACCTAACCAAGATTCCTTCACACTTGAGAAAGCCAACACAATCATGCAACTCAAAACCATGTTCTATTTCTCAACCTTTTCAACATTCTCTCTTGAAATTCTCCTATTACTCCATCAATATCCCACATGTTTCTTCCATAATGAATTCAAGGATAAGGGATTATGAGATCACTTTTCATTAAAATCGTATGTGTGATCCGCATCGCAGTTGGCAAGTCATTGACATTGATGCAACTTCAACAAGTTTCGACTTCGACTCGAGAAGTTTCCAGTCCGACAGGTTATCTCCGACAGGTTCCGAATTTGACACAAATATGACGAGTCTCAACTTCGATACACCTCGACACATTCGCACCTTCGACATGTTCAGCAACCTCACAGTTCGCTACATTGACAAGCAGAGCCAATATGCGACTAGCGACTGTCGAACTTCGACAAACTGTCTCTCTGTATTCCAGTCGACTGTAACGGTTGAACTGTTGAACCGTTCTAACTTCTTCTTTGTAACTGAACGTAACGAGCAGGCACCCAGGCGTCTCAAAAATCTATATAAGCATGTATAATATTGTAACATACATCAATCAATAGATCAATCTATCTATTTACATCTAATAGAGAGTTCAGTTCACATTCCTGCATATTGTGTTTACCTATGTAGTGTAATCCTGCTTTTGTTCATTCTTCTTATTCTTAATTGCTTCCGCCATAATAGAGCCGACTCATTCAGTCGAACTGTTGTCCCCCTCGTGCTTCCTGGACACGACCTGGAACATTGGTATCAAAGCAATCAGTTTTGTTCATGCTTAAGTTCTGCATATACACTTATTTCGAAGTTACCTGACTTATGCCAATTCAAACTCGCCCGCAATCTCAGCAATCCAAGCAGATGCTACCTCGAAAGATGGCAGAAGAAACCAACAATAGACATGCAACCGACGAGACAACACAACTTATTGAGCAAGCTCTGGCTTGACAACAGACTGAAATGTTCACCCAGTTCAACGAGATTCTCATGCGATTCGCTTCGACATCCAGAGGATCTTCGACAAGAACTCACTCCGATAAAATTAGCCCCTTCAAAGTGAAAATGAATTTGGACATACCGAATCTTGAAGGTAAGATTGACATAGAATCCGTCGACAATTGGGTACTACAATTGGAATCCTATTATGCTGTAAATCAACTCGCCGAAGCTGAAAAGATCACCATTGCATCCTTAAAGATGTCAACCTCCGTGCACTGCTGTTGGGAGAACCTCTCGACAAAGATAGAGAAAAGCGGAGACCCCATCGACACATGGGATAAATTCATCGAACACATCCGAAAGGAATTTTACCCGCCTAAATACCTCGAGCAACATTATAAGAAGTGGCAGCAGCTAAGGCAATGGAAAGACTAATCAGTACAAAGTTACACCGACGAGTTCTACCGACTTATGGAAAGACTTGGCATCCAAGAATAAGAGAAATTGCTTGTTCTGAAGTACATTAGCGGATTGTCCTAGTACATTCAACAGGAGATGGAATTTCTGAATGTCAATACACTTGCGGATGCTTTCCACTACGCCAACAAACTGGAAACCAAGTAGAAAGGAAATGCACGTTCACAACAAAGCCGACATCAGGATGACCACCTGAGAAGAAGGCACCGGCCGACTTCGACAAGTTAGAAAATTCTCAACCGACACCGACAAAGCCAAACCGCGGTAAGAATCCTTTTCACAAGAGGGAACGTAGCAAACAACCACTGACCGAAAAATGGTGCGATTACCACCACTCATCTTGGCATGATACATCTGAATTCAAAGCTCGGAAGACAGTTTTGGCAAAAGTGTCAACCTCCGACGCATTCGACAAGATGGTGGAAGAATATGATCCAGACACGACGACCCTTTTGACCTAGACCACTCTAGCAGCCTCGACTATCGTCGACGAGGAGGAACGAGAGCGCCTATTCCATACACAGATATGGGTCCAGAGCAACCCATTACATATGATTGTGGACAATGGGAGCCAGAAGAACTTCGTTTCTGGAGATCTTGTGAAGAAAATAGGTCTTCTTACCATTCCGCATCCTCAGCCTTACAACATCAATTGGATGAAGGATGGACAAGAACTGCGGATCACCCGACAATGCAAGCTTGCTTACTTCATAAAGCCTTTTGAATATGAAGTACTCTGTGACGTGGCACCACTGTCCATAGTCGACGCCCTGTTTCGGAAACCTTACCTTTGGGATAGACATGGAAGTTATCAGTCACGGCCACAGAAGGTGATTGTTAGAATCCAAAATCGATGGTTCATCATACCAGAGTGTCAACCTACACCGACGATTTAACTGATATCTGCCAAACAGACAAAGAAGCTCATCAA
This sequence comes from Larix kaempferi, assembly GCA_027924585.1. NCBI lineage: Eukaryota > Viridiplantae > Streptophyta > Pinopsida > Pinales > Pinaceae > Larix > Larix kaempferi. The sequence goes on along the minus strand of BSBM01000535.1, from coordinate 8,870,855 downwards.
TCATGCTCAGAAGTTCGCATTAATCATGATCAAGCCGCAACATTCTAAGAATACTGCAACAACGAGTTGAGTCACCGACCAATGCATCTCTCGACAGAAGCAACAAGTCGATCATATTCTTGATGAGTAGCAGAACCTCTTTCAAGCTCTAGACGGAGTACCTCAACATTGTCAGGTAAAACACTCCATGGAACTTGTTGCTGGTTCTTATTTGCCTAATGCATCTGTTTACAGAAGATACATTCTCGAAAATGAAGAGATTCACAGACAAATCCAAGAATTAATCGAAAAAGGTCATATCTAACCCAGCTCCTCTCCTTGTGGAAGTCTAGTTGTCCTAGTTCCGAAGAAATACGGGACTTGGCGTATGTGCATCAACTACAGAGCTCTCAACAAAATATCAGTGAAGAATCAGTACCCTCTGTCGCGGATAGACGAGCTCATCGACTGTCTAAAAGGTGCTAAATTCTTTACTAAGCTCGACCTCAAGTCGAGATACCATCAGTTTCCAATCAAGCCCTCAGATGTGTGGAAAACTGCTTTCGAAACCAAGGAAGGATTGTTTGAATGGTTAGTCATGCCTTCGGCTTAACCAACGCACCTGCGACCTTCATGCGACATATGGATAACCTTCTTCGACCTTTCATCGACAAATGGGTTATTGTCTATCTCGACGATATATTGATTTTCAGTCGATCATGGGAAGAACATGTCGGACATCTTCGACAAGTCCTCGACACTCTCCAACAACATCGGCTTTATATGAAGATGGACAAGTGCTCTTTTGCGATGACCAACATAAAATATTTGGGGTATGTAATTGACTCTCAGGCATTCACGTCAACCCAGAAAAAGTACAGATCCTCAAATATTGGCCCATTCCTAGAAGCATTCAAGAACTAAGAAGTTTTCTTGGTTTGGCGAATTTCTATCGACGATTCATACTCGGCTTCAGTCACATAGCCTGGACCTTGAATCAGTTGACGAAGGGAAACGAGAAAATTGTCTTCCAGTGGATAGCAACACAACAAGCAGCTTTTGAACAGCTCAAACACAAGATCTGCACTACACTAGTACTTGTGTTACCTGATTTGCATCAGCCCTTTGAGATTGAGACGGACGCATCGAACTATGTCTTGGGCGCAATGATCACTCAGTCTAGTCACCCAGTCGCTTTTCATTTCGAGACTTTTAATGACACAGTTAGAAGATACTCGACATACAAAAAAGAACTGTATGCCATTGTGCAAGCTCTCAAGCAATAGAGGCATTACATCCTTGGCAAGGAAACGGTCATTCTCACTGATCACAAGCCTCTACAGTTCGCTCCAACACAATCAAAGTTGCAGAAAAACCGACAACTCAAGTGGATTAATTACCTACAAGAATTCCAGTTGGTGATTAAGTATCGGAAAGGTAAAGCTAACGCCACCGTCGATTGCCTCAGTCGACCACCCATTACTCTCCTTTTGACAGTGATGAGTATGCAGATATACGACACGACCACTTGGCCACTGTTGTATGAGGATGACAAAATACTTCTCAGTAGTCTACCGACAGTTACAAACTAACAAGTCGTCGACCTCAGACTCCGACTATTTCCTGAAAGACACCTTGCTATGCAAGCTTGGACAGCTTTGTGTACCGACCGGTGATCACCGACAGTAGCTCATTTGGTACGTGCACTACAACAAGACTGTAGGACACTTTGGATTAGAAAAGACACTTGCTATTCTGCAGAAGTATTTCTTTTGGCCTACACTTAAATCTGATGTCAACAAGTACATTCGATCATGCGTGGTTTGTGCCATTGCTAAGCCACCTAATCGACGACAGGGATTATATACACCTCTACCAGTTCCTAGTCGACCATGGGAATATATTTCTATGGACTACTTGACGGGTTATCCTACTACCAGACATCAGCATGATGCGATATTAGTAGTAGTCGACCGATTTTCCAAGATGGCCATTCTCATACCATGTAAGAAGACCACGACAGCGCAATAGACCGCTCAGCTCTTCTTTACACATGTTTGTAAACACTTTGGTGTACCCACAACCATTATTTCCGACCGAGATGCCATATTCATCAACATCTTTTGGAAGACCCTTTGGCAATTGCTAGACACACGACTCTCATTGGCGATAGCTTTCCATCCTCAGACCGACGGACAGACGGAAGTTGTGAATCTCTTGGTAGTACAACTGCTTCGCATGTACAATCACCATTATCAACGCACATGGGATGAAAGTCTTCCATACATTCAGCACAGCTACAATCATGCTCAACACAGCTCTATAGGAAAGAGTCCATTTGAAGTCTGTTATGGATTTCATCCCTTAGCGCCTATCGACTTGATCGGCTCCTCGACACAGCCGAGCGACACCGAATACAGCCAGCGAGAAGTTGATAAAGCAATCAAGTTCAGAGATAAGATATGCGACATCGAGAAGCAAGCATAGGAAATGTTGCACAGATCAAACGAGAAAACTAAGGCCTAACACGACAAGCATCGTATCCCTCATTCATTTCAAATTGGGGATAAGGTCTGGTTACATCTCAAGAAGGAGCGCTTCACAATCCCATTCAAAAAGCTCAAGCCTTTGTGATATGGTCCATACAGTATTCTTTGACAGATTGGCAAAAAATCTTTCCAGCTCGACATTCCTGCATGCCTTGGTCTACATCCAATATTCAATGTGGATCTACTTCGACCATACCATGCACCCTTGTTGGAACAGAACGACTTGCAGATAGCAGATCCCGAAGACATCCATCCAGATGTTCAGGAGCCTCTTCCTTGCGACACCATTGTGGGACGACGAGTATGCCATACAAGGACGAACACAATTCCCTTGTTTCAGGTTGCTAAGGATGGCTAGATCCCATCTCAAGGAAAGCGGTACTCTGCTACTTAATTAACCAACAAGTTTCCTCACCTTCGCGAGAAAACAATGGGGTCCATTGTATCTTAAGGAAGGAGGTCTGATCCGCATCACAGTTGGAAAGTCATTGACGTTGATGCAACTTCGACAAGTTTCCAGTCCGACAGGTTCTGAATTCGACACAACTCTGACGAGGCTCGACTTCGACACACCTCGACACATTCGCACCTTCGACATGTTCAGCAACCTCACAGTTCACAACATCGACAAGCAGCGCCGATGTGCAACTAGCGACTGTCGAACTTCGACAAACTGTCTCTCTATCTTCCAATCGACTGTAACGGTTGAACTGTTGAACCGTTCTAACTTATTCTTTGTAACTGAACGTAACGAGCAGGCACCCAGGCATCTCAGAAATATATATAAGCATGTATAATATTGTAACATACATAAATCAATAGATCAATCTATCTGTTTACATCTAATAGAGAGTTCAGTTCGCATTCCTGCATATTGTCTGCGCATATTGTGTTTATTTGTGTAGTGTAATCCTGCTTTTGCTCATTTTTCTTATTCTTAATTGCTTCCGCCATAACAAAACCAACTCATTTAGTCAAACTGTTGTCCCCCTCATGCTTCCTGGACACGACCTGGATCAATGTGTGTGTGTGTTCTTTGATGTTATGAGGAAATAATACAATAGGTCATATCCAATTTACTACCTACCTCCACTTGGAAAATGTGCATGACACTTTTGGTCTCATACCTCCACTTGGCATTGCATGATACCTTTAGTCTCATACCACCACTTAACATACCAAACTTTGGAAAATGTGCATGACACCTTTGGTCTCATACCACCACTTGGCATTGCATGATACCTTTAGTCTCATACCACCACTTAACATACCAAACTTTGGATAGTCCAAGAAATATAGATTTATGGGATTGGAGACGTAAATATCCCACCTTTTTTCAAATTCTTCCAACCTCCAAGCATAAAACGTCATTTTCACATTGGGCTTCTCGTTGATTTGAAGTTCTAAGCACACGATAATATTCTATTGAATCAATTTTAATAATAAGGGAATTATATATAATAAGTGTATTTATTTGTTTAAAGTTTAAAGAAAAATCAAGGCAAAAGGGATTTATATTTATTTATCAATCAATCTAACGTTGTGTTGGTAAGTACAATGCCACATTGAATGAGATTTTAAAAGATTAATTTGTAAAAAGTTACAAGGTTACATTGTCACGTTGAACGAGATTTTGAATGATAGATTTGTAAAAAGTTATATGGCATGTTTGAGAAGGACTTTAAATTCTGAAAGAGACAAAGGTTTTATAAAGATTCTATGTTTCTAGAAAAGATGGAGTCCAATATTAATATGAAATAAAATTTTAAGATAAGAATATGTTATTATAGCAAGATAGCTATATAATATTATATAGATAGTTAACTACATCCTAAATTGAAGTGGTTGGGAGGATTGGTTATTGTCTTCTCCATTCAAATTCATACGAGACATATTTGGCCCAATTCATCCCATAATAATCTATAGCTTTAAAAAAATTAACACTAAAAAATAATTATAATTATAATTAAATTATTGTCATTTTTTTTAAATGGCCGTTTACCAAGTACTACATCCACATGGAGATCAACAAGAGCATCATGTCACTTACAAGAATTGAACACCTGGGTGGGGAGGGTAACAATCATTCCTCTCAACCACCCAAGCTACATCTAATGAAATATTACCATCATTTATTCAACTTAATACCCCTTATACTTTTCAATATCTTAATATCAAAATAATCTAAAATTAACATATATGTGACTTAAACATAAACTTACAACGTGATCCTTTATAAAAAAATATTCTAATTTTATGTGTTAATAAAGTAGGATACTCCCATTTGTTACTATCAAACATTGACTTAATATCATTTGCTACTAACAAAAAAACAAACAACGAGTTCCTCTCATCGAGGATCCCTAAGTTAGGGATATCAAGTTTTTTTATTAAAAGATTTTTTTAATTATTAAAATTAAATTTAGTTAAATTTTATAAAATATATAATTATAATACAAGATATCATCTTATAAAAGAGAGAGGAGATTTTAAATTAAAAAAAAAAAATCCAAAATATTAAATCATATAATACATATAACATATATATAATTGTTCTTTTAGCTCCTTGGCTATAAAAATTGCAGTAATCAATCAAAAATTTTGATGATATATTTTTCCGACATATGTAGGGAGATCAACAGAGAAGTTAACAGGTTATCGAAGGAGGCATTAGGGCCAATGGATGGCTATTTCTTTTTTGAAGAATTGGTTGATGACACCATTGTCAACAATGGTTCTGTGTATGTCTTCTAGATCATGCACTTGTGTGATTATTTGAGAGATAGTTTAGCTTTTTTAATCAGAAGTATTTTGGAGAAGTTTTTTTGTTTATTGTCTAAGTAGGACAAGTAATATGTTATAAAAACAAGAGTTTTTTTTTCTATATGATACGATCTGTGATGAATCATCTCCTATAAACACCCTTATAACTTTGATTTTCAAAAAAAATATCAAATTATAACATTTTTCATCTAAAAACTAATACATATAACATATTCCAATATTTTCACCAACGGAGATTTTAAATTTACAAAAAAATCCAAAGTAATAAATCATATAATACATATAACATGTTCCAATATTTTCACAAACAAACAACCATCTTCTACTATGGCCAAGGAGATTTAAGTTTAGCTTATTGTTATTTAAGCATATTTAAGTTTACGGATATTAAAGCTATTTATTATAATTAATTTGAGTTAACTTAAAGCTAAATTATATAAATTATATATTTGTTTAATAAAAAATAAAGTTAAACAAAATATTTTAAAATATTAAATTAATTTGTTATTATTTATATATTCAAATTTAGAAGGGTAGAATATGTACACTTTTGTAAATTTTAACAATTATATCTAGGGGATTCCCTTGTCCCACAAACAAGGATTTTCATACACTAAATTGATGTGTGTCTTTATTGTGACCTTAAAAATTTATTATCATTATTATTATAAAAAAGAGTTTATATAAGCATGTTGCATACATATTCATTTGCAATTAATCAACCATTATATATATATATATATATATATATATATAATATATATATTTAAGCTGGTATTCACATTAATTCACAGAAGTAAGAGTATGAAAAGAAACAGATTTTATGGGCCTCTCATAGTGAGAAAACAATCCATTAAACTAGTATGCAGGGCTCTCCATAGGAGAAAACAACCTATAACCATAACCCGTCATACATGTCTTAGGATGGAGATTGAATGTAATCAAAATTATTAAGCAAAAACCCAGAAAAGAGATAAATTGTTCAGTGACCAGAACTAGCCCAACAGAAAACTGAAAAAGAGAGAAAAGCATAACATCTACTTGATAGGTGGACTGGTGCATGGCTTCGACGTGGAAGCTTTGGGAGAATCTTCACTCATGGAAGCCTCTGTGTTATCATTGCACACGTTGTCATTGGTCTCGGTGGATGGGTTCCCATGTTCGACCTTGATATCTGGTTTCATATCCTCATTGCTCGTCTGAACACCATCGTGTTCCGCATACATTCCATGAGCAGTTTCATTCGTAGCTATGGTCTGGAGGTGCGGTGAGGGTAAATGGTACAGGGCTGCTACCTCCGTGCACTAGTCCACAAGCACTTGAAATCTGTCTCTTAGCTCCAGAATGCGTGCTTTCCTATCTTCCTCAGCCTCCTTGAGATCTCTGTGAAGGAGAAGAACATTGTCAGTCATCCATTCTAGCTGCCCGAGGAGACCAACGTTGTTGTTTTCATTGTTCTGTCACGTCGTGTTGTGACACCTTCGACCACGACGTCCGGTGCACGCCATGAAGGAAGCCACCACTGTAGGAGCAACCACAAGGTGTCTTCTCCAACTCGAACAAAGGCTGAGTGTTCTGTTTCGTCTAGAGTTGTAGAGCCACCAACCCAGAGAGTGAATGAATTCTCCAACGCATATGACCGCCATGAACCATAAAACATTGGGAGCAATGCTGGAATTAATGCTTTCCATCGCGTCTAGTCGGGCGAGCATTGATGGTGGGTACTCTTAGCATGTGCTCGGCCAGATCCTCAACTGTTATTTCAATCCACGTGTACCCCATGGTCTCGTCATCATAAATGCCTACCCCATCCGGGGGAATCAACTATTATATTCTTAAGATGACAATTATGTATAATAAATGGGTGAATCCCCATGATATATAGGGAAAAATGAAGCTTGTTTTATTAATGTTATAATATATATATATATATATTTGGCACATCTCTCATTGAATTATATAATCTTGTAGGGACCCCCGTTTGTTGGGGTCGCCCCTAAAACTAATATGAAACTCATCAACATAATATGACACAAATTAGAACATATCAAAGATAGAAAACTGAATTACAGTAAACAAATTTACCTTAAGAAGATACAAGCGGAACCTCATACCTGTCATTCGTTGGTCGATCCCGCTATCGGAGGAGTAGTCGTCGTCAATCCGATCCATCTAGCCCATTGTCGTCCGCATCTTTCATAGGATCCCTCCAGAAAAATCTCGCATAACCATAGGCGAAGCAACCGTTAGCTCCGCCACCCAACCATAGGCTCATGCTTTCAGTCGCATGGCCTCCCCCGAGCTTCGGGTCGCAGAGCTCACACACGGTTTTTAGAAATCCAGCTTGGGTTTCCCCTCCCCCCAGGATTTCTTAGCCAAACCCTTTAAATAGCAGCAAGTCTTTGAGGCACTCGAAAATTACGACAATCGTCCAAATTATGGGCCCTTTTCCCCTTCCCAATGTCTTCCTTATAAAGGAAAACCTCTTGCGACACATGTCGCTTCATGCACAATTATATAATTATTTTTAAATTTTAAAAGAAAACATTCAACCATCCAAGTGTCAGCTTTTCTAGGAGATGCACCTAAATCCCTAGGTTTCCTCAAGTTTGTCCCCCAGATACTTTAGTTAACGCATAGCTTTTAGTTGACTAGGTGTCTAATCTTAGGATTCTATTTTGCTCCTAAATAATGATTTCTATTATTTTAAATGCTCAACAAAAATAACTATTCATGTGCAAATGCCTAAAATATTTTTATGCATTTGCTAAGTAATAATCTAGAGTTAATCTTATAATTTTTTATGCAATTAAATTTAACAATCAAACTCACTAGGATCACGGTGCCGCGCCATTGGGCTCCTGGTTACTTAATTTTAATTCCCTGACATGGCACCACTCCGTCGGGTCCAGTCATCCATGGTTTCCATTCCTTGGCATGGTACCGCATCGTTGGGTTTTTACGTCCATTCTTTTCGTTCTCGACAGGGGTACCGCATCGTTGGACCCTTCTGCCACCATCTTTCCGTTTTGACTTGCGGGAACTCTTGTAGGGATTTTAGGAATAGTTACCATCCATCCTCCGTCTACATGCTATCTAGGGACTAATGGCGCTAAGGAGTGAGTCCGTTCTCACTGCGTGCCCCTCAACTCGTACGTGACCAACTCCGTCGTGGCCTACCTCGTATGCCCTCACGCATTCCTCTTGAGCAAGCGGATCAGTGCTTATTTGCTCATGCATGGTATTCTTGTCGGAAGTCGACATCGTCGTCGCTCCCCCTGTGTGTGATTTACCCGTACTCTACGACCCTTCATATTCCTTTGTGTGTCCTTTGGTGAACTGTATCACCTGTCGCTACACACATTTCTCACAAACATATATCATTATTTTATTGATTTACAATCAATCGTAATCATAAATATACTCAAAATAAAATCAAAGGATTATTTTATTAATGTTTCAAATAGTCAGGTCACTAAGCAAGTGCCCTCAGTGTCTATAGTAGTCTAGGGGCACTACAAATCTTGTAAAATCTTGGCAAATCTTTCACTAAATTATAAAACCTTGTAAAGTCTTGGCAAATCTTTTACTAAATTATAAAATATTGTGAAGTCTTGGCGAACTTTTTGATAAAGTATAAAACCATATATAGTAATATGAAAACATATACAAATATATTAAATATAAATAAATTTTAATAAAGCATCACATAACAGACCCTCGTTTGGTGGTAGTTTGGTACCTCACTCTAACCATCATAGTACATAGAATTTCACCATACTCTAAGAATATTCTTGGAAAACAACAATGAAATTTTTCATTACCACGACAAATAGAATCAATATTAATAAAAGGGCTCACCACCACCTCAATCCCGATTTAACGATCCATGCTATTACAAGGGCCCAACAACATCTCATTTATGCACGCACCTTACCAAATTAGAGGGTTAAAAACTCTAAATTTGTATTGTTTATCTCAATGCACTTGGAACTATTCTAAAAAATAATTGCCACTCTATATGGAATGCAAATGGGTCGCTATAATACCTAATAGTAAATATCAATTTCCCTTCTCATGTGGACATTAAGAAACCTGCAAAACACAATTCATAGCATAAAATATGGACGAATGTAACTCCGAATTTGATTTGCATGACTGATAGACGGCGAAAGAGCCCTTAGCAACTACCATTTATAGAAATCAGGGGCGAATGGGAGCTGCCTAGTGATTTTTGTGGACCAACAGAGGTTTAAATTGATTTTTAGAGAGGCACAAATGTTTTATCTTGGCTCCGCTTTCTAAATTTGATAGGGATAACCTCCTATTCATTAAAAATAAATAAATAAAATGTGTGCTAATCATACCTAATGGGTGTTTAATAAAAAAATAGCCCTTAAAAATTTAAAACCCCTAAATTTAGCCCGTGGGAAAAGATTAGCCCCTAAAATTTTCCATGACTAGAAGACTTGAGTTTAGCCTTTAAATGTTCAAATTTATAAAACAAAAGGAGTGAGGGGTTGATATTCTCATTTCCAATTCCCTAAGGTAGTTGTTAATATCCTTAATCCATGGTCAAAATGAGTAATACAAAGCATGGCATATTGTAGAGTTCATTTAAAAGGAAAACATGGGTATTAATGCCCAAGAGGGAAAAGTACTCTCACACACTTCATTCATTTGGATGAGCAATTCTATATTGGTTTTAGTGTTATCGTGAAGAATGGAGGTGGGACTAATATGGACTAGGACTTTTCGAGTCTTCTATTGGTATGTTGTGTTGAGCCTAGGGAGGAACTATGTATGTCCTATTTTCATCATGACATTTCTTTGATTTTTTTTTGTTTGGTGCAAGGAGGAGCTAATGGACTAGGCCTAGCTTTGGGATTTTTTTTATGGAAGATTTGGGTATTTTCTTGGAATTATGGTGCATGCTTTATGTGGAACGATGGTGCTTCAATCATGGTTCACAGTGGAGCTTGGAAAAGTTTGAGCATGGTGGAGCACAACGACCTTGGATGTTTATTTTCGTGTTAATCTTTGACCCGTGATGCACTCTTGGGAGATAGGAGACACTAGGTTTTTTGGACACAAAATCCGACGGCCAAAAAGTCGGATTTTCTACATTTTGTGGTCGACTATCCAACAACAACATTATTTTTTTAACGTCAGTCCAATTTCGGATTAAAACCGACGACTCGGACTTCGTTGGTTATGCGACACTTGCGACGGTTGGATAATCGACGCCCATCACAACTGAGAAGGGCTTGGATCCGATGTCTTTTTCCGTCGGATCTATGGTATAGTCATCAGTATTTTTCATTGTGGCGGTCGGATAACCGACACCCATCACAACTAAAAAGGGCTTGGATCCGATGTCTTTTTCCGTCGGATCTATGGCATAGTCATCGGTATTTTTCACTGTGGCGGTCGGATAACCGACGCCCATCACAACTAAAAAGGGCTTGGATCCGACGTCTTTTGCCGTCGGAGATATGGCATAGTCGACGGTCTTTTTCACTGTGGAGGTTGGAAAATCGACGCCCCCCACAACTGAAAATGGTTGAGCACCAACGTCTTTTGGCGTCGGATCTATGGCAAAGTCGTCAATTTTGTGCACTGTGGAGGTCGAAAAATCGACTGATCACCGACGTCAAAAGACATCGGATCTATGGCGAAGTCGTCGGTTGTCTATGCTATGTCCGTCAATTGTTCGACACCTATGAAAATTTAAAAAAAAAAATATTGTTTGGAAGTGTATGTTGCTACAATTCCTCTTTTTCTTTTCTAGTACACCCTCGGAGTCTTGAACTTTGTGAAGTCATGTTTAAACGACCATTTCCTTACATTGTCCAAATTAAGGTCTATTATAGCATTCCTACTTCATTGCAAATGCCAAGTTGTACCATGCCTCAAGTTGTCCCATGCCTCATTCTTGTTCAAAGCCAAATATATTAAATTATTATTATAAAATCATTTATAAATTATATATGATTTTAATATAATAATTTAACTTTACCTTTATAATAAAGTTGAAAATATTTTCTAATTATTATAATAGTCCATTATTTAAAAGGTGGCTTTATTATCAAACTTGAAACGACAACTCTAAGTGTTCACTCCAAGCTAAAACCATACTTAGCATTATTTAATATTCAAGCTATCAAGTCAAGTAAAGGTGTAGAAGAATTGATTGTAGCAAAATATAATAAGGAAAAGATTGGGGGTAAAGGTCGAGCTTGTACAAGAAACTCAATAAACAATGGAAAAGTTGTAATGGATATATGTTGCAGTAGTGAGTGGTGTTGTTGTAGAAGATGACACTATAGAAGAGAGTGGTGTTACAATGGTAGAGTTGCAAGGAGATGATATTTAATTAGATGTAGTAGTGGAAGATGCAAATGCGTTCTCATAATGTGTAGTGTGTTGATATCATTGCAGATGAATTTAAAAGTGTAACAAAAGAAAACAGAGTGGATAAAAGGAAGGATTCCTGCAAACACAAACCACTATGTTACGCAAACTTCTTTCAGGGATTTGTTACATTTGCTTATAAGATCTTTTGTCGCTTTGTTACAAGAATATTTTTGACCTAAAAGTACACTTGATAGGTTTGGATGGAACAGATTTCCGTGGAAGTCCTCTTTACGTTCATTCTAGAGTGACTCGATATTAACAATTCCGATTATCACAAGGGGATGCATAATGTTAAAAAAGGAAAATAAAGAAAACACATAAAGGGATACGTAAAGTTGACAAAGGAAAATAAATAAAATCTATAATTTGCATCGAAAGAATAACCGGGTACGAACTAAACTGAGGAGATTCGAACCTGCGACCTATGTCTAGTCCCAAGGCTACGAACTTCAAGATTGACCTTGTCAATCAATTCCCATCGCCATTTACTCTCATACGAAGTCCCACAACCATTTCTCTCGACACCCAGTACTCTTCATTCATTCTGCATGCATTTCACTATGCAACTGTCTCAGATTCACTGCTCTTTTCCTAAATTAGTGTCTCAATTCAATATGACCCATGCCCACCGTCCAAGGAGTGTTGCCAACGTTCTTGAGTTTCAGCCTAGAAACGGTGACAATTCATGGTATTATGTTTCCCTTCAGCTGCAATATGGAAAACGCATAGTCCACTACAAAGGTTTGTCTGACAAATGTGACTGTTTGGGTCATGCTGAATCGAGAAACTGAAACCATCACATTTGTCAGACAAGCCCTCGTATGAGAGATTTGAGTTTGTCATATTGCAGCCGAAGGGAAACATAATACCATGAATCATCACCGTTGCTAGGATGAAACTCTAGACCGCTGGAAACACTCTTCGGATGGTAGGCGTGGGTCATGCTGAATCGAGAAACTAATTTAGGGAAAGCACAGAGGGGATTTGAGACTATTGCATAGTAAAATGCATGCATAATGAATCAAGCAAGGTGGTAGCCCATCGTCTCCCACTATGAAATGCATACAGAATGAATCAAGCTGCTTGAAGGTGTTCTCCCATTGTCAGTTTCACTTCAAGCTTGAAGGTGTTATCCTTGGGACTAGACATAGGTCGCAGGTTCGAATATACTCAGTTAATTTGCAGCCATAAAAAATGATGAACATTGACAACATGCAGCATGTTTCTAATTGTTGTTGGTGTATGCTAGATTAGTTGCAAATATCATGCTTCATAAGCCAGGCTTCAATGGTAAATAGACCATTTTGGAAGGGTTTAATGTGAGGTTAAGGATATTGATTCCAATGAAATTAAAGAGAAGGTTAAGGATATTGATTCTAGTGCATCATTTACTCATCCTTTGAAGTTGTGGAAACTCGAAATTGGTTATGATGAGCAACCAAACATCACAATAAGCTCCAAGAAATTGTCAAAATTTAGATGACATGCTAGTGGGTTGTAGAAAGCCAACATCGTAGCCATTCATTGAGCTCCTCTCTGTTTCGAGAATAATTTAATATTCTCTACTGAACAGGGCCAACCATGTGAAGTTGGAAGCTCTTATGGCCCCTCCCCCCCCTCACATCACTCTCAATTCCCCATACCCAATGCATGTACTTGAAAAAAAACAAATATGTGCAAATTCATCCATATTTCATCATGAACTTTCATCTACCATTCATTCAATAAAGGCTAACATTTATTAAACCATTGTTTCATTCAGTCAACGCATTCATACAATAAAAGATAACATTCAATAAACCATTCATTCATTCAGTCAACACATTCATTCAATATAAACTGACATTCAATAAAGGTAACAGTTTACTACACTGAATCATTAAACCATTAAACCATTCATTCATTCATTAGGCCAAAAATCATGGACGATATATTGTTATAAAAAATAATTAGACGAGTACATTTTTCGAGTCACTTCTTTTTACTAACAGTCTTTCTTCTCTTTATAATTGGTAAATAATCTCTAAGAGGAGCATCTACCCCTGGACTTTCTGTTCCAGTTCTTGGTTCTTCATCAGGTGCTTGTGGTGATGTCTACGGCAAGGGGTTCGGATTTGCTGCAACAATGTGAAAATGTTACATCGTTGTATTTTGATATTGTAATGACAAGTATTTCATTTAAAAAAAACATTACAAAGGTGTTTTTTTACCTAGTGTGGCCACATCATGTAGTTCATGTTCTTGTCCAGGCTCAACCTGTACAATTTCACCCTCTACATGCTCTGTAGTTGAAATATGGTGAACTACAATTAATGTTCACCATTTGCAATGCTATACATAAAATTTTAGCATATGAATAAATTCATTACTCGGATTAGAAGCATGATCTTTGATTTGTTGTTCTCCCTCCTCGACATTAGGGGGATCATTGCTTTCTTGTTCAAAATAGAGTCAATATTGTTTTTCAAGTATTTATAACGAATGGATTGCACAAGCAGTTAATATTCAATAAAGTATATAGATTCTATTTACTTGTGCACCGGATGGATTGGTACCAGAAGACTGTGTTTGGTCAGACAAGCTTTTTTCGTCGTTCAACAACAGCTCCAAATCCTTCCTTGAAGCCAAGCTTCATGTGTTCCTCAGTGGGCTATTCATTGAATCGTTCGGCCTGCATATATGCATAACGTCGTTAATTAACATTTTCCGGTGCAATAAAACGAAAAAAAATTTGCAATTTATTATTTGCATGCATTATTGGTTTTTCGAAACTTACAAATCGTGCCATGAAATTGGAATAACCACTAGGCCCAAGCTTGTGCTGAACTATTTTTTCAACTCTTGCCTTTGTGGCATTTGATTTGTCTGGAATCCTATGCAAGTGTTGAAATACGTTATATGTTCCAAGTTCGATATAGAAATATTCAATAATAATAAGGTTTTGAATTACATTGCGGAAAGTATTGCATACCTCCCTGTGTCTGGTGTTATCTTTCCTTCTCTTCTCTAAGCCCTCTCCCTTCCATCATCCACTAGAGCTCTCCACTCCATTGGTGAAATCATTGGAGGGCGCTCATACTTAGGGTTTTTTTCAAGGTGTGTCCTATATTGGTCTCGGACAACCGTCACATGTTGACAAGCCTTTTTCATGACCTCGACTTTATTAAAGGTTTTGTCGCCGAACAGGCCAACCAACCGATGCATGAGTTCATCTTTTAAAAATTTCTATTGTTTATCCCACCTTTCTCGGATGGTGGGCCTGAAGATATACAAGTACGCGTCATTCATTTGTTTATAGAAAACATCATTTCTTGCGAAACGATCATGCCATGATCATAATTAGTTGAAAGAAAACGTTTTATCGGTATATTACAATGAAGTTATAAACAGTAACTTGATCAACGTATATTAATTACCTGGGACCTTATCGATCTTTATTGGGATGAGATCGGCGTCGACCAAAAATGTTACCTCCAATGTTCCCGTGCTAGTGACATGGAAGATCCTGGAAATGCAACTAGGTTGATATCAATATTACCAATATTCTCGTTGTCGACCTCTTCCGGTGGACAATTCAGTGTGCGTCAGTCACTAGCGGCCGGTGCGCTCACAGTTGGGGTCCATGGTGTGTCAGAATGTGTTGCCGAATGTTCAGTCGACAACAATGGCGAAGGAGTCGATGTAGTACGTGGAGTTGTTTGCTCATGATGCCATGTCTCTCCATGAGCCTCGCTGCGGCCAACATCTTCTCCACCACTATTGTGTGTTTTCCGATAATTCTGTAAATACAAACCACCTCTTACACGTTCAGTACTATCATATAAAAGAGAAAATTAAAAAGTTATAAATGAATTATTTTATGAATCAAGATTCCTCGACTTACTTCCAAGGATTCAGATTTTCGTTCCAACAATTCAATCCTTGCCAGGTTCTCGCTTGTCTGCGGAATCTTAATAAGCAGAGAAACGAGTTCTGTAGAATATTTTTCCAACAATTTGTCTATCATCATAAACCAGTTTGTGGCTTCACCAGTTTGTCTATCATCTTTAAGGATCTCAGCCACTTCAGGATCTACTGGACATTCTTCTGACGCTGTTTCATACAATGATTCATTGGGCTGCAACAAAAAAATATAAAAGACTATTGAGTTATATCATGATAGATTCCTAAAATTATATGAACAATTCCAATGGATTATACCTGCAATGTAGAGAATCGTGATCCACTCCTCGGATCGATGCTCATAGGTGACTTGCCCTGATCTGCTAATAACTGGGAGTTGCCCCTTACAACTACCTAAATAAAAAACATAGTGAAAGTCACCTAAACATAGTGAAAGTCAACTATTTTTTCTGATTATATTTTCACTATTACAAAGATGTATACCTGATCCCTCGAGGAATATGTACTCCTCCGACCATCTGCTGGCGGTGCTTTATCCCGATCACTAGCCTGCAAAGTAAATGGGGAAACTTTAAACGAAATAAACTAATGAAAAAAATCCTTAATATGTTAAATTCATTAATAAAAGGTTGGGTAAATTGTTATATGTACCACTCCCATAGTAACCTTTTTGTATCTACTCGATTCAAATTGTAATTAATAAGCAACTCTTCCCCTGCAGATATTGATGTAATGGCAACTACAAAAACACGGTTTCCTTCACACCCCTCAAATTCGCAGTTTGGTTGCTTAATTGTAGACCCTGGTTGTGTACTATTTATAAACCCCACAATATTCCTTGTGGCCTTTGGCCTTCTGTACATGTACAACGTTGCTCCTTTATTTTGATTTTTGTCTTTCAACTGTAAATAGTTTGTTGACAATCCATAGCTACGCATACTTTTTGTAAATTGGACTAGGCGCATCCAAAATTTGTAGCTGTAACAGGGTCCAACATACTCCATCAATTCTGTACTGGTGTTTTAAGGGACCCTTATGCCATCCATACTGAACAACCCGAAACCATGTATTGACGACGGTGCTATTCGATATATCCTATCGTTCACACAAAAATCTGTGTTCGGTTGAGGAAGATCCTTGGGTACCCATTGTTTCACTAAATGTATGTACCTCAAGGGCACCTCGAGGTCGTCTTTTGTCTCATCACCATAGGAACATGACCCCCCTTGACCATGAAAAAATTCATTGCGTTTCTCGAATTTTCTTCTGGTATTTTGACATCTAGTTGAATATACAACTCTTCTAGACCTACTGGATGTCTCACTTTCCTCTAGCCTTCCTAAACTCCCCTCGCTCGAGGAAGACAGATCTGACAAATACATGTTTGGTTCTACCTGCAACATGGGAAATTTTTTAGATACGACCGCAAGGCATAGTGCCTCTTAAAAGGTGACATGTTGCGCCTTTTATAATGTTACTTTATCCTCATTCCCTTTCTCAACATGTAGCCATTCAAGCAATGAGGAAGACGATCAATTTATCTTTCTTATGAGTACAAATTCACGCAATTATGATCTTTCTTTTATTGCTCCTTTGGGTGTTGACTCCCATATCAAACCATCCAATTATCAGCTGTGTCGTCATTGCCCTAAAGTCTCACTCATCTCCTTAGTTTGGGTTCATCAACTGGGTAATTGAAGTCCAGTCACATTTAGTAAGATATTTGTATTCAACAATAATAATATAAAATAAAAATCACTAACCATTATGGAAAACGTCTAAACTTTTTTAAGACTTTCAAAAGTAAGATCTTTTAAGTGGTTAATAAGTGTTCACAAATATTCAAAAACAATATTTTATATAATGTTGTGGAACTTGTATAATCTTATTCAAGCGTGGTCTTCTTAGATGACTGAAAGTAATTGAATCAAGCAAAAACAGAACCGTAAACATGTAAGCTGTTTTGAAAAATGGTAGCTTTTAGTCATACTCCCAACTAATGCTGCCTTTGGACAATTACTTGTAATATTGAATTAGGGTATTTAATACATAACATAGATTTTGAATCATATTGACAGAGAGAAAAGTAGGGCTTTCTTTATATTATCATAACATAGTTACAAAGACTTTCTTTTCAATCTTTATGACAATTGGAATGGACAGGCCCCACTCATAGCCAAATACTTTTGAGATATTTACAACTCATCGGAGTATGGGGGACCATACAATTCTCGAAATACGTTGGATTCAACAACCCATGCCTTTGAATAAATAGACCTCAAGACCATGGGTCTATTATGATGCATGTGGACGTCTATGTGGGTTTTGACAAGCCAATGTCGTTCGTTTTTAACGTAGTACCAAAGGATTTGAGCCTCAGTAAGCTTTGTCTGCAAAATATCTTTGACCTGTTCGAGAGATTCTCCAACTTCCCGTTTTAGATTATAAATAGCACCTGGATCTAATGCTGTCAGGTTGATGCCGAATGACCGCCACCAGTCTCTAGTCCAATCAGGGACGAACCATGCAAGATCCTCATGGATATATGTCATTTGAGGTCCAAACTTTAGCATGGTATAAGGACCAAGAGAGCCAAAGAGACTCACGACCCCCAATAAGGTACAAGGACCAACCAAAGGGTAAAAAAACCAACTAGTAAGGTACAAGTAAAAAAGAAAAGAGTGGGTGTAAATTAGACTCATAACCCTTGGGACTAAGGGGTGTAGTACCTCAAATGTGGACAATCTACCATAGTTATATCCACAAGACCAAAAACAAAAAATGCGGTACAATTCAAAAGATAACTCAAGATCAGTAAAAGACCCAAAAGGTGAGAGGCAAGGTACCACAAAAAATGAAAGGACCAAAATTAAAGGACAAGCTACCACAAGACCAATAAACAATAGGGTGTAAGGTCCAAAAGTAAATAAACCATTGTGGGGAAGGTACAAATAAGGTCAAATATATATTGAAATAGCTCCTTGTAACTACCTGTTATTTGACATGCCAAAGATATGGAAGGTCAAATAATGTCAAATATATGCAATAGCTCCTTGTAACTACCTGTTATTTGACATGCCAAAGAGATGGAAGGTCAAATAATGTCAAATATATGCAATAGCTCCTTGTAACTACCTCTTATATGCAATAGATCCTTGTATCTACCTCTTGTAACTCAAATAGGACCACCAAAAGGTATAAAGACTCATAACAACTTGGACAAATTAGGGTGTGTACCTCAAATGTGTACAAACTACCGTAGTACCCACAAGACCAAAAACATAAAAGGTGGTATAAATCAAAAGATATACCAAGATGAGTAAAAGACCCAAAAGGTAAAAGGTAAGGTACCACACAAATATTATTGACAAAATGGAAGGACCATAAGACAATCAACCAAGGTGGGGTACAACGTACCAATCATCTCTCTCTCAAATGTACCATTGTTCCATATAACCTGAAAGACCATCATCACAGTAAATGGAAAAGTCCACACAGATGATGTGATCACGTGGTCCTCTAGACTACTCCTAAGGTCAAGCATCAGTGGCTCCATCAAGAGGTGTTAAGTCCCTTGAGAAGACCATCTAACTCAACCATCTCAAAGACCTAGGAGAAGAGGACATCACACATCATCAGATAATCTCAAAAAACTGTACTGGGACCGGTGTCACAG
This sequence comes from Larix kaempferi, assembly GCA_027924585.1. NCBI lineage: Eukaryota > Viridiplantae > Streptophyta > Pinopsida > Pinales > Pinaceae > Larix > Larix kaempferi. The sequence goes on along the minus strand of BSBM01000535.1, from coordinate 8,851,547 downwards.
TAAGCAAGCTGAAACAAAAGTGGCCAGAATGCCAACAAGTAGCACTAAAAAGAAAAAGACCCTCTAAAAAGGTGAAATAGCAAGCAAAACCTCCTAACTAAGAGCTGGAGACCTCAACAAGTTGTATCCTTCGCAAGGTGTTGAAATCCAAGTCGAACAATACAAAATGAGAGACCAATAATGGAAGGATATCCCTCTACCGAAAGGGATCCTGGGTAAAAGACCCATAGTAAAAAAGTCACTAAGCTACCTCGTTCATGACACGTCGAAAAAGGTTTTCGGCGCTTCTACCTTATCACCCTTGTATCACCAGTATGGTGGCCGGAGAATACAAGGAAGACAATGATCGATGTTGCCTTAGGGATAAGTGGAGTGCGACATTCCATAGAGTCCATCTGGTTCTCGATCTCGCTGCGGTTTAACCCCTGAAACAACAGGAGGCCCCTCCACAAACTGATCGATTACCGTGTCAACAAGTACAAGAGGATTTTAGCACCCTAGAGGACAACAACTATGTCTCGGATGATAATGACAAGGGGGAATTATTTGGATGCCTATCCCCGGTGTCCTACCTAACTAACAAATTCTTTTTATCCTCAAGCGAGGTTAAAGTGTGTTGAGTTAACGAGTTAAATTTTAATGGTTGTATTACTCAGTCGGGTGATGGAAGTGCAACTCATGGTGTGATGACTGACTCAAACCATGCAAATGCATATGAATAAAATAAGCCTTTCCTTTCAATGAATGCTAGCTAATGTAAGGAGAGAGTTCTTTCAAACTATAACTACTCTTTCAAATTAAATGAATGCAACAAGTGTTCAAGTTCATTCATGGGACCTCAAGGAGAGCTTCAGATATACTCAAGTCATGCAAATGAATTCATCACATAAAACAAAGTGATAATAAATATAAGCAATTGTACATATCCATGTTCATAATTCTCTAGGAACACTTATAACATTCTTCAATCATTCTTCACAAAAACACAGGGGTAGTAGAAACAATAAACTGCATATAAATCTTCATGAGCTTAATAAAAAAATAGTAACCACAATTGGCCTGGAAGCTATACCACAACTTGTTTTTTTATGAAGCCACCATAGTCCAAATTTGAATCTACTATATTCTAAGTGTTAAAGCTGCTACAATACTACCCATGTTCATAATTCTCTAGGAACACTTATAACATTCTTCAATCATTCATCACAAAAACACAGTGATAGTAGAAACAATAAACTGCATATAAATGTTCATGAGATTAATAAAAAAATAATAACCACAATTGGAGCCCTACAACTCCTCTTCCTCCAGGCAAACATGAAATACATCTAATTACATCACTCATTATACAAAGTGATTGCTAACCACATGGGGGAATCCTTATACAAAGTGTGAACGCTAAAGATAAAAAAAAATCCAAACTGTAATAAATGCTTATTGTAATTTGTAATATTAGACTTGTAATATGCATTAAAACACACCAAGCAAGCATCCAAAACACAGATTTACAAATTGTGGCAGCCTAGCTGAGCAGTAATAAAAAATTGTAATTTTGAAAGAAAGTTCAACGACACAGTCCTTTTCGTCGGAGGTCGTCGGATTTTCTCGTCGGATTTTGGGTTCAAATCTACTAGTGCTAGCATGTACAACATAAAAAAATAGATATGGGTAAATGCATAATTGGACTAAGTCCAATGGGTATATGGAGCAATAAGCCCCCTGGTGCTTTAGTAGAGTTTGAGATTGTTCTTCTACTCTTCTGAAAACATATGTGGTCTATTTTGTTGTTGGGTATTGACTAGTGGTAATGATGGATGACACTTTTTGGAACAAACCCGTAAAATGGAATTTTTTTTAGTTTTATGTGTTGGAATGTAAGGGGTTCACAACCTTTCTCCTTATTTAATTCTCCATCCATGAACTGGGTTACACGCTAGATTCCAACTCCAACGAACTTTTGGAAAATAATTGCTTGCACAAATTATATCTAAAAGATTAGAGGCCATGTAGAAAGTAGGGAAGAGTTCAGGATTATCACTCTAGGAACTCTCTATAGATTTATGCACGGAAAAAGACAAGATAGGTTCCCAATTAAAAACTGCAATTGATGTAAACACAATATAAATAATAGGAACCCAACTGCATTGAGGTAAGTGTAGTCTCTTGTTGTCCATACAACCTACACATAATAGCCATGACATATATATGGAAACATCAATTTTTTAATAAAATGCATGCCATCTTTCCTAGATATGAACCTATTTACCTCTACCACCAACTAACTAAATTCTTCTTCATGTCATGATCTTTGTAAAATTTTTCTACCCAACCATTTGTCAAAAAAAAATTCTGGTTGGTGAATCTTATAACACTTTTCAGGCCCTAAAGGTTTAAAATATGTAATGTACTATCCATTTCTATTGATGAATATCTTATTGTCAGTATTAGTATGTTTAATTATTCAATAAATGACATATTAACAAGTTAACATAAGATTCTAAACCTGCCCACCTCCCAGCTTGTACCTAATTAACCAAAAATAAGCTCGCCTGTTTAAACTAACTAAGTTTTCCCCATTATAGCAACTGCATTGATTACAATACCCACTGAAATGGGTCACTACTAACAAACTACTTTTTTAGGAAGAACAAGAATATATTTGTAATTTAAGAACACAACCACCCCACAGCTGCCAGATCACATGAACGAATCCATTAATGTGTATCACGTGAGACCATACAATTTCAGTGAATACTACTAGCGTCGATCAAACCGTCTTTTATTGTCTTCACATTATACCATATAACTTTTCTTAACAGGGACTAATGCCATCTGTATATTCTTATAACCTTTTATATGCACTGTGTATCATCTAGAGCATGTGCCATGCAAACTGCCAGGGACATCCATCATTGCCAAGTATATTGTTGGCCATTCTAGAAAGCAATTCCAAAGGCAAATTGATTATTGAAGATTGGGAAGGCACAATCGACAACATAATTTAGAAACTTCAGATTGGGAGTCTGGGACACAAGGTATTAACATTTTCCATATGGACAAAATAAATATTCTAGATCCCTCTTAAATTTATTTTCCATCTATGCATGATGTCTAGTTGTAGCTCTAAAAGGACCCCTACAAAGATCCAATCAATCAATATGATGTTTTAATGTAAGGGTATTTCCAAGTAAATTGACATTAGTCGTTAAACAATGCCTTTTGATGGTAGGATCTTTGGCACGACCAGTTGATGCCAAATTGACCTTTTTCACTAGGAATTGTACAAGATGTTGAAAGACTTTGTTCATCATGTGTTTTCTATTTTTCAGAAGTTCCTATTTTAGGGACAATTTCATTTTTAGCAGATTTGGATGTGAAGACAATATGTTTTAGTAAGACCTTAATTTAGTTAATTTTGAGTTAGGATTAGCGCATTTTAATTGCATGACTTGGGCAGTTTTCCTAGGAGAGGGAATCTCAAATCTAGAGTGTGCATCTAGGTGTGTGTCTACTGTCAATGAAGTGCTGACCTGTCAAGAAGATGATCTCTTTAGGAGCTTGATTTTTTGTCTAACTTCTGAACCAAACAACTCAGCCAAAACAAAAAACAAAAAAAATTAGTTTGTAGACCCAGGATCGAATCATGTAGAGGTGTAACCAAACAAACATCTAAACAAAAGCTACAGCAGGATCGTTCCTACCAAACCTCTACGCAAATGCTAAAACATTTAAACCAATGCGATTTACCAACTAGGGCTTACCCAGCTCTTTTCATTTAACAAATACATCCTATTTCAAAATGTAATAACACAGAGATCGAATCTCACCAAAGGAGAAACACTAAATAAATAAAATGACCAGCGTTATAGACCAAAACTCCAAAGTCAAAACACACATCGTGTGTTTTCGATGACTTCTCAAACAGAAAATACTTGCGCCTAGAACCAAAAACATTAAGTTACACAATTGCTTCATCAAAGTCAAAACTCGTAATATAGAATCGTTTTCCAAACATTTTAGCTACAGGTTCAAATCTCTTAGCCAAACAAATAAATACTTGCGCCGAGATTCCAAAACAAATAGCTACAGGATCGCTTCATCAAGCTAACACAGAATCGTTTAAACTAAATACTCTTTCCAATAATGTATAGCGACAGGATCGATTCTCACCCAATCGCTTAGCAGAGTATAAAAACTCACGTTTAAATAGAAACAGAGCTAGTATTTACACACAGTGAAACCCCAATTCATTTTCCAAACCATCAATTTAAACGCAGAGTCATTTTTGTCACCTACAGGTGGTGAATTACAAGTAGAGCATTCGTATTATCTACGAATTGATACACAAAACCCAAATGAAAGATATGCATTTCAACATGTTCCAGATTGCAACCATTTAAACAATTTATACAATACCCAATCCATCACTTAGAGCAACACAGTAAGCGAATACCAAAACAGACGTAAGTCAAAACCTTAGATTAGTTACAAACAGGGTTACAACCATTCATGGCCACGACCAAGTCATAAGCGCCCAGAATAGGCATCCTTCATTACATTAAACACGCCATAAACAACTACCAAACTACTCATACGAATTACATTTCCATTATGGGTCAAACCCATTACAATTTCTCACTGCCCATGATTAGCCCCAATTTGAAACGGAGTTACAGAAACCCCGAAGGGAACCAAACAAAAAACTACAAACACACTCCTCATCCATGAATAGAGTAGGCATAGAAGCTTTAGGAAAGAGGAAGGGTCATGGAGATGATAACAAATTAAAAAAACCCTAAATTGCTTGAATGAAGAAATATTTGCTTCAATGAGAAACAATTTTGGGCTCATTACTCACCATGTTACTCTACTCACAAGTTGAACGGAAGTGTATCTCACTCTCGGCTCCTACCTCCGACTAGGTTGTTCTGCTAATGAGTTGAACGAAATTCAAGTGTAGGAGGGTTCAAGATGAAATGTAGCCACATACTGAAGACATTGCAGAGACTAATCCTTCTCCTGCTCCTGATTTTGCAATCGAAACCCCTGCTCTTGATCCTGCTTGTGCTTGTGCAAAGGAAAGACTTGCGTTGTCACTTAACGCCGGTTAAGTCCAAATTGAAGTTGATATGCCCACCAAAAATGGAGCCACATTACAAACCAAACCACAAGTCTGAAACATATGTGGAGGAGGTGGGATTTTCCCTTGCCAAAATGGAGAAACCACCTATCGATCACTGAATTAGATTGTCAGTTCATCACTACCCTTCGAACTATGTTTCCCGTCACACAAACCAGACCGCAAGTCTGAAACAGATGCGGAGGAGGTGGAGTTTTCCCTCCAAAAAATACTGAAACACGCTATCAAACAGAGTGACGGGATTATCGATCAGTGACAGGAATATTAGGGGTTTTGTGTTTAATGGTTTATGCATTTAATGGTTGGAGAGTTGAGGTATTAGGCGAGGTTTGGGGTTAATAGGTTAGTATAGGTTAATAGGTTAGTGTAGGACATTGATTATCTATTGATATAATTTAGTATAAGTTAGTATAGGTTATAGGACGTTAATAGGTTAGTAGGGGTTAATAGGTTAGTATATAAGCTTACATCTTAGTATAGGGTGTTTATTTATTGATATAATTTAGTATAGGTTAGTCCTTGAAATACCACATCCTTGCTTTTGGTCTAGGGTGATGTCCTAATAGGAACCACGAATGCCTATCCAACACATCCCTTGAGAAAAAGTAGTCGGTTGCTGTACTTCGAGAAAAAGTGCACTTAGTTTCATCCCACGTCCTTCCATAGTTGATACATATTATCGCAATACCATGATCTTCATTTATGTTACTATGGGGGAAGGTATCCCACCACTTGCACCAAAAATGACACATTGGAAATATGAGACCACTTGCATGATCTCTTGTATATTTTCGATATAGCTTAACTTCCCCTCTATCATGTTTTGGTCACAGTGGTGAGAATGGCTAGATTGGTAGAACTAAACTTCCACTCCACAATCGAGTGTGACATGAGTCCATCATCGACATATACAGTTGTAAAAAGGCATCCATAGCAAGATAATATACGGTCATATTACCACATGAAGTTACGCTCAACATTCTCTTCATCATCTATTTGATTTCTCTATTTAAGTTGTTGTGCAAATGGACCAGCTTCCATCTTGAATGTGGACGTTGAGCTTGCCACTCGCTCCTATTTTTTATTGCAAGCTCCCATTTTTATTTAACAAGTGTGTTTCTAATGTCTCCTCCATATTTAACATCCTATCCACGTGTTCAACTTATTTTATAGAGAATTTATAGATAAAATAGCCCCTAGTATCTCATTGGGGAATTTTGTTCAAATGTTGTAATAATACTATACTGCACATTCTTTTCTTCCTTGGAAGCATTTCTCTTTCATGGAAGTGGATAGTTTTTGGTGTTCTCTCTTATAATTAAGAAACATATTTTTTGTTTCATTATCACTCATTGACATTTCTTACATGGATTTTCTACAAAGTTGTTGTCTTCACTCTATGATCAAAAGTGATATACTAATATTCAATGGAAACTGAATCTATTCAACGGAAAGTAATCACGTAGAGTTGAAAATACACAAAACACGATTAAGCAATCATGAGAAACGATGGATATCAATCTAAAGGAATTGTTAAAGTCTATCTCATTCAACTTGGTTTGTCAAACCATAAGAAAAACACCAACATTAAGTTCGTTGATATTTTTAAGAGGCAAATTGGATATTTTCACTAGTATTTTCGATCCCTTGAGTTATGTTTCATTGTGATTGTTTCAGTTATTGGAATAAATATATCTATTAATTGTGCTTTGGTCGATTAAAATGCAAGAGGGGAAATCGGTATTATTTTTTCCTAAAATTGGATAAAGTCATTTGGATTGATGAAATTGTAAATATCAATTAGTAATATTGAAAAATAGATTTGGAGTATGAGTAGTTTAGGTTGTTGAATCAATTCAGGTGTTAAAATCAATGATCATAACAATCAAAATTTGCAATTCCAGCTAGAGTTTCATTTTGAAGGTCAAAATTTAAAATATTTAGCCTTCTTCACTTTGTTAGATGTCACGGAATTGAGACTTTGTGTGCATGGCAATTTAAAACTTCCCAATACAATATGGGGAGGTTTTAACCCTTTTATGTTCCTTACGTTTAGGATGGTTTAATATTCTCTTTCTGACTCTACAATCATGAAAGGATTAGTGTAGTAGTAATGCTGCCCACTAATTTCAATAACACACTTTATTTTCCTTTCAAAAAATATTAACTCGATGTGCGCTTTGGCATTTCCATTTTATTTATTTCCACCCATGGTTTTGAATCGGCATGGAATATACCAGTTATCAATTTAAAATCCACAATTATAAAAGTAATAATCTAATTTAATATCAAAAATAGGCCCAACGCTATAGAAACAAAGGCATCTATGGCAGGATGAGTACATTGGACAATCATAAAATGAATGATATTCGAAGGGATATTGGGCAATTACTTCAGAAGAGTCCACATTAGACTAATGAGAAAAATCATGGGTATTGTATTTTTTTGAGATTTAGGTTCATACCCATAATTATATTCCATGTCATCCTCATACTGCAATGGTGATTCCCACTCATCATGAGCCTCCCTTAATTATCTAGTCTATCTTAAATTTTAGACTACTTGGTTTAACTAATTTAAGGCCTGAGAAAATGAGAGGAAAACATATGAACTCATTGTGCTTCTTTGATTTTAAAATACCTAGTGGAGTCCCTATATGGGTTCGCCAGTGGAGTTGCTTCCCAGAGTCTCGAGGTGAAGAGATAATTCACTTCACCAAAATTATTTGTATTTGAGATAGGAGTGAAATCCTTGCTTACCGATGATGAAGATGACAATAATGATGATGACGATGATGAAGATGCCGATGATGAAGATGCCGATGATGATGATGACGATGATCGATGATGACGATGATGATGACGATGATGATGACGATAATGACGATGACGATGACGATGACGATGAAGATGACGATGATGATGATGACGATGATGAAGATGACGATGATGAAGATGATGATGATGATGACGACAATCGATGATGACGATGACGATGACGATGAAGATGACAATGATGATGATGACGATGATGAAGAAGACGATGATGAAGATGACAATGATGAAGATGACGACGATGATGACGGCGATTTAAATGAAGATGAAGATGACGATGATAATTTGATAGCAATTGAGATTTAAATGAAGATAGTGCAAAAAGATACAAGAGAAATAACAAATGATAAACCCTATAATAGAAAAAGATACATTATTTAATCTATAGGTATGGTTTTTGATGCTGCAATGATGAGTGTCAGCCAAGTTTGAGTCCGAAAACCCTCCCACACCGTCAATGCATGCATTTATACTAACCATGCCAAATTTCAGTCCAAGCCAACACATATTTAAAAAATTTCAACGTTGGCCCCATGTATCACATTATTTAATCTATAGGTATGGTTTTTGATGCTGCAATGATTATTGTCAATCATGTTTGAGTCTAGAAACCCTCCCACACCGTCAATGCATGTGTCTAGACTAACCATGCCAAATTTCAGTCCAAGCCAACACATATTTAAAAAAATTCAACGTTGGCCCCATGTATCACATTATTTAATCTATAGGTATGGTTTTTGATGCTGCAATGGCGAGTGTCAGCCAAGTTTGAGTCTAAAAACCCTCCCACACTGTCAATGCATGCGTCTAGACTAACCATGCGAAATTTTAGTCCAAGCCAACACATATTTAAAAAATTTCAACGTTGGCCCCATGTATCACATTATTTAATCTATAGGTATGGTTTTTGATGCTGTAATGATTATTGTCAGTCATGTTTGAGTCTAGAAACCCTCCCACACCGTCAATGCATGCGTCTAGACTAACCATGCCAAATTTTAGTCCAGCCAACACATATTTAAAAAATTTCAACGTTGGCCCCATATTGTATCACATTAATTAATCTATAGGTATGGTTTTTTATGCTCCAATGGTTAGTGTCAGTCATGTTTGAGTCCGGAAACCCTCCCACACCATCAATGCATGATGAAGATGTCAATGAAGAATGGTGACGATGATGATGATGAAGATGATTACGGTGATGATGATGACGATGATGATGATGAAGATGGTGACGATGATGATGATGATGGTGAGGATGACGACGATGATGATGACAATGATGATGATGATGGTGGTCGTGACGATGACAATGATGATGACAATGATGATGCTGATGATGGTGACCATGATGATGACGAAGATGATGATGATGATGATGATGATGATGATGATGGTGATGATGATGACGATGATCAAGATGATGAATATGTGAATGAAGAAGAAAAATATGATGATGATGAAGATGATGGTGATGATGACGATGATGATGATGATGATGTTTGAGTCTTGATAATTGTGCATTTCCTTACTAAGCTTCTCTCTGTTTCAAGAATAATTTAATATTCTCTACTAAACAGGTCCAACCACGTGAAGGTGGAAGCTCTTATGGCCCCTCCCACCCCTCACATCACTCTCAATTCCCCATAACTCGACAAAAATATCTATGTACACAAACTTTAAATGTGTTTTTTGAAATACTCTATAACAAACAATGTTACTAATTATATCATACTGGAAAATGGAAACTCACTAAGAAACAATTAATTTATTATTACTGCATACCTCATAAACTTCAATGGTCTTCATCATCTGAGTCATCTGAGTCATCATCTGTACTATCATCCGATGATCCAGATTCAACCTTGTAAGTATTGGCCATATCATCCTCGTCGTCAGTGTCAGTTATGATCATCATGTCATCGTCGATATCATCTTCATGGACATTGTCTGATACATCATCTAATTCAATAAGTTCTTCGACATCTTCTTCAGGAACATGATCATCTAACTAATGTTGATCATGATGATCTTCTACGACGTCTTCTTCTTCGAGAACGTCTTCATTACCTTCATCTATGTTATACTTTACCGGCCTTCCCCTTGGATCGTGTCTCACAGCAAATGACCAACCCGCTCTACCTGGAACCTCAGAGTAAAATACCTGTTCACATTGGGTTGGAAGAACATAGGGCTCCGTTCCTTGCTCAAACAACCTTGTATTTACCATGGTAAATCCATTATCATATTCAATTATTGTTTTATCGGGACCACGTTGATTCAATCGACACCTGTACCATTTGAAAACGAACAGAAATACCTTGAAGGAGTTAAAGTCACACTGAAGAATGTCTTCCAGATACCCATAGTATCGATTTTCAGAGAGTTCTGGATGTCTGTCACTTCTAGAAGAAACATTGGTCACCTCAAAGACTGCAGATATCCCACAATCAGATGTTTTCTTTGTTTCATCCCACTTTTTGATTCGATATCTACATCCATTGCACCACATAGCCTTATGGTGTTTTACCTACAACAATCCATATAGGAAAAGATTACATAATGATCCAATATTTATGATTAACTAGTGCATGTTTATAATGCCATACAATGAAAAAAACAACGTGACGTACAACGACATTATTTTTTACAAAAAAAAATAGTGTGGATGATTAATATGCTTACCTTCTTATCTTTTAAACCTCTTGCTAAATCGATTTCCTTTTGTGTTAGATTCGTGTCTCCATTGCGATGTGCAACTTTAACCAATGAAGCCACACCTTTCCATGATATTCCATGACTAGATTGTTCACATCGTTCAATCCATACCTTCATCAAGTCAAGATTGTTTGTGATGTATAAATGAATTGCATCCCACTCTCGACCAACTGTTTCATGACAATAAAATTAAAATTCAATACAAATGTAATATAGTAACTTAACAAAGTATATTACAGTATAAATTTATGCAAAATACTGAATATAAGAATGTGTTATATTACCTTTCACCTTCCTTGATCTACCTTTCCCCTTTGGGTACTCCCCTTCGAAACTCTTATTGGATTCTGGGTCACAAATGCGATGTAAATTGAGCTTTTCTGCTAATTTAGGAAGATATTCACTAATATACAGCATGTTCTGGTATACCATATATCCCTCCATCATAAAACCCTCAGCATATGCTGATTGTCTGACCAAACCCTTCATAAATTTCAAGTGCCTCTCAACCATCCACATGGGCCTTGAGTGCGCAGGTCCACACAGTTCAATCTCCTCAACTTGGTGTATGAGGTAATGTTCTTATGCATTGAAAAATGCCGAAGGTAGATGCTTCTGCATTTCACACATGAGATGAGGAATTTCTCTCCTCCAATACTTTATGTCTTCTTTATGGAATTATTTAGATGATAACCATCTACAAGTGACATAACAACCAAATCAAGAGATTAAAGAAAAAAAACAATATACTACGTAACATCATGAATTACATAACGAAAATCAAATATAAGTTCTATGTTGAATTAAACAAACACTAAGCGCATGGAAAAAATCACCACTTACCTCATGTATTTCCCGAGACTATATATTATTTGCTTGACATTGTTGTCGAAGTTGTTGGATAGAGAGAGGTAGAACATACAGTAACAATAATATACAAATAGTTTCATTTTATCAACAAAGAGTAGAAAAATAAAAAATATACCAACCATATTCATAGTAATAGGAAAAAAAAATTTAAATCTATACCATAATAATTACCATCATGAAGACATGCCAATCGTGAGTTTTCACCCCCACAAAATCACCTTTCTTTGTTATGATATTCTTCGTGTTCGCACAAAATCCGGTGGGAAATTTAATTTTTCGAATGACTTCTTTTACAACATTACTTTGCTGGTCCGTTAACATCCATGGAAGTGAGTTTATATTAATTTTCTCTCCGTTGCTATGAAATTGAATGATGTCTTTCATTGCATGGTTGCTATCTTGAATGTCTTTGCAAATTTTGACAATTTTTTCTGTCACTCCTTCCATCCAATATTCGCCATAATGTTTCGGTCACATTCTTTCCGATATGCATTGTATCAAATAGATGAGCAATTTGTAGGTGCTCATAGTAGGGCAACCTATTGAATTGTCTAGGATAAATTTTCATTCCTCGTGGAAACCCATTAATTCCTTCATGATCACAAGAACGACAATCATGAAATTACATAAATTAATGTCAATTACAGTAAAAAACACACAATATAAAAATATACAATATAACATATCATATACGATGATTCATTATACGTACCTTGAAGATTTCTATTATATTGCAACTTCCATAGGCGAGGTGTCATTCTCTGCGGTTTTAATACAGTCTCTTGCTTGCCATTGAACAAATGTTTTTCGGTAGTTCGATACCTGTGATTCTTATAGAGGAAGTGCCTATACTCATCAAACACCTCCTTTCCTAAGAGTTTTGAACAACGAGATTTGATCTTAGGACCACAAACTGGACATGCAAATTTTCCCTTTGTCTGAAGACCTACATAAAGAGATGGAATATCTATGCCAATTACAATTATATACAAAATGACTGGATTATTTAGAAAAACATGCGTGCGTAGTATATTAACTAGTAGTTCATATAACTTTTTGCAAATAAAGTGGAACTTATAATTACATACCACATAAATGGGTTAACCCTGGAGCATCATGTATTGTCCATACAAGCATTGCATGGAATTGAAATTGCCTTTGTCGTATTGGTCTATATATGTCATACATAGTGATGACATTCCATAACTTCAGTAGCTCGTCAATAAGAGGTTCGATATATACATTCATATCTTTCACTTGGTACTTACCTGATTGATATATATGAACATATAAAAAATATAAATATGAGACGTACCATTTAGATTACATTAATTAAACCATATTGCACAATAGAAAAGCATTAAATATATATATGACATTATGCGACAAAAATACGACAAATGAGATACAACTACTTAAAAAAAAACCTGCAGGGTTCGTACCTGGAACAATCATCGACAACATTATGTGCTCCCTCTTTATTGTCAACCATGGAGGAATGTTGTTGTTGATAACAAAAATAGGCCACACTGAGTAAACGGATCTCATCTCTGCAAATGGATTGACACCATCTGCTGCCAAATAAATCCTAAGATTACGAGGTTCTTCTTTAAAGTGGGGCCATTTTTCCTCCATATCTCTAAATGCAGACTCATCTGCAGGCATCCGAATAATGTCATCTTGACTTTTGTTCCGTGCATGGTAATCCATAAACTGCGCTATGTTTTTGCACTTGAACAGTCGTTGCAGACGTGAAATAATGGGAATATAATGTAGAACCTTGCGAGGCACCTTTTTAGTTACTTGATCTATGCGATATCTATGGATATGACATTCAGGACATTTTGTTGCAAATTCATGCTGATTGTAATATAGAACATGGTCATCGGGGCATGCATGAATTGCTTCATACTGCATTCCAATTTCTTTCATGATGGCAGATAAGTCTCGATATGTGCGAGGTAAAATACTTGACGGTGGTAACAAATATTCACCTATCATGCTACAACAAATAAAAATAAAAATCTAGTTAATATAATATAGAAATAATATTAATGGAACAAATTTCATCCGTAATAATTTGACTTATATATGAATGAACAACAAAATACACAATCATATATATTTTGTGATGGAATATATTACATACCTTAACATCCGTGTGATTGATATGTTTGAAAGACCATTCATAACCTTCAAGTTCATTATCAATAATATAGTAGAGAGAAGATTTGTCTTGGAGCCCTCATAAAGGGGTTCGTATGCCTTATCAAGAAGAGGTATATCATGAAGATCATCAAAATGTTCATCATTTTCATGATCATCATCATCATGATCAACATCAACCATTCCAACATTAAATGAATCATGGATCAAATTATTTGTAACATCATCTTCGACTATGTTTTCAGAATGATCATCGTCTTCATTAATGTGATCATTAACTTGTTCTCCATTAATATTCATAGCTTCCGGTACTTGTTGTGGAAGCACTTCCTCCAGACGAAGTGCCCTAGGATGTCTTTCCTTTATAATTACATGAAACCATCAATAGATAAAAGTTAATATAAGAAATTCAACCGCAAAATGTAAACATTTATGTGATGCATTTAAAATGTAACAAATTTTGTACTGTTGGGATGAAAAGAGCAACGACCTATTGAACTGTTGGTCAAATAGGTGCATCCAAACTATCCAAGAGACATAATAATTTACCCAATTACTGAGCAAAGCTACTCAAATATAACACAAAATTTCTCATACTGTACTCCACTAAGGTAAGATAAATGATGCTATGGTAATTTCTATAGAGAAAATAGAAGAGAAATTACAACATGCCAATATAGTCGTTATTTCTATTATCATGATAGAAAGTGTCACAAATCTAGAGAGTTAAGTGCTTTCCCCGGTGAGTAGGTTAGTCTCACTAACGAACAAATAAATGAGTTATTCTACTATACCCTAGATTCAACATGCACAAAAGAAAAAGAAATAGTATATTAAATATTTAATATTAAAATAATATTTATTATCCATGTTAGTCCCCATCTATTAAAACCACGATCAATACATAAATTTACAAAAGCAATCAAATAAAAACATATATAACGCAAAACTTACAAATGGATGGTATTAATGTCCCCCCTCAGTGTGCCCATGCTCCCTACAATGTTTTGTGGCTGTTGTGATCAAAATTATTCTCCTCTTAAAGCCCCTGCATTGAGTGAATGGACAATAACATTTCCTATCACCCCTTTTTTCAACTCCTTCCCACAATCTAGCAAGCAATTGTCGATTTTGTTCGTCTGGATCAGGAATATTGCTAGTTGACATTTTCTCGTAAAGAGCTTGAATGAAGATTATCGATCTTAGAAAATGAAGCTCCACACTTCGCTCACTTGAATCTAAAAAACAATGGAAATAATGAAAAACAGTCCGCCGAATAAAAAAACTTCCGCAAACCATCGCTTGTATAGCAAACATGTCGGAATGTTTCAATATTTATAAGTTTTAAAAGTCAACCTTTTGTCGGATATCCGACGCCTTTAACCTAGTTACCGTTGGAGAATTGATGTCGGATTTTCGACATCCTCGGGTTGAATAGCTTGGCGTCGGATATCCGACATCCCAATGCATAATATGATGTCGGATATCCACAGAACCGCCGGATATGAGCATAGCCGTCGGATATCCGACGTGTCCTTCTATCAATTTTAAAAAGATCATCAAATTTTGAGATTTTTAAGGTGAAATCCGACGACATAGCCCTTCTTCGTCGGAGGTTGTTGTATTTTGTCGTCGGATTCTGGGTCCAAATCCACTAGTGAGAGGCTTATAGCAGATAACCAAGTAGCCATTTCCCATATGCAAAATAAAGTTTCTAGCCTAGATAAAGCTCAAAACAATGACCTTGTAGAATCAATGAAAATGGCACAAAAAAAAACAAATTGAGAAGCTTGAAGATGATTGTAACATGTTATACTAACTAGTTCTTGGCCTTGCTAGGAGCTCTAGTCACTCCAAGGCTACTAATCCAAGGATGTCAATTAGGTTTGCTCCAGAAATAGCAAAATAAGACGAAACACTACAACAAGCTTTTAAGGATTTGGAAATGGAACTTGTGGATGAGGAGCCCAAGCCAACAACAAGAGACCAGCATGAAGTCCATAATGGACATGATTTTTTCTGATCTCAAATTTATTGATGCTTAAAAAGATAATTTGTTATTAAGCCAATACGTTTTGTTGCAATTTTTTGCAACACAAAACAACTTGGTATGTGGGACTTAAATTTGAATTTAAGACATTTTGTGAATGTTTAATTTATAGAAAATCCTCCTCTATTTGTATTACTATATTTTACAATACAATGACAATATATTTTAATACAAATATTAATAATTTCAATTAAAAATAATAAAATAAAATTCACTTCTATATATATGTATATATATAATATGTTTTAATACAAATATTAATAATTTCATTTAAAAACAATAAAATAAAATTATTTTTAACACAATAAATATATAAAATAAAATTTATTTTTATTTATTTATTTGTATTAACAATTTTTTTTTTCTTGATTTTGATAACATAAATATTATATCATGACAACCTTAAAGAAAAAAAAGAGTAGTCAATTTAGTTTAGTAGTTTATTTATTTTAAATTTTAGATTTTTTTGGTGGGAATTTTGTAAATTTTTTGGGGAAAATCTAAATTTGGAAATGTTTAAATTGTGTTTTTGAATGCATAAATGGATTTATGATCCTCAAATACTTCTATGGCACTCAGATTATGCAATTTCCACAACTAATATATATAACTAAGATTTTTTTTAAATTTTCAACCACAATCCAAACAAAAACAAACCGAAAAATACATAAAAAATGTAGAATATTTAAACTACTCCGAAAAAAAATCACCTTTGTGTTAGTATAAAAAGTTAAAATAAATCTTTTTAAAGTTGTTTTATTTTATTGCTATGTATTTTTTATTTTATAAATACTTTATGAAAGTTACAATTATCAAATTTTTAACATACTTTGTTAGTTTTATTTTTCTATTTTAAATTATAAAACCAACACTAAATGATATGGATGCAATAGAATTCGTCGTTGTTAATCTTTCACGCCACAAACTCTTCATTACGAAATGATTGTATAGAGAGTAAGTTCTAGGGGATAACAAACTCTTCATTACGAAACGATTGTATAAATAGTAATGAGATTAATATTTATAACATAAGTAAATGTGTCAAATATAATGTTAATAAATTAATTTCTAAATATTCTTTAAATTAATAATATTAAAATAAATGAACAAAAATAATAAATAAATGTAATAATATTTTAAAGTATATATGAATTTGTGTTTGATTTTATTTTCTAATAGTTATAAACTTTTGAATTAAAATAAATTTATATTAAAAATAAATATAAAATATAACTTGAAAATTTGAATAATGTTAAAAAAAAATAGATGTAATTTTTTATATTCAATTAATAACATAATTAAAAAGTTTGGGTAATTACTCTGTGGAGGTGTAGAATTCCACTCTTCTTATTGTGAATGTGTTTATGGCTAGCCTCTTAAATTTGGGTGTTGGTGGAGGGCACAACCTTAGTGTATAAAACTTTGTGTGAGTGTTTTTATGGCTAGCCTCTTAAATTTGGGTGTTGGTGGAGGGGACAACCTTAGCGTCTAAAGGAAATTGAAGATAATGATGCACAGACTTAATGTTCAAATAGAGAGTATGATGGGGGATTGGATTACATAACTTCCTATACTAAACAACAAGATGTCAAGTAAAAAAAATTCGAAAGCAGAGTTAGAGAACAAGGAGAGAAAATCAACAAGCTGGCCAATGACTCCGAGATGCATTTTAACATCATTTTGGGGTTCAACCAAGACACACAGTCACATGATGTACACTCTATTGGATCGAAGAGGATTGAATAAGAAATTGTGCAACAGACAACCATGGCAACTATGGAAACACCACGTACTCGAGGAGCAATCAAGGAGAAATAACATATGGATGAAGAACATAGCAACAATTTTTTTTCTTAAGTCTTTTGGTATTATATCTCCAAATTTTACCTTTGTATTGTTTTGTTAGGACAACTTATAAAACCGTATGGTAAGAAACAAATTTTGTGATACTTCTCTAATTATAAAGTTTTAAAAAATTATATACAAAACTTACATCGATAGGTGTTTATATTTTACAATTGGGGGTAGGCGAGGATCCTAGATTGCAGGAAGATAAGACATGGATAACATACAACGTTGCACTTAACTTGTGGCTTATCATATTCACAGGCCACAAGTTAAGTGGTTATACTAATTATAACGTGTTTTGCTTGAAGTGATGGATGGATTGTGAAGATTCAACCAAAACATGTTAGAAATGCTTTAACAAAAAATCTAAACGTTTAACAAGAATTAATATATTAAAAAAAATCCACTAAATTTTGTATATTATGTTAATAAATTAAATCTTTTAATTTTTTTTAAATTTTACATAAATTTAAATAATTTTTTTTCTTTTTTAAGGTTTGATAGACCAAAAATTATCAATAGAAGTTAATATTTATCATTACCATCAATAAAATGAGTAAAAATAAAAACTTATATTTTTTTTAATGATGATTATGATGATGATGATGATGATTAACTAACGTCCACTGGGACCAAATTTGGTGTATCGGATTGTAAAAAGGTTATTACTTGGTTTGCTTTAAACTTTTGTTCCTATGCTCAAGAAGCTTAGAAAGAAGCTTTCCAAGATCACTATAGTTTTGGAAAGTCAGGAGGTTATAAAGGATTGTATTGTAGAAAATACTATGAAACTCATATCTAATGTGGGTGTAAGCAGGACACTCTAAGAGAAAGTAATTTTCATCCTCAACGCTCATAGACTCACAAAGATGGAAAACCCTTTCCTTCCACAGAGTTTTGAGAATAGACCAAACGCCCTGTTTCACTATGGAGCTCATGAGAGTTCGTTCTAATCTTGTATATACTCATTTTCTTCTTTGAACTAGTTACTATCGAGAGATAATTATGATCTTCCAAATTAGGGTTAATGACCTCCTTATAGTATCTAAGTTTTCTCTTAATCGCTAAATTTTCCTCGCACCACAATTTCTCTTTAAACTTAGAAGAAATAATATTTTTGACATTATCAATATTCTGCAAAGTGTCATTTTCATCAATGCCCCAATAGTCTAACCAAGTCATCGTATCTTTACACCAACTCTACTTGCGACGTAATTGGTTTTGACTTGAATTTAAAGCAATTTTAGGAAGTCTCTCATTTTCCATGTTATTTATCTTGTGCTTGTACATAAAGTACCTAGTCATAGCCATGCTCTCGATGGGGGAAAGACCCACTTCTAAGAGGAGAATAGGGTAAGGTGTGTTGCTTTTAATTTTGAGGTTATAAGTTAAAAACCGCTTCTGGATTTGCTCAATCTTTATCCAAGATTCTCTAGAAATGTTGCACCTCCATACTTCACAACCTTATAAGATAACAAGGATGACAAGAGTTTCAAAGAGGAACTTCTTTTTATTCCACATGACCAGGTTGGCTGATTCACAATTATTTTCAAGACCAAAATAAGCTTTTCATCCTCCATTAATCATTTTCTCAATGTTGTGGTTCCAATTGAGCTTGTGATGAATATCAATTCCAAGATACTTGTAAGAAGTCACTTCCTCCAATTGTAATGCATTTCGGTTGAAGTGATGGATGAATTGTAAAGATTCAACCAAAACACATTAGAATAACAAACTTTTCACTTGTTTTAACAAAAACTCTAAACATTTCACAATGTTAATATACATTAAAAAATATCTAGTAATATTAATATACATCACAAAAGTCTTTATTGAAAAATCTTATTTTCACACAATAATATTTTAAAATTTGAAAAAATAAATTATAATTGAAATTTAATTACATCCATAAATTATAATTAAAATATTATATTTTAGAATTGGTGGACTAGTATTTATGCTTTTCTTAAATTATACAAGGATGAGACAAGTGTATTGTCCAAATAACTAGTAGCTTATGCATGGATAACTAGTAGCTCATGCATGGATAACATGTAGTGACAGATAACCCATTTAACTAAAGAAGATAACAAGTAGCCGATGCATACACAATAGGCGACTACAACTAAACATGGAGAACAAGTAATAGATAAATTGTTCATGGCACTTAACTCGTGACCTATCGGTGTTCACCGGCCACAAGTTAAATGGTTGTGCTAGCATAGCAATTGTTTCATATTCAAAATAAATAATTATAAAAAAAAAGAATATAAAAAACAAGTGGTAGATACATAACATATTAGTGACACTTAATTTGTAGCCTATCAATCTAACCACAAGTTAAGTGGCAATACTAGTTTTATAAATAATACAAATTATATTAGCAAATTATTAAATAATTTAATTATATATAATAAAATACATTTGAAACACTTAACTATATCATTAAATTTCAATTATTATTTTTTAAATAAATATATAAAAAATTAAATTTCTAATATCATTTTAAATATAAATGCTTTCACAGTAACTAAACATTATCATTGTTACTTTTAAATTTGCAAGTGTCAAAATTTATAATATCATCTTCTTTAAATCACCATTTGTGTACTCCATCGGCCCCATTCAATGTATCACATATTAAACATCTCACGAGTCACAATCCAATTTAGATACAATAATTTCGCTTTTAATTTAATCTCTTTTGGTATTCAATGTCATAACTAATCTATGTGTCATTACAATAAATGTGTATATTTTCCGAGAATTCAATTCTCTGGTGGATGATCTCTCTAAATGGGCTCTATCTTTTCCTGAAGGCACCATATATGTGGAGGATTGGTGTGATGGCATCCTTGTTGATCACTCCTTTGAGGCTTTTATATGTTGTTGAGTTTGGCTCGTTTTGTTACTTGATCTTGGTTTCTGTCTTCATGCAGGGTTCTAGTTCCTGTGCAGCTTCCGGTTTTTGGGGACCTTTGGATTCTTTTTGGTACATTTCACGGCCTATGTGGGGGGCCTTGTTTTTTCTTTGGTGTTTATGTCTAGTGTTGGATATGTTCTATTTTGTGGTCTGTTTAGTTTCGGGGCCTTTGTTTATTGTCCTGGATGGACTCCTATGTTTCGGTAACTTTGTTTTTGTCCTGTGTGGACTACTATGTTTGCTTATGGGTTTGTTTCTATGTATTTCATGCTTCTCTTGACAGTTTTTGGTTTTGGAACTTTGTATCTCACTATACTATTTCTAATATAAATGGTATAAATTTTTCTTGTGAAAAAAACTAATCTATCATTACGAAGCATTTAGACGTTCTTTTAATTTCCCAATATTTGTTAAGAAAGTACAATATTTGTTAAGAAGAGACAAGGTGGGTAGGACAATATTACACGTTTTCAATAAATAGTTATTGTGTTTACCAACTTGAAAGGTTGAGAGGACTGCCAAAAGTGGTGATTCTAACCAGTTTGAAATTTTTATTATGAAAATGAGAAAAAATAATTGTTTTTAATTTTTAATTTTTAATAATTAAAAGCAAATAAATTTGTATTGAAATAATGTTGCAATGCAATTGTACAACTTAATAATATAAATTATATATATATATATATATATATATATATGTATGTATGTATAATAATGTAGTTAATTTGAGTTGTAAAAATAAACATATTTAAACCACACTTGCTATTATGATTACAGTTTTTTTTTACGGAGAATTATATTGGAATTCGCAAGTGTAAATGCTAAAAATTATCTAGATAACAAAATTGTTTTGTAATACATATTAAAAACTTAGTTTGGTTTCTTCTATTATTGATCCCACTATCATTCTTAAAGTAACCTTTGACCATGTTCTTCTTGCTAGGTTCGTCACCAATTGCTAAAGTCTAATGCATTATGCCTCTAGATATAAATGTCTCCTTTGTTGATTCACCAAATCTAGAATCTTAATAGTGAAGGTTTTTTGCAGAATAGATCTTGTGTCGCTTCATCACCTGCTTGATATCTAGAACTCCACAATAGACTCATTGTTCAGGGTGAATATGTTCCCTCATAATCCCTATGAGGGGTAGACCTTTGTTATTCAAAAGATCAACAACAAGTTTCTACTAAGACCAATAAGTTGGCCTAACTTCCTCCAATAATATATTATTTCCAAAGAGTTTGACAACATACCAAGAAATTGGCCTAAAGCCCTCTCCTCTATTCACAACAACTAACCAAGATTCCTTCACACTTGAGAAAGCCAACACAATCATGCAACTCAAAACAATGTCCTATTTCTCAACCTTTTCAACATTCTCTCTATGAAATTCCCCTATTACTCCATCAATATCCCACATGTTTCTTCCATAATGAATTCAAGGATAAGGGATTATGAGATCACTTTCATTAAAATGGTATGTGTGTGGGCGTTCTTTGATGTTATGAGGAATAGTACAATAGATCATATCCAATTTGCTACCTACCTCCACTTGGAAAATGTGCATGACACCTTTGGTCTCATACCTCCACTTGGCATTGCATGATACCTTTAGTCTCATACCACCACTTAATATACCAAACTTTGGAAAATGTGCATGACACCTTTGGTTTCATATCACCACTTGGCATTACATGATACCTTTTGTCTCATACCACCACTTAACATACCAAACTTTGGATAGTCCAAGAAATATAGATTTATGGGATTGGAGATGTAAATATCCACCGTTTTTTCAAATTCTTCCAACCTCCAAGCATAAAACGTCATTTATATTTATTTCTCAATCAATCTAACATTGTGTTGGTAAGTAAGGTTACAATGCCACATTGAATGAGATTTTAAAAGATTAATTTGTAAAAAGTTACAAGGTGACATTGTTATATTGTTACATTGAATGAGGCTTTAAAAGATGGATTTGTAAAAAGTTACTTGACAGGTTTGAGAAGGACTTTAATTTAATATTTTGAAAGAGACAAAAGTTTTATAAAGATTTAATGTTTCTAGAAAAGATGGAGTTCGATATTAATATGGAATAAAATTTAAGATAAGAATATGTCATTGTAGCAAGATAGCTATATAACATTATATAGATAGTCAACTAAAGCCTAAATTGAAGTGGTTGGGAAGATTGGTTATTGTCTTTTCCATTCAAATTCACATGAGACATGTTTGGCCCAATTCATCCCATAATAATCTATAGCTTTAAAAAAAATTAACACTAAAAGATAATTATAATTATAATTAAATTATTGTTATTTTTTTAAATGGCTGTTTACCAAGTACTACATCCACATGGAGCTCAACAAGAGCATCATGTCACTTACAAGAATTGAACACCTAGGTGGGGAGGATAACAATCATTCCTCTCAACCACCCAAGCTACATCCAACGAAATATTGCCATTAATTTATTCAACTTAATACCCCTTATACTTTTCAATATCTTAATATCAAAATGATCTAAAATTAACATATATGTGACTTAAACATAAACTTACAAAGTAATCCATTATAAAAAAAATATTCTAATTTTATGTATTAATGTGTATCCTAAATGTAACTTAGGATACTCCCATTTGTTACTAGCAAACATTGACTTAATATCATTTGCTACTAACTAACAAACCAACAACGAGTTCCTCTCATGGAGGATCCCTAAGTTAGGGATATCCAGTTTTTTTATTAAAAGGTTTTTTTTAATTATTAAAATTTAATTAAATTAAATTTTATAAAATATATAATTATAATATAAAAAATCATCGGATATTTTAAATTGAAAAAAAAAAAAATCTAAAATATTAAATCATATAATATATATAACATATATATATAATTATTCTTTTAGCTCCTTGGCTGTAAAAATAAGAGTAATCGATCAAAACTTTTGATAACATCTTTTTCCTACATATATAGGGAGATCAACAGAAAAGTTAATAGGTTATCGAAGGAGGCATTAGGGTCAATGGATGACTATCTCTTTTTTGAAAAATTGGTTGATGACACCATTGTTAACAATGGTTCTGTGTATGTCTTCTAGATCCTGCACTTGTGTGATTATTTGAGAGATAGTTTTGTTTTTTCCGTATGATATGATATGTGATGAATCATCTCCTATAAACATTTTTATAACTTTGATTTTCAAAAGAAAATATCAAATTATAGCATTTTTCATCTAAAAAATAATACATATAACATATTAAATCATATAATATATAGCATTTTTCATCTAAAAATAATACATATAATATATTTTCCAATACTTTTACTAACGAAGATTTTAAATTTAAAAAAAATTTCAAAATATTAAATCATATAATACATATAACATGTTCCAATATTTTTACTAACAAACAACCATCTTCTACTATGGCTAAGGATATTTAAGTTTAGCGTTTTGTTTTTTAAGCATATTTAAGTTTACGGATATCAAAGCTATTTATTATAATTAATTTTAGTTAAATTAAAGTTAAATTATATAAAATATATACTTATTATATTTGTTTAAAAAAAAAAAAGTTAAACAAAATATTTTAAAATATTAAATTAATTGTTTATTATTTATATATTTAAATCTAGAAGGATAGAATATAAATCGAATGATGACGAGACCATATAATAATTTAATATATAAATATATTATATAATCTTGTAAAATCTTGGCAAATCTTTCACTAAATTATTTAAAGCCTTGTAAAATCTTGGCAAATCTTTCACTAAATTATTTAGAGCCTTGTAAAATCTTGGCAAATCTTTCACTAAATTATAAAACCTTGTAAAGTCTTGGCAAATCTTTTACTAAATTATAAAATATTGTGAAGTCTTGGTGTTTTTTTTTGATAAAGTATAAAACCATATATAGTAATATGAAAACATATACACAGATACTAAATATAAGATAAATTTTAATAAAGCATCACATAACAGGCCCTCATTTGGTGGTCGTTTGGTACCTCACTCTAACCCTCATAGTACATAGAATTTCACCATACTCCAAGAATATTCTTGGAAAACAACAATGAAAATTTTCATTACCACGACAAATAGAGTCAATATTAATAAAAGGGCTCACCAATACCTCAATCCCAATTTAACTCTCCATGCTATTACAAGGGCCCACCAACACCTCATTTATGCACACACCTTACCAAATTAGAGGGTTAAAAACTCTAAATATGTATTGTTTATCTCAATGCACTTGGAACTATTCTAAAAAATAATTGCCACTCTATATGGAATGCAAATGGGTTGCTATAAGACCTAATAGTAAATATCAATTGCCCTTCTCATGTGGACATTAAGAAACCTGCAAAACATGATTCAACCCATAAAATATGGACGAATGTAACTCCGACTTTGATTTCCATGATTGATAGAGAGCGAAAGAGCCCCTAGCAACTGCCATTTCTAGAAATCAGGGGCGAATGGGAGCTTCCTAGTGATTTTTGTGGACCAATAGAGGTTTAAATTGATTTTTAGAGAGGCAAAAATGTTTTATCTTGGCTCCGCTTTCAAAATTCGATAGGGCTAACCTCCTATTCATTAAAAATAAATAAATAAAATGTGGGCTAATAATACCTGATGGGTGTTTAATAAAAAATTAGCCCTTAAAAATTTAAAACACCTAAATTTAGCCCATGGGCAAAGATTAGCCCCTAAAATTTTCCATGACTAAGAGACTTGACTTTAGCCTTTAAATGTTCAAATTTATAAAACAAAAGGAGTGAGGGGCTGATATTCTCATTTCCAATTCCCTAAGGTAGTTGTTAATATCCTTAATCCATGGTCGCAATGAGTAATTCAAAGCATGACATATTGTAGAGTTCATTTAAAAGGAAAACATGGGTATTAATACCCAAGAGGGCAACGTACCCTCACACACTTCATCCATTTGGATGAGCAATTCTATATTGGTTTTAGTGTTATCGTGAAGAATGGAGGTGAGACTAATATGGACTAGGATTTGTCCAGTCTTCTATTGGTATGTTGTGTTGAGCTTAGGGAAGAGGCTAGGTATGTCCTATTTTCATCATGACATTTCTTTGATTTTTTTTTTTTGTTTGGTGTAAGGAGGAGCTAATGGACTAGGCCTAGCTTTGGGATTTGTTTTGTGGAAGATTTGGGTATTTTCTTGGAATTATGGTGCATACTTTATGTGGAATAATGGTGCTTCAATCATGGTTCACAGTGGAGATTGGAAAAGTTTGAGCATGGTGGAGCACAACTATCTTGGATATTGCTTTTTGTGTTAAGCTTTGACTTGAGATGCACTCTTGGGAGATAGGAGAGGCTTCTAGCAAATAACCAAGTAGCCATTTCCCATCTACAAAATAATTTTTCTAGCCTAGATAAAGCTCAAAACAACGACCTTGTAGAATCAATGAAAATGGCACAACAAAAAAACAAATTGTGAAGCTTGAAGATGATTGTAACATGTTATACCAACTAGTTCTTGGCCTTGCTAGGAGCTATAGTCACTCTACCAATCCAAGGATGTCAATTAGGTTTGCTCCAGAAATAGAAAAATAAGACGAAACACTACAACAAGCCTTTAAGGATTTGGGAATGGAACTTGTGGACGAGGAGCCCAAGCCAACAACAAGAGACAAGCATGAAGTCCATAATGGACATGATTTTTTCTGATATCAAATTTATTTATGTTTAAAAATATAATTTGTTATTAAGGTAATACTTTTTGTTGCAATTTTGTGCAACACAAAACAACTTGGTATGTTGGTATGTGGGACTTAATTTTAAATTTAAGACATTTTGTGAATGTTTAATTTATAGAAAATCCTTCTCTATTTGTATTACTATATTTTACACTACAATGCCAATAATATTTTAATACAAATATTAATAATTTCAATTAAAAATAATAAAATAAAATTCACTTCCATATATATATATAATAATAATTTTTAATACAATTATTAATAATTTCAATTAAAAACAATAAAATAAATTTTTTTTAACACAATAAATATATAAAATAAAATTTAAATTTTATTTATTTTTGTGTATTAACAATTTTTTTTTGATGATTTTGATAACATAAATATTATATCATGACAATCTTAAAGATAGAAAAAAGAGTAGTCTATTTGTTTGAGTATTTTATTTATTTCAAGTTTTAGATTTGTTTTGGTTGAATTTGATAATTTTTTTGCAAAATCAAAATTTGGAAGTGTTTAAATTGTGATTTTGAATACATAAATAGATTTATGATTCTCAAATACCCCTATGACACTCAGATTATGCAATTTCCATATATGTGACTAAGATTTTTTTTAGATTTTCAACCAGAATCCTAACAAAAACAAACCAAAAATACATAAAAAAGAATAAAAAATAAAACGTAGAATATTTAAGCTACTCCGAAAAAAATTCACCTTTGTGTTAGTATAAAAAGTCAAAATAAATCTTTTTAAATTTGTTTTATTTTATTGATATGTATTTTTTATTTTATAAATACTTTATGAAAGTTACAATTATCAAATTTTTAACATACTTTGTTAGTATTATTTTTCTATTTTAAATTACAAATTTAATTGATTCTTCATTTAATTTTTTAAAACTAACACTAAATGATATGGATGCAATAGAATTCGTGGTCGTTAATTTTTCTCCACAAACATGGTGTGAGATATACAAAGTAAGTTCTAGGGGATAACAAACTCTTCATTACGAAAATCTATCACACAATGCTTTTGTTTTAATTTGATATAGAAAGATTTTACTTCGTCTAAAACCATGATCTAGCGAGAGATGATGATTGTATAAAGAGTAATGAGATTAATATTTACTAGCAAGCCATATTAATATTAATAATATGGCTTATATACGTCGATCGGCGTATATCTATTGTTTAAATGTGGTTGATATACGCTGATCGGCGTATATAAACCATATTATTAATATTAATATGGCTTGCTAGTTGACGGTCGGCCTGCCGGGAATTAAACCATATTAAACCATATGAATTTAATTTATTTTTTAATATGGTATTGTATTGTATTGTATTTACCATAACTTAACTTAATTTAATTGTATTGTATTGTATTAATTTAATTTAAAATAATTGTTTTAATTTAATTTAATTTTAATATTGTATTGTATTTACCATAACTTAAGTTAATTTAATTTAATTGTATTGTATTGTATTTAATTAAACCTTATTAAACCATATTAATTTAATTTAATTTTTAATATGGTTTAATATGTTTTATTTAATTTAATTTTTAATATGTTTTAATTATTTTATTTAATTGAATTGAATTTAACTTAACTTAATTTAATTTAATTTAATTGTATTTAATTTAATTTAATTTTTTTAAAGAAAATAAAATAAATATAATATAATTAAAAAAAATAAATTAAATAAAATAAAATAATTAAAACATATTAAAAATAATTAAATAAAACAGATTAAACCATATTAAAAATTAAATTAAAATTAAATTAAATTAAAGTATTTAAATTAAATTAATTAAATTAAATTACTTATTAATTAAATTAAATTAAATTAATTATATTATATTAAATTAAATTAATTAAATTATGATGAGTGATATGTTTGATTTAATAATAATAATATTATTTAACCTTACTTATTCATATTTATAATAATTATTGTTTTTATAATAATTATTTAATAAAATAAATAATAAATGAATGAATAAATTATAATTAAATAAAAAAAAATAAAAAAAAATGTTAATTTTAATAGTTATGATTAATATTTATTATTATTTATCAATATATATTAATTTATTAACTAATAATATTTAATAAAAAAGATAAATAAATAAAATATAAAAAGTTGAAATTAAATAAATGAAGAAATAAAAGAAAAGGAAAGTAAAAATAAATGGCAAAAATTAAATTAGATGGAGTAAAATAAATAAATTTAATATAAAAAAGTTGAAATTAAATATAAATAAAAATGGCAATGGAAAATAAAGTGAAGTAAAATAAATAAATAAAAGAAAAGTAAATTAAATAAAATAAAAAAATAAAAAAATAAAATAAAGTCAAATGAAGAATTTAAAAGAAAAAGTGGAAATAAATAGAGTCAAACAAAGAATTAAAATAGAATAAAAAATACAAAAATAAACAAGTGGAAACAAAATAAAATTAAAATAAAGAAATTAAAATAAAGGAAATTAAAAAAAGAAAAGCAAATAAAAGCAAAGTAAAAAAACAAAGTAAATAAATAGACTAAAATAAAGAAGTAAAAGAAAAATAATAAATAAATATAAGTGAAAAAAAATTAAATAAATAAAAAAATTAATAAAAATGTTATTTGGAAATAAAAATCAAAAGAATTACATATTAAGTTAAAACAAATTAAATAAAAATATTAAAACATATTAAAATTTAAATTAAATTAAATAAAAATTAAATTAATTTAAATTAAATATAAATATAAATATAAATATAAATATTAAAACATATTAAAAATTAAATTAAATAAAAATATTAAAACATATCAAAAATTAAATTTAAATTAAATTAAGTTAAATTAAATTACTTAATTAAATTAAATTAAATTAAAAATATTAAAATATATTAGAAATTAAATTAAATTAATTAAAATAAACTCAATTAATTTAAATTAAATAAAAATATTACAACATATTTATCATATTAAATATTAAATTAAATAAAAATATTAAAACATATTAAAAATTAAATTAAATTAAGTTAAATTAAATTAATTAATTAATTAAATTAAATTAAATTAATTATTTATTTATTTAATTTAGTTGGCTAACCATGGTTATTCATGGTTGGGTAACTTCAATTCATGGGTAAATTCAATACAACCCTCACTTCAAGCTTGACTTCAATCCAAGTTTGTCTAAAGGTTCATTTCAATCCAAGATTGACTTCAATCCTAGAGTTGCTTCAAGTCAAAGTAGACTTTAAACCATGGTTGAATTAAATACAAGGTTGACTTCAATCCATTGTTGAGTTCAATCCAAAGTAGATTTTGTACCATAGTTGAATTCATCCCGTAATTAATATTAATATTAATGACTTCAATCCACTGTTGACTTTAAACCGTGGTTGACTTCAATCCATGGTTAACCATGGTTATTCAGGGTTGAACATAGTTTATTATGGCAAACCATTGTTGACTATGGTTATTCATGGTTGCCTATAATGAATGATGGATGACCATGCTTAACTATGGTTGACTCTATGACTAACTATTGTAAACCCTTTGGTTGAATATTTTTTACTATTATTAACCAACTATGAATGACCTTAGTTGAATATGGTTGACTATGGTTAACCATGGTTATTCAGGGTTGAAAATGGTTTATTATGGTTAACTATTGTTGACTATGGTTATTCATGGTTGACTATGGTGAATGATTGATGACCATGCTTGACTATGGTCAACCAATAGAATAATAATAACCAATGGTCAATCAATAGTCAACTATGGTCAACTATTGGTTGACCATTGGTCATCCAATTTGGTCAACCATGGTCCACCAATGGTTGACCATGGTTGTCCAATGGTCAACCAATGGTCCACCATTGGTAAACCAATTTCAACCAATGGTCAACCATGGTAAAGCATTAGTTGACTATGGTTGACATTAGTTCACCATGGATGACTATGGTTGACATTAGTATACCATTGGTTGACTATTGGTTCACCATGATTGACTATTGCTTGACCAATGGTTGGCAATTGGTTGGCCATTGGTTATGGTTTACCATTGGTTGACTAATGCCTAACTATTTGTTGACCATGGTTGATTTTTGGTTGGCCAAGGTTGACTTTGGAAGACCATGGCTGACTATGGTTGGCCATCATTGACTTTGGAAGACCATGGTTGATTATCGTTGACTTTGGCTAACCATGGTTGACTTTGGTAGACTTTTGGTTCATCGTGGTTGAATTTGGTTGTGGTCAACCATGAAGAACCATAGTGAATAATGGTTAACCATAGTCAACAATAGTCAACCATAGTCAACAAAAGTCACCCATGGTCAGCCAAAGTCAACCATAAGCAACCAAAGTCAACTATGGTCAAGTAATGTCAACCATAGTCATCCCTAGTCAACCAAAGTCAACCATCATCAACTTCAGTCAACTAAAGTCAACCATGGTAAACTAAACTGTACCAAAGTCAACCATGGTTAAAGTCAAATATAGTTATGGTTGACCATGGTTGAATATTGTTGAATTTGATCGAATATGGTTGATAACGGTTGACTTTGTTTGACTATTGTTAACTTTGATTGACCATGGTCGACTTTGGTTGACATTGATTGACCATGGTTGACTATGGTAGACTATGGTTGGATTTGAATGACCATGGTTTACTTTGGCTGATCGTGGTTGACTTTGGTTGATGATGGTTGACTGTAGTTGAATATGGTTGATTATGGTTGACTTTGTTTGACTCTTGTCAACCTTTGTTAACCATGGTCAACTAAAGGAAACCATGATGATCCAAGTCAAACCATGACTAGCTAAAGTCAACCATGATCAACCAAAGTGAGCAAAAGTTGACCATGGTAAACCAAAGTTGACCATAGTCAACAATGGTCAACCAAATTCAACCATGCTTAACCAAAGTCGACCATGGTCAACCAAAGTCAACCATGGTCAACATAAGTCAACCATAGTAAACTAAAAGCAACCATGGTCAACTAAAGTCTACCAAATTCAACCATAGTTATGGTTGACCATGGTTGAATATTGTTGAGTTTGGTCGAATATGGTTGATTATGGTTGACTTTGTTTCACTATGGTTAACTTTGATTGACCATGGTTTCCATTAGTTGACCGTGGTTGACTATGGTAGACAATGGTTAGATTTGGTTGACTATGGTTGACCATGGTCTACTTTGGTTGACTTTTGGTTGAGTGTGGTTGACATTGGTTGATGATGGTGACTATGGTTGACTTTGTTTGATTATTGTTAACCTTTTTTAACCATGGTTGACTTTCATTAACCATGGTTCACAATGGTTGACGTTCATTGACAATGGTTTAGTTTGGTTGACTTTGGTTGGCCATGGTTGACTTTGGCTAACCATGGTTGACAATGATTACCTATGGTTGACTTTGGTTGACAAATGGATGAATTTGGTTGAGTATGGTCGACCATGGTTAACTATGGTGGACCATTGTTGACTTTGGTTGACCTTGGTTTAGTTTAGTTTATCTTTGTTAACTTTGGTTGACCATGGCTAGCCATGGTTGACTATGGTTTACTTTTTTTCCATAATCAATTATTGGTTTACCTTGTGTGACTTTTGAATATGGTTAATAATGGTTGACTATGGTTGATTTTAGTTGACTATCATTGAATTTAGTTGACTTCAATAGACTAATTGACTATGGTTCACCATGGTTGAGTATGGTTGACCATGGTTGAATTTCATTGACTTTGGTTCACCCAGGATTGAAGTTAATTGACCATGGCTGCGTTTGGTTGACTTTGGTTGACCATGGTCGAC
This sequence comes from Larix kaempferi, assembly GCA_027924585.1. Classification (NCBI taxonomy): domain Eukaryota; kingdom Viridiplantae; phylum Streptophyta; class Pinopsida; order Pinales; family Pinaceae; genus Larix; species Larix kaempferi. The sequence goes on along the minus strand of BSBM01000535.1, from coordinate 8,819,448 downwards.
TTTGGTTGATTTTTGGTTAATAATGGATCACTTTGCTTGACCATGGTCACTAAGGTTGACTATGGTTGACCATGGTTGACTTTAGTTTACTTTTGGTTGATTATGGTTGACCATGGTTGACTTTAGTTTACTTTTTGGTTGAACATGGTTGATTTCAATTGACTATCGTTGAATTTGGTTGAATTCAGTTGATTATGGTTGACTTTGGTAGAGTAATTGACTATGGTTCACCATGGTTGACCAAGGTTGACTTTAGTTTAACATGATTGACATTAATTGACCATGGCTACGTTTGGTTGACTTTGGTTAACCATGGTGGACTTTGGTTGACTTTTGGTTAATCCGGGTTCACTTTGCTTAACCATGGTTCACGAAGGTTGAGTATGGTTAATGATGGTTGACTTTAGTTTCATTTTGGTTGACCTTGGTTATGGTTGACTTTGGTTTACCTTGGTTGATTTTGGGTGACTATGGTTGACTTTTGGTTTTCTTTGACTATGGTTTACCATGGTTGGTTCTAGTTGACCATGACTAACCATGGTTGACTTTGGTAGACCATGGTGAAATTTGGTTGACTTTGATGACTTTAGTTTACTATTGTACGATTTTCTTGACTTTGGTTTACCACGATTGACTTTAGTAATATTGTTAACCATGGAACTATGCTTAACCATGAAACCATGACTTTCATTTACCACCGTTGAATTTAATAGTCTTTATCATGATTTAGTTATGCTTTGATCATTTTTTATTTCAATATTCTTAACATTAATGTTAATAATAATAGTATTAGTGTTATTATTAATATTTTAATATTAATGATAAATTATTAATGTTGACTTTAATGTTGATAACATTAGAGTTAATATTAATGTTATTCATATCTCATATAGCCAAAATTAAGATGCAACAATGTAGAAATAAAACATTTAATAAGTAATAATGTAGAAATAATGTTTCAATATTATGTCAAAATGTGAAAACCATGAATAATAATTTTATAGGATTGTTTTTAAGAGTCAATTCTTTTATAAGGTTATAAGGTTATGTTTAAGATTAAATATAAACATTAATGATTATTTTTTCTAATATTAATATTATTAATACATTAACATTAATGTTAATGGTATAAGAATGAAGATTTGATTTATAATCTTTATGAATTTTATGAGTAAATATTCTATTTTTTTAAATTGAAAAATAATAAAAAATTTGCATACCTATTTTTTATCCAAATTAGATATAAAGCATCATATAACATTACCACACAATAAAATCATAAATCCAAATTAGATAGAAAGCATCATATAGCATTATGACATAAATAAATCATAAATGGGTTGTATGTATGTTTTGAGATATAATAGAAGTGCAATTTAAAGAATATAAATGTGAGTTCATAAATTAAACCTAGGATCAAAGTTTGAAAAATGAATATTTAATGTTGCATTGTGCTATGCATTGTTTGTGACAATTACTTTGTCGAATTTGTTTTAAATGAATGAACACTTTTGAAAATTAAATTTACTATCATAATTATTTAATAGTACTATAAATAATTATTTTAATTTAAAAAAATTAAATCATATTTATATAAAAATATTTCGAATCGAATTTATATAAAATGATAATTAACTAAATATTATTCACATTATATCCTCTTTTTCATAAGTATTATTGTAAAAATAATCATAAAACTTTATTATAGTTTCGTATCATAAAACGCTATGAGATAATAAAACATGTGATTTGATATTATATCTTTTTTTTTTTTAATTATCGATTTTTATTTATAATTATCGATTTTTTTTTTAATTTATTTTTTAAGAGAAATATGGATATGATTCATTCCATAAATTTGGAGAAATGTTTTATTAATTTCTTTTTATTTTTTTCAAATACAATATATATATATATATATATATTTCATTAGAGTAAATGATGTATGATTGAGTTTGGTATTTTTAAATAAAATAATATTACTTGTTAAAAATTGAAAACAATTTCACTCTTAATAATAAATAAATAATACTTTTATTAAATCTAAAGTGAATCTTTTCTATTTGATTTATTAACATGTACTTGAAATTTTAAAATAGTACTTCACTTTTTTTCATTGTAATAAAAACCATTAACTAAATAAAAATAATAGTAGCCATTATTAATTTTTAACAAAAACTACCTTAAATATCAATAATCCTTTAAATAATATTTTCTTCATCATCATATGACTTACACATTAGCAACCTTATGAATTTAAAAATTAATTAGACTTACATATTTACAAACTAATTTAATACTTCTATCAACTAAGTGAACATGAAATTTACTTTTATAATTATTTAATAGTATTATAAATAATTATTTTAATTTAAAAAAATTAAATCATATTTATATAAAAATATTTCGAATGGAATTTATATAAAATGATAATTAACTAAATATTATTCACATTATATCCTCTTTTTCATAAGTATTATTGTAAAAATAATCATAAAACTTTATTATAGTTTAGTATCATAAAACGTTATGAGATAATAAAACATGTGATTTGATATTATATCTTTTTTTTTTTAATTATCGATTTTTGTTTTTTATTTATTTTTTAAGAGAAATATGGATATGATTCATTCCATAAATTTGGAGAAATGTTTTATTAATTTCTTTTTATTTTTTTCAAATACAACACACACACACACATATATATATATATTTCATTAGAGTAAATGGTGTATGATTGAGTTTGGTATTTTTAAATAAAATAATATTACTTATTAAAAATTGAAAACAATTTCACTTTTAATAATAAATTAATAATACTTTTATTAAATCCAAAGTGAATCTTTTCTATTTGATTTATTAACATGTACTTGAAATTTCAAAATAGCACTTCAATTTTTTTCATTGTAATAAAAACCATTAACTAAATAAAAATAATAGTAGCCATTATTAATTTTTAACAAAAACTACCTTAAATATCAATACTCCTTTAAATAAAATTTTCTTCATCATCATATGACTTACACATTAGCAACCTTATAAATTTAAAAATTAATTAGACTTACATATTTACAATCTGACTAATTTAATACTTCTATCAACTAAGTGAACATAAACCTACAGTACTATTCAGTAATACAAATTTAATATATCACCTAAGAAATGAAAACTACATCCTCCTTACCAACTAACCAATCAAACAGGATTGGAATGAAACTAAAGTGACATATTAAGTTCGAACCATTTGAAAGCATTAATTTGTCATCTCAAATTTCAATCATAGCCATTATGCATTCCAGTACTTCTTCATCATATTTAGTTCCAGTTTCGCAGTCGTCAAAGACAAGCTCGTCGATTTCATAGCTTTCTATGTCTTGAGAATGATACAAATAAATTTGGCAAAATTCTCGAGTCACCAGTCTGATAGTAAACAAAGCCAAGCCATCAGTTTCAGCCACCATATCCTCAGTCCCAGTTCGACAGTCTGCAAAGCCAAGCTCATCAGTTTTAGAGCTTTCAACTTCTCCAGAATGATAAAAGTCAATTTTGAAGTCTTGAAAGCTTAAGCTAATCAGTTCCGGAACTTTCAAATTCTTCCGAATGATAGAAAATAGGATCATGTGAAGGTTGAACATATTCGGGGCAGTTGCAGCAAACTGTATTGATCAATTAATTAAAGAATGCCAAATTTTATTTATCAGCCATGGTCCAGTTACCACAAATAAGTATCTTTTATGAAATTATGTATATTTCTTTTTTAAAACCCAAATTATAATATATATTCATTTTTTATCGTGAGAGAAATGATTAGTGTCAAAATATTAAAAAGTTAATATCAATAATTAACGAGGCTTCTTATCAACGATTTAATGCGAAAATATGATTATGTTTTTTAAAATTATAAAATGACAGTAATGAATCTTTAGACGTTGAGCCATAAATCTTCCTAATTCAAGTTCGATTCTTCATATCTCATAAGCTTGACATTATTAACATTTTATTGTTATTTAATTAAATTAAAAATAAGATTAATTAGGTGGAATTGATGTTGAAACAAATGTCGGTAACCATAGAAAGGGATTGATTAGTGAGCATTGAATTCAAATACGATATTGAGAGTGACACTTGAATTGAAAGTATGTATGGTAGAATTTTCTTTATAACTGGAATTCCCTTTTTTCCCATATTGGAATTTCAATTTCAAGTATCTCTATCGACAAATAGATAAACCATAAATTTATAATTTTTATTCCCATCAATGCATGCATACATGGCAACTTGTAAGAATTGATCCAACCGGGAAAACGTATCAAGTGGGAACTGGGATCCCTTTCCATGGTTCTGTATTTCTTCATCCATGTTCAAGAGAATGAAAAGGCGTCGGTTTTCTCCCTCTGGAACTTGAAGATGCTTTCAGTATACAAAAATGGGTTGAGGTTAATTTTGATTTGACTTAATAATTGTTCATCCCTGTTCATCATTTAAAAATTAAGGCTATCATCTCTGGTTTTGCCGTGCATGAGAAGGATTCAATCAACATAAATGACAACATAAACATAAAATTTATATGAATTTATATGTGGATGCATCTTCATATTGACTCTACCGGACAGCCACTATTATAATGAAGCTACCTCACGCGTTTGAGGATATTTGTGTGCAGCAATGGCTCTACCTAGTAGTATTCCTGTTTTGCACCTAGTAATAAAACACATCAAACCTCAAATGCATCTTTAACTGACAGTGTAAAGGAATGAATTTCAAGTTATCATAAATTCATTTAATCTAGCTATAATAACAATAAACATAATATCAAAAACCTATTTAATCTCAGACCCCTAACTTTATATATCAATGCAGATGACAGATTAAAGATCCAAGTTAAAATAAATATTAATACCCAAATTGTGGATGATGAAAAGAAGCTTCTGTTAAAAAAAATAAACCCTTCAAGAAAGTGAATACCTGAAAGTCGGAATCAGCGTTCCTGTATATGCCTTCACGTCCCTTAAAGTAGCCGGGATTGAGAGCTTCAGCTCGGATCTGCAGCTCGGATTTTAACTAAAACCTGGCTTAGCAGGGGCTTTGGAACAGGAAATTCCCTGAATTGAAAGACGTATATGGATCCATATTCTATGTAGAACCAGGCCTTCTACATTTTTACTCCTATCTTGTTTCAATGTGCGCTCGTATGTTTCGTTTTGATATGATCGGCGAACCAATACTGAGAGAACCATGATAAAGGAGACACTGGTATGTTGGTGTGTATTTGTAGCGATAATTCGCCTGCTGTCAATTGAACAGGAAATACCAATCTCCATGTTGAATTGAAATACTAACCCTGTGAAATACATTGCAAAGAAGAACTAATGCGAAAACCAAAAGAACAAGAATTGTACTGGAGAGGGGAATGCAAGCGTTACACCGAAGAGGAGGTAAGCACGATGCCAAGTGTTAAAAAGTTTAACCTGTAACCAGTAACCAGTTCACCTAACTTATTAATATTAATAAATGTGTGTCTGCGTTCTTGATTTGAAGACACGACACATGTAGAGATAGGCTACGATTCCTTCATGGTTACTCTGACGTTTCAATCGTTTTGTATGGCCACAAAAGGTGGCCATTACAGTGGCCGTTACCAAGCAGCGCTTACCCAGCATCATACCACAAATAACACCAATAATAAATTACTGTGTTAATCCATTTATATCATTACCCTTGAACAATTTATATCCATATTTGTCAAGGATTGATGCACAAAACACACTTAAAAAATTTATACCAACCTGAACGAATCCGCCAGTTCTACAAAGTTGAATAATTGTTCAATTAAGGTTTTGGCTGCATTTTTGTCTCCAGATAAATGCGATTTATCTAATTAAACAATGAGAAATGTTTTCTTTGATCTAACTCATATAGTCGTTCTTTGAACAGGGTTACGAGACAATAGAAAGGTTCAGCTGATAATTAATGGCCTGCAAAGGCAAACATACCTGGGCCAACCTTTCTTCCCTCCTAGCAATCTTCCTTTCACGACTTGCCTTGTTCTTTGCACGTTTTGCTTCAAATTGGTCAGATAAGGTCTTCTCTCTAGCCTTCTCAGCCTTGGACTTGTGAATACTTTCCATCAAGACCCGCTTATTTTTTAACACATTACCCTTGACTTTCATGTACATATCATGGTACATGTGTTTGTCAATTTTCTTAGATTCTCTATACTTGCGTAACAATCGACGCAAAACCCTCATCCCCCTCATCCACAGAATCTTTGTAGGCAACCTTGCCTACCTAGTACCTTTGGGCTTACCTGTGGAAATCGAACATCGAAAATCATTTAGCAAGTATTCAATAGAATATAAATGCACAGCTGTAGCATATTTTAAAAAATATTGATCTGTAATACATAAAAAACAGAATTGCACACAGCAATTGTATTTGAAAAAATGGATTTTAATAATAGGACGATGCAGCAATCTTATGGACGATTTAATGAATTAATGAATAGCTACAAAAATTACATGATACTAACAGCGACTTGCTACACCAAAAGGATTTACAATGGCACAATACATATGAAAACCAATAAAACCGGCACATACCATATCCAGAATGACGACCCTTTCTTTTTGCTTCCAAAGCACGGCGAGCACGAGCACTAGAGTGAATTTTCATTGGCTTCCTGATAACAAACCCATCTTTGACCAACTTCCGAATGTTTTGCCCTGCAATAAGAAAAATATACTTCAGTATAAGTTCTGTTCAACATTCGAGAAAAAATTATCCCTGCGACATGTACCCTATAAACCCGCCACATACACACAACACTGTTAACAATATCACCTCCATTACTTAACCAAACCAAATCAAAAAAATAATTTGACCAACATACGAACTTTATTGTTTACAAAAACAGAGGTCATACGAAGTTTATTGTTTACAAAAACATGTCTATGGGGATTTGAATCTTAACCAAGGAACCAAAAAAACAACTTTCACCAACATACGAACTTTATTGTTTACAAAATCTACAGATCTAAGCAAAAATTTCCATACTATAGCAAACCAAAACCCAATCCCAAACCACCAATCGAACCGAATCCCAAACAACCAATCGAACAAAAACAGATAGCATCTAAACATAGACAATGGACAGAGCACTTTGCCCGGATGTTTATCTTATTTAATCAAAGTAGAGAGTTTTCAGGTTTTGACAGACAAATAACAGGCATTTGTGTTGTTACAACCAAAAATAACACACATAAGGAGCAAATATAACCACCACATTCCTTAAAACCACTCACACAATATTGTGTGTAAAAAAACCAAAAAGCCAGAAAAATTATCGCGGATCCAAACTGAAGAAAAATGATTGCATGTACCCTTAAACCAATCTCTGTACAGAAGACGAAGCATGCATTACTCCATGACCATAGCACAGTGGCAGATTCAGGAAAAACGTTTAAAAGGAAGACGAAGAAAACAAAAATCCATCCCTAACTCTAGATAAGCTTTACAAACTTAACTGGAATTCGCCATGGAAATCTCGCTGACTTCATTGGGGTCGAGCCAGACTTTTCCCTTCCCGAACGCTAGGCGCGAGCCGCTTCTGCAACTTCAGCGAAACCATTGTTCCTGAACCTTTGTTGGGGGTTTAAGGGTTTGAAGAGAATAATCATCATACTTGAAAAGGGTTTCAATCTCTTGATTTCTCGGTCAAGGTTTCAGTTCTCGGTTTTTCTGAAATTTGCCAGCCTTACTTGGACAACAACGTTCGAGCCACCTGTTCGAGCAACCATAACGTTCCAGCGACCATAACGTTCCAACGTTCCAGCCACCTGTTCCATCCACCATAATGGTCCAGCGTTCCAGCCACCTGTTCCAGCCATCATAACCTGGTTTAAAATTGTGGCCAATAATAATAAACTGTGTCGTTTCGATTTAAACCTGCCCGCAAGTTAAGCGATTAAATCTCAATCCTCGATCTATGCACCAGACGAAGCATATTCTCTTTTCATTAAAATCTAACCATTGATTATTAAAAATGCAATAAATCACCCACCCAACCCCCACCCCCAAAAGTTAAAAGAATACGCCTATCGGCGTAATAATATGGGTAAATGTGTCAAATATAATGTTCATAAATTAATTTTTTAAATATTTTTTAAATTAATAATATTAAAATAAATTAATAAAAATAATAAATATATGTAATAATAGAAATTAATATTAAAATATTTTTATTGTTTTATCAATTTAATAGTTGTTTTACAATGTTATCTAAAAAATAATTATTAATTATTAATTTTTTTAAATAATAAAATATTTTTTAATTTTTTAAATTAGAAAAAAATAATTTTTTATTGGTTCTAAGGCTTGATTTGACAAAATACCTCTGGTTGGAGGTGACAATTAGTTTTAAAAAAATATTTCTCAAATTGACACATAATCATAGATAGTACATATACTAATTATTTTACAAATATCAAAGCATCATAGCAACATCTAATAGTACACATAATAATTGTGAATAATATGTATATTAATTATTTAAAAAAACACTCATACCTATTACCCTAGATCTATCATGTGATAAATAAGCACGCACATAAGAGCAGAGAGGTATTAAAATCATATCTCTGTAATTACCATGTCACCCTTTTTTCAGTGGTCGTTCTTAGGTGTACGAATGGCCATAGTTCTATCATGCACTGTTGATTCCGGTCGTACAGAAATAGTTCCAAATTAGAGTTACTCTAAATTGGTTTTGTTGCCGCTCAACTTCCCATGCTCATCCACAAGTTGAATGCGTAGTTTTCTTGTACATTCTAGGTGCATTTGATATTTAATTGTTTTCCATTATACAAGATATTGAAACTCCCCTAACTACACAATTTAACTTCGCTTAATCCAATATTGGTCAAGTGGACCAAAGCTACAACGATAGCCAACGAATCTCAAGACATCGGAGAAGTTTGGCAATTAATATTGGGGTATGGGAAAATTTTGATTTACTATTGATTACACACTATCATTTTGCAAGCCATTTAAATATATTAAAACATTGATTTAAATTTTCATTTTTAATCTAACTTTGCTATATTATATTGGTAAAGTAATTGTTTATATACTATAACACAACATAATTAGTAAAAGTTTGTGGTTGGTTAAGGGTGAGTGGTGATATTTCTCCAATTAAAATTGATATTTATAAAAAAAAAATGATAGATTTTCATTGCATGAAATAGAAGAGTGATCATAAGAATTTTGGGAACTCTTCAATTATTTAGTTTATCCGAAGTGAGTTAGCGAGTTACCTCTTTAATATATATCTTTTACTTTTATTAGGTAGTATATACTCATACATATATAAATAGAGTTTGGATCTAATGATATACATCTATACTAATATAGCAATCTATTCATTCATTTATTTTTTATTAGGAATCAAAACTTGGGTTAATCGCCGACGAACTATATCTGGGCAGAGCATTAGACCCTTTTTACTATTACAATATCCTATACTATTACATACTCATCATATTAAAATAATAATATTAAATAATAAATACATAGTCATCATATTAGTCACCATGACCGCTAGGATCGCACGGTCTATATGTTGCTAACAGTCAACATTAAATATAAGATCTCATGGTATACATACCTTACCCGTACAACATTAAATGTTTTTGAGTTGGAAGGTGTTTACGGTTAACATTCTATAATATTATAATAGATATCCAAAGCCATCCGTTTTTTTCAATGTTTTGGGCATAAACTCCGGTAAAATTTAAATACTTTCCATAATTTTACATTGTATCACTCATTCTTATGGGTTTTCAAATTAATATACAATATTTTTTTGTGTGAGACATTATTAATGGGTTTTTAAAACAATATACAATACTCTTTTTTGTGATATAGTGGTTTTATAATTTATCGATCTAATTAACAATTCAAAAAACAATATTTGTTTCATTTTTCATCAACAAATGAGATATAATTACACACTATACAAAAACAATATCATATATATATATATATATATATATATATTAAAAAAATAATAGGCAAATAAATTATATAATATATATGAAGCTTATACACTAGCAAATTATATATTAGATATGAAATATAATTTTAATAAAAAAAAATATAACCTATCTTATACATGCTAAATGACTAATTCTTTTAAAACCAAAGATATAAAATAATTTTTATTAATTCTTTTTACAAAATTTTCCAATAACAAATAAACATATCAGAAATATTTTCTTTTTCAATAAACATATATTATATCTCAATTATAAACCTTAGTTTAAAGCAGGGACTAGCTGCTTTGCAGCGATTTCCCTTGTTAATATATTTTGATTGATATTTTAAAGTATATATGAATTTGTGTTTGATTTTCTTTTCTAATAGTTATTAAATTTTCAATTAAAAATAAATATAAAATATAACTTGAAAATTTGAATAATGTTAAAAAATAATAGATGTAATTTTGTATATTCAATTAATAACGTAATTAAAAAGTTTGGGTAATTACTCTGTGGAGGTGTAGAATTTCACTCTTTTTATTGTGAATGTGTTTATGACTAGCCTCTTAAATTGGGGTGTTGGTGGAGGGGACAACCTTAGTGTCTAAAACTTTGTGTGAGTGTGTTTATGGCTAGCCTCTTAAATTGGGGTATTGGTGGAGGGTACAACCTTAGTGTCTAAAGGAAATTGAAGATAATGATGCACAAACTTAATGTTCAAATAGAGAGTATCACATGGGGGACTGGATTACATAACTTCCTATACTAAACAACAAGATGTCAAGTAAAAAAAATTGGAAAGCATAGTTAGAGAAGAAGGAGAATAAATCAACAAGTTGGCAAGTGACTCCGAGATGCATTTTAACATCCTTTTGGGGTTCAACCAAGACACACAGTCACATGATGTACACTCTATTGGCTCGAAGAGGATTGAATAGGAAATTGTGCAATAGACAACCATGGAAATTATGGAAACACCATGTACTTGAGGACCAATTAAGGAGAAATAACATATGGATGAAGAACATAGAAACAATTTTTTTCTTAAGTCTTTTGGTCTTATATCTCCAAGTTTTACACTTGTATTGTTTTGTCAGGACAACTTATAAAATTGTATGGTAAGAAACAAATTTTCTGATACTTCTCTAATTATAAAGTTTTAAAAAATTATATACAAAACTTACACCAATCTAGGCGAGGATCCTAGATTGCAGGAAGATGAGAAAAGTGTATTGTCAAGATTTATTTTATGGTCATCATTCCAAATTTGAAATAAACAATACACACACACACACGCACACACACACACTTGAGTTTACATGTAATAATTGGTAGTTGAGGCATGGATAAGTGATTATACTAATTATAATTTGTTTTGCTTGAAGTGATGGATGCATTGTGAATATTCAACCAAAACACATTAGAAATGCTTTAACGAAAACTCTAAACGTTTAACAAGAATTAATATATTAAAAAGAATCCATTAAATTTTTTAAATTATGTTAATAAATTAATTCTTTTAATATTTTTTAAAATTTTACATAAATTTAAATAATATTTTTTTTCTTTTTTAATGTTTGATAGACCAAAAATGATCAATAGACGTTAATTTTTATCATTACCATTAATAAAATAAGTAAAAATAAAAACTTATATTTTTTTAATGATGATGATGATGATTAATGCCCATTGGGACCATCTTTGGTATATCGGACCGTAAGAAGGTTATTACTTGGTTTGCTTTAAACTTTTGTTCCTATGCTCAAAAAGATTATAAAGAAGATTTCCAAGATCACTATATTTTTGGCAAGTTAGGAGGTTAGAAAGGTTTGTATTGTAACAAATACTATGAAACTCATATCTAACGTGGGTGTAAGTAGGACACTCTAAGAGAAAGTGATTTTAATCCTCAATGCTCATAGACTCACAAAGATGGAAAACCCTTTTCTCCCACGGAGTTTTGGGAATAGACCAAACGCCCTGTTTCGCTATGGAGCTCGTGAGAGTTCGTTCTAATCTTGGCTATATTCATTTTCTTCTTTGAACTAGTTACTATCAGGAGATAATTATGATCTTCCAAATTAGGGTTAATGACCTCCTTTTAGTATCTTAGTTTTCTCTTAATCGCTAAATTTTCCTCGCACCACAATTTCTCTTTAAACAGAAAAGAAATAATATTTTTGACATTATCGATATTCTGCAAAGTGTCATCATCATCAATGCCCCAATGGTCTAACCAAGCCATCATATCTTTACACCAACTCCGCTTGAGTCGTAATTGGTTTTGACTTGAATTTAAAACAATTTTAGGAAGTCTCTCGTTTCCCATGTTATTTATCTTGTGCTTGTACATCAGGTACCTAGTCATAGCCATTCTCTCGATGGGGGAAAGACCCACTTCTAAGAGGAGAATAGGGTAAGGTGTGTTGCTTTTAATTTTGGGGTTATAAGTTATAAACCGCTTCTGGATTTGCTCAATCTTTCTCCAAGATTCTCTAGAAATGTTGCACCCCCATACTTCACAACCGTATAAGATAACATGGATGGCAAGAGTTTAAAAGAGGAACTTCTTTTTATCCCACATGACTAAGTTGGTTGGTTTACAATTATTTTCAAGACCAAAATAAGCTTTCCATCCTCCATTAATAATTTTCTCAATGTCATGGTTCCAATTGAGCTTGTTATGAATATCAATTCCAAGATACTTGTAAGAAGTCACTTCCTCCAATTTACTATTATCATAAATAAAATTTGCGTAGGTGTTTTTCTTAGATTTTATAATCAATACTTATTATATATATATGAATATGAATTTGTATTTAGATTTTTTTAAAACTTATTAAATAAAAATAAAAATAACTCTATTGTAAAAATATAAATTTTGTTGATATCTACTTGTTATTGTAATGTAGCTTTGGTTTTTTGTGGTGGGGTAACAGGTCTTTGTTGGGAAGGATCTTTGGTAACTTGTGGCCAGATTGTAGCTCTATTGATAATATTGTGAGACATTTCAGCTATGGATTTTGATGAATGTCCTTCAGCTTTTTAGATATGGGGTTAGACCTTAAGTTTTTGATGATTTACTCACTGCTGTAACTTTGATTTTTCTACTCAAACTAATAAGTTATAGTTTTTTTTCCTTGAAAAAAAATGTGTAAAAAATGTGTAATGTAACTTTTTAAAAGATTATATACAAGACTTGTTATTGTAATGCGTTTCACTTGAAGTGATGGGTGGATTGTGAAGATTCAACCAAAACACATTAGAATAACAAAATGTTCACTCGTTTTAACAAAAACTCTAAACATTTCACAATGTTAATATACATTAAAAAATCTTACAATATTAATATACATTACAAAAATCTTTATTGAAAAATCTTATTTTCACATAATAATATTTTAAAATTTGAAAAAATAAGTTATAATTAAAATTTAATTACATTCATAAATTATAATTGAAATATTTATATTTTAGAATTGGTGGACTAGCACTTATGTTTTTCTTAAATTACACAAAGATGATATAAGTGTAATGTCAAATAACTAGTAGCTTATGTATGGATAACTAGTAGCTCATGCATGGATAACATGTAGTGACGTATTTTTCAAATAACTAGTAGCTTATGCATGAATAACTAGTAGCTCATGCATGAATAACATGTAGTGACGTACTGTCCAAATAACTAATTTAACTTATACATAGATAACTAGTAGCTCATTCATAAATAACATGTAGTAACATATAACTCATTTAATTAAAAAAAATAACCCATTTAAAATTAAAATCTATAATATCATTCTAAATATGAATGTTTTCACAATAACTAAACATTATCATTGTTACTTTTAGATTTTCATTGTATCAAAATTTATAATATCATCTTCTTTAAATCACCATTTGTGTACTCCATCGACCACATTTAATGTATCACATATTAAACATCTCACGAGTCACAATCCAATTTAGATACAATAATTTCGCTTTTAATTTAATCTCAATCAACTTTTGGTATTCAGTATCATAACTAATCTTTCATTACGAAGTATTTAGAGGTTCCTTTAATTTCCCAATATTTGTTAAGAAAGTACAATATTTCCCAATATAAAATTCACTTCCATATATATATATATATATATATAATAATAATTTTTAATACAATTATTAATAATTTCAATTAAAAACAATAAAATAAAATTCTTTTTAACACAATAAATATATAAAATAAAATTTAAATTTTATTTATTTTTATGTATTAACAATTTTTTTTTTTTTTAATGATTTTGATAACATAAATGACAATCTTAAAGATAGAAAAAAGAGTAGTCTATTTATTTGAGTATTTTATTTATTTCAAGTTTTAGATTTGTTTTGGTCGAATTTGGTAAATTTTTTGTAAAATCAAAATTTAGAAGCATTTAAATTGTGTTTTTGAATACATAAATGGATTTAAGATCCTCAAATACCCCTATGATACTATGTGATTAAGATATTTTTAAGATTTTCAACTAACAAAAACAAACCAAAAAATACATAAAAAATAATAAAAAATAAAATGTAGAATATTTAATCTACTCCGAAAAAAAATCACCTTTGTGTTAGTATAAAAAGTTAAAATAAATCTTTTTAAATTTGTTTTATTTTATTGATATGTATTTTTTATTTTATAAATACTTTATGAAAGTTACAATTATCAAATTTTTAACATACTTTGTTAGTATAAATTTTCTATTTTAAATTAGAAATTTAATTGATTCTTCATTTAATTTTTTAAAACTAACACTAAATGATATGGATGCAATAGAATTCGTGGTCGTTAATTTTTCTCCACAAACATAGTGTGAGATATACAAAGTAAGTTCTAGGGGATAACAAACTCTTCATTACGAAAATCTATCATACAATGCTTTTGTTTTAATTTGATATAGAAAGATTTTACTTCGTCTAAAACCATGATCTAGCGAGAGATGATGATTGTCTAAAGAGTAATGAGATTAATATTTATAATATAGGTAAATGTGTCAAACATAATGTTAATAAATTAAAATTTTAAATTAATAATATTAAAATAAATTTATAAAAATAATAAATATATGTAATAATAGAAATTAATATTAAAATATTTTTATTGTTTTATCAATTTAATAGTTGTTTTACAATGTTATTTAAAATATAATTATTAATTATTAATTTTTTAAAAATAATAAAATGTTTTTTTAATTTTTTAAATTAGAAAATACTAATTTTTTATTGGTTCTAAGGTTTGATTTGACAAAATACTTCTGATTGGAGGTGACAATTAGTTTAAAAAATATTTTATTTGAAAATATTTCTCAAATTGACACATAATCATAAATAGTACATATACTAATTATTTTACAAAATACCAAAGCATCGTAGCAACATCTAATAGTACACATAATAATTGTGAATAATATGTATATTAATTATTTAAAAAAACACTCATACCTATCACCCTAGATCTATCCTGAGCCTTTATCCTGTGATAAATAAGCACGCAAATAAAAGCAGAGAGGTATTACAATCATATCTCCGTAATTACCATGTCACCCTTTTTTCAGTGGTCGTTCTAGGTGTACGAATGGCCATAGTTCTGTCATGCACTGTTGATTCCGGTCGTACAGAAATAGTTCCAAGTTAGAGTTACTCTAAATTGGTTTTGCTGCCGCTCAACTTCCCATGCTCATCCACAAGTTGAATGCGTAGTTTTCTTGTACATTCTAGGTGCGTTTGATATTTAATTGTTTTCGATTATACAAGATATTGAAACTCCCCTAACTACACAATTTAACTTCGCTTAACCCAATATTGGTCAAGTGGACCAAAAGCTGCAACGATAGCCAACGAATCTCAAGACATCGGACAAGTTTGGCAATTAATATTGGGGTATGGGAAAATTTTGATTTACTATTGATTACACACTATCATTTTGCAAGCCATTTAAATATATTAAAACATTGATTTAAATTTTCATTTTTAATCTAACTTTGCTATATTATATTGGTAAAGTAATTGTTTATATACTATAACACAACATAATTAGTAAAAGTTTGTGGTTGGTTAAGGGTGAGTGGTGATATTTCTCCAATTAAAATTGATATCTATAAAAAAAAATATATATTTTCATTGCATAAAATAGAAGAGTGATCATAAGAATTTTGGGAACTCTTCAATTATTTAGTTTATCCGAAGTGAGTTAGCGAGTTACCTCTTTAATATATATCTTTTACTTTTATTAGGTAGTATATACTCATACATATATAAATAGAGTTTGGATCTAATGATATACATCTATACTAATATAGCAATCTATTCATTCATTTATTTTTTATTAGGAATCAAAACTTGGGTTAATCGCCGACGAACTATACCTGGGCAGAGCATTAGACCCTTTTTACTATTACAATATCCTATACTATTACATAGTCATCATATTAAGATAATAATATTAAATAATAAATACATAGTCATCATATTAGTCACCATGACCGCTAGGATCGCACGGTCTATATGTTGCTAACCGTCAACATTAAATATAAGATCTCATGGTATACATACCTTACCCATACAACATTAAATGTTTTTGAGTTGGAAGGTGTTTATGGTTAACATTCTATAATATTATAATAGATATCCAAAGCCATCCATTAATTTCAATGTTTTGGGCATAAACTCCGGTAAAATTTAAATACTTTCCATAATTTTACATTGTATCATTCATTCTTATGGGTTTTCAAATTAATATACAATATTTTTTTGTGTGAGACATTATTAATGGGTTTTCAAAACAATATACAATACTCTTTTTTGTGATATAGTGGTTTTTTAATTTATCGATCTAATTAACAATTCAAAAAACAATATTTGTTTCATTTTTCATCAACAAATGAGATATAATTACACACTATACAAAAACAATATCATATATATATATATATATATATATATATATAATAATAGGCAAATAAATTATATAATATATATGAAGCTTATACACTAACAAATTATATATTAGATATGAAATATAATTTTAATAAAAAAAAAATATAACCTATCTTATACATGCTAAATGACTAATTCTTTTAAAACCAAAGATATAAATTAACTTTTATTAATTCTTTTTACAAAATTTTCCAATAACAAATAAACATATCAGAAATATTTTCTTTTTCAATAAACATATATTATATCTCAATTATAAACCTCAGTTTAAAGCAGGGACTAGCTGCTTTGCAGCTATTTCCCTTGTTAATATATTTTGATTGATATTTTAAAGTATATATGAATTTGTGTTTGATTTTCTTTTCTAATAGTTATTAAATTTTCAATTAAAAATAAATATAAAATATAACTTGAAAATTTGAATAATGTTAAAAAATAATAGATGTAATTTTTTATATTCAATTAATAACATAATTAAAAAGTTTGGGTAATTACTCTGTGGAGGTGTAGAATTTCACTCTTTTTATTGTGAATGTGTTTATGACTAGCCTCTTAAATTGGGGTGTTGGTGGAGGGGACAACCTTAGTGTCTAAAACTTTGTGTGAGTGTGTTTATGGCTAGCCTCTTAAATTGGGGTATTGGTGGAGGGTACAACCTTAGTGTCTAAAGTAAATTGAAGATAATGATGCACAAACTTAATGTTCAAATAGAGAGTATCACAGGGGGGATTGGATTACATAACTTCCTATACTAAACAACAAGATGTCAAGTAAAAAAAATTGGAAAGCATAGTTAGAGAAGAAGGAGAATAAATCAACAAGTTGGCAAGTGACTCCGAGATGCATTTTAACATCCTTTTGGGGTTCAACCAAGACACACAGTCACATGATGTACACTCTATTGGCTCAAAGAGGATTGAATAGGAAATTGTGCAATAGACAACCGTGGAAACTATGGAAACACCATGTACTTGAGGACCAATTAAGGAGAAATAACATATGGATGAAGAACATAGAAACAATTTTTTTCTTAATTCTTTTGGTCTTATATCTCCAAGTTTTACACTTGTATTGTTTTGTCAGGACAACTCATAAAATTGTATGATAAGAAACAAATTTTTTGATACTTCTCTAATTATAAAGTTTTAAAAAATTATATACAAAACTTACACCAATAGGTGTTTATATTTTACAATTGGGGGTAGGCGAGGATCCTAGATTGCATGAAGATGAGAAAAGTGTATTGTCAAGATTTATTTTATGGCCATCATTCCAAATTTGAAATAAACAATACACACACACACGCACACACACACACTTGAGTTTACATGTAATAATTGGTAGTTGAGGCGTGGGTAAGTGATTATACTAATTATAATGTGTTTTGCTTGAAGTGATGGATGCATTGTGAAGATTCAACCAAAACACATTAGAAATGCTTTAACGAAAACTCTAAACGTTTAACAAGAATTAATATATTAAAAAGAATCCATTAAATTTTTTATATTATGTTAATAAATTAATTCTTTTAATATTTTTTAAAATTTTACATAAATTTAAATAATTTTTTTTTCTTTTTTAATGTTTGATAGACCAAAAATTATCAATAGACGTTAATCTTTATCATTACCATCAATAAAATAAGTAAAAATAAAAAATTATATTTTTTTAATGATGATGATGATGATTAACGTCCATTGGGACCATCTTTGGTCTATCGGACCATAAGAAGGTTATTACTTGGTTTGCTTTAAACTTTTGTTCCTATGCTCAAAAAGCTTATAAAGAAGATTTCCAAGATCACTATATTTTTGGCAAGTTAGGAGGTTAGAAAGGTTTGTATTGTAACAAATACTATGAAACTCATATCTAATGTGGGTGTAAGCAGGACACTCTAAGAGAAAGTGATTTTCATCATCAATGTTCATAGACTCACAAAGATGGAAAACCCTTTTCTCCCACGGAGTTTTGGGAATAGAACAAACGCCCTGTTTCGCTATGGAGCTCATGAGAGTTCGTTCTAATCTTGGCTATATTCATTTTCTTCTTTGAACTAGTTACTATCGAGAGATAATTATGATCTTCCAAATTAGGGTTAATGACCTCCTTTTAGTATCTTAGTTTTCTCTTAATCGCTAAATTTTCCTCGCACCACAATTTCTCTTTAAACTTAGAAGAAATAATATTTTTGACATTATCGATATTCTGCAAAGTGTCATCATCATCAATGCCCCAATGGTCTAACCAAGCCATCATATCTTTACACCAACTCCACTTGAGTCATAATTGGTTTTGACTTGAATTTAAAGCAATTTTAGGAAGTCTCTCGTTTCCCATGTTATTTATCTTGTGCTTGTACATCAGGTACCTAGTCATTGCCATTCTCTCGATGGGGGAAAGACCCACTTCTAAGAGGAGAATAGGGTAAGGTGTATTGATTTTAATTTTGGGGTTATAAGTTATAAACCGCTTCTGGATTTGCTCAATCTTTCTCCAAAATTCTCTAGAAATGTTGCACCCCCATACTTCACAACCGTATAAGATTACAGGGATGGCAAGAGTTTCAAAGAGGAACTTCTTTTTATCCCACATGACCAAGTTGGTTGGTTTACAATTATTTTCAAGACCAAAATAAGCTTTCCATCCTCCATTAATAATTTTCTCAATGTCATGGTTCCAATTGAGCTTGTTATGAATATCAATTCCAAGATACTTGTAAGAAGTCACTTCCTCCAATTTACTATTATCATAAATAAAATTTGCGTAGGTGTTTTTCTTAGATTGTATAATCAATACTTATTATATATATATATATGAACATGAATTTGTATTTATATTTTTTTAATACTTATTAAATATAAATATAAATAACTCTATTGTAAAAATATAAATTTTGTTGATATCTACTTGTTATTGTAATGTAGCTTTGGTTTTTTGTGGTGGGGTAACAGGTCTTTGTTGGGAAGGATCTTTGGTAACTTGTGGCCAGATTGTAGCTCTATTGATAGTATTGTGAGACATTTCAGCTATGAATTTTGATGAATGTCCTTCAACTCTTTAGATATGGGGTTAGACCTTAAGTTTTTAATGACTTACTCACTACTGTAACTTTGATTTTTCTACTCAAAATAATAAGTTATAGTTTTTTTTCCTTGAAAAAAAATGTGTAATGTAACTTTTTAAAAAATTATATACAAGACTTGTTATTGTAATGCGTTTCACTTGAAGTGATGGGTGGATTGTGAAGATTCAACCAAAACACATTAGAATAACAAAATGTTCACTCGTTTTAACAAAAACTCTAAACATTTCACAATGTTAATATACATTAAAAAATATCTAACAATATTAATATACATTACAAAAATCTTTATTGAAAAATCTTATTTTCACATAATAATATTTTAAAATTTGAAAAAATAAGTTATAATTGAAATTTAATTACATTTATAAATTATAATTGAAATATTTATATTTTAGAATTGGTGGACTAGTACTTATGTTTTTCTTAAATTACACAAAGATGATACAAGTGTAATGTCCAAATACCTAGTAGCTCATGGATAACTAGTAACTCATGCATGGATAACTAGTAGCTCATGCATGGATAACATGTAGTGATGTACTGTCCAAATAACTAGTAGCTTATGCATGAATAACTAGTAGCTCATGCATAGATAACATGTAGTGGCGTACTATCCAAATAACTAATTTAACTTATGCATAGATAACTAGTAGCTCATTCATAAATAACATGTAGTAATAGATAACTCATTTAACTATAAAAAATAACCCATTTAAAATTAAAATCTATAATATCATTCTAAATATAGATGTTTTCACAATAACTAAACATTATCATTGTTACTTTTAGATTTTCATATTTGTGTACTCCATCGACCACATTTAATGTATCACATATTAAACATCTCACGAATCACAATCCAATTTAGATACAATAATTTCGCTTTTAATTTAATCTCAATCAACTTTTGGTATTCAGTATCATAACTAATCTTTCATTACGAAGTATTTAGAGGTTCCTTTAATTTCTCAATATTTGTTAAGAAAGTACAATATTTGTTAAGAAGAGACAAGGTGGGTAGGACAATATTACACGTTTTCAATAAGTAGTTATTGTGTTTACCAACTTGAAGGTTGAGACTCGAGAGGACTGCCAAAAGTAGTGATTCTAACAAGATGAAAATGAGAAAAAATAATTGTTTTTAATTTTTAATTTTTAATAATTAAAAGCAAATAAATTTGTATTGAAATAATGTTGCAATGTAATTGTACAACTTAATAATATAATTTTATTTTTTTATATATAATGATGTTAATTTGAGTTGTAAAAATAAACACATTTAAACAATATTTGCTATTATGATTACAGTTTAAATTTTTTTTTATAGGGAATTATATTGGAATTCACAAGTGTAAATGCTAAAAATTATCTTGATAACAAAATTGTTTTGTAATACATATTAAAAACTTAGTTTGGTTTTTTCCATTATTGAGCCCATTAACATTCTCAAAGTAACCTTTGACCATGTGCTTCTTGCTAGGTTCGTCACCAATTACTAAAGTCTAGTGTATTTTTCCTCTGGATATAAATTTGTCTCCTTTGTTGATTCACCAAATCTAGAATCTCAATAATGAAGGTTTTTTGCAAGATAGATCTTGTGTCGCTTCATCACCTACTTGATATCTAGAACTCCACAATAAGCTCATTGTGGACCTTTGTTATTCAAGAACTCAACAACAAATTTCTACTAAAGCTAATAAGTTGGCCCAACTTCCTCCAATAATATGTTATTTCCAAAAGGTTTGACAACATACCAAGAAAATGGCCCAGAGCCCCCTCTTCTATTCACAACACCTAACCAAGATTCCTTCACACTTGAGAAAGCCAACACAATCATGCAACTCACAACCATGTTCTATTTCTCCACCTTTTGAACATTCTCTCCCTGAAATTCTCCTATTACTCCATCAATATCCCACATGTTTCTTCCATAATGAATTCAAGGATTAGGGATTATAAGATCACTTTTCATTAAAATGGCATGTGTGGGCGTTCTTTGATGTTATGAGGAAATAGTACAATAGGTCATATCCAATTTACTACCTACCTCCATTTGGAAAATGTGCATGACACCTTTGGTATGATACCTCCACTTGGCATTGCATGATACCTTTAGTCTCATACCGCCACTTAACATACCAAACTTTGGATAGTCCAAGAAATATTTAATAATACTAACAATTTATCTTTTTATGTTTTTTCAATAGAAAAATCTAAATTTTTTAATATCAATTTAATATATTCATTTTATATTATTAAAACTTTTTAATTAAAAAAAATCCATTTTTATATTATTAAAACTTTTTAATTAAAAGAAATCCATTTTCATATGCCATTTTTTCACATTAAACTCTTAATACAAATATAAAGAATTCAAATGGTTTTAATAATAAAGGAATTATATATAATAAGTGTATTTATTTGTTTAAAGTTTAAAAAAAAAATCAAGGCAAAAGGAATTTATATTTATTTCTCAATCAATCTAACATTGTGTTGGTAAGTAATGTTGAAATGCCACATTGAATGAGATTCTAAAATATTAATTTGTAAAACGTTACAATGTCACATTGAATGAGATTTTAAAAGATGGATTTGTAAAAAGTTACATTTAATATTTTAAAAGAGAGAAAGATGTTATAAAAATTTTATGTTTCTAAAAAAGATGGAGTAGAATATTAATATGGAATAAAATTTTAAAATAAGAATATGTTATTGTAGTAAGATAGCTATATAACATTATAGTTAACTAAAGCTTAAATTGAAGTGGTTGGGAGGATTGGTTATTGTTTTCTCCATTCAAATTCACATGAGATATGTTATGGCCCAATTCATCCCATAATAATCTATAGCTTTAAAAAACATTAACATTAAAAAATAATTATAATTATAATTAAATTATTGTCATTTTTTTAGAATGGCGGTTTACCAAGTACTACATCCACATGGAGCTCAACAAGATCATTATGTCACTTACAAGAATTGAAAACCTAGGTGGGGAGGGTAACAATCATTCCTCTCAACCACCCAAACTATATCCAATAAAATATTATCAATCATTTATTCAACTTAATACCCCTTATACCTTTTAATATCTTAATATCAAAATGATCTAAAATTAACATATATATAACTTAAACATAAACTTACAAAGTAATCCATTATAAAAAATATTCTTAATTTTATGTGTTAGTGTATATCCTAAATGTAACGTAGGATACTTCCATTTGTTACTAGCAAACATTGACTTAATATCATTTGCTACTATTAACAAACAAACAACGAGTTCCTCTCATGGAGGATCCCTAAGTTAGGGATATAAAGCTTTTTTATTAAAAAAAATTTTTAATTATTAAAATTAAATTTAGTTAAATTTTATAAAATATATAATTATAATATAAGATATTATCTTATAAAAGAGAGAGGAGATTTTAAATTAAAAAAAAATCTAAAATATTAAATCATATATATATATATATATAACTCTTCTTTTGGTTCCTTGGCTGTAAAAATCAAAGTAATTGATCAAATCTTTTGGTGACATCTTTTTCCTTCCTATATATAGGGTGATCAACAGGAAAGCTAACAAGTTCTCAAAGGAGGCATTAGGGCTGATGGATGGCTATCTCTTTTTTGAATAATTGGTTGATGACACCATTGTTGACAATGCTTTTGTGTATGTCTTTTAGATCCTGCACTTGTGTGATCATTTGAGAGATAATTTGGCTTTTTTAATCGAAAGTATTTTGAAGGAGTTTTTTGTTTATTGTCTAAATAAAACAAGTGATATGTTATAAAGACAAGAGTTTTGTTTTTTTCCATATGATATGATCTGTGATGAATCATCTCCTATGAACACCTTTATAACTTTGATTTTCAAAACAAAATATCACATTATAGCATTTTTCATCCAAAAAACAATACATATAACATATTCCAATATTTTCACTAACAAAAATTTTAGATTTACAAAAAAAATCCAAAATATTAAATCATATAATACATATAACATGTTCCAATATTTTCACTAACTAACAACCATCTTCTACTATGATAAGGATATTTAAGTTTAGCGTATTGCTATTAAGAATATTTAAGTTTAGGGATATTAAAGCTATTTATTATAATTAATTTTAGTTAAATTATATAAAATATATACTTAATATATTTGTTTAAAAATAAAATTTAAAGTTAAACAAAATATTTTAAAATATTAAATATAATATATTTAATTAATTGTTTATTATTTATATATTCAAATCTAGAAGGGTAAAATATGTATACTTTTGTAAATTTTAACAATTATATCTAGAGGGGATTCCTTTGTCCTACAAACAAGGATTTTTACACACTAAATTGATGTGTGTCTTCATTGTGACCTTAAAAATTTATTATTATTATTATAATAAAAATGAGTTTATATAAGCATGTTGCATACATATTCATTTGCAATTAATCAACCATTGTATTATTTTCTTGTCTTCTAAGTTAGTATTCACATTACTTCACAGAAGTAAAAGTACAAAAAGAAATAGAGTTTTTGGGCCTCTCATAGTGAGAAAACAGTCCACTAAACTAGTATGCAGGGCTCTCCATAGGATAAAATATCCTATAACCATAACCCGTCATACATGTCTTAGGATGGAGATTGAATGTAATCAAAATTATCAAGAAAAAACTGAGAAAAGAGATAAATTGTTCAGTGACCAGAACTAGCCCAACAGAAAACTGAAAAAGAGAGAAAAGCATAACATCTACTTGACAAGTGGACCGGTACATGGCTTCGACATGGAAGCTTTGGGAGCATCTTCATTCATGGCCACCTCTGTGTTGTCATTGTGCACATTGTCCTTGGCCTCGGTGGATGGGTGCCCCTGTTCGACCTTGATATCTAGTTTCATATCCTCATTGCTCGTCCGAACCCCATCGTGTTCCGCATACATTCCATGAGCAGTGTCGTTCGCAGCTATGTTCTGGAGGTGCAGTGAGGGTAAATGGTAAAGGGATGCTACCTCCGTGCACCAGTCCACAAGCACTTGAACTCTGAATCTTAGCTCCAGAATGCGCGCTTGGCTATATTCCTCGGCCTCGTTGAGATCTCTGCGAAGGAGAAGACATCGTCGGTCATCCATTCCAGCTGCCCGGGGAGACCAGCGTTGTTGTTTTCATTTTTATGTCGTGTCGTGTTTTGACCCCTTCGACCACGACGTCCGGTGCACGCCATGAGGGAAGCAACCACTGCAAGAGAAACCATAAGGCGTCTTCTATAGCTCGAACAAAGGCTGAGTGTTTTGCGTCATCTGGAGTTGCAGAGCCACCAACCCAGAGAATAAATAAATTCTCCAATGCATCTGACTGCCATGAACCATAAAACATTGGGAGCAGTGTTGGCATTAATGCTTTCCATCACGTCGAGTTGGGGGAGCATTGATGGTGGGTACTCTTGGCATGTGCTTGGCCAACTCCTCAACTGCCACTTCAATCCGTGTGTACCCCATGGTCTCGTCATCATAAATGCCTACCCCATCCGGGGGAATCAACCATTATATTCTTAAGATGACAATTATGTATAATAAATGGGCGAATCCCCATGATATATAGGGAAAAATAAAGCATATTTTATTAATGTTATAATATGTATATATAATTTTTTGGCGCATCTCTCATTGAATTATATAATCTTGTAAAATCTTGGCAAATCTTTCACTAAATTATTTAAAGCCTTGTAAAATCTTGGCAAATCTTTCACTAAATTATAAAACCTTGTAAAGTCTTGGAAAATCTTTACTAAATTATAAAATATTGTGAAGTCTGGGTGAATTTTTTTATAAAGTATAAAACCATATATAGTAATATGAAAACATATACAAAGATACTAAATATAAGACAAATTTTAATAAAGCATCACATAGTAGGCCCTCGTTTGGTGGTAGTTTGGTACCTCACTCTAACCCTCATAGTACATAGAATTTCACCATACTCTAAGAATATTCTTGGAAAACAACAATGAAATTTTTTATTACCACGACAAATAGAATCAATATTAATAAAAGGGCTCACCAACACCTCAATCCTGATTTAACTCTCCATGCTATTACAAGGGCCCACCAACACCTCATTTATGCACACACCTTACAAAATTAGAGGGTTAAAAACTCTAAATGTGTATTTTTTTATCTCAATGCACTTGGAACTATTCTAAAAAATAATTGCCACTCTATATGGAATACAAATGGGTCGCTATAAGACCTAATAGTAAATATCAATTGCCCTTCTCATGTGGACATTAAGAAACCTGCAAAACATGGTTCAACCCATAAAATATGGACGAATGTAACTCCGACTTTGATTTCCATGATTGATAGAGGGAGAAAGAGCCCCTAGCAACTACCATTTCTAGAAATCAGGGGTGAATGGGAGCTGCCTAGTTATTTTTGTGACCAACAGAGGTTTAAATTGATTTTTAGAGAGGCAAAAATGTTTTATCTTGGCTCCGCTTTCTAATTCGATAGGGCTAACTCCTATTCATTAAAAATAAATAAATAAAATGTGGGCTAATCATACCTAATGGGTGTTTAATAAAAAAATAGCCCTTAAAAATTTAAAACCCCTAAATTTAGCCCATGGGCAAAGATTAGCCCCTAAAATTTTCCATGACTAGGGAGACTTGACTTTAGCCTTTAAATGTTGAAATTTATAAAACAAAAGGAGTGAAGGGTTGATATTCTCATTTCCAATTCCCTAAGGTAGTTGTTAATATCCTTAATCCATGGTCACAATGAGTAATACAAAGCATGACTTATTGTAGAGTTCACTTAAAAGGAAAACATGGGTATTAATTCCCAAGAGGGCAAAGTACCTTCACACACTTCATTCATTTGGATGAACAATTCTATATTGGTTTTAGTGTTATCGTGAAGAATGGAGGTGGGACTAATCTGGACTAGGACTTGTCCAGTCTTCTATTGGTATGTTGTGTTGAGTCTAGGGAGGAACTAGGTATGCCATATTTTCATCATGACATTTCTTTGATTTTTTATTTTTTTTGGTGTAAGGAGGAGCTAATGGACTAGGCCTAGCTTTGGGCTTTGTTTTATAAAATATTTTGGTATTTTCTTGGAATTATGGTGCATGCTTTATGTGGAACGGTGGTGTTTCAATCATGGTTCACAATGGAGCTTGGAAAATTTTGAGCATGGTGGAGCACAACTACCTTGGATGTTGCTTTTTGTGTTAAGATTTGACTCGTGATGCACTCTTGGGAGATAGGAGAGGCTTCTAGCAGATAACCAAGTAGCCATTTCCCATCTGCAAAATAAAGTTTCTAGCCTAGATAAAGCTCAAAACAATGCCCTTGTAGAATCAATGAAAACAACACAACAAAAAAACAAATTGAGAAGCTTGAAGATGATTGCAATATGTTATACCAACTAGTTCTTGGCATTGCTAGGATCTCTAGTCACTCTTAAGGCTACCAATCCAAGGATGTCAATTAAGTTTGCTCCAGAAATAGTAAAATAAGAAGAAACACTACATCAAGCCTTTAAGGATTTGGAAATGGAACTTGTGGACGAGGAGCCCAAGCCAACAACAAGAGACAAGCATGAAGTCCATAATGGACATGATTCTTTCTGATCTCAAATTTATTTATATTTAAAAAGATAATTTGTTATTAGGCCAATAATTTTTATTGCAATTTTGTGCAACACAAATCAACTTGGTGTGTGGGACTTAATTTTGAATTTAAGACAATTTGTGAATGTTTAATTTATAGAAAATCCTCCTCTATTTGTATTACGATATTTTACACTACAATGACGACAATGTTTTAATACAAATATTAATAATTTCAATTAGAAATAATAAAATAAAATTCGCTTCCATATATATATATATATAATTTTTTTAATACAAATATTAATAATTTCAATTAAAAAAATAAAATATTTTTTTAACACAATAAATATATAAAATAAAATTTTAATTTTATTTATTTTTATGTATTAATATTTTTTTTTGTATGATCTTGGCAACATGAATATTATATCATGACAACCTTATAGAAAAAAAAAGAGTAGTCTATTTATTTTAATAGTTTATTTATTTCAAGTTTTGGATTTTTTTGGCTAGAATTCAATAATTTTTTTGGTAAAATCTAAATTTGGAAGCATTTAAATTGTGTTTTTGAATGCATAAATGGATTTAGGATCCTCAAATACCCCTATTACACTCAAATTATGCAATTTACACAACTAGTATATGTGACTAAGATTTTTTTAAGATTTTCAACCACAATGCTAACAAAAACAAACCAAAAAGTACATTAAAAAAATAAAAATAATGTACAATATTTAAACTACTCGGAAAAAAATCACCTTTGTGTTAGTATAAAAATTTAAAATAAATCTTTTTAAATTTGTTTTATTTTATTGTTATGTATTTTTTATTTTATAATTACTTTATGAAAGTTAAAATTATCAATTTTTTAACATACTTTGTTAGTATTATTTTTCTATTTTTAAATTAGAAATTTAATAGATTTTTCATTTAATTTTTTAAAACTAACACTAAATGATATGGACGCAATAGAATTCATGGTCGTTAATCTTTCATGCCACAAACATGGTGTGAGATATACAAAGTAAGTTCTAGGGGATAACAAATTCTTCATTACGAAAATTTATCACAAAATGCCCCAATGGTCTAACCAAGCCATCGCATCTTTACACCAACTCCGCTTGAGGCGTAATTGGTTTTGACTTGAATTTAAAGCAATTTTAGGAAGTCTCTTGTTTTCCATGTTATTTATCTTGTGCTTGTACATCAGGTACCTAGTCATAGCCATGCTCCCGATGGGGGAAAGACCCACTTCTAAGAGGAGAATATGGTAAGGTGTGTTGCTTTTAATTTTGAAGTTATAAGTTATAAACCACTTCTAGATTTTCTCAATCTTTCTCCAAGATTCTCTAGAAATATTGCACCCCCATACTTCACAACCGTATAAGATAACGGGGATGACAAGAGTTTCAAAGAGGAACTTCTTTTTATCCCACATGACAAGGTTGGCTGATTTACAATTATTTTCAAGACCAAAATAAGCTTTCCATCCCCATTAATCCTTTTCTCAATGTTGTGGTTCCAATTGAGCTTGTGATTAATATCAATTCTAAGATACTTGTAAGAAGTCAATTCCTCCAATTTATTGTTATCATAAATAAGATTTGAGTAAGTGTTTTTCTTAGATTTTATAATCAATACTTATTATATATATATATATATTATGATAGTCAATACTTATGATTTGAATGTCAATATTATGAAAGTCGGTTGCTTTATTTGATGGGGCAACAAAAGATGGTTTATGTGCCACTAGTGAGGTTATTTTTCCTAATAAGACACATTATTACACCCTCAGGCTAAATTGTGGGCGTGGTACTAATATGAAAGTTGAACTTCTGGCTTTGTGGTGCATTCTAAAAGTTGCCAGCATTTTCGGGATTGTTGATCTCCGTGTGTTTTGTGATTCTCGGGTGACCATCAAATGGGCATGCGACCTTTTCAAATTGCAGGTGGCGTCCCTCAATCTTGGTGTCACCAGATTATGGAAAAAATGGGATTATTCATGTCCCTTTCTTTTGATCATATTTACAGACAACATAATGCGGTGGCTGATAAATTATCAAAATTAGCTCTTGCTGGTGATGAAGGATACATATTTTGGGAAGAGCTTCAGGATGGTTTCAGAAGTGCGAAGGGTTCTGTTTATATTTATGAAATATAAGATTAGGGTTATTATCCTGGTCTTTTTTTGGATCTTCTTGTAATCTGGATCAGATGTTTAAGCTTTTGAACTCTGTAATATTTTTGAAAGTCTCTATGAGACTAAAAGCCATGTACTGTTTGATTTATGATGAATATCGATAATACGTTTTTTTTTTTTTTTTTGCCAAAAAAAAAAATATATGAATTTGTATTTAGATTTTTTAATACCTATTAAATTTAAATTAAAATAGCTTTATAGTTAAAATAAAAATAAAAAATATAATTTTTGTTAATATCTACTTGTTATTGTAATGTAGCTTTTTTTTTAAATTATATACAAGACTGGTTAGTGCAATGCGTTTCGGTTGAAGTGATGGGTGGATTGTGAAGATTCAACCAAAACACATTAGAATAACAAACTTTTCACTTGTTTTAACAAAAACTCTAAACATTTCACAATGTTAATGTACATTAAAAAATATCTAGCAATATTAATATACATTACAAAAATATTTATTGAAACAAATTATAATTGAAATTTAATTACATCCATAAATTATAATTGAAATATTTATAATTTAGAATTAGTGGACTAGCACTTATGCTTTTCTTAAATTACATAAGGATGAGACAAGTGTACTGTCCAAATAACTAGTAGCTTATGCATGGATAACTAGTAGCTCCTAGTTATCCATGCATGGATAACATGTAGTGATAGATAACCCATTTAACTAAAGAAGATAACAAGTAGTTGATGCATACTCAATAGGTGATTACAACTAAGCATGGAGAACAAGTAATAGATAACTTGTTCATGGAACTTAACTTGTAACCTATCGGTGTTCACCAGCCGCAAGTTAAATGGTTGTGCTAGCATAGCAATTGCTCCAAATTCAAAATAAATAATATATAAAGAAAGAATATAAAAAACAAATAGTAAATACATAACATATTAATGACACTTAGTTTGTAGCCTATCAGTCTAACCACAAGTTAAGTGACAATACTAGTTTTATAAATAATACGAGCAAATTATTAAATAATTTAATTATATATAATAAAATACATTTGAAACACTTAACTATATCATTAAATTTATCATTGTTACTTTTAGATTTTCATGGTGTCAAAATTTATAATATCATCTTCTTTAAATCACCATTTGTGTACTCCATCGACCACATTCAATGTATCACATATTAAACATGTCACAATCCAATTTAGATAC
This sequence comes from Larix kaempferi, assembly GCA_027924585.1. Classification (NCBI taxonomy): domain Eukaryota; kingdom Viridiplantae; phylum Streptophyta; class Pinopsida; order Pinales; family Pinaceae; genus Larix; species Larix kaempferi. The sequence goes on along the minus strand of BSBM01000535.1, from coordinate 8,788,376 downwards.
AATAATTTCGCTTTTAATTACGCCGTAGGCGTTCACCTACGAGAAGCGTAACCCTCCACGTCGGCTAGATTCCTTGCTCATCGAACGAATGGAATGCTGCCACGTGGATGTTCTCAGCCCACAATTATAGCATATGGTGATGGAAATACGGTGTTGCACTTCAGATGTCATACTGACGAGTTTAAATGCAGACCTCTGAGCAATTGCTTGCAGCGCGTATAGAAGGAAATTAAAGAAGAAACTCGTTCGAAATCATTGATTTTCTGATATGCATGGCATATGTTGCCAATGTAAGCAAAGACCGTTCATGCAGTAGTGCGCATCGTGGATCGCTACCTTTCAATGAAATCACTTAAGAGGCGAACTGTAACTGATTTTGCATTGGCTTGTTTGATTATCACTTCCAAAATGTATGAAGTAGATGGAGAGGTTCCTGTTGTTGACGAATTAGCCGACCAGGTCGAAGGATTTGAAGAATATACTAAAACCAAGGTCGCAGAATTGCAAAACCTGTATGTTGAATCATGCAAGATCGCTTGCACGCCCTGTTCGAGTTGAGGATGTTGCTAATTTTTTGCATAAGAATTTTTCGACCACAATTTCCTACAGGCTATTCTTTTATCGACTCAACCTCTTGCCATGCAAATTTGTTTTTACCACGTCGACCTTCTGTTGCTTACTTCCATTAATTGAATTTCGAAGACACTCTTAATCGACCGACTGTAATGATTGATCGACTGATCTTACTATATCAACCGTTTGAAGCCATATGAAAATTTTTCGATTTGGTAGCCGCTGACATCTTTCAACTTCTCATCGACCATATTACTAACCGACGACAAGATCATGAGCCGGAGATCTCCACCTGTCTAGTTGATTCTCGACTATATTGAGTGATATGACTATTGAACAATAATTTGAGCACCAAACATATACATAATTGTTCTCTAGTTAGTATTATTCTTCTCTTTTGGAGCTTCCATAGGCCTTAATGACTAAAGCGCTGACACATCAACAAGTTGAAAACTATGGTGATGAGACATCGACGGGTTAACAATTTAAGGCTCGTCATATCATAGGTTTAGAAACTAAGAGTGCGATCCCATTTACTTGTACTCTATCGAGGTTAAGCAATTAATTGCTCATTCCATCGAAGCCTTAAAATTTATGTGAGAAATCCCATTTTGGAGGGCTTAAGAATTAAGTGGTTGATACCACTTTGAAGGATTAAAATTATTTTCAAACTCATTCCTTCACATGGTGGAGGTTAAATAGTTAAAGATCGATACATGCCACCAGTTAAAAACATATGCATTGACCACTACTAGTTAGTCTTGTTCTTCTATTTTGGAGATTCCATAGGCCCAATGATGGGCATCAATAGGAACACTATGCAAGTAGGAAGAGTAGCATCCAAGATTATGAGAAAGATGGGTTCTTCATCCTTTGCTGACATCCCTATAGATTTGAGCGATAATAGCACCACTTAGACCTACAAAATCCTTTAAGTAACCCAATGACGAGTAATTTGCCTCTTGGGAATTTTTTGACACAAGTCACAATTATTCTAGTATTCACAAATGTCATGGAGCTAATCTTGGAGCTTCCATAGGTTTAGGTTTTCATGGTACTATTAATATTTTAGTCTTTCTCTCTAGTACTTATGTATCAAACTTTAGTAGTGTTATGATCACTATGATCATTGACGGTAAGTTTCCAAATCTATGGTTGACATGATTGCTTCTTACTCATCTTTTGATATCTAAAGTTCAAAATGATTTGTTTACAAGGTCCAGAGGCATTGCCAATTAGTGACTCTTGACTCATTTAATGACTCTTATTTATAGAAGTTGGTTTTATAATGACTCTTTTTCTTCGAAACACTTAGTAACTCTTATTTATAGAAGTTGGTTTTTCTTTTCAAATTATAAATATATTTTTCATGATGTTTGTTTTAAATAATGATTTATAGAAATATTCACAAGATGTTTTCTTAAATACATATAAATATGTATAAGTTGTTTTTATTAAACAAATATATATTTTCCAATATAATTTAAAACATTATTCTATTATCAAAATTTTGGAAAGGAAGGAAATATATTAAAAATTGAAAATATTCAACACTACCCAACATAAAAGGAACAAAAGGTGAAATTGTATTTGTTGAATATGTTAGAAAAAAATTCTTGAAGCTATATGTCTTCTTGATTGAGACCTACTCATTAAATGTGGACACACAATTTGTAAGTATATCAAGTCATCATATCCTCTAAACCCAAAAACGACAATGATAATATTGACCACGTGCCTTTATACTTGTCATTTATTGAATTTATATGTTTATATTTAGCACAACCAATGTAAAGGGAACAAAGAGTTTTCTATGTAATATTTTATATTTTATGGTCAGTGGGTTTTTTAAGGTGAAATCATTATATGTTTTATGCTTGATCTTCATGTCCTGGAAGTAGGGATGGAATTTTATGGGCAAATTGTTTGTCACAGGGCAATTTTTCCGTCAAATATGGTCAAAATTTTACCATATTCGTTAAAATCCTTCGTTGAAATGCCAAAATGTTTAAAAATTTGGATGTAGCTGTCAATTTTGATGGGCTGGTTAGATCTGAAATTCCAACCCTGTCTCGAAGTATTAAGTTGGCTAGAATAAAATTTTGTGTGTGCATGATTTGATAATTTGTTGTGTGGTTTTGTGTAAGAAAATTGAATGGGTTTCTTTTGTTACATAGATAGAGGATGATCATTTTTTAGATAAGTAAACTATAGAAGAAGAAGAAGATTGAATGCTTGACACATTGTGGCTCAGTTTAAAGTTTGATGCTCTTATTTGAAGATTGAATGCTTGACACATTGTGGCTCAATTTTGTGTAAATCTATAGGAAAGATCACACAGCTAGAGCAAATCTCACAAACCTCACTCAATAATTGCAGAGAAGAAGAAGAAGAAATGAATCAATTATCACTCATGAACTCAGAAATGGAGAAATCTCCAGTATAATCATACATCAGTTGTAAGCTGACACTGTGAAAACTGAATACAATAATGAAGCTATCAAGTGAATTCGAATTAGCCAAAGGTGATTCGAATTATCCTCAGTGTGTGGCTTGGATAGCATTGGAAAAATCATCCAATCAATCAGTAGTAGTCACAAATAGTCAAAAGTCAATCAAATGAGTCTAACTGAGCCATGTGAGCACAAATCAAGGGATGGAGACTCCAAGGAGAGTGCATGAGGTTGTCAGTAGGTCAAGTGGCACTCCGATACAGACAACTGGAAGCTACATGCAGTTAAACAGAGCAATAAATGCAAGAACTAGTCAATCAATGTTGCAACTGACTGTTAGTGATCCAAGTAGTGTAGTAGGGCGCATATGTCATCCAGGTGAGGAAAATAAGGTGCACTAGGTAGGTAGGAGGGCTATTGAGGGATAGAAATAGGCTCTAGGGGGATGAAAATAGGCTCCATGTGCTGGGGAGACCACCATATTGATGACTGGATGCATGCAAATGCATGCATGATGACTGGATGCATGCATAATATAAAAATGATGGTGAGAATATTCCAACAGGTTTAAAGTTTGATGCTCTTATTTTCTGAAATTTGTTGATTGTGATTTTGTAATTGGTTTGTTGAAAGGATCAAAGAAGTATGTTTAAAAGAAGAGCATAATAAAGCAATATCATTGAGAAGATGTTGTTGAATTTATTGGGTAAAAGGTCACGAGAAAAATAACAGCAAGGGTATTGTTTCTCACAAGTAAGGTATGGAGGTATGAGGAGATAAGCATGGGTAGATGACGACAAACTATTTGAACAAAATACAAGGTATTTATTGCTTGGTTGTATAATTTTTTTTCACAGAAATGAGTAGTAGATTGTATTAAAAGGGGACTGTGGCTAAATGCCAAGCAATGGTATTACAAAATGTGCCATCTTTTTGCTAAAAATTGAGAGTTTTGGGATATTACAAAATTGGTAGTGATAACGTGCTTTCCAAACTGCCTAACTTTCTTCAAAAACGTTCCTATTACCTGAATACTGTAAATCCTTAAATGTTGTCCTAAAACACATATACATTTATATAACATGACATATTTAAACAAAGAAACATCCCTATTAGGTCTATGTCGATCCGGTCTGGTCATTGTTGCTACCATCCATGGCTGAGTCCGCCTGGGGAGGAGGAGCCAAGCCTTGGTTCTTAGAAGCATCTGAAGTCGTGTTGTTGGGGGTCACGTCTGATTCCATTAACTGGATATGAGCATTGATATATTCTTCCATATTCGTGGTCTTACGCCCTTGATCATACACTATTCCTCTTATTTCATCTATTGCCTATTGTATATCCATTATTTGTCCCTATTGGTTACCCAAGATGCTGGAGAGAGCCCTCTGCAAGCTAGAAATCTCCTATATGTGTGTACTTGCTTCCCTTTGCAGATCTGATATGTCACTTCCCCTTCCATCAATCCGACCAACAGATGGGAACATGAACTGACTCGGGGCCTCTAAATTTCGTCCCATATCCATATTATGAATTCATAACATCTGAAGTATGTGTGCATATGCATAATTAAACATAAACAATGGAAATAAATTATATCCACACACATCTATCATGCATATATCGACATAATTATCACACACATCAATTAAACACATTGCATATTCAAATACAAGAGAATACATATGTTTAAACAAAGAATATCCAAGTAACTGGATGTGTAAGAGTGATTTTCCACCCAAACGTAGGAACTCTCTCCAGCATATACTCTTATGTTAAGAGGCCACCCCCAAGATAAGCTATGAGGCCACCAGGGAGAAGGAAACACCTACATGATTCTCTTTCTCAGCCCACAATCCATTCTACTCTCTATGCTTAGCCAAATTCTCATACAGAGCTCTATAGGGATCTCACTCATCCACCACAGCCTTGGCTCCTACAATACCTACCCCACACAACACCCTTATGGGCTCATGCATCCCATTCACCAATCCACGGTGCTCTTGGTTGATCCATATTGCTAGGTGTTTCTAGTGTGTACATAGAAGGAGACCAACCTACTATATGTTGTTGGAGAACCACTTGTATCCTTAATCCATGGCTTCTCAAGCATCTATGAGCAACAAAAATCAATGGGTAAGGGTTCCTATCTTTCCCAACCTTTGTGCTTACCTACAACCATCTACTTTCCCTTCAAATCTGCAATTCTATCTCTTAATTCGAATTTCTAGGTTATACACAGTCTGTTAATGGTCATGAACAACAATGGGGAGCTTTGTGTAGTGTCGATATGCATGAGATAATGATAGAATGAAGGTTGAATCCATATGATATGAGATAATGGTGAAAATACAACTGACATAGCTTTTGACCATAGAAGAAGGGAATCTTGGAAACTACAAACTAAATTCTGACATATGATAGAACTGTCACAAATGTGCATTCAAATCCATGCTTCAATAAATGCATGAGGTGACTTTTCCCAACAACCTCACACATGCATTCAATGATTGGAAATAGTCAAAAGAAGGTGATTGGCTCATTCAAATCACATGGCAGAATTTGGATGAGTTCTAAGTTGACACATGGAAGTGAGGGATTTAGTCTCCCATAGACCCCCTTTTTGCTTCCCCTCTGGTGGAATCATAGCCCCTCTAGTGCTCTTTACACAACCATATTGGACCATTTTATTATTTATGCAACATATTATTTACATACATTTTGAGTTAGCATGACAAGCCATCATTCATGCCTAGTCATTCACTAGTGAGGTCGTGGCCTTGAGCTTCGCACTAGGAATCCATAGTAGAATATTTAAATCATTTACATAATTTTGGTTAAATACATTCCAAGTCAAAACTGGGGGCATTACAATCCCCTCTCCCTTGGAATAACACCGTCCTCAGTGATTTCTCAAAATCATAACAAAAATGGATATGCCTCTTTCATGGAATCCACTACACCTTTACCGGTTCAATGGCTCGATTCTAGAGCAATGTTACCTTCCAGTATAGGATGCATAATGGATCAGTTTGGAAATATCCTTCATATTCCACCTGGATCACATCCCAATCAATCACGTGGTTAGGGTCATGTACATATTTATTAAGCAAAGAAACATGAAAAACATTATCAGCTCTAGTGTTAGTAAGCAATGCAATTCTATATGCAACTAGCCCTATCCTCTCAAGCACTTCAAATGGACCAAAATATCTTGGTGATAGCTTGGCACAACTTCCAAGCTTCAAGGAACTCTTCTTTGGCCTCACTCTGAGTAAACTTAATCCCCAACACTGAATTCCCTATGAACTTTGCTCATATTTGCATAGATTTTTTTTCTATCTTGGGCTGCCTTTGAATGTTTCCTAACTTTGCAACCTCCTATTCCATTTCCTTAAGCAATTATGTCCCAAGTACAATTATGTTCACTGGATTATCCCAAGTCACTGGTTTTCTACACTTTCTACCATACAAATATTCAAATGGATTCATGTCCAATGATGATTTATGCCCATTATTATATGAAAACTCTACTGAGTGTAGATAATCTTCCCACTTTGATGGTTTGTCCATCACATACATGCAAAGCATGTCTTCAAGCACCTGATTTAATCTTTCTACTTGCCCATTTGTTTGTGGATGGTAGGCAATACTAAAGTTTAGTTGTGTACCCAAATATGCAAAAAGGCATTTCCAGAAATTTGAGGTGAACTTAGTATCCCTGTCTGAAATTATTTCCTTAAGCAACCCATGCAATATGAAAATATCCTTCATGAAAATATTTGCAGTGACATCAATTTTATATGTGGATTTAACCGATTCAATAAAATGTGCTACCTTTGTTAATTTTTCCACCACCACCATGATGGAATCATGCTGCCTCATTGTCATTGACAACCTTGTAATAAAATCCATTCTAGAATTGGAAATGGATGTAATAAACTTGTTGGCTGTTGATGCTGAACCTTCACTTGTTGAAATTTAATACACTTAGAAATATATTCATCAATGTCATTTTTCATTCCTGGCCAAAAATATTGCTTCCTGGATGTGGCAATAGTTTTCTGGTATCCTAGGTGACTGGAATAATGTTGAAAAATGTAACTTTGGAAGATATTCTTAATGTAATTCATTTAAGTAATATTTATGTTGTATTTACTCTTGTAAGAATCTTGAAAGAATGAATATAAACCCTACTAGTTGAGTCGGCCTAGAAGAATCTAGAAAAAACATTTATATTGTATCCTAGTCAAGTCGGCCCAGTTAGGGAAGGACAAGTCGGCCCAATTAGGTAACAATGTCACTTTGTGATTAGTATAAATAAGGGAGGCGCCTAGCTCATTTGTACGTCACTCACTCAAGCAAGTTTGCATGACGAGAGAGAGAAAGACAAGTTCGATTGGGAGAAAGAGTAGTTGCATTGAAGACATCTTATTCTTGTGTTTCTTTGTTCTTGGGTTATTGTATGAGATTGTCATTGTACTTGATAACGAATCTATACTGAAGAAGTTGTGCTAGGTTTTCTACCCCAAGAGGGTTTCCTAATACAAATTAGTGTGTACTCTTGTTTACTTTGTGCTTGTCTATATTTTAGTGATCATATTCTTTATTATATTAAAATTCTAACATGGTATCAAAGTTAGCCTGAAAGATGACTTTGTGCAGTTGAAATTGCCGGAAGTGAAAAATAGGGTTTTCTGTTCCATAAGATTTTCACCACATATTGGCCTGAAAAGGAGGTCAATATAATTCTCCCTAGGAGGGCGCATCTTCATGTGGAAACATATTACAGATCCGTGAATTTTCAATTTTTGACCTAATTCTGTAGAAACTTTAGCAACTGCAGAAATTAGTGTTTCCATTTTTTGTTAGTTATACCCACAGTTTCGGAAGAAGAATACCTTCGCTCAACTCGCCTTAGGAAGGCACATATGTCTCTCAATTCATATTTGCAATATTCTAAAGTCAGAAAATTAGGGTTTCTCTGACAAACCCTAGGTCAACCAAGAAGCAGATTTCAGAAGGCATTAAAGCAAGCACTTGGTTGGAGCATCCCTATTGGTAAGCACTATTATCTTTATTTCCATTTGAGGTTCTCATTTTATCAAGATGACAAACAACACCAAGATTGAGGATGATCTTGAAGGAGCTGATAACTTCTGATTATGGAAGTATAGAGTACTACTCATTCTAGAAGAGAATGATTTTGAAAACTATGTTAAGGAGGAAGTTGCGGAGCCAGAGGGAGATAAGGCTAAACACATGAAGAATTTGGTTAGGGCCAAAAGGATCATTGTTTACTCCATTAAGGATCACTTGATCCCCCATATTTCATCATTGAATAATCCGAAGGATATGTTTGGTGCATTGAAGAGACTATATGAAAGAAAGAACATTAATATGAAGATGACCTTGAGAACTCAACTCAAGGGTGTGAATATGCAAAACTAGGAAAGTATCCAATCCTATTTCACAAGGGTATCCCAAATTAAAGAACAGCTAGAAGCTATTGGAGACAATGTTGAAGAAGTAGAATTGGTGATGACTACATTGAATGGTCTCCCAAGATCATGGGAATCATGCAGTCAAGGTATTTTTTCTAGAAGGAATATTACCAAATTCAGTAGGCTAGGGAAGCCGGAATTGAAGCCCGAGAAGAGATGATGGGTGAAGATGATAATCAAGCCTTAGTAGCTCATGCAAAGAAGTTAAAGAGAAATAAATAAGAACACTCTCACAAGAATCCTAGAAGATTCCAAAATAATCATAGACCTCATAAGGACTACTCAAACTATAGATGTTACACTTGTGATGAAAATGGAAATAATGCAAGAGATTTACCCCAAAAAATATCCATACCAAGAAAGGAAAGAAGAAGAGGTATCATGCTCATGCTGCAGAAGATGATGAACCCGTTAAGAAGAGAGCAAGGGAAGATTCCTCAAGTGATGAAGAATATGTCTTGAAATTTTGATAATGCAATAGTAATTGGAGAGAAAGAGGGATGCTTGTTCAAATTAAAAGGCTAACTAGATTAAACATTGGTTCATGACACTATGGAACCAAGTGAACTATGGCACATAAGGCTTGCATATATATACGCTAAACGACTTTAGCTATCGTAAGGAAAATGGTGAGATCCAGACAAAAAATGATGATGTATGTATAGGTTGTGAATAATTTGTTTCCAAGCAAAAGGAGATCTTGAATCCAGTGCATGAGGACCAAGGATGAATAATTCATAAATTTCTAGACTAGACGAAGAAAAAGATCAAGGTGACCTCTGTAAGGAGGCATAAACTAAGAGGGAGCCTACAAAACACATGAAAGATAAGTTTTTACTATCATTTGAATTCCTGAGTATTTTGAAGGATATTGCTCGTAACGGTTACATGTAGATATGTGATACAGTTTTCTTTTATGAATTCATATATGAATAAGATTTACTAACAGTAGGCTCATGTAGTGCATGTTATGAGTAAGTGGCCTATAGTGCTACACAACATTCCATGAGCCACTATTTCTTGTCTAGAATGAAACCTCTTTGCTAACATGTTGAGAGTGGTGCATGATCTTAATAGTATGTTCTGGTAGAGATGGAAGGCATCTAGATAGTTACCATATGTATACGAGATATGGATGAGTGTTGTGCTGAAGCATTGGCTAAGCTGTATTGGTTACATGAATGTGTAAATTATGCATAAGAAGTTGTCATTACATGGAATGTTACTAATCACATGACTAAATTTGACTTGTAGAAACGATCGTGTGCTATGTCCTACAAGAGAAGGATGATAAGACTTGTTCCAAAGAACACGTGATGAATGTTCAAGTAGATTTACAAAATCAAGCATACTACAGAAGTACAAGGCAAGGTATATGCTTTCTCTCAGAAAGAGGGAGTCGATTATGAGGAGATGTTTGCTCCTGTGGCTAGATACAATTCAATTAGATCTATGCTTGCTATAGCCATAGTAGTAAATGGGAAGGTAAACCAGATGGACATGAATACTTCCTTCCTAAATGGTGTAGTAGAGGAGGAAGTGTATGTGGAGAAACCACTAGGATTTGAGACACATGATAGGTAGACACATGTGTAAAAATTGAAGAAGGCCTTGTACGGTTTGAAATAGGCACCCAGGATGTGGTATGACAGGATTGATGGATTTCTAATGAGCTTGGGATTTACCAAGAGTAAAGAAGATTCCAACCTTTACTTCAAGTTTGACTGTGGAAAAACAGTTATACTACTTTTGTATGTAGATGACACGTTTCCGACGGGTGACGAGAAGCTCATTGTAGAATTCAAGATGAAAGACCTAGGTATGATGCACTACTTCTTAGGTCTTGAGGTGTGGTAGAATTCATAAGATATTTTCCTTAGCCAAGGAAAATATGCAGGAGATATCCTAAAGAGATTCAAGATGATGGATTACAAGGCCATGGCCACACCAATGTCATCGGATTTGAAGTTGTTGTGTGATACTTCTTTAGAGACAGTGGATGCCACAATATACAGACAGATGATTGGTTTGTTGATGTACTTAACAAACACAAGGCTGAATATATGCTTTGCAGTGAACACCTTAATTCAGTACATGGTAGAGACGAGACTTGTTCACCTGATTACAACAAAGCATGTGTTGAGGTACTTGAGGGGTACGATTGATTATAGGCTCAGATATGTGGCAGATCAAAAGATTAACCTGCAAGGTTATGCTTATGCATATTGGGTCGGTAGTGTCAGAGACAGGAATAACACTTTAGGCTTCTTTAGCTTGGGATCAGGCATGATATCCTGGTTCAATAAGAATCATACGAGTGTGGAACTCAGTATAGCTGAAGCAGAGTACATGGAAGCTTGTTCAGCTAGCTGTGAAGCAGTGTGGATTCGGAAGTTACTTGCAGGATTGTTTGATCTCAAGTTAGAGGCGATTTGTATTTTCTGCGACAACTAGAGTTGTGTGAAGTTGTGCAGAGAGGAGCAGTGAGGCTCCAATATGTGGAAACAGATGAGCATATAGCCGATGTGTTAACCAAGTCACTGTCGAGAGTGAATTTTGAGTACTTCAGGGACAAGCTTGGATCTGTCCAAATCAATTTTCCTCAAAAGAGGAGTGTTACGAGACATAGCACATGTGAGATGCAGGTATTCATGGGGTGACGTAATTTGTTCTCTTAGGAGGGTCTCCACTTGAGGTGATGTGGTAGTGGGTGGTCACTTCAGTGACGTAATGAGGGCTCCCAGACTACACTCACGGGGATGCAACAGGTAGTCACATTGCTGACATAATTGAGTCTCCTGATTGTTGGTGCTATGTTGGGCATACACGACATGTGAGAAGAGGTAGGTGGTCACTGGGTGACGTATTTTTTGGTCTTGGTCTGTTCTCCATGTGATGTGACGTGATAGTGGGTAGTCACTTCGATTATGTAGTTTTTGCTCCTAGGATATACTCAAGAGGTTATTGTTGCCGAGATGTGTGAAGACACAAGTAGTCACCTAGTGACGTAATTTATGCTCCTAGGTTGGTCTGCACATGATGTGATGTGACGTGCTAGCGGGTAGTCACTTCGGTGACATAATTTGGGATCCTAGGATACACTCATGAGAAATAACATGCGAGAAGAAAATTAACAATAAATAAGCAATCACATAATAGACACATAATATACCCTGGAAACCCCATACGGGGAAAACCAACACCCAATTAAGATCTTCATTACATGGCCAAACCGGCCATCCGGGCCAAGTGAGCTAGCCACCGCTCACCTCCAGGACACTTTACAATGGAGCCTCCTCAAGCCTTATAAAGGCTTCCTTACATGCAATACCATGGGGCAATACCATGGGCTACAACAAACCATGCACCCAAAAATATGTGCTAGACCTAACCAACTTTGACTCAATCCCGAGTTAAGGTTAACCCTAACAATCCCCCTTTTAAACTTGACTTGGATTAATCACCAAGCCCCTCAAAGTTTTAACCGAGGAATCTCACATACACCCCCCCTATCACCTAGATCTTTCTCCTGACTTTACCGGTGAGTTACCAGGGGTATGCATGCCTTACTAGGTCTTATAGCCATATGCCCTTTTACATGCAAACTACTCCATTAATTTTTTTTTCATGTGTCTTCATGGTGACTACACCATCACCATCCATTGCTTCATCCTCTCGCTTTTCCATGCTTGTTTTATTGACCATAATTTACAACCATGCTTCATCATTTCAGAGACCCAAAACTTTAATATCCAACACCATCCACTTAACTTCTCATACAAAAACATATCCATGTGAAACCTTTTTAAATAAAATAAAATTCATGTTCACGTCACACTCCATGAAACCTTTTTCTTAATTCATAAGTGGATTTAAAAAACAATCTTTCATTCTTTTCTTAAATGACATCACAGCTATATAAAAAAAATTTATGGTGTTGTTTTCATGGTTTCACTTCTCCGCTATTCTTACCATTTCAACATTGGCGGCTTTTTCATGGATCTTCATGAGAGCACTGCTAGGGTTTCAGACATGACCACTTTCCAATGCATGGGCGATCCACACTTTTTCGATTGTATTTTTCATTTGCAGGGTTACACTCTTTCCGTCAGTCCACACACAACATGCAATTCCTCGGTGGCTCTTTACCCACAAATACATCCTTTCTGTGGCTTTTTTTTGGAATGATGCAACCTCCACCAGGTTTAACTGAAACCTTATGTCAGCAAAAGACATATTTGGGCATTTCCTCTATTGCTTTCCACAAGATCATTGTTTCCCTCCAACAGTCAACAACTCATTTCACTATGGTTGCTCTGCTCAAGTGGATCCTCATTGCTGGACTCAACACTCATGCTTGGAAAAGCGGCACTGGATTTGACCCATCACACATTCAACATAGGAAACGACAGATCTACTTGTGTAGACTATGCGTTTGCCACACAAATCCATCTTCACTTCATGCGGGTTCTTTTTTTCTCTGGACCGCTCTTGGGCAGTGGATCTCCAACAACGCTGGCTCTGCAGACTTCAGACTCTCGACGGATCCTCTCAGTGGCTTTCCTCTGCGCACGAGGCTCTTCTACCACCAACTCAAAGGCTCTCCACACAGGTCTCCCCTGTCAATGCGCGAGATGCTCTCCCCTTGACGACTGACTCTTTCAAACGATCTCTCCTCCATTGCAGCTTTCTTTTGGACAGGTGGCCCCTCCACCACCGCAGGCTCCCTTTCACGCGGTCTTTCACGGGTCTGAACTCGTAGTCTTCCACAGGACTGGCTACATGGCTCCTCAGTAGGATTACGACTTCCTTTCAATGGTGGTGTGGATCCCTCTCGGTGGTCAGCACTTCTGCCACAGGCTTGCTTCCTCATGGCTCTTCTTTCAGAAATGGCGACACTCTTTGAATGGCAACGCGACTCTCTTGAGATCGGCGGCTCCCACATAGGTTCACATCTCTTCACAAAGAACGGACTCCACCACCTCTCCTCCCTGGTTTCTTCACTTCAGCTTCTCACATCCTGGACCCCCCTTATGTTCGTCGGATGGGACTCCAAACACCATGGCTTTGATACCACTTGTTAGGTTATACAAGCATACACATAAAATAACATGCAAGAAGAAAATTAATAATAAACAAGCAATCACATAATAGACACATAATATACCCTGGAAACCCCATACGGGGAAAACCAACACCCAATGAAGATCTTCATTACATGGCCAAACCGGCCATCCGGGCCAAGTGAGCTAGCCACTGCTCACCTCCAGGCCACTTTACAATGGATCCTCCTCAAGCCTTATAAAGGCTTCCTTACATGCAATACCATGGGGCAATACCATGGCATACAACAAACCATGCGCCAAAAAACATGTGCTAGACCTAACCAACTTTGACTCAATCCCGAGTCAAGGTTAACCCTAACAGGACCCACTTGAACGCTTTGCTTGTACAAAACTTCTAGTGATGTATAGATTCGAGAGATGTCATAAATCAATGGTCAAAGTATAGAGTTGCAGCAACGGTGATGGTGATGATAGTGCCAGAAGAATACCTTCCTTGTTAAGAGGAAGTGTTGAAGAATGTAACTTCGGAAGATATTCTTATTTTAATTTTATTGTAATTCCTTCAGAAAATATTTATATTGTATTTACTCTTGTAAGAGTCTTGAAAGAATCAATGTAAACCCTACTAGTTGAGTCGGCCTAGAAGAATCTAGAAAAAGCATTTATATTGTATCCTAGTCAAGTCATCCATGTTAGGGAAGGACAAGTCGGTCCAGTTAGGTAAAAAGTTCACTTTGTGATTAGTATAAATAAGGGATGTGCCTAGATCATTTATACATCACTCACTCAAGCAAGTTCGCGTGACAAGAGAGAGAAAGACAAGTTCGCTTGGGAGAAAGAGTAGTTGCATTGAAGACATCTTATTCTTGGGTTTCTTTGTTCTTGGGTTATTGTATGAGATTGTCATTGTACTTGCTAACAAATATATACTGAAAAAGTTTTGTTGGATTTTATACCACAAAAGGGTTTCTCGGGATAAATTGTTTTGTACTCTTGTTTATGATGTGCTTGTCTATCTTTTAGTGATTCTATTCTTTATTATATTAAAATTCTAACAAATAAGGCATTTTATGGATTCCATCCATAACAATTCTCCTCAAGTTTGCGACATTTGTAATATAAATTCTGTTTTTATAAATAGGAATTCTATCATCTTCCAAATGATAACCTTCATACCTCTTTTCTAAATTATGTTGTTGTAACTTTTATTTTATTTGCACATACAATTCATCTTCAATAAGATACTTAACAATCTGTTGCCTCAAATCTAATTTGCATGTACTAATGGCTTCCACATGCATTGAATGTACTTTTCTGTTGAGTGCATCAACCACTTTATTTTCTTTCCCCTTTATGTGTATGATCTCAAAATCAAATTCACATAAAAATTCGATCCATCTAGCTTGCCTAACATTTAATGTTGGCTGCTCAAATAAAGATTTCAGACCACAGTGATTTGTCCTTAGCTCAAATTTTCTACCCATTAAATAGTGCCTCCACATCTTTAAAACATGCACTATGGCTGCAAGTTCAAAATCATGGGTAGCATAGTTCTAAAGCGTGGACATTGTAACTTGGGAAAATATAAAACAAAAGAAAAGATGTTCTCCATTAGCAAACACCACATGAATAGTAAACCTAAAACATATATTCCCCTTAGTATACCTAAAAATATATATTCCCTTTTTTTTAATGTTTTAACTTCAATCCCCATGGAATAAGACTTTTTATAATTGCAGTATAATTTTCCCAAGATTCCCCTACCTTGCAAGTGCTAAAAATGATTGAAAGGGATTGCATTATATGTCTTAATGATAACATGCTTACCAAAAAGGTTGAGTGTTTTAACAAGGGAACCAAGAAACATAATTAATTACTTACAAAAAAACAAGAAGGAAAACTAGGGACCAAAATTCTTGACAATTGCTTTTTCTATTGGCTTTGAATATGAAGCAAACCTACCACTCTTCTTTAGAGAAACTAGGGCATGAAAGCCATTTATCACAATCCTATTAAGATCATCCCCCAAAAGTAAGAGAGGCCAAATATCAAGTGCATAGTCCTTGTAAACATTAGGAAAAATTTTAGTTGAATTGGGGTATCAGAGCCCCACTAATACAAAAGGGTTCGAATCTTGATTGAGTAGAGTTGTCATTAAGTTGTTATTTATTCAATTTACCAGCATGTTTTTTTTAGGATGTGTTTTGTTTTATTCCTTCCTTGAGTTAATAAAAAAACACATATGATTTTTAGAGGGATCCTATTTCTTATTAATTGTTGTTATTAATTTTTCAGTTGGCATATGTGTTTTTAGATCTAGAGAGCATAAGCAATTTGAGAGTTATTCTATTTATTTTATTTTATTATTTTTTCCTGGTCTTTAGGTTTAATAATTACAAGTTTGATAACCATGTACTGAAATTTCAATAACCCCATATTTTGTTCAAGCATGGAACACCTTCAAAGGTGTCTTACAAGGTCATAAAAGGTCCTTTTCCATGTAGTTGTAGAAAGGCTTCCAAACACTCCATCTATAGTCTCTCTAAGTAGAACTCAACCAATGGATGTGCATTTTAAAAACACATTTTTTAGGATTCATTCTACAAATTCCCTTATAAGCAGGTTGCCTGTTCAATTTAACTTTTGAGCTTGGTTAAAATAATTCAAGTTTGTTATTCTTGGAAGTAGGTACTCATATGGTTCCACAAATCCCTCTAATAGAAAGATCTTTCTTGGCCAATATTTACCGACAAACATAATCAATAGACAAAATTGACCCTTTGGAGATTGAAACATCAAAATAGGTCTTTATACCAAATCCAAGACATCCCGTGGTCCCTGAAATTTCCATTTGAGAAAGTTGGATATGATCAGCATGTAGTGCACACCCTTTTAAATGGAAAATAATATTTCTTAGATTTTACCCCCTCTCAATACAAATGTTCATTTTTTTACTACCCATAATTTTACAAAAACGAAATACAAGACGATGACAAAATTTGAAAATTGCATATGGGTCTACCACCAACCATTGAGGAACTTGAGTAACCAACTTCAATTCTTTCCAATTCTCTAGACTGGTAAGCTGGTTACATGTTTCTTCAACTTCTCTTCGTCTCTAGATATGTGTATCAACATTGATGTTCAATTAAACAATTGTTTCCCTTATTTTGAAGGTAGAATTCCATCAAAATCCACCTAGATGATCTTCTAAATGCATTAGATTCTCATCACCCTAAGGAATTCATACATTGAAGGATTTAGTTGGATACATGTTGATAATCTATTAGATCTAAGATTCTGACTCTCATACCCTTTTCCTAAAGACTCTTAATAGATACTTAGAATAGATAGGCTTGATTGGTTTCAACATAATTTGTATCAACTCTATTTTTCATTTGGCTTAATTCCCTAGATATAACAGACTATGGGTGTAGAAGAAAAAAAGTTTCATACAAATGTTTTGAAATGGTTTTCAAATTTTCTATGTTGAGTGTATTTTTTGCAAATATTTTGTTTTTCCTCAATATTGTAACTAGTTTCCAACATGCCCAAATTGTATCTCTTCAGAACAACGAAGAACAACTCTGTTCTCAAAATTTTAGGAAAATAAAATATGACCCCTGTCTACTTAGTACTGCTATGTGTTTTTCATGTCTACAGTAGATGTCTATTCATGCCATAGGAAATGCCTCTGTTTTTTGTACATCTAAAACTATGCTCCAAAATTAATTAAGACATGTGTCATCAATCACCAACCATGACAAAAAAGGAAACCAATCTTATTTTCAATATTCATTTGCTAATACTAGATAGCCCTTTCAATTATTCACATCATCCTATGAAATTCTGTATACTTATACACTATTGTGTGAACATTGATTATGAGAATCTTTTGGACCTTTAAGGCTATTCTATTCACAATACTTATGTCATTAGCTCAATCAATTTTGTAACTTGTATCGGGTATTTATTTCTATGCTAGCATTGCACTTAAACCCATTCTTCTTTATTTATGATTAATAAGTTTAGCTTTCACATTTTAGTTGTAAATAAATAGAGATGATCATAAGAGCTAATTATGATTTCCATGGTAGACATGCTAGATATTTGTGGAAGTGTTTCTCATGTATTACCATTTCTATTTGATGATTTACTTTTGTTTGCTAGAATCTCCTTGACTTAAGGGAGTGGCCTTTGGTCTAAGAAACCATGACCTAGGGGCATCTAAGCCGTCAAAATCACTCGGGGATCGCACCCGTCTTGGGTTACACCAACCCTCAATTGGTTGGATTTTGGGTGTCTCCTCCCAACTAGCTCATCCCTAACGGGAATTGAACCCGGGTTGCTCTGCTAACGAGACCCGCACCCTAACCAAATGAACTAGTGGAATTTGACCCATTTGATGATTTTTGGAAGTAGCACTAGTTTCATAATTTATTTCACTTTTCATAAGAATTAGGCATAGACAAATGGAAGCAACTAATGAAGGTTTAAACTAATTATTTTTTAATAATGAAAATGTATCTAGAGGTCCCTTCTTCTTCTTCTTCTAAAATAGCACAAGATCGATTTCACTTTTCATAATAATAAGCCATAGATAGATGGAAGCATTTGATGAAAGTAGAAACTAATTATGCATGAAAAATACCCCTTGATATTTATGTTAAGTTTTCATCACATACCTTTGGATATTGCCATTGTCTTCATTGTTGATACACTACTTACATTTTGTGCTTCCTCTAATGAATGTTGCATGCTTCAAATCAAATAGGAACACTGACTTTTGTTCCAAAATCATAACAAGGCTTGCTAGGAAGGAGGCATGCATTAGATGTTGTTTTGAACATCTATATAGATTTATTAAAGATGATAGCAACGACTTTGGATGATAGAGGGAGACACTGCTCTAGAATTTTGACAAATAATGGGCTAGTGGAAGATCACGTAGTTGTCGAGAAAGAGAAGAAAATGATAAATCCCATACATTTGAAGATACAAAATTACTTTGGGTAAAATTATGATATTTATGAATTTTTTTGGTAAAGTTACATCCTTTCTAGATAATGAGATAGTGGAAGATTGCATTAAGTTCTATTATAAAAATCACAAATATAAATATGCCAAGAAAAGTTTAAAAAATAAAGGCATGGTCTATCAGAATCTAACTTCTTTAGATGTATTGGGGGATTTTGTAGCTCTAACCATGGATGATAACGATAAGAAAAATAGAATTCAAGGTGCTATGAAAATCTGTAATGGAACACAAAAGCCTCTTGTTTGCAAAAAAATTAGAAGTGAATTGTGTGAGAAGCATGACATTGGTAGAACCGCAGACACATATTTTCTATGTTCTAAAACATAATTCACTAGTATAGATGATATACTCGTAGGGACTTATGCCATTAATACTAAGGCAACATGTTCTTGCATTTGTAGTGCTGCAAATATTCCTCAATTCTTTTATTATAAACTACACTCCATGAGATTCATGAAAAAATTGTTGGTATGGATGCACCACAGACATCTAAAATTGATTTTGAGACATGTAGTCCCATAACAGAATAACAGAATACCATGAGGACATTAATAGAGATGTGACTGACAATGAAAAAATTATTTTTATAAATTCTTTAAGCAAGCATGGTAATGATTTTATAAATATTTCTACCCATGTTCCTTCAAGAACTGAACATCAATGTTGGAGATTTTTCTGCAAACCTTACAAAGTCCTTAAACTTGATGAGCATGTCAATCAAGAACCAGTAATTGAAGTCCAAAGAAAGTTTGCAACATATCTTAATCTAGGACTTAGTGAGATGCACGATGATGATATGTCCTTGAGCAATGTACCTGCCACTAATAAGGCTGCAGAAACATTCAAGTCATAAGTGATGGATGCTACTAGATACAATTTCAAAATTGAAATAGGCTTAGATGAATCTATTCAAGTTTTCCATGGTCACAATATTATAGAAAGAGAAGATTGTAAATTTTCTCAAGATGAGGAGACTGAATTACAAGAACTATGGAATATATGCAAACATAATCTAGTTATAGTCTCAATGGAATCATGTGCAAATCAAGAGGCAAAAATTGTTGAGTAGAGCATAATTATTGATATAAAAAATCCTTGTATAAGGGCATCAAGAGGGGCACAATGAAATGCAAACTAATACTTATAGAAATAACCGTACTATTAGAGTAAATTTGGGTGAAAATGGGCCTCCTAAGGAAATTCATAAAATAATAGAAGAGAGAGAGAGAGAGTTAAAAAACTATTTTTTTCCTCTCGTATGTTCAACTTATCTTCTTGTAGGTTTACTCAAATTTCAAGTGGGGGCACTTGTTGGATGTGGAATTAAATTTTGCATCCAATGAGTACCCAATCAGCATACTTTAACATCATCCACATCACAAATAGATGAAAATACATAATAATAAAAACCTAATTTATAATGAGAGAAACACATTTTTTTATTCTGTATTTTTAGTTTTTCATGACGTAGATATTGTTAAAAGTATGTAGGTGGGTACTCATTGGGTGTAGAATTTAATTCTGCATCCAACAAGTGCTCCCGCTTGAAATTTGAGTAAACCTACAAAGAGATAAGTTGAAAATACAATAAAAAAAATTACTTTTTGTTCTTTCCCTGCATTTTTTAACATGCACCTCTTCTGAATTTTAAAACATTTTGATTGGCTAATATGTGATGACAATGATCTGTACGACCCATTTTTCACCCAAATTTTCTACTCTATTTGGTTCTAGTAGATATATATTTATGAAGGCCAAGTGCTATTATTGTAATTGCATTGCCATCAATCAAACTTTATCTTATGGCCCTATATGTTATTTTACAGATGCATGATGGGACTTGTTGCATGTTATCTAGTGTTGAGGATATAAAAATTGTTACATTTCCAAGAGATTGTTACATTTCCAGATGGTAACTTTGCATGAAACAAATATTGATCATTTATAGGAAGCATCACTACAAGGTGAAAACGTGAATCTCTGTTATCATTTTGCTTGTTTTTTGAGAAAGTAAATAATAGTTTTAGAAATTCTTGAAATTTTGACAAACAACTTATTTTTGTGTTCTGAATTTTACTTTACGGTAAAAACATAATTTGTGAGGAAATTCGTTAGCTTTCTATTAATATTCTTCTTTTATTGAAAATTCTTATATCAAATTAACAAATGTCTGACAATATGTCCTTTAAAAATTTAGGAATTGATAATTAATCATGTTAGTTGAAAATAATTTATTCATATTTAGAATTTTGTTTATGAAAAAAAAATTATGCTATGATAATCTCAAGAGGCTCTACTAACATACTACTATTTTTGGGTATTTAACACATGAATACAATCATTGTTAAAAAAAAATTGAATCACATCAATGGATTTAGATAAAGTAAACATGTTTGGGTTGACATCATGGTTTCTCCACTTTCCAACTAAGGACAGAGCCATGCTACTGTTCAATTTTTTTAGTTTTGAATTGAAGATATTGAATGTTTATTTCATTGAATCATGATGATATTAAAATAAAATGTATATACGTTTTGGTGGGAAATTAATTAAAATTTACAAATCTGAATCAAATCCAATAAAAATTGAATGGATTCAAAGTAGATTTATTGTTGGAACTAATGGTATCATGTTTGAGAATACAGTTGTAGTGTTTCATCAAGTCCACCCCTTTCAAAATTGGAGAAACTGACTAAAAAATTAAGTCTACAGGTTTTGTTCATATATAAAAGTTTTTAGCTGAAAGTTAAAGTTAACAGAAGTTCATATTTTTGACTAAAAATAATCCTAGAATTTTCATCGAGAGACCACATATTTTGGGATGGTTAAAATTGTATTTATGAAGTTGATCAAAACCACAATTTTATATCTTCAGATTAATACACTTGCTTTTAGTGTTTTTAACTTCTTTTTAGGCTAAATCATGCTAGGAGGTAAAGTTTCTTTAACAATTTTTTCCAAAAGTAAAAGTGTTATGGCCAATTTTTTGCAACTTTTTTAAGGTAAGATTGTAATTTTTTTAAATATAAATATAGTTTTAAAAATTTGAAATTATATTTTTTTTTAAATGAAGGGTATAAATTTTAGTTAAGCGTGAGTTAATTTCAATTTTTTTTATTTTTTGTTATAAGATTTTGATTTTAATTTAAATCTATAGATAGAATAATTATGAGCAATAAAAGAGAAATCAAAAGGAAATACAATGATATGATAATGTCCATAATGAAAGCTCTACATGCAAAAAAAGGTGTGGAAATATTGAAGAGACACCTGGTGATAATGTGAACATGGATTTTCCTCATAATGTTGAAAATAAAATTCAACAAAACATGTATCTATATATTATAAATGAAATTTAGGTTTCAAACAATTATTGTGTATAATTGATTGTAGTTTTGAAAATACTTAGAAACAAACATATAGAGATTTACCTCATAATGTTAATGAAGATGTTGAAGACACTGTAATAACTCAAATTAAAGCATAAATGGCACCAAGCATGGAAATGTGTATATCATAATATCTAGAAGATAGAGACAATATCAATCTTTTCAAATTATTGCGATGGAGGCCCAAGAACTTACCAATTTCATTAATACAACTTTGGTATTGTGATTTTAATTATACTTATACGATATGAGTGTTATAAGTGTGTTGGTTTTATTAAAAAAAGTTTTTATCAATTTATAATCGACTTTTCTAAATTATCAAAAATATTTAATATGTATTTAATAAATTAAATTAATTTAAATAATAATAATGATTATTGATGATGATGATACTATCAAATACCAAACATTATGTAAAACCAATTTTTATCCTTTAAAATTAAAAAAGTAAAATTCTATTTTTATTTAATATATTATTTTAATAAAAATAAAAATAAAAATGATTTAACAAAAACTTAGTATACTAGTAGAGCAACGTGGATAGAAGTGTCTATTATCCATGCCTTAGCTACCAATTATCACATGTAAACTCATGTATTTTTGGGTGTGAGAGGTCCCTTAATATGGTTTCCACCTTCTCCTTGAGTTCTTAGGCTCTTAGGTTTCTCGTAATGGCGGTGGATTTGATCCTTTGCAGGTTGGTTTGGAATAATTAGGTGAGGTGGATGTTATCTAGTAGATAGATGAAGATATAAAGATACATGTGCCAGAGGAATGGGAGCTTTTAATGATTCCTAATTATGAGGAGTTATGGGTCTGTGAAGATCTTTTTAAAGTTGACAATGAGTACAAGGTTGAACTGGACAAGGCCCGAGATTCCAGGGGAAAAAGTATTTTTCAACAGGTTGGTGCTTCTAATGTTGGACTGGAACTATCTAATTGTAGCATAGCGAGTCATGTTGATGACATATTGGGAAATGTGTCTTGTCTGGTAATGAATGAGACTCGAATAGTTCAACGGATTTCCCCATGGGGAACTTTCTGGAAAGAAGGTCGGGACAACCCCATTTTTGGGAGGAGGAAAGTCTCATAGGAAAAAGCATATCAAGAAAGATTTGAAAGCAAGAGCTACTAGGAAAAAACTGGTGGTTGTGTGTGATGCCAAGATGGAGGAACTCGTGGAGCTTTCATGTAAAGTTCTTATTGGCAGGTTTGGTTATTGGGTGCCTCCAAAGGGTTCAATAGAATATTGGATGGAGGAATTTTGGTTGCCTCCTCCTGAATACAATGTAATACATTATAATCCGGATGTCTCCTTTATTTCTAGAGGCTGGTATAGATTTCATTTCAGAACGCAAAGAGATGCATTAAATATTTTAGGAGGTATCTGGCTCTGTGGAAATGGAAATATTATGCTTAAGTGGTGACATTTTAATTTTGATCCTAATACTGAAGAGTTCAACTGAAAACACTTCTAGGTTTTGATGTTGAGTTTTCCACAACTTACGTTGTGGAATAAAGGATATTTTGAGGCAATTGGAAATGCCTTAGGACGTTTTATCTATGTGGATGAGTAGACTTTACGAGGGAAGAATAAATGGAGATTGATGTTGATCAGGGGTTATTGGAAGTTATAGAGTTTGAATGGTGGGAGTGGTCCTTTGTACAAAATATGGACTACTGGAGATTTCATTTTTGGTGCATCATTTGTAGGAAAACAAATCACTTGAAAGGTGCATGTCCCCATGTAAGGTTTCTGGTGGATGTGGCGTTGGAGTCAAACTTGTTGGATGCTAGTATGGAGGAGCATAGCCCGAGCTCTCTTGGAAAATCAAAGAGCACGTATTGAGATAGGAAAGGTAAGAACGATATTTCCTCCTCCCCTTAGTTTTATGGTCTAGTGCCTGATGAGGCAGTCCCACCTTTTCAATTTTCTACCCATTAAATAGTGCCTCCACATCTTTAAAGCATGCACTATGGCTGCATGTTCAAAATCATGGGTAGCATAGTTCTAAAGCGTGCACATTGTAACTTGAGAAAATATAAAACAAAAGAAAATATGTTCTCCAATAGCAAACACCACATGAATAGTAAAACTAAAACATATATTCCCCTTAGTATACCTAAAAATATATATTCCCTTTTTTTAATGTTTTACCTTCAATCCCCATGGAATAAGACTTTTTATAATTGCAGTATAATTTTCCCAAGATTCCCCTACCTTGAAAGTGCAAAAAATGATTGAAATGGATTGCATTATATGTCTTAATGATAACATGATTACCAAAAAGGTTGAGTGTTTTAACAAGGTAACCAAGAAATAGAATTAATTACTTAAAAAAAAAAGGAAAACTAAGGACCAGAATTCTTGACTATTGATTTTTCTATTGGATTTGAATATGAAGCAAACCTACCACACTTCTCAAGATAAACTAGGGCATGAAATCCATTGATAATAATCCTATTAAGATCACCCCCCAAAAGTAACAGAGGCAAAATATCAAGTGCATAGTCCTTATAAACATTAGGACAATTTTTAGTTGAATTGAGGTATCACAGCCCCACTGACACAAAAGGGTTTGAATCTTGATTTAGTTAAATAGGGCATGCTAGTAGACTTATCATTAAGTTGCTATTTATTCAATTTACCAGCATGTTTTTTTAGCATGTGTTTTGTTTTATTCCTTCCTTGAGTTAATCAAAAAACACATATGATATTTGGAGGGATCCTATTTCTTATTAATTGTTGTTATTACTTTTTCAGTTGGCATATGTGTTTTTAGATCTAGAGAACATAAGCAATTTGAGAGTTATTCTCTTTATTTTATTTTATTATTTTTTCCTAGTCTTTAGGTTTAATAATTACAAGTTTGATAACCATGTACTGAAATTTCAATAACCCCATATTTTGTTCAAGCATGGAACACCTTCAAAGGTCTCTGACAAGGTCATAAAAGGTCATTTTCCATGTAGTTGTAGAAAGGCTTCCAAACACTCCATCTACAGTCTCTCTAAGTAGAACTCAACCCATGGATGTGCATTTTAAAAACACAATTTTTAGGAGTCATTCTTCAAATTCCCTTATAAGCATGTTGCATGTTCAATTTAACTTTTGAGCTTGGTTAAAATAATACAAGTGTGTTATTCTTGGTAGTAGGTACTCATATGGTTCCAAAAATCCCTATAATAGAAAGACTTTTATTAGCCAATCTTTTACCGAAAAACATAATCAATAGACAAAATTGACCCTTTGGAGATTGAAACATCAAAATAGGTCTTGATACCAAATCCAAGACATCTCGTGGTCCCTGAAATTTCCATTTGAGAAAGTTGGATATGATCAGCATGTAGTGCACACCCTTTTAAATGGAAAATAATATTTCTTGGATTTTACCCCCTCTCAATACAAAAGTTCATTTTTTTACTACCCATAATTTTACAAAAAGGAAATACAAGACGATGAAAAAATTTGAAAATTGCATATGGGTCTACCACCAACCATTGAAGAACTTGAGTAACCAACTTTTTTTTCAATTCTCTAGGCTGGTAAGTTGGTTACATGTTTCTTAAACTTCTCTTTGTCTCTAGATATGTGTATCTTCATTGATGTTCAATTAAACAATTGTTTCCCTTATTTTGAAGCTAGAATTCCATCAAAATCCACCTAGACGGTCTTCTAACTACATTAGATTCTCATCACCATAAGGAATTCATAAATTGAAGGATTTAGTTGGATTCACCTTGATAATCTATTAGATCCAAGATTCTGACTCTCATGCCCTTTTCCTAAAGACTCTTAATAGATACTCAGAATAGATAGGCTTGATTGGTTTCAACATAATTTGTATCACCTCTATTTTTCATTTGGCTTAATTTCCTAGATATAACAGACTATGGGTGTAGAAGAAAAAATGTTTCATACAAATGTTTTGAAATGGTTTTCAAATTTTCTATGTTGAGTTATTTTTTGCAAATATTTTGTTTTTCCTCAATATTGTAACTAGTTTCCAACATGCCAAAATTTTATCTCTTCAGAACAACTCTGTTACTCAAAATTTTAGGAAAAAAAAATATGACCTATGTCTACTTAGTACTGCTATGTGTTTTTCATGTTTGTAGTAGATGTCTATTCATGTCATACGAAATGCCTCTGTTTTTTGCACATCTAAAAATATGCTCCAAAATTTATTAAGACGTGTGTCATCACTCACCAACCATGACAAAAAAGGAAACCAATCTATTTTCAATATTCATTTGCTAATACTAGATAGCCCTTTCAATTATTCACATCATGCTATGAAATTTTGTATAATTATACGCTATTGTGTGAACATTGATTATGAGAATGTTATGGACCTTTAAGGCTATTCTATTCATGATACTTATGTCATGAGTTCAATCAATTTTGTAACTTGTACCAGGTATTTGTTTCTATGTTGGCATTGCACTTAAACCCATTCTTCTTCCTTTATGATTAATAAGTTTAGCTTTCACATTTAAGTTGTAAATAAATAGAGATGATCATAAGAGCTAATTATGATTTCCATGGTAGACATGCTAGATATTTGTGGAAGTGTTTCTCATGTATTATCATTTCCATTTGATGATTTTTTTGTGTTTGCTAGAATCTCTTTGACTTAAGGGAGTGAGATGTGGTCTAAGAAACCATGGCCTAGGGGCATCTAAGCCATCAGAATCACTCGGGGATTGCACCTGTCCTGGGATACACCAACCCTCAATTGTTTGGATTTTGGGTGTCTCCTCCTAACTAGCTCAACCCTAAGGGGAATTGAACCCGGGTCGCCCTGTTGACAAGACCCACACCTTAACCAAATGAGCTAGTGGAATTTGACCCATTTGATGATTTTTGGAAGTAGCACTAGTTTCATAATTTATTTCACTTTTAATAAGAATTAGGCATAGACAAATGGAAGCAACTGATAAAGGTTTAAACTATTTATTTTTTAATCATGGAAATGTATCTAGCGGTCTCTTCTTCTTCTTCTAAAATAGCACACGATCTATTTCACTTTTCATAATAATAAGCCATAGATAGATGGAAGCATTTGATGAGTGTAGAAACCGATTATGCATGAAAAATACCCTTGATATTTATTTTAAGTTTTCATCACATACCTTTGGGTATTGTCATTGTCTTCATTGTTGATACACTACTTACATTTTGTGCTTCCTCTAATGAATGTTGCATGCTTCAAATCAAATAGGAACACTAACTTTTGTTCCAAAATCATGACAAGGCTTGCTAGGAAGGATGCATGCATTAGATGTTGATTTGAACATCTATATAGATTTATTAAAGATGATGGCAACGACTTTGGATGATAGAGGGAGACACTACTCTAGAATTTTGACAAATAATGGGTTAGTGGAAGATCATGTAGTTGTCGAGAAAGAGAAGAAAATGATAAATCCCAGACATTTGAAGATACAAAATTACTTTGGGTAAAATTTATGATATTTATGATTCTTTTTGGTAAAGTTGCATCCTTTGTAGATAGTGAGATAGTGGAAGATTGCATTAAGTTATATTATAAAAACCACAAATATAAATATCCCAAGAAAAGTTTTAAAAAAGGCATGGTCTATCAGAATCTTACTTCTTTAGATGTATCAGGGGATTTTGTAGCTCTAACCATGGATGATACCAATAAGAAAAATAGAATTCAAGGTGCTATGAAAATTTGTAATGGAACATAAATTCCTCTTGTTTGCGAAAAAAATAGAAGTGAATTGTGTGAGAAGCATGACATTGGTAGAACCACAGATACATATTTTCTATGTTCTAAAACATAATTCACTAGTACAGATGATGCACTAGCAGGGACTTATGGTGTTAATACTAAGGAAGCATGTTCTTGCATTCGTAGTGCTGCAAATATTCCTCAATTCTTTTATTATCAACTACACTCCATGAGATTCATGAAAAAAATTGATGGTATGGATGCACCATAAACATCTAAAATTGATTTTGAGACATGTAGTCCCACAACAGAATACCATGAAGACATTAATACAAATTTGACTTACAATGATTTTTTTTTATAAATTCTTTAAGCAAGTATGGTAATGATTTTATAAATATTTCTTCCCATGTTCATTCAATAATTGAACATCAATGTTGGAGATTTTTCTGCAAATCTTACAAAGTCCTTAAACTTGATGAGCTTGTCAATCAAGAACCAGTAATTGAAGTCCAAAGAAAGTTTGCAACATATATTAATCTAGGACTTAGTGAGATGCACGATGATGATATGTCCTTGAGCAATGAATTTGCCACTGATAAGGCTGCGGAAACATTAAAGTCATAAGTGATGGATGCTACTAGATACAATTTCGAAATTGAAATAGGTTTAGATGAATCTATTCAAGTTTTCCATGGTCACGATATTATAGAAAGAGAAGATTGTAAATTTTCTTAAGATGAGGAGACTGAATTACAAGAACTGTGGAATATATGCAAACATAATCTAGCTATAGTCTTAATGGAATCATGTGCAAATCAAGAAGCAAAATTTGTTGGGTGGAGCATAATTATTGATATAAAAAATCCTTGTATAAGGGCATCAAGAGGGGCACAACAAAATGCAAACTAATAGCTATAGAAATAACCCTACTATTAGAGGAAATTTGGGTAAAAAATGGGCCTCCTAAGAAAATCGTAAGGAAATTCATAAAATAATAGAAGAGAGAGAGAGAGAGAGTAAAAAAACTACGTTTTGTTTCTCGTATTTTCAACTTATCTCCTTGTAGGTTTACTCAAATTTCAAGTGGGAACACTTGTTGGATGTGGAATTAAATTCTGCATCCAACGAGTACCCAATCAACATACTTTAACATCATCCACATCACAAATAGATGAAAATACATAATAATAAAAACCTCATTTATAGTGAGAGAAACACATTTTTTATTCTGTATTTTAAGTTTTTCATTATGTAGATATTGTTAAAAGTATGTAGGTGGGTACTCATTGGATGTAGAATTTAATTCTACATCCAACAAGTGCTCATGCTGGAAATTTGAGTAAATCTACAACGAGATAAGTTGAAAATACAAAAGAAAAATTTACTTTTGTTTTTTCCCTGCATTTTTTAACATGCTATCTCTTTGGAATTTTAAAACATTTTGATTGACTAATATATGATGACAATGAATTGTACTTTAGCATTGAGAGCCCATTATTCACCCAAATTTTCCCTATAGTAACTCTATTTGATTCTAGTAGATATATATTTACGAAGGCCAAATGCTATTATAGTAATTGCATTGCCATCAATCAAACTTTATCTTATGGCCCTATATGTTATTTTACAGATGCATGATGGGACTTGTTGCATGTTATCTACTGTTGAGGATATAAAAATTGTTACATTTCCAAGAGATTATAACAAGTGGTGTTTTATGTTTCACGTACTTAACCAGATGGTAACTTTGCATGATACAAATATTGATCATTTATAGGAAGCATCACTACAAGGTGAAAACATGAACCTCCATTAGTATTTTGCTTGATTTTTGAGAAAGTAAATAATATTTTCAGAAATTCTTGAAATTTCAACAAACAACTTATTTTTGTGTTCTGAATTTCACTTTACGGTAAAAATATAATTTGTGAGGAAATTCATTGGCTTTCTATTAATATTTTTCTTTTATTGAGATTTGTTATGTCAAATTAACAAATGTCTGACATTATGTTCTTTAAAAATTTAGCATTTTTTTTTGTATTTAACAAATGAATAAAAAAATTTGAATCACATCAATGGAATAAATTTAGATAAAATAGACATGTTTGGGTTGACATCATGGTTTCTCTAGTTTCCAACTAAGGACAAGCGATGCTACTCTTCAATTTGTTTTAGTTTTGAATTTCGAGATATTGAATGTTTATTTCATTAAATCATGATGATATTAAAATACGTTTTGGTAGGAAATTAATTAAAATTTACAAATTTACAAATTAATTAAACAATCCTAGAATTTTCATCGAGGGACCACATAATTTAGAATTTTCATCGAGGGACCACATAACATAATTTGGGATGGTTAAAATTGTATTTATGGAGTTGATCAAAACCATAATTCCATATCTTCAAATTAAAATTAATACACTTTCTTTTAGTGTTTTTAACTTCTTTTTAGGCTTAATCATACTCGGAGGTGAAGGTTTCTTTAGCAATTTTTTCCAAACTAAAAGTGTCCTCGGAAATTTTTTGCAACTTTTTAAGGTAAGATTGTAAATTTTTTAAATTTATTTTTATAATATAAATATAGTTTGAAAATTTTGAAATTATATTTTTTTTTAAAGGTGAAGGATTATAAATTTTAGTTAAGGGTGAGTTAATTTCAATTTTTTTTTAAATTGAAGTTTTTTGTTTTTCGTTATAAGAATTTGATTTTGTTTTAAACTTATAGATAGAATAATTATGAACAATAAAAGAGAAATCAAAAGGAAATACGATGATATGATAATCTCCATAATGAAAGGAAGAAACTCTGTATGCAAAAAAAAAAAGGCGTGGAAATATTGAAGAGACACCTAATGATAATGTGAACATGGATTTGCTTCATAATGTTGAAAATAAAATTCAACAAAACATGTAGATATATATTATATATGAAGTTTAGGTTTTAAACAATTATTGTGTAGAATTGATTGTAGTTTTGAAAATACTTAGAAACAAACATATAGAGTTTTGCCTCGTAATGTTAATGAAGATGTTGAAGACATTTTCGTAACCCAAATTGAAGCATAAATGGAACCAAGCATGGGAATGAGTATATCATAATATCTAGAAGACAGAGACAATATCAATCTTTTTAAATTATTACAATGGAGGCCCAAGAACTTACCAATTTCATTAATAAAATTTTGGTATTGTGATTTTAATTATACTTATACAATATGAGTGTTTTTTTTCCTTGGAATATACAATATGAGTGTTATAAGTGTGTTGGTTTTATAAAAAATGTTTTTATTAATTTATTATTGACTTTTCTAAATTATCAAAAATATTTAATATGTATTTAATAAATTAAATTAATTTAAATGATAAAATGATTATTGATGATCATGATACTATCAAATACCAAAGATTATGTAAAACCAACTTTTATCCTTTAAAATTGGAAAAGTAAAATTCTATTTTTATTTAATATATTTTTTTAATAAAAATAAAAATAAAAATGATTTAACATAGACCTAGTATACTAGTAGAGCAACGTGGATAGAAGTGTCTATTATCCATGCCTTAGCTACCAATTATGACATGTAAACTCATGTATTTTTGGGTGTGAGAGGTCCCTTAATATGGTTTCCACCTTCTCCTTGAGTCCTTAGGCTCTTAGGGTTTCTCATAATGGCGGTGGGTTTGATCCTTTGCAGGTTGGTTTGGAATAATTAGGTGAGGTGGATGTTATCTAGTAGATAGATGAAGATATAAAGATACCTGTGCAAGAGAAATGGGAGATTTTAATAAGTCCTAATAATGAGGAGTTATGGGTCCGTGAAGATCTTTTTAAAGTTGACAATGAGTACAAGGCTAAACTGGACAAGGCCCGAGATTCTAGGGGAAAAGGTATTTTTCAACAGGTTGGTGCTTCTAATGTTGGACCGGAACTAGCCAATTGTAGCGTAGCGAGTCATGCTGATGACATATTGGGAAATGTGTCTTGTCTGGTAATGAATGAGACTCGAATAGTTCAACGGATTTCCACATGGGGAACCTCTCCTAGGAACTTTCTGGAAAGAAGTTTGGGACAACCCCAGTTTTGGGAGGAGGAAAGTCATAGGAAAAAGCATATCCAGAAAGATTTGAAAGCAAGAGCTACTAGGAAAAAATTGGTGGTTGTGTGTGATGTCGGGATGGAGGAACTCGTGGAGCTTTCATGTAAAGTTCTTATTGGCGGGTTTGGTTATTGGGTGCCTCCAAAGCGTTTGATAGAATCTTGGATGGAGAAATTTTGGTTGCCTCCTCCTGAATATAATGTAATACATTATATCCGAGATATAATGTAATACATTATATTCCAGATGTCTCCTTTATTTCTAGAGGTTGGTATAGCTTTCATTTCAGAATGCATAGAGATGAATTAAAGATACTAGGATGTGTCTGGCACTGTGGTAATGACAATCTTATGCTTAAGTGGTGACATTTTAATTTTGATCCTAATACTGAAGAGTTCAACTGAAAACACTTCTAGGTTTTGATGTCGGGCTATCCACAACTTACGTTGTCAAATAAAGGATATTTTGAGGCAATTGGAAATGCATTAGGATGTTTTGTCTATGTGGATGAGTAGACTTTATGACGGAAGGATAAACGAATGGGGAAAATTCTTGTGGAGATTGATGTTGGTCAAGGGTTATTGGAAGTTATAGAGTTTGAATGGTGGGGGCGGTCCTTTGTACAAAATATAGACTACTGGAGATTTCATTTTTGGTGCATCATTTGTAGGAAAATAGATCACTTGAAGGCTGCATGTCCCCATGCAAGGTTTTTGGTGGATGTGGCATTGGAGTCAAACTTGTTGGATGCTAGTATGGAGGAGCATAGCCCAAGCTCTCTCGGAAAATCAAAGAGCATGTATTGAGATAGGAAAGGTAAGAACGATATTTACTCCTCCCCTTAGTTTTACGGTCTAGTGCCTGATGAGGTAGTCCCACCTTTTGTTGATTCCATTCCTTCAATTGGGTCTAAGGATACTCGAGGAGATGTGGGCCTTGGTTCAAGCTCTTGCCAATTGGATAAAGGGTCTACGGATTATAATGGGGTGCTATCAGTGGATAGTCTAGCTATCGTTCCTTTTTGTCTTGTTCCTTCCATGGTGGGTGTCGACCCTTTTAGGGGTTCGACTTTCTGTAGGGAGTCAATGGCATCGACCTTGATTGTGGATGTCTTCTCGGGATTGGATATTATTTGTTTTGAACCTCTTAGTCAATCCGTGAACCCCCTTTGTGGGTATTTTGAGGAAACATGCATCGGAGCGGAGCAAAGCCAGGATATGGTTGAGTGTCTTGTCTCCACATAGAATATTATAGAAGACATTGATTGTCTCAAGGCAATGGCCCCAGGATATAAAGAGGTTTTGAAATAAAAACCTCTCTAGATTTATTCTGGTACTAGGTCCTCCCCCATTCGTTTGGATGTGGGCGCTCATCCTGTTGACCTTAATACTTCCTCTTTTCAGAGGGGCGTTAGGAAGAGTGGCTAGAAAGGGAGAGGGGATTTAAAAGAAGCTATGAAGGGTGGACTCATCCCAGCCTAAAAATCATTCCCCACTAATTGTGATGAGCATTGGACTGTAGGTATTGCATCCAAGGAATTCTTGGTGGGAAGTAGTAATGGTGGTATTCAGGCACTTAGGGAACAAATATCCCTTGCTCTAATTGAAAAATGATCATTGTATCCTTAAAAGATGGGGGTTTGGGAGGGCTCCC
The DNA here is from genome assembly GCA_027924585.1 of Larix kaempferi. Lineage (NCBI taxonomy): Eukaryota > Viridiplantae > Streptophyta > Pinopsida > Pinales > Pinaceae > Larix > Larix kaempferi. The sequence goes on along the minus strand of BSBM01000535.1, from coordinate 8,754,895 downwards.
CAAAAAACTCACCCTTCATCGTATGTTCGATAAGCTTTAACCTAGGATTTTGGTTTTACAGGAAACAATGTCGAGTGGTGATAAGTCTAGAGAGATCATGTCAAAGTTGTTGAAAGGTTGGGTCCTCCCCTATTCGTTTGGATGTGTACACTCATCTTTTCGACTTTAATACTTCCTTTGTTCAGAGGGGTGTCGAGAAGAGTGGCCAAAAAGGGAGACATGAGTTACAAGGAGTTGTGAAGGGTGGACTCATCCCGGCCTAAAAATACTTCCCTAGTTGTGATGAGCATTGGACTATAGGTATTGCATCCAAGGAATTCCTAGTGGGCAATAGTAATGGTGGTATTTAGGCAATTTGAGCACATAAATCCCTTGATCCAATTCCCAAATGATCATTGTCTCCTTAAATGTAAGGGGACTGGGAGGGATCCCCAAACAACTCACCCTTCATCATATGTTCGATAAGCTTCAACCTATGATTGTGGTTTTACAGGAAACAATGTTGAGTGGTGATAAGTCTAGAGAGATCATGTCAAAGTTGTTGAAAGGATGGAATATGTGTGCGACAAATTATGTGGGTAACTCTGGTGGTCTGTTTGTGGCTTGGGACCCTCGAAAGGCTCTACTGATTCTGGTCTTGACACCTGTTGGGAGTTTAGATGAAGGACATGTCAACTTTTTTTCCCACCCTTTGAGAATATTAAACTGTTATGGGCCCTATCAGAATAGACATATTTTTTGGAATGAGGCGGTTGAATTTGGTGTCTTGAATCTACTTGGCCATATCTTAGACGAGGATTTGAATTTTTCAACTTCATCATGAAAAATATGGGATCCTAGGGCTTGTCTGGACCACTTGACCCACTACTTCATCGGCATGATTCAAGATGCAAAATTAACTAATGCCATTCCAGGGCTGATGGCTCTGACTTAGCGAAATAGAAGTTATGGGCACTGGGGCATTGTGAAGCACCTTGATCGTTTTATTCTTGTTGCGGATGTGGTAGCAGTTGTGGAAAAATTCTGCTCCTAGATTGTTCCCATTACAATTTTTTACCATTTCCCGATTGTTTTATAGATGGATAATGGTGTGGTTAAGCCATAATTCCCTTTCAAACTAAATCATTCTTGGCTTGGAAAACTGGACCTGAATGCTATAATAAAGAATGTTTGGATATCCTTAGAACCTCACCTGTTGGAGTCCAAGATGCATGGCATGGTTAGGAGGCTCAAGGAGATTAAAAAGGAGGTCATATTTTGAGAGAAATGGAAGAAGAATGAACTTAAAAAATAATTGTATGAAATTGAAGAACAGATCGAGGGGATATTCTCTTCCCCTAATGTGAGTTATATGTCTGATCAAGTTAAGCAATCTCTACTAGGTTTAAAAGAAAGGAAAAATGAAATTTTGTTGTTGGAGGAGGAGGCATGTGCCTTAATACCTAGGCTATCTAGATTGAACAAGGTGACCTTAACACTTCTTTTTTCTATCGCTTCACGGATCATAGAATAAATTCAAATGCTATTTAGGAATTTAATAACGATGATGGTATAATTTTAAAGTCTAAACATGAAATAGAAGAAGGAGCAATTAGACATTTCGAGCATCCTTTCAAAGATCTGAATTCCACTTGTCTCGAAAGCTAGATGAGGATGTTGCATAATTACCTTAGTTTCTTTTCTCCTAAGGAGGGAAAGAAAGTGGAAGATCCTGTTACGTTGGTTGAAATTGAACATATCTTGAAGGGATTTGCCAGTTAAAGAGCCCAGGATCGGATAGCTTCACGGTTGAGTTTTTCCTAGAATGTTTTGAGTTGACGGGACCAGACATTCTTGTAGTGGTGGAGTCAATGATCACCGATTTGGTTAGTGGCATGTTGAATGTTACCTTCATGGATTTAATTCCAAAGAGATCAGATCCGTATTCCTTCAATAATTTTCAATCGATTTCTCTTTACAACCTCATTTAAAAGGTAATCTCCAAAATTATCACTGTTCATATTAATCCCTTTCTTTCCCGGTTCATCTGAATGGAATAGTTTGGTTTCCTGGGTGACACACAGATTTTTTACTCGAATGGAGTGGCTCAGGAATGCTTGCATTCCATTAAGACAAAAAAGATGAAAGTTGTCATCTTAAAGCTTGACCTTGCTAAGGCCTACGACAAGATTGACTGGGGTTTTCTTAGGCTTGTATTGTTGCATATCAGACTAAGATATGAAGCCTCAAAATGGATTCTAGGCTGCATCTCGTCGACTTGCTTTGCAATTATGGTGAATGGGGTTCCCATTCCTTTTTTCAAGAGCTCAAGGGGCTTACAACAGGGTTATCCCCTGTCTCCCCTTTTATTTGTTATCATCATTGAAGGGTTAAGCCTCTTGGTTCATAAGGCCCAGCTTGAGGGGAGGTTGACAGGTGTAAAAACCTCCAAAGTGGTGAGGATCACTCACTTGCTTTTTGTCGATGATGTTTTACCCTTTGGGAAAGGGATCTTAGGAGAGTGACGGACCTTTAGAGATTGTTTGGAGACTTTTTTCGGTGCTTCGGGTCTATAGGCCAATGTTGAGAAATATTGCTTCATGGATTCCAGGAATGATGAGGTTTTAAAAGATAGTCTGATGCAGATCCTTCCTTATAAGTTGGATCCATTGGATAAAGGCTTCAAATATTTAGGTTTCTTCTTAAAACCAAACCATTACGTTACAATGGAATGGTTGTGGGTATTGGAGAAGGTTGAAAAAAGACTGGAATCCTGGTGTTATCATCGGTTGTCCTTAGGAGGTTGACTGATACTCGTCAAATCGATTTTGGAGAATATTCCCTTATTTTGGATGTTGTTAGAAAATATCCCCAAGTTTATCTTGGACCGGATCTACCAAATTTGTTTCTCCTTTCTTTGGTTAGGGGCTTCTTGTTAGCCTAAATATTGTTTAGTGAATTGGGACAAGTTGGCCAGACCAAACAACTGGGGTGGTTGGGGCTTAAAGAACATTTTTTATTTATTTTGGGAGAGCCCTCAACGTAAAAAGTATTTGGAGATCCTTAGTTGGGGAGGGGATTTAGAGTAAGGTGATTAAGGTGAAATATCTGCATTCTACTCCTATTGTGGATTGGATACAACATTCTATCTACCTGCATAGAGGCGTTTCAAACTTTTGGACTTGTATCCTAAATTATTTGGAGGTGATCAAAGACTGGCTTGGAATCTAGGTAATGATTTTTGAATTTGGGTGGGGGAAGATCCAATATTTGGAGGAGTTGAGTTCTCTATCTTATCTAGTGATTTAGTGGCAGAACTGCGATCCAAGGGTTTTGTGGTCCCAGTGCAAGTTGCAAACTTGGATTTGTAGATTCATGGCATACAAGGATGGAAGACAACTTCAGATTTAGGAGTTTCAGAAATTCTCAAGCTAGAGTGGAGCTCTTTTACCAAAGGTCTTTATCATGCTGGTGTTCACCTATCAGATGAAAAAGATACCCTGCTTTGGTCTTGGAATATTGTTACTGGCCAGGTGACCGTAGAGCTCGCGTATGAGGCCATTATTTATTCTAAGAGAGATGCACAGGGAAAATGGTGGAACTCACATCTTTAGCATTAGGGGTGTCCTGTTAAACTGAAATGTTTTGGGTGGTTGGTCCTGGGAAACAAGATCTTAACCTAGGATAATCTCATTAAGAGAGGATGTCACAGCCTTGTTTTTTGTTAATGTAATTGTAACTTCGAAAGATATTCACTTGTATATTTTATATTGTATTTGTATTTTATTATTGTACCTCCGATGGAAATGTTTATTCCTCCGGTTGGGAAAGTCATTATTGTATTTGAGTCATGCAAAGTCATTGAGGTTAACCCTCCATTGTATGTCAGGGCATTAGACCCCCGAGTTAAGTTGTAATTGGGTTATTAGATTCTCCTAGAGAAGTCGGCCCAGTCAGGTACAACTAGGGGTTGACCTAGTTGGGATAAAGGTCAAGTGAAAGTGAAAGTATAAATAGAGAAGGTGCATCTCTCATTTGGATCATTCACTCACTCAAGAAGTTCGCATAAGTGAGAGAGAGGAAAAGTTTGCACAAGTGGATAAGAGAGAAGTTGCTGAAGACCATCTCTATACTTGGGTTTTACTTTTCTGCTATTGTATTGGTGCTCATTCTATCTCTGAGGAAGTTGCGAGGTTTTCTCCTTTATGGTTTCCCCGAGGAAAATCTGTGTGTCTCTTGTCTCTTGTGTTTATTGTTGTGCATGCTATTCTCTCAGATAAGATCCTAGATAATATTGAACTAAATTGTTAAAAACTAACATTTTTTGCTGCCTCTGTTGGATTGACGCTGGAAGTATCAACCATATTTTTGTTACTTGTTCATTCACTCAGCTGGTGTGGCAAGAGGTGTCAACGATGTTGAATGTATCCAAGCCTTGGATTAGTGGCTCAGTCAAGGGGGCACTTTCCAAATCGCCATCAATTGATAATAGATGGGTGTTAGTTGGTGAAACAAAATCTCGGAATTCACTAAATCGTACGCCATCTCATACAATCATGTTCCATCTCAATCTACAATTTCCGACTGGTAGTTGAAAGTGTATTTTCCTATTAATTGAGCAGAGGATTCTCGATGAAGCCAATTTTCTCCCACCAACAACCATGGAAGGCTCCAGACATACACCTTTTATTTGAAAATTCGTAATCGTATTTTGTTGTGTGTGTAGAAGTGGCATTGTATGAATTGAAAGGGGGCCACTAGTTGATCTTGAGCATGCTGGATTGAATAAAATTAAAGTTCATGACAAATCTCTTTGTGTGAGACTGAATTTTTATTTATATGCCCTACACATTACGGTGTGCCTATATGCTTGTTTTCTTATGTGTTGTGTATTTATTCTGCAAACCGTTAATATGCTTTTCTATTTAACTGGACAACTGGTATAGTCTACTATATATTGTATTCTCAATGAATCTGCGTGTGTGAGTTGTTGGTATATTTTTGCACAAAATCGTTAACTTGCAGGAACGTTGTAGACAGGGGGCTTCAACTTGGCTGGAAACCATTGGAACAAGGAATCGATATTGAGATGAGAGAAGAGAATATTGCCTCTATTTTTCAACAACTGGTATTATAGTAGGTTGGAGCCAGCCCCTATTGTAGAAGAAGTTGCATGTTAGAGGTTGTCTAGTGTGCATTTGCTCTACCTGCAATCCTGTGATAGTGCGTGTAGTCTAGAATTTGGAAGTGGGAGACTTCAGTAGTGATAATAAACAAGCAAAGAACATGTTATCTACCTAAGTTGGGCCTATTACAACATTTGTATGAGCTAGGTCTCAAAATTTCATTTTTTGGGACAACCATTTGAAGCGGTATGAAAACTATAGCCGAAAACTATAGCCATGAGTGACATATAGAAATTGAATGGGGCTAATTTTTCCCTATGGAGAGCTCAAATGGAAGACATGTTGATCTTAAAATATCAATATTTTCCCATAAAGGGAGCAGGAAGTAAACCTTCATCAATGACAGATGAAGAGTGGAACAAGCTTGATAGGAAGGCCATTGCTACAATCAGGCAGTACCTAGCAAAGAATGTCTACTTCAATGTGGCTGGAGAGAAGACGATAGTAGATATATGGAAGAAATTGCATGATCTGTATGAGAAAAACACAACATCAAACAAGGTGTTTTTGATGAAGAAACCATATAACCTCAAGATGAAGGAGGGTGCTTTAGTTGCAGAGCACTTAAATGAATTTAACATAATTACCAACCATCTTGACTCTGTTAAAATTATATTGGATGATGAAATCAGAGCCATCCTACTCATGTGCTCCATGCCAAACAACTGGGAGAATTTGATAGTTTCCATGAGAACTTCGTTTCCTATAGGGACCCTGAAGTTTGATGATGTTAGCAACAACTTAATGAATTATGAGCTACAACGAAAATCAGTCACAGAAAAACAGGTAGGAGAAGCTTTAGCTATAGCTGACCGTGGAAGGAAAAATGACCAAACTAGGCACGGGCGTTCAAAGTCAAGAGGTAGATCAAAATCAAGAAGAGGTGGACTTACTTTCTATCATTGTGGAAAACTAGGACACGTGAAATGAGAGTTCCAGGTATGGAAGAGAGAATAGAAGGAGCAAAAATTAGCCATCTCAAATGAAAAATCAACCAACACAAATGAAGGTGAAACCACTGTTGTAGGTTCAAATAGTGATGTTTTATTTATTTTTTCAGCAGAAGAAGCATGCTTATATACTTCCAGCAGTAGCATTGATTGGGTCTTATAATCCAAGGCATCTCACCATATAACCCCATGCAAAACCAATTTTGTCTCATGTGAAGTTGGATACTATGGTAGAGTACATTTGTGAAACAATCAATTTTGTAATATTGTTGGAGTGGGAGATGTCCGAATCCAATCAAAGTATGGCCATCATATCTTGCTGAAACAAGTTAGGCATGTCCCAGAAATGCGCATGAGCCTAATTTTAGTGGGGCAATTAGATGATGAATGCTGCTCCACTAGCTTTGGAAAGAGTGGCTAGAAAATTAGCAAAGGAGCATTGGTCATGGCTAGAGGACTCAAAACAAAGACATTTTATACCTTAAGAGAAAATACACAAAAATTGGATGTGGTTGTTGTTGCAAGAGAAGGAAACTCAACAAACCTATTGCACAAGCACTTGGGCCACATGAGCGAAAAGGGGCTAAAAATCATTGTTGGCAAAAATCTGATCCCAGGTTTGAAATCTTATGACCTTGACTTTTGTGAGCATTGTATATATGGTAAGAAATGTAGAGTCTCATTTATGAGAGGAGGCCATGAAAGAAAAAGGAATTTATTGGAATTGGTACACTCTGATGTATTTGGGCCAGTCAATGGTAAGTCTCTAGGAGGAGCCTCATATTTTGTTACTTTCACAGATGATGCATCTAGGAAGGTTTGGGCCTATCCTATGAAAGGAAAAATGAGGTGTTTGAGATATTTCAAAATTTTCATGTTGGTGTTGAAAGAGAGACTAACAAACCGCTTAAGTGGTGACATTTTAATTTTGATCCTAATACTGAAGAGTTCAACTGAAAACACTTCTATGTTTTGATGTCGGGCTTTCCACAACTTACGTTGTGGTCCACAACTTATGATGTGGAATAAAGGATATTTTGAGGCAATTGGAAATGCCTTAGGATGTTTTGTCTATGTGGATGAGTAGAATTTATGAGGGAAGGATAAACGAATGGGGAAAATTCTTGTGGAGATTGATGTTGGTCAGGGGTTATTGGAAGTTATAGAGTTTGAATGGTGGGGGCGGTCCTTTGTACAAAAGATAGACTACTGGAGATTTCGTTTTTGGTGCATCATTTGTAGGAAAATAGATCGCTTGAAGGCTGCATGTACCCATTCAAGGTTTTTGGTGGATGTGGCATTGGAGTCAAACTTGTTGGATGATAGTATGGAGGAGCACAGCCCGAGCTCTCTCAGAAAATCAAAGAGAATGTATTGAGATAGGAAAGGTAAGAACAATATTTACTCTGTCCCTTAGTTTTACGGTCTAGTGCCTGATGAGGCAGTCCCACCTTTTGTTGATTCCATTACTTCACTTGGGTCTAAGGATACTCGAGGAGATGTGGGCCTTGGTTCAAGCACTTGCCAATTGGAGAAAGCGTCTGTGGATTATAATGGGGTGCTATCAGTGGATAGTCTAGCTATTGTTCCTTTTTGTCTTGTTCCTTCCATGGTGGGTGACAACCCTTTTAGGGGTTCGACTTTATGTAGGGAGTCAATGGCATCGACCTTGATTGTAGATTCCTTCCCGGCTTTGGATATTATTTGTTTTGAACCTCTTAGTCAATCCGTGAACCCCCTTTGTGGGTATTTTGAGGAAACATGCATCGGAGCGGAGCAGAGCCAGGATATGGTTGAGTGTCTTTTCTCCTCAGAAAATATTATAGAAGACATTGATTGTCTCAAGGCAATGCCCCCGGGCTATAAAGAGGTTTTGAAATGAACACCTCTCTACATTTATTCTGGTACTAGGTCCTCCCCCATTCGTTTGGATGTGGGCATTGATCCTGTTGACCTTAATACTTCCTCTTTTCAGAGGGGCGTCAGGAAGAGTGGCTAGAAAGGGAGAGGGGATTTAAAAGGAGCTATTAAGGGTGGACTCATCCCAGCCTAAAAATCATTCCCCACTAGTTGTGATGAGCATTGGACTGTAGGTATTGCATCCAAGGAATTCCCGGTGGGAAGTAGTAATGGTGGTATTCGGGCACTTAGGGAACAAAAATCCCTTGCTCCAATTCCAAAATGATCATTGTCTCCTTAAATGTAAGGGGATTGGGAAGGATCCCCAAAAAACTCACGCTTCGTCATATGTTCGATAAGCTTCAACCTAGGATTTTGGTTTTACAGGAAACAATGATGAGTGGTGATAAGTCTAGAGAGATTGTGTCAAAGTTGTTGAAAGTTTGGGTCCTCCCCTATTCATTTGGATGTGTACACTCATATTTTCGACCTTAATACTTCCTCTGTTCAGAGGGGTGTCGAGAAGAGTGGCCAAAAAGGGAGACATGAGTTACAAGGAGTTGTGAAGGGTGGACTCATCCCGACCTAAAAATACTTCCCCCCTAGTTTTGATGAGCATCGGACTATAGCTATTGCATCCAAGGAATTCCTAGTGGGCAGTAGTAATGGTGGTATTCAGGAAATTTGAGCACAGAAATCCCTTGATCCAATTCCCAAATGATCATTGTCTCCTTAAATGTAAGGGGACTGGGAGGGATCCCCGAACAACTCACCCTTTGTCGTATGTTCGATAAGCTTCAACCTAGGATTGTGGTTTTACAGGAAACAATGTTGAGTGGTGATAAGTCTAGAGAGATCATGTCAAAGTTGTTGAAAAGATGGAATATGTGTGTGACAAATTATGTGGGTAACTCTAGTGGTCTGTTTATGGCTTGGGAGCCTCGAAAGGATATACTGATTCTGGTCTTAACACCTGTTGGGAGTTTAGATGAACGACATGTCAAATATTTTTCCCAGCCTTTGAGAATATTAAATTGTTATGGGCCCTATCAGAATAGACATATTTTTTGGAATGAGGCGGTTGAATCTGGTGTCTTGAATCTACTTGGCCATATCTTAGATGAGGATTTGAATTTTTCAACTTCATCACGAAAAATATGGGATCCCAGGGCTTGTCTGGACCCCTTGACCCACTACTTCATCAGCATGATTCAAGATGCAAAATTAACTGATGCCATTCCAGGGCTGATGGCTCCGAAATGGAGAAATTGAAGGTATGGGGACTGGGGCATTGCGAAGCACCTTGATCATTTTATTCTTGCTGCAGATGTGGTAGCAGCTGTGGAAAAATTCCGCTCCTGGATTGTTCCATAATTCCGCTCCTGGATTGTTCCATAGTTCCGATCATTTTATTTTATAGATGGATAATGGTGTGGTTAAGCCATAATTCCCTTTCAAACTGAATCATTCTTGGCGTGGCGACGTGGACCTGAATGCTATAATGAAGAATGTTTGTTTATCCTTAGAACCTGACCTGTTCGAGTCCAAGATGCATGGAATGGTTAGGAGGCTCAAGGAGATTAAAAAGGAGGTCATATTTTGAGAGAAATGGAAGAAGACTGAACTTAAAAATTAATTGTACGAAATTGAAGAACATATCGAGGGGATATTCTCTTCCCCTAATGTGAGTTATATTTCTGATCAAGTTAATCAATTTGTACTAGGTTTAAAAGAGAGGAAAAATGAAATTTTGTTGTTGGAGGAGGAGGCATGCGCCTTAAGACCTAGGCTATTTAGATTGAACAAGGTGACCTTAACACTTCTTTTTTCCACTGCTTCACGGATCATAGAAGAAATTCAAATGCTATTTAGGAATTTAATGACGACGATGGTAGAATTTTAAAGTCTCAACAGGAAATGGAAGAAGGAGCAATTAGACAGTTTGAGCATCCTTTCAAAGATCTGAATTCCACTTGTCTCAAAAGTTAGATGAGGATGTTTCATAATTACCTCAGGTTCTTTTCTCCTAAGGAGGGAAAGAAAGTGGAAGACCCTGTTACGTTGGTTGAAATTGAACATATCTTGAAGGGATTTTCCAGTCAAAGAGCCCAGGATCGGATGGCTTCACGGTTGAGTTTTTCCTAGAATTTTTTGAGTTGACAGGACCAGACATTCTTGTAGTGGTGGAGTCAATGATCACCGATTTGGTTAGTGACATGTTGAATGTTACCTTCATGGCTTTAATTCCAAAGAGATCAGATCCGTATTCCTTCAATAATTTTCAATCGATTTCTCTTTACAACCTCATTTAAAAGGTAATCTCCAAAATTATCATTGTTCGTATTAATCCCCTTCTTTCCCGATTCATCTGAATGGAATAGTTTGGTTTCCTGGGTGACACACAGATTTTTTACTTGAATGGAGTGGCTCAGGAATGCTTGCATTCCATTAAGACAAAAAAGATGAAAGTTTTCATCTTGAATCTTGACCTTGCTAAGGCTTACGACAAGGTTGACTTGGGTTTTCTTAGGCTTGTATTGTTGCATATCAGACTAAGCTATGGAGCCTCAAAATGGATTCTAGGCTGCATCTCGTCGACTTGCTTTGCGATTCTTGTGAATGGGGTTCCCACTCCTTTTTTAAGGAGCTCAAGGGGCTTATAATAGGGTTATCCCCTATCTCCCCTTTTATTTGTTATCATCATTGAAGGGTTAAGCCTCTTGGTTCATAAGGCCCAGCTTGAGGGGAGGTTGATAAGTGTAAAAACCTCCAAAGTGGTGAGGATCACTCACTTGCTTTTTGTCGATGATGTTTTACCTTTTGGAAAAGGGATATTAGGAGAGTGGTGGACCTTTAGAGAGTGCTTGGAGACTTTTTTCGGTGCTTCGAGTCTATAGGCCAATGTTGAGAAATATTGCTTCATGGATTCCAGGAATGATGAGGTTTTAAAACATAGTCTGATGTAGATCCTTCCTTATAAGTTGGAGCCATTGGATAAAGGCTTCAAATATTTAGGTTTCTTCTTAAAACCAAACCATTACCTTACAATGGAATGGTTGTGGCTATTGGAGAACGTTGAAAAAAGACTGGAATCATGGTGTTATCGTTGGTTGTCCTTAGGAAGTTGATTGATACTCATCAAATAGATTTTGGAGAATATTCCCTTATTTTGGATGTTGTTAGCAAACATCCCCAAGTTTATCTTGGATCGCATCTACCAAATTTGTTTCTCCTTTCTTTGGTTAGGGGCTTCTTGTTATCCTAAATATCGTTTAGTGAATTGGGACAAGTTGGCCAGACCAAACAACTGGTGTGGTTGGGGCTTAAAGAACATTTTTTATTTTATTTTGGGAGACCCCTCAACGCAAAAAGTATTTGGAGATCCTTAGTTGGGGAGGGGATTTAGAGTAAGGTGATTAAGGTGAAATATCTGCACTCTACCCCTATTGTGGATTGGATACAACATTCTATCTACCTGCACAGGGGCATTTCAAACTTTTGGACTTGTATCCTAAATTATTTGGAGGTGATCAAAGAATGGGTGGGGGAAGATCCAATCTTTGGAGGAGTTGAGTTCTCTGTCTTATCTAGTGATTTAGTGGCAGAACTGCGATCCAAGGGTTTTGTGGTCCCAGTGCAAGTTGCAAACTTGGATTTGTAGATTCATGGCATACAAGGATGGAAGACAACTTCAAATTTAGGTGTTTCAAAAATTCTCAAGCCAAAGTGGAGCTCTTTTACCAAAGGTCTTATCATGCTGGAGTTCACCCATCAGATGAAAAAGATACCCTGCTTTGGTCTTGGAATATTGTTACTGGCCAGGTGACCGTAGAGCTCCCGTATGAGGCCATTATTTATTCTAAGAGAGATGCAGAGGGAAAATGATGGAACTCACGTCTTTGGCATTGGGGGTGTCTTGTTAAACTGAAATGTTTTGGGTGGTTGGTCTTACGAAACAAGATCTTAACCTAGGATAATCTCATTAAGAGAGGATGTCACAGCCTTGTTTTTTGTTAATGTAATTGTAACTTCGAAAGATATTCACTTGTATATTTTATATTGTATTTGTATTTTATTCTTGTACCTCCGACGAAAATGTTTATTCCTCCGGTCGGGAAAGTCATTATTGTATTTGAGTCATGCAAAGTCATTGAGGTTAACCCTCCATTTTATGTCGGGGCATTAGACCCCTGAGTTAAGTTGTAATTGGGTTATTAGACTCTCTTAGAGAAGCCGACCCCGTCAGGTACAACTAGGGGCTGACCTAGTTGGGATAAAGGTCAAGTGAAAGTTAAAGTATAAATAGAGAAGGTGCATCCCTCATTTGGATCATTCACTCACTCAACAAGTTTGCATAAGTGAGAGAGAGGAAAAGTTCACACAAGTGGATAAGAGAGAAGCTGCTGAAGACCATCTCTATACTTGGGTTTTACTTTTCTGCTATTGTATTGGTGCTCATTCTATCTCTGAGGAAGTTGCGAGGTTTTCTCCTTTATGGTTTCCTCGAGGAAAATTTGTGTGTCTCTTTTCTCTTGTGTTTATTTTTGTGCATGTTATTCTCTCAGATAAGATCCTAGATAATATTGAACTAAATTGTGAAAAGCTAACATTTTTTGCTGCCTCTGTTGGATTGACGCTGGAAGTATCGACCATATTTTTGTTACTTGCTCATTCACTCAGCTGGTGTGGCAAGAGGTGTCAACGGTGTTGAATGTATCCAAGCCTTGGATTAGTGGCTCAGTCAAGGGGGCACTTTCCAAATCGCCATCGATTGATAATAGATGGGTGTTAGTTGGTGAAACAAAAGCTCGACATTCACTAAATCGTACGGCATCTCATACAATCATGTTCCAGCTCAATCTACAATTTCCGGCTGGTAGTTAAAAGTGTATTTTCCTATTAGTTGAGCAGAGGATTCTTGATGAAGCCAATCTTCTCCCACCAACAACCATGGAAGGCTCCAGACATACACCTTTTATTTGAAAATTTTTAATCGTATTTTGTTGTGTGTGTAGAAGTGGCATTGTATGAAATGAAAGGGGGGCACTAGTTGATCTTGAGCATGCTGGATTGAATTAAATTAGAGTTCATGACAAATCTCTGTGTGTGAGACTGAATTTTTATTTATATGCTCTACACATTACAGTGTGCCTATATGCTTGTTTTCTTATGTGTTGTGTATTTATTCTACAAACCGTTAATACGTTTTTCTGTTTAACTGGAAAACTGGTATAATCTACTATATATTGTATTCTCAATGAATCTGCGTGTGTGAGGTGTTGGTATATTTGTGCACAAAATCGTTAACTTGCAGGAACGTTGTAGACATGGGGCTTCAACTTGGTTGGAAACCACTGGAACAAGGAATCAATATTGAGATGAGAGAAGAGAATATTGCCTCTATTTTTCAACAACTGGTATCGGAGCAGGTTGGAGCCAGCCCCTGTTGTAGAAGAAGCTGCATGTTAGAGGTTGTCTAGTGTGCATTTGCTCTGCCTGCAATCCTGTGAGAGTGCATGGAGGCCAGAATTTGGAAGTGGGAGACTTCAGTAGTGATAATAAACAAGCAAAGAACATGTTATCTACCTAAGTTGGGCCTGTTACAACATTTGTGTGAGCTAATTCTCAAAATTTCATTTTTTGGGACAACCATTTGAAGCGGCATGAAAACTACAACCATGAGTGACATGTAGAAATTGAATGGGGCTAATTTTTCCCTATGGAGAGTTCAAATGGAAGACATATTGATATTAAAAATATCAATATTTTCCCATTGAGGGAGCAGGATGTAAACCTTCATCAATGACAGATGAAGAGTGGAACAAGCTTGATAGGAAGGCCATTGCTACAATCAGGCAGTACCTAGCAAAGAATGTCTACTTCAATGTGGTTGGAGAGAAGACGATAGTAGATATATGGAAGAAATTGCATGATCTGTATGAGAAAAACACAACATCAAACAAGGTGTTTTTGATGAAGAAACCATATAACCTCAAGATGAAGGAGGGTGCTTCAGTTGCAGAGCACTTAATGAATTTAACATAATTACCAACCATCTTTCCTCTGTTAAAATTGTGTTGGATGATGAAATCAGAGCCATCCTACTCATGTGCTCCATGCCAAACAACTGGGAAAATTTGATAGTTTCCATGAGAACTTCGTTTCCTACAGGGACCCTGAATTTTGATGATGTTAGCAACAACTTAATGAATTATGAGCTGCAGCGAAAATCAGTCACAGAAAAACAGGCAGGAGAAGCTTTAGCTATAGCTGACCGTGGAAGGAAAAATGACCGAACTAGGCACGGGCGTTTAAAGTCAAGAGGCAGATCAAAATCAAGAAGAGGCGGACTTACTTTCTATCATTGTGGAAAACTAGGACATGTGAAAAGAGAGTTCCAGGTATGGAAGAGAGAATAGAAGGAGCCAAAATTAGCCATCTCAAATGAAAAATCAACCGACACAAATGAAGGTGAAACCACTATTGTAGGTTCAAATAGTGATGTTTTATTTATTGTTTCAGCAGAAGAAGCATGCTTATATACTTCCAGCAGTAGCATTGATTGGGTCCTATAATGCAAGGCATCTCACCATGTAACCCCATGCAAAAGCAATTTTGTCTCATGTGAAGTTGGAGACTATGGTAGAGTACATTTGTGAAACAATCAATTTTGTAATATTGTTGGAGTGGGAGATGTCCGAATCCAATCAAAGTATGGCCATCGTATCTTGCTGAAACAAGTTAGGCATGTCCCAGAATTGCGCACGAGCCTATTTTTAGTGGGGCAATTAGATGATGAAGGCTGCTCCACTAGCTTTGGAAAGAGTGGCTAGAAAATCAACAAAGGAGCATTGGTCATGGCTAGAGGACTCAAAACAACGACATTGTATACCTTAAGAGAAAATACACAAAAATTAGATGTGGTTGTTTTTGCAAGAGAAGGAAACTCAACAAACCTATGGCACAAGCACTTGGGCCACATGAGCGAAAAGGGGCTAAAAATCATTGTTGGCATAAATCTGATCCCAGGTTTGGAATCTTATGAACTTGACTTTTGTGAGCATTGTATATATGGTAGGTAGGAAACGTAGAGTCTCATTTATGAGAGGAGGCCATGAAAGAAAAAGGAATTTATTGGAATTGGTACACTTTGATGTATTTGGGCCATTCAATGTTAAGTCTCTAGGAGGAGCCTCATATTTTGTTACTTTCATAGATGATGCATCTAGGAAGGTTTGGGCCTATCCTATGAAAGGAAAAATGAGGTGTTTGAGATATTTCAAAATTTTCATGTTGGTGTTGAAAGAAAGACTAACAAACCTCTCAAGTTCTCGAGGACAAATAACGGTGGGGAATATTGTTCCAATTCCTTCAAGGACTACATAAAGCATGAGAAGACTGTCCCTGGTACTCCTCAACAAAATGGTACTGTAGAAAGGATGGATCGCACTATCATGGAGAAGGTGAGGAGCATGTTATCAAATTCTAGGTTGGAGAATCATTTTTGGGTAGAAGTGGTGAGGAAAATTTATTACCTCATCAACCGATTGCCTACAACAACCTTGGATGGTGGCATTCCTAAAGAAGATTGGACCGGTAAGAAGTTAAATTATTCTCACCTAATTTTTTTTTTGGATGTGAAGCATTTGTACATATTCCCAAAGAGCAAAGAACTAGGTTAGATAGCAAATCCATGAAATGTACTTTCTTGGGATATGCAAATGGTGAGTTTGGTTACCGTTTATCTGGTTAACTGCAAAGTTATTAGAAGCAGGGATTTCATATTTAATGAATTAGAGATGTTTACGAAGCCTATAGGTTATATGGAGGTCAAGAAATCTATTGAAAGGTATGTTGAGCAGCAAGAAAACATACCACCATTGCAAGAATATTATGGACAACAGGCAGAAAATGGTGGACAACCAATTGAACATGATGGACAACTAGCTGAAAATGATGGAAAACAAGAAGAAGAAGCCTTGGAGCGTCTGTTACAAGAGGTCCAACCAGAAAATATACCACCATGACCGGTTTGCAGGTCCACTGGGCCTCATAAGCCATCACAAAGGTATCCTCCCTCAAATTATATTTTATTAACTGATGAAGGTGAACCTCATTGTTTTCAGGAGGCTCGTGATGATGAGCATAGCAAAGATTGCAAGAATTCCATGCAAGAAGAAATGGACTCACTATTGGCGAACAAAACATGGGAGCTAGTAAAGCTTCCAAAAGGAAGAAAAGCTCTTCAAAACAACTGGGTATACAAGATCAAGCATGAGGGTGATGGAAAGAAGGAGAGGTACAGGGAAAGGTTGGTGGTGAAGGAATTTTCCCAAAAAGAAGGTATTGATTTTAACGAAATTTTTTCACCTGTTGTTAAAATTTCATCCTTTAGAGTTATTCTTGGTCTTGTTGTTGTTTTAGACTTGGAGTGTGAATAGTTAGACATGAAGACCGCCTTCCTCCATGGAGAATTGGAGGAGGAGATCTATATGGATCAACCGGAAGGATTCAAAACGAAAGGTAAAGAAAATATGGTTTGCAGGTTGAAGAAGAAACTCTATGGGATGAAACATGCACCTCGCCAATGGTATAAGAAGTTTGATTCTTTTATGTTGGAGCATAGTTTTAGAATATTAGAGGCTGATCATTGCATTTACATTAAGAAGTATGACCAACAAACGTTTATCATTTTATTGCTATATGTGGATGACATGCTAATTGTTGGGCATGATAAGAGCATGATTAACATGATGAAGAAGGATTGGGAAGTCAATTTGCAATGAAGGATTTGGCCCAAGCACAACAATTATTGGGCATGAGGATTATACGTGACAGGAAGAGCAACAAATTGTGGCTGTCACAAGAAAAGTATATTGAGAAGGTGTTTAACAGGTTCAACATGAAGGATGCCAAGCCAGTTGGTACACCCCTTGCAGCCCTCTTTAAATTAAGTGTTGATTGATGCCCTTGTAATGACAAGGAGAAGGAGGAAATGAGTAAAATACCCTATACTTCAACAATTGGAAGCTTGATGTGTGCCATGGTATGTACATGCCCAAACATTGCACATTCAATGGGAGTAGTGAGTAGATTCCTTTCCAATCCGGAGAAACAACATTGGCCAGTGGTAAAGTGGATTTTAAGGTACCTCAAGGGTACTAGTAATTATTGTTTATGTTTTGGTAAGACTGATATTGTGCTTGAAGGCTTTATAGATGCAGATATTGCAGGAGATGTGGACACTAGAAAGTCTACTACTGGCTACTTGTATACATTTGCAGGTGCAGCAATGTCTTGGGTATCTAGGCTACAAAAGGTAGTAGCTCTCTCCACAACTGAGGCAGAATACATTGCTGCAACAAAGGCCTGTAAAGAGATGTTGTGGATGCAACGATTCTTAGGAGAGCTAGGAATAAGGCAAGACAAGTATGTGCTGCATTGTGATAGTCAAAGCGCCATTCACTTGGCGAAAAACCCAGCATTTCAATCAAGGACCAAGCACATTGATCTAAAGTACCTCTAGATTTGGCAAGTGTTGGAAGAAGGCAATCTACATTTGGAAAAGATTCATACTGATGACATGTTGACTAAAATTTTTCGAAGAGACAAGCAAGATCTATGTAGAAGCTTGGCAGGCCTGGGGTAATGTGATGTACGGTTTTGGATGAACAACAACAAACCAAAACTCTGCCTGCATTTAGTTTCAAGTGGGAGAATGTTAGTTGGTGAAACAAAATATCAGCATTCACTGAACCATACGCCAGCTCATACAAAATCATGTGCTAGCTCAATATACAATTTCCATTTGGTAGCCGAAAGTGTATTTTCTTATTAATTGAGCAGAGGCTTCTTGATGAAGCCAATTTTCTCCCACCGATAGCCATGGAAGGCTCCAAAGAGACACCTTGTATTTGAAAATTCTTAATCATATTTTGTTGTGTGTGTAGAAGTGGCATTGTATGAAATGAAAGGGGGTTGCTGGTTGATCTTGAGCATGCTGGAGTGAATAAAATTAGAGTTCATGCCAAATCTTTGTGTGTGAGACTGAATTTTTATTTATATGATCTGTTCTACACATTACGGTGTGCTTGTATGCTTGTTTCCTTATGTGTTGTGTATTTATTCTGCAAACTGTTAATACGTTTTTCTGTTTAACTGGACAACTGGTATAGTCTACTATATATTGTCTTCTCAATGACTGTGTGTGTGAGAGCTATTGGTATATTTGTGCACAAAATCGTTAACTTGTAGGAACGTTGTAGACAGGGGGCTTCAACGTGGCTGGAAACCACTGGAACAGGGAAGCGATATTGAGATGAGAGAAGAGAATATTGACTCTATTTTTCAACAATGGGAAGAGCTACCACTTTACGTTTATTGGTGTTTATGAAAGCATAGAAACAAAATTTTATTTGAAGGAGTTGTTTCCAATGTTCACCATATCAACCTCAATGCTTCTGCTGCTTTCTTGGAAAGATGGAAAGGACATCTGTTTAATCAGTTGCAACATTTCCATATTTATTGTGATTCGAATGTGAAGGCTGACCTCCTTTCAAAAAAATCCCTTGAAGCTCCAGAAGGCTTGATATCTTTTGAGGAATGGGCAAATGATGGCAAGATAACACAAGGGTCGGTTCCTCTCCTTTAATTTTGTTGTTTGCTTGATGGCATAAGTGTTGTGCTTAGTTTTGTTCAACCCTACTCCTCCACCCCAAATAGCCTTACTCCTCCACCCCAAATTATAAATAAACTAGCATGCCCCCAAAGCGGGGGAAATGAAACGCCGATAAGAACTTCAATATTTTGTAAAATGAGAAAAATTTGTGTGTACGTAGACAATGTAATTTTGTGTTTGAAAGAAATTCTAGCTAATTTATGGTAGGGATAGTAGTTGATGAAATTGAAAGGAAAACTCTATTGCAAGTACTAATAAGCAATAAATAGAAACCCATGTAATTGATGGCAAGTAAAATGATTTGTACATTAATTTGTCATACAAAAAGGTATACATATGTGAGTAAAATAATAAAGGGCTAGGTAGTGATCGATTTTGACTCTAAATATATTGGAAATCAACATCTGTAGTTTCATTTGGTAGAGGGAGTGCAAGGATTGAGGATTGCAATTTTAAGTGTGAAAGGGATAGAGAATGAAGGTATGCCTCTTGTTTTTTTCGAAGTGAGACATATGAAGTGTCTTTCATCTTTGCATAGTGTTCAAAGGAGAACGATGGTGTAATTTAGATTCCTTATAACATTGTAGTACATGGAATTGCTGTGAGGTTTAATCATTGACCTTCATTGTTACCATTGTCAATGGTTGACATTGTTAATGTAAATCCTTGGGATTTATGTATAGTCAATGCTTAAGCCATATTGTGGGGGATTTGTTTCTTGCTACTTCGATTTATGTGTGGAATGGTATGTGATTTGGTATAATTGTGGTTGTTGCCCAGGAGCATGACCTGCAACAATTAATCTCAGAAATAAATGAACGACATGGAAATAAACATAATAGCAAAGTTTAAACTTTTGTTACAAAGGAATTAATTCAAGCCTCATCTTCTTTGAAGTATTCTCCAAGTGACAAAATGACGTGCGAAATGGAATAAATTATTTTAAAAAGAAATCCTATGAAAATGACAACATTAATTGTATTGATATTCTACAAGAAAAGTTGAGTGCAACGAATGTCAACATGCTTTAGTATAAATGGAGAGTTTGTCGTAAGCATATGTTGATCAATTAGTCTTTGTAAAGGAAAACTCCTTCCATATTACATATTATTGGCGAAGTAACCACACATGTATATGTTTTAAACTTTAAGAGACAAAGGTCCTACTCCTACCTATGAGTGATTTACTCATTTCATGGCCTTTCAACCAATTATGTATTGTAGATGATCATATTTACACCTAATATATTTATGTCGTTGGTATGTTGTACAACTGTACAACAATATTTTGGTTTATTGGATTATCTATACCCTTTTAATGTGTCATAAAAGATTTCTTTACATATGTAGTCGTACATGCTTTCATGTGATATTCATGAGATGAACTTTCAGATAATAATTATATTGCATTGAAGATTGGTTTTACTTTGTTTTTACTGTGTTTTGCTTCAATGAGAGCAATTTTTTGGAGCAATTCCAACAAGATGTTTGTTGTAGGCAGCGAGAAGTGATCCAAACTAGGTCCAAAATAAACCCTCCTCCAAACTTTGTAAAAAGGATATGTCTTGGAAAAGTTTCAAATCAATGGTCCATTGGTAATCACCTTGACGATCAAAGGCCAAACATCTTAACTTGGGCCACAAGAAGAAAGATCGTTTGGCATTTTAAGGAGCCTCTTGATGGAGGTACACTTTGCTTGATGGAGAAAGGAACCTACGCAATGAAAAAAATGGAAATTTGGGAAGAAGGGTGCAGTAGTAAGTAGGTTAAGGACTTGGAATAAAGAGATTTGTTTATAGACGAAAGGACAAAGAGGATTTTAAGCCTATTCACAAAAAAACAAATATTGGTTATGAACCAAAACAATATACAAAGTACTACCAAGGAGTAAGAATATCAAATTCTCTGATTGAAAGTGTATAACTCCAATTTGTAATAATTCCCAAGTATAAATAGAATGCACTATTAATTTATTTGTTAGTTTTCCAATTTAGGTTTCCACAATAACCTCTAATGTTCATGGTGTGTAATTTGTTGTGTCTGATGCTTTGTATGCTTGTTTTGTTTTTGGTGTTGATTATTTCCAGTACCCCAAGTTTAATACCCAATCAACTACCTCATCACTAATATCGATTTGAGTGTTACTTGGGTTTAATTTCTTGCTAGTGCGCTCTATTATCTCCCTACATCAATGCATAAATTACACGTAACAAATAATTCTCATGGTGTTAATTTGTTGGCATGATTGATTGAATGAAATTGCGAGTTTGTTTGAGTATGGGAATTGTTTACCATGTCTCCCTCAGTAGAATTTCACTTGAATGTCAATTCTCTATAGCATCCATTTTAGAAATTCATTACTTTCTAGTTGCTAGAACTGAAGGATGGTATCCCCAACCCCATTACCCAATAGCTTCATTATTGGATTGAAAGAGATGCCTGAACATTGCGTAAATCACAAGTAATAGCACATAAATTGCATCATTTAGAGTTATTTGCTTGTGTGTTGCATCACCATATGCTATAGCATAAATTCCCTCACAATTTTTGTACAAATCAGAGGGAGTTTCCATTGTTGCAATAACTCCCAGATCTCCCAAAAGGAAATCAAAGACTGTACTCTTCTTGCATGTCTGTTAATCAAGGCTGGCATGGACTTGATCAAAGAATGTTTGCACTAAAAAGGAATGCTTGAGTTGTGTTGGTTTATAGTTGAGAAGAAGATGTCCAATCTTTGATTGAAATGTTCCTTGAGGTGCTTAAAGCTTTACTGACTAACTAATGGTAGGGACCTGTTATCTCCTCAAATGATTTCATAAATTTTAAGGCACTTTCATTCGTTCGTGCTTAAATTATCATATTCTTGGGTCTTTCTCCTTTTGTTAAAATCCTCAGATCTTCTGTTTAGCTTTGACCATCTTGATTTGATCAATATATTCCACAAACTCCTATGACTTTGCCCTCTCGACCTGCAAAATCAAATACTATCCAAAATCTAGAATTTGAATGTATTCTTAGTCTATCATTTATCAAAGAGTGGTGGGTGCTCGAAGTGTTCTAACCTAACTCTAATTCTTCCCAAATATACATATCATACATTATGTCTAGCTCTAGGCAAAAATTAGGCTTCTCGGGATTATGTTTTACCAAAATTTGGGTGTCCCATAGGCCCCAGCCAAACCACGAGTCAGTCTACAGGCCAACTTTTCACAAAAGTTGAGGGGGAGGACACAGCCCAAGCCACGAGTTAACCCATTCACATGCCATACTGACAGATCAAACTAAACCCAGAGCAAATTCCAATTCTACCATACACACTACAACTCATCGATATACTATGAGAATGTTGGCGTTTATAAAAGCCATAACATTTAAAAATCCGAGATATGTGGGGTTTAGTCCCCGAGGAAATAAAAACCATTAAATAAAACAGACAGCTGCCAAATACCCAATTTCCAAGCAGATGAATGTGTGCGCAATTGTCTAATGGTGAATGTATCCTGGTTGTTCTAATGTTTGACAGGTTGAAAGCACATGGCCACGACAGAAAGCCACTAACAGGTGCAAGCACCGAATTCATTGTCTCCATATTAAAGGGTATCTAGATATCGTGCCATTTGCAGGCTTCGAAGATTGCAGAGGCAGAAGTGTCGAATTTATCCATAATCGCAAGTGTCAAGAGAAAGAGGTCGCTGCGTATATTTAAATTTTCAGGTTGGGAGAAAGTGTCTACCACGCATGTTCTGACTATTGAACCATACGGTTTCCTCCAGTTTCAGGTCCAATCTATGATGGCGCCATCAGATACCATTCCGAGCAATAATTTTATTTATCAGATCACGAGGTAGAGCCATGAACAAATATCATCGCCAGTAAGAATGAATTACAGCCTAGTCATTTCAACCTCAAACTTGTGTGTTAGGTGATGGTAAAGTCGGGGAAAACGTTTCTTGTGTTGCGTTATGTAAACAATGTCTCCTTTGATTCATAAATAACAACAGTCATCTGTGTGACTTGCCTGGTAAGTTACAGGCATTTTTATTCAAACATATGGAGGAGTCCCTTCATCCAACAAAGGAACTTTCTAGATTGGTGTCTAAGCGAAAATTTGAGGAGGATTTTTCACAAAGCACTTCAAATGAGTAATGTTTCAATAGTTTCATGGCTTTGTACTCAGGCTAATTGACACTCTCTGTTTTCAATGGATTCACTTCGGCTGAGCCGAGAAGTACTGCTCTCGCTTGTTCAATAACTTAGCTGTGATCTTGGAAAAGATACTACTAGAAAACTAGTTTGATAAGAGAGGCTGCTCTTGCAATAAATCCAAATGACCCAATACTTGCACACCATATGCAGCCCATTCTGGGACATCTTTATCAGAACTTGCATACACAAATGATTATCACTAGTTCATGAAGGGAAGCCAATTCCATTGGATTAGTGCTCCATCTGATTTTGAAAGCTATTTTCAGGTAGAGTTTTCGGTGGCTTAGGCGAACATTTCAACTGTTCATTAGCCACCGAAAACAGAGCTTTCAGTGGCTTACAGGCTTGTATTTTGGCTCTCCTAGACACCGAAAGCACAGAGATTGGTAGAGAGCTACTGTTTTTTGCACAGATCCGAGATTATCTGATCCAAATGCCTCGAAGATAGTTTCTAATGACAGGTAATAATTAAAAGCATGATTATTAAGGTCCTGTTCCAGTTTTAAAGGAGCCAGCAAGGTAAGAAGGGGAATCTTCTTATCTATTTTGGGAAAAAGATGGCCTGTCAATCCTCCAGGCAGCAGTTTCAACCTTACTCATCAGCCTTCGAAGGCTTGTTACAACTGTCGAATATAGGAGGACTAGCAAGATGGTGGTTACCCTTTTAAAATAGGATTCTTTCCTATTTTTCAGAAAATTGTTTTGACTGTCTGTTTTTAGCAAATTCGATCCAGTTTTTCAGGATCTTGAAACTATTTTGTAAAGGCTATAAAGCTTGAGATTTCTGTAGAAGAAAGAGGGGGGGGGGGGATTTTGGAAGACTAGACTTATTGTATTTGGTGACAAGACCATTTCTTAATGTATTCGGCCTACAAGCTTCTTTCTTTTGATATCATCAGATCCTCTTTTTCTTTCTGTCTATGCTTGTGAGTGAAAACTGCTCCTCATCTATGTTTAATTAATCCATTAGTGACTGCCATCTCACCGTCTGATTATTGAGCAAAGGATCATAAGTCATTTTACTGATTTCTAGACCCATCATATGTGATTGCCTTATGTATGATCTAGTTGATGTGATTAGTTTCTGTCCCATTTGATACACAATTATCTGGTTCTATCTCTCGAAGGCCTTGCACAGTTTGGATATGACTGGACAATCTTGATATATCATCCAGTAATCTAGATATTCATCTTGATCCACCCATCATACGAAAAAAGGTTAAGTTACCAGGCTCCTTTGACATACAGCCTAGAAGGACTCCTGGAGTGATAAAAAATTGGCGCCATTGCCGTGGAGAGGAGATTGAAGCTCAGCTTCCTTGGGAGAACGACATAGATCCAGCTTTGATGATAGACAAAGCCTGGACATTTTCTTGGTTGTAATCATCTATCTGGCGACTCCATGAAGGACAAATTCAGTGGCAGCTCCATTGTTCAGAAATCTGTTGGCGACTCCACTGGTATGAAATGAACCAAATCTTAGCAAAGAGGTATGCATTCTGTGATTTTTCAAAGATTGTTGGTTTCCTTAATCTAGTGCCTAGTAGAGATGAATGGGATGGCAGCCTTCCCAGATTTCGAGGAAAAGAATGGGAAGTGCCAGCTGAACATTTGCTTGACTTTCATGATTGCATTCATCGGTTGCAAATTGTACATGAAGATGTTAGGATTAAACTGTTTTGGTATTCATTAGAGGGGATTGCTTGTGATTGGTTCCGGTCCCTTCCTATTGCCAGTATCATTTCTTTGGTAGATTTTCATGCTGCTTTTCATGTGTTTTATAAATACCATTTTCCAGTTGATCTTCTATATCCCGAATGTTGTCATGAATTCAATTGATTGAATAGAGAACTAAACATTCATGGAGAGTTTGTTGCAGTAGCAGATACCTCTCATTATAATCGAGATATTGATGATCTTTAGGATGATAACCATATTGCTGATGTTCTTGACATTGCACCAAATGCATCTACTATTTTGGGTTGTCATGAAGATCAAATTTTTCCCTCTGAAAAATTTGAAGATGTTGAGCATATTGACATATCAACAGGAGACAGTTTCGGATCTGTAGCAAATACTAAGGGCAGCCTTCAGCTTTCAGCTTCGCAGACAAAGGGGAATTGCAACAGACATGAAGAGGAAGATAATGGGCAGAAGGGTCCAGATCAACAGTCCATCCTATATGTTTCTCCGACAAAGGTTGAGCACCCTACATTCAACAATGAGATTGGTAAAGGTAGTCTGAAACAGCATTTCAATTTTCAGTTGGAACAACAGCAAGGAGAGGTATTTCATTGTGACTTTGATGACCCTATTGCTGACTATTTGGATTCTATAAGCAGCGTAAATGTCCAAATGATTTTGTCAGATGAAAGTTGGCTCTGTCATCTTTTCAAATTACACTTTTGCATGCTATGGTTCCTTATATTGTTTGGGTCAAGATCAAGTATGATATTAGAAGGTCAATTACTTTCTTGGCTGCATTGGAAATCTAGTTTTACTTGATCAATCTACCTCTACTGCTTAGTGTAGGAGTAGGCAGAAGAATAAGCTCTTCATACGAGCAGCTAGATCATTTTCAGTTGTTTTCAGTTTTCTTGAATAAGCAGAGCAAGCTACAGGCAGGCTACATGCATGATACAGATTTGCAGAGGATCAGCTACACAGGCCAGATGACTCCATAGCCCAATGGTAAAAGCGACTGGAACTACTAGGTTCTTGGAGCCTCGCAGGGAGGTTTCCATCCCCAAGTAGGAGCCAGATGTTATCTCCTCAAATGATTTCATAAATTTTAAGGCACTTTCATTCGTTCGTGCTTAAATTATCATATTCTTGGGTCTTTCTCCTTTTGTTAAAATCCTCAGATCTTCCATTTAGCTTTGACCATCTTGATTTGATCAATATATTCCACAAACTCCTATGACTTTTCCCTCTCGACCTGCAAAATCAAATACTATCCAAAATATAGAATTTGAATGTATTCTTAGTCTATCATTTATCAAAGAGTGGTGGGTGCTCGAAGTGTTCTAACCTAACTCTAATTCTTCCCAAATATACATATCGTACATTATGTCTAGCTCTAGGCCAAAATTAGGCTTCTCGGGCTTATGTTTTACCAAAATTTGGGTGGCCCATAGGCCCCATCCAAACCACGAGTCAGTCTATAGGCCAACTTTTCAGAAAAGTTGAGGGGGAGGACACAGCCCAAGCCATGAG
Organism: Larix kaempferi; assembly: GCA_027924585.1. NCBI lineage: Eukaryota > Viridiplantae > Streptophyta > Pinopsida > Pinales > Pinaceae > Larix > Larix kaempferi. The sequence continues at coordinate 8,728,782 of BSBM01000535.1, read as the reverse complement.
TTAACCCATTCACATGCCATACTGACAGATCAAACTAAGCCCAGAGCAAATGCCAAGTCTACCATACACACTACAGCTCATCGATATACTATGAGAATGTTGGCGTTTATAAAAGCCATAACATTTAAAAATACGATATATGTGGGGTTTAGTCCTCGAGGAAATAAAAACCATTAAATAAAATAGACAGCTGCCAAATACCCAATTTCCAAGCAGATGAATGCGTGCGTAGCTGTCTAATGGTGAATGTAGCCTGGTTGTTCGAATGTTTGACAGGTTGAAAGCACATGGCCACGACGGAAAGCCACGAACAGGTGCAAGCACCGAATTCATTGTCTCCAGATTAAAGGGTATCTAGATATCATGCCATTTGTAGGCTTCGAAGATTGCAGAGGCAGAAGTGTCGAATTTATCCATAATCGCAGGTATCAAGAGAAAGAGGTCACTACATATATTTAAATTTTCAGGTTGGGAGAAAGTGTCTACCCTGCATGTTCTGACTATTGAACCATACGGTTTCCTCTAGTTTCAGGTCCAATCTATGATGGCACCATCAGATACCATTCCGAGCAATAATTTTATTTATCAGATCACGAGGTAGAGCCATGAACAAATATCATCGCCAGTAAGAAATGAATTGCAGCCTAGTCATTTCAACCTCAAACTTGTGTTTTGGGTGATGGTAAAGTTGGGGAAAACGTTTCTTGGGTTGCGTTATGTAAACAATGTCTTCTTTGATTCATAAATAGAAACAGTAGTTTGTGTGACTTGCCTGGTAAGCTACAGGAATTTTCATTCAAACATATGGAGGAGTCCCTTCATCCAACAAAGGAACTTTCCAGATTTGTGTCTAAGCGAAAATTTGAGGAGGATTTTTCACAAAGCACTTCAAATGAGTAATGTTTCAATAGTTTCATGGCTTTGTACTCAGGCTGATTGACACTCTTTGTTTTCAATGGATTCACTTCCGCTGAGCCGAGAAGTACTGCTCTCGCTTGTTCAATAACTTAGCTGTGATCTTGGAAAAGATACTACTAGAAAACTAGTTTGATAAGAGAGTCTGCTCTTGCACTAAATCCAAATGACCCAATACTTGCACACCATATGCAGCCCATTCTGGGAGATCTTTATCAGATCTTGAATACACAAATGATTATCACTAGTTCATGAAGGGAAGCCAGTTCCATTCGATTAGTGCTCCATCTGATTTTGAAAGCTATTTTCAGGTAGAGTTTTCGGTGGCTTAGGCGAACATTTCAACTGTTCATTAGCCACCGAAAACAGAGCTTTCAGTGGCTTACAGGCTTGTATTTTGGCTCTCCTAGACACCGAAAGCACAGAGACTGGTAGAGAGCTACTGTTTTTTGCACAGATCCGAGATTTTCTGATTCAAATGCCTCGAAGATAGTTTCTAATGACAGGTAATAATTAAAAGCATGATTATTAAGGTCCTGTTCCAGTTTTAAAGGAGCCAGCAAGGTAAGAAGGGGAATCTTCCTATCTATTTTGGGAAAAAGATGGCCTGTCAATCCTCGAGGAGGCAGTTTCAACCTTACTCATCAGCCTTCGAAGGCTTGTTACAACTGTCAAAGATAGGAGGACTAGCAAGATGGTGGTTACCCTTTTAAAATAGGATTCTTTCCTATTTTTCAGAAAACTGTTTTGACTATCAGTTTTTAGCAAATTCGATCTAGTTTTTCAGGATCTTGAAACTGTTTTGTAAAGGCTATAAAGCTTGAGATTTCTGTAGAAGAAAGCGGGGGGGGATTTTGGAAGACTAGACTTATTGTATTTGGTGACAAGACCATTTCTTAATGTATTCGGCCTACAAGCTTCTTTCTTTTGATATCATCAGATCCTCTTTTTCTTTCTGTCTATGCTTGTGAGTGAACACTGTTCTTCATCTATGTTTAATTAATCCATTGGTGACTGCCATCTCACTGTCTGATTATTGAGCAAAGGATCATAAGTCATTTTACTGATTTCTAGACCCATCATATGTGATTGCCTTATGTATGATCTGGTTGATGTGATTAGTTTCTATCCCATTTGATACACAATTATCTGGTTCTATCTCTCGAAGGCCTTGCACAGTTTGGATATGACTGGACAGTCTTGATATATCATCCAGTAATCTAGATATTCATCTTGATTCACCCATCATACGAAAAAAGGTTAAGTTACCAGGCTCCTTTGACTCACAGCCTAGAAGGACTCCTGGAGTGATAACAAATTGGCGCCATTGCCGGGGAGAGGAGATTGAAGCTCAGCTTCCTTGGGAGAACGACATAGATCTAGCTTTGATGATAGACAAAGCTTGGACATTTTATTCATTGTAATCATCTATCTGGTGACTTCATGAAGGACAGATTCAGTGGCAGCTCCATTGTTCAGAAATCTGTTGGCGACTCCACTGGTATGAAATGAACCAGATCTTAGCAAAGAGGTATGCGTTCTGTTATTTTTCAAAGATTGTTGGTTTCCCTAATCCAGTGCCTAGTAGAGATGAATGGGATGGCAGCCTTCCCAGATTTCAAGGAGAAGAATGGGAAGTGCCAGCTGAACATTTGCTTGACTTTCATGATTGCATTCATTGGTTGCAAATTGTACATGAAGATGTTAGGATTAAACTGTCTTGGTATTCATTAGAGGGGATTGCTCGTGATTGGTTCCGGTCCCTTCCTATTGCCAGTATCAATTCTTTGGTAGATTTTCATGCTGCCTTTCATGTGTTTTGTAAAGACCATTTTCTAGTTGATCTTCTATATCCCGAATGCTGTCATGAATTCAATTTATTGAATAGATAACTAAACATTCATGGAGAGTTTGTTGTAGTAGAAGATACCTCTCATTATAATTGAGATATTGATGATCTTTAGGATGATAACCATATTGCTGATGTTCTTGACATTGCACCAAATGCATCTACTGTTTTGGGTTGTCATGAAGATCAAATTTTTCCCTCTGAAAACTTTGAAGATGTTGAGCAGATTGACATATCAGCAGGAGACAGTTTCGAATCTGCAGCAAATACAAAGGGTAGCCTTCAGCTTTCAGCTTCGCATACAAAGGGGAATTGCAGCAGACATGAAGAGGAAGATAATGGGAAGAAGGGTCCAGATCAGCAGTCCATCCTATATGTTTTTCCGACAAAGGTTGAGCACCCTACATTCAATAGTGAGATCGGTAAAGGCAGTCTGAAACAACATTTCAATTTTCAGTTGGAACAACGGCAAGGAGAGGTATTTCATTGTGACTTTGATGACCCTATTGCTGACTATTTGGATTCTATAAGTAGCGTAAATGTCCAAATGCTTTTGTCAGATGAAAGTTGGCTCTGTCATCTTTTCAAATTACATTTTTGCATGCTATGGTTCCTTATATTGTTTGGGTCAAGATCAAGTATGATATTAGCAAGTCAATTACTTTCTTGGCTGCATTGGAAATTTAGTTTTACTTGATCAATCTACCTCTACTGCTTAGTGTAGGAGTAGGAAGACGAATAAGCTCTTCATACAAGCATCTAGATCATTTTCAGTTGTTTTCAGTTTTCTTGAATAAGCAGAGTAGGCTACAGGCAAGCTACATGCATGATACAGGTTTGCAGAGGATCAGCTACACAGGCCAGATTACTCCATAGCCCAATGGTAAAGGTGACTGGAACTACTAGGTTCTTGGAGCCTCGCAGGGAGGTTTCCATCCCCGAGTAGGAGCCAAATGTTATCTCCTCAAATGATTTCATAAATTTTAAGGCACTTTCCTTCGTTCGTGCTTAAATTATCATATTCTTGGGTCTTTATCCTTTTGTTAAAATCCTCATATCTTCCATTTAGCTTTGACCATCTTGATTTGATCAATATATTCCACAAACTCCTATGACTTTGCCCTCTCGACCTGCAATATCAAATACTATCCAAAATCTAGAATTTGAATGTATTCTTAGTCTATCATTTATCAAAGAGTGGTGGGTGCTCGAAGTGTTCTAACCTAACTCTAATTCTTCCCAAATATACATATCATACATTATGTCTAGCTCTAGGGAAAAATTAGGCTTCTCGGGCTTATGTTTTACCAAAATTTGGGTGGCCCATAGGCCCCAGCCAAACCACGAGTCAGTCTACAGGCCAACTTTTCACAAAAGTTGAGGGGGAGGACACAGCCCAAGCCATGAGTTAACCCATTCACATGCCATACCAACAGATCAAACTAAGCCTAGAGCAAATGCCAAGTCTACCATACACACTACAGCTCATTGATATACTATGAGAATGTTTGGCGTTTATAAAAGCTATAACATTTAAAAATACGATATATGTGGGGTTTAGTCCCCAAGGAAATAAAAACCATTAAATAAAATAGACAGCTGCCAAATACCCAATTTCCAAGCAGATGAATGTGTGCCCAGCTGTCTAATGGTGAATGTAGCCTGGTTGTTCAAATGTTTGACAGGTTGAAAGCACATGGCCACGACGGAAATCCACGAACAGGTGCAAGTGTCGAATTCATTGTCTCCAGATTAAAGGGTATCTAGATATCGTGCCATTTGCAGGCTTCAAAGATTGCAGAGGCAGAAGTGTCGAATTTATCCATAATCGCAGGTGTCAAGAGAAAGAGGTCGCTGCATATATTTAAATTTTCAGGTTGGGAGAAAGTGTCTACCACGCATGTTCTGACTATTGAACCATACGGTTTCCTCCAGTTTCAAGTCCAATCTATGATGGCGCCATCAGATATCATTCCGAGCAATAATTTTATTTATCAGATCACGAGGTAGAGCCATGAACAAATATCATCGCCAGTAAGAAATGAATTGCAGCCTAGTCATTTCAACCTCAAACTTGTGTTTTAGGTGATGGTAAAGTCGGGGAAAACATTTCTTGTGTTGCGTTATGTAAACAATGTCTTCTTTAATTCATAAATAACAACAGTCGTCTGTGTGACTTGCCTGGTAAGCTACAGGCATTTTCATTCAAACATATGGAGGAGTCCCTTCATCCAACAAAGGAACTTTCCAGATTGGTTCTAAGCAAAAATTTGAGGAGGATTTTTCACAAAGCACTTCAAATGAGTAATGTTTCAATAGTTTCATGGATTTGTACTCAGGCTGATTGACACTCTCTGTTTTCAATGGATTCACTTCCGCTGAGCCGAGAAGTACTGCTCTCGCTTGTTCAATAACTTAGCTGTGATCTTGGAAAAGATACTACTAGAAAACTAGTTTGATAAGAGAGGCTACTCTTGCACTAAATCCAAATGACCCAATACTTGCACACCATATGCAGCCCATTCTGGGACATCTTTATCAGAACTTGCATACACAAATGATTATCACTAGTTCATGAAGGGAAGCCAGTTCCATTCGATTAGTGCTCCATCTAATTTTGAAAGTTATTTTCAGGTAGAGTTTTCGGTGGCTTAGGAAAACATTTCAACTGTTCATTAGCCACCGAAAATAGAGCTTTCAGTGGCTTACAGTCTTGTATTTTGGCTCTCCTAGACACCGAAAGCACAGAGACTGGTAGAGAGCTACTGTTTTTTGCACAGATCCGAGATTATCTGATCCAAATGCATCGAAGATAGTTTCTAATGACAGGTAATAATTAAAAGCATGATTATTAAGGTCCTGTTCCAGTTTTAATGGAGCCATCAAGGTAAGAAGGGGAATCTTCTTGTCTATTTTGGGAAAAAGATGGCCTGTCAATCCTCCAGGAAGCAGTTTCAACCTTACTCATCAGCCTTCGAAGGCTTGTTACAACTGTCGAAGATAGGAGGACTAGCAAGATGGTGGTTACCCTCTTAAAATAGGATTCTTTCGTATTTTTCAGAAAACTATTTTGACTATCTGTTTTTAGCAAATTCGATCCAATTTTTCAGGATCTTGAAATTGTTTTTTAAAGGCTATAAAGCTTGAGATTTCTGTAGAAGAAAGGGGGGGGGATTTTGGAAGGCTAGACTTATTGTATTTGGTGACAAGACCATTTCTTAATGTATTCGGCCTGCAAGCTTCTTTCTTTTTATATCATCAGATCCTCTTTTTCTTTCTGTCTATGCTTGTGAGTGAACACTGTTCTTCATCTATGTTTAATTAATCCATTGGTGACTTCCATCTCACTGTCTGATTATTGAGCAAAGGATCATAAGTCATATTACTGATTTCTAGACCCATCATATGTGATTGCTTTATGTATGATCCAGTTGATGTGATTAGTTTCTGTACCATTTGATACACAATTATCTGGTTATATCTCTCGAAGGCCTTGCGCAGTTTGGATATGATTGGACAGTCTTGATATATCATCCAGTAATCTAGATATTCATCTTGATCCACCCATCATACAAAAAAAGGTTAAGTTACCAGGCTCCTTTGACTTACATCCTAGAAGGACTCATGGAGTGATAACAGGACCTATATTGTCTAAGTCTTGAAACATAAAAGATTTGGGTTAAGTGAAGGATAGAACATATAGGTAATTTTTTGTGCTAAGGAATCATAACTGAATTTTGAAGTAGAATTTTAACAAGCTTATAGGCTGAAGGATAAAAAGTAAGTCTTTTGTGATGAAAGGTTTAGATTACTAGGCGCAAATATGATTTGTAAAGTGCAGGAAGCACCTGAAAAATGTAATTCCCATTCTCTTTATGAATTTAAATCGCAATTTTTCCATCGAAAAAATAAAAAATCCCAGCTCAGGGTTTGCTTAAAAAGAAAATTTCTTGGACGCATTTTGATATAATGTTGTGCCCATATCTATTTTGTATTGTTGTGTTTAATTCCTTCAAATCTATTTTATATTGGAATTGTGTGCATGAAATGGTACGAGTTGTCATGAATATGCATGTGTGCATGAAGAGATATGATGTCAATGATTAAATGATGCAATTTCATATGTAATTATTGTAGTATGTGTTTGTTGTTTCTATTTGTGCAAACCCTGCATGTAAGGATCAATTAATGAATATATGAGTTTAAATGGAGATTTCTGCTTCTACAATTAAAGTTTGGATATTGTAGCATCTGAAATAAAATGCAGTTGCATTGGAAGTCTACTCCGCATCATTGTAAGCCCCAAATCCATCCCTGGTAAAAGAAAAATCCAAATGGGTAGTAAAAGGGAAGTTTGAGTTCAACGTTGCACTGGCAAAGTAAAGGCAGATGGGTACATGAGAGACATAAGCTATTTTGTATGCATGCTCATGATTTCTAGTAGTGTTCTAGTCTTGAGCCTTTACCGTATGAGATTTAAATATTTATAAAATGTCACATTTATGTAATAAGGACCTTATAGTACTGTCTGTAATGACCCCGATGGGTGTATATGAGGGTCAAATGTATAGGTAAATACTAGGTCGGCCTAGTGGGTTTGACATGATTTATAATTATCGTACTTTAATTTTTTGGGGTTATTTGGAGTTCTTCTCCTCACGTTTAAGTTATTATGTAATAGTTGTATTCCACATCAATATTTGGTGTATATTGTATGTATGCAGGTTTTAAGAGTTGGACTCCAAGTCAAAATTTAGTGTATATTGTATGTATACAGGTTTAATAAGCTTATTGAGTAATATGTTCACTACCAGATGTTCACTACAATCAATATCAGAGCCACGTTTTCAATGATATTCCCCTTGTGCACAAATGTCAAATTATGAAATTTTTAAGGCTCTTGGGCTTAGAATTATCTATTGCAGGAGGCAAACTTGTCTTGCAGATGGAGCAACTCTCTCAAGACATATTTATTCAACAACCAACCAAAATTTTGTGTTGTTTCCGGGTTTTGAAACCTGCACTGTTTCAAGTCTTTGTCAAACATTTGGACTGCCAACCCCATATCATAGCACCCGAAAATCCCACATTCTATGTTCAGAACTTTGGACATCAACATGTACTGTGTTCCACAAACTCATCTTCTTCCAGCAATCAACTTTCTGAAGCTGAAAGGTCATTAAATATGTTACATCCTCCGCATTCTAAAACCGACAAATTTTAGTGGTCTTCCCTGAAATTGATGTCTGAATTTCATTATCTATATCTCGGAAGCGAAGGTTTGGATTTCTATAGCAAGAGTCCTTTGCTAATAAGGCGGGGGGTGATGAGCGAGATCGAGTCCACTCGTTGAGAGGAGAGAACGGGTTACGCATTTTCATGGGTTCGTTGCATGTAACCAATTGTTTCCAGGCAGGATCTCTGATGAGTGATTAGATTGCCTCTCGTTCTCCGCCAATGGTGCCATGTCTCGGGAAAGTAATATTTGAAGAAGGTTCAAGATTAGTATTTTACCTTGAAAGATATGAAAATTATACAAAGGTATAAGAAAGTCATACATTGTGGTGTATGGAAAGTTATTAAAGCTTTTGAAGAAACCAGCTTTGTCCATGTGAGAAAAATTGCCAACCAACCTATCAATTGGTCTACCAAACAAACAAATCCTTTGGAATGTAATCAGTTTTTCAAAATGTTTCATCCCCTTTGGTTGAAGGGGATGGGTAGAAAAAGAGAAACTACCTAGGGAAGTAGACTACTTAACCCCTTCTCCCCTTCTTTCCCACCTTCCTCTCCCATAATAGTGATGGGAGAGCTCCCCCTCTCAATCATGGTGTGGAACTTACAAAATATTTGGTGAGAAAGGGTTTCCTATCTCAAGTACAACTTGTACAAGGGAATGAATTAAAACTATTTCACCACCTTGCTTAATTATCATTCAACATCTACAATGTTTGGGTTTAATAATCAAGCCAACAAGTTAAGATTATTAATGTCCAACAAATGTCCAAAAATAAGTTCACAGGATTGTTAAGTACAACATTATCAATACAAAGTGGCAGTCCAAGGGTCACTCCTATAAAAGAAAAAAAACATATCTAATCTATAAGAGATAAGATCAAAATGTAGTGGGGATGCAACAATAGTTGCGTGAATAGTAACCTCTATACCCTGAGTCAACAGCCTTAGTATGTGTATCCCTCATATACCATCTAAGGCCGTAGAAAAGAAACTCGTGATAGATGACTTACTTGATTAACTGGAAGAGCTAGTATATGGTGTCTTGCAATCTATAGGAGGCAACCAGATACTAAGACTTGGAGAAAGTCCTTTGTCTTCCAATGTGGTACGAGTTGTCTCAAGGTGTACACCCCTCTACATCTGCTTCTATTTCAAGTATAGTAGATTTTTCTCTATTTTGGTTTTTTTAGCACTTACGAGTTGCCTTGGCACTTCCACACTATTATTTGGAATCGCCGTGCTCTCCAGTCTTATTGACCTAATTTTGGTCACTCATGGACAGGAACAAAATTATCATCTATCAAGCTAACACATAAGTAAACGTGACTTGTAAACAATTCTAATTCACTACCTGCAAAGGATGAATGTATTTGCTCCCATCTTCAGTATTTTGCAATCCCAGATGCTTGAAAGGCATGTTACTATTATCCACAAATATATTGTATATGTCTTGTGGCTGAGTGATGCTGGGAATATGAAACGGCACCCAACAACGCCCACCAGCGGTTTTCTTATCCCGTGAAAGCACCTTCAACCACTGTGGCCTTCGCATCCAGAGCCAACTTCCGATCTCTGCCCTTCTTTCTACTTCCATAAACTAACTGAAAACCACTCTCAATGTCATCCAAACTACCGGGTTTACCGCTATGATGCTCATTCTAAACTCTCTTGAATTCTTCCATGGAAACGTCGACGCGTTCGAATATATCGTCTTGGATATTAACTAACCAGTCGTATGCTTCGTCCAAATCCGCAGGGAAATGGGAAGGCCGCTTCCAAAGAGAGACTGAGAAGCGCCAATTTCTCTCAGTAGGGATTCCGAGCAGTTTTTGATGATTGTTATGGTCTCTTTGAAGGCCAGAAAATTGTTGAAGAAGTGAAAATATGTTCCCGGGGGAATGTTTCTGGAAGAATCGCTGAGATTTTGAATGGATGAAGCTAGAGGACCTCTGACGAGTTTTTGCAAGTTCTGAGCCCGTTCTTTGAGGCTCTCTTCTAGTTGATCGGAGTCCATGTTGGAGGGATTTGAAGATGGAATTGAGATCGACGACAGAATTAAAGTTCGACAGATGTAATTCAAACTGGGGAACGATCCGAGAACCTGCCTGTGTGCCTGTGTCCTCTTCAGCATTAAAACATCACTAGAAACAGGTGGCGGCTCCCCATAGGCCGTCGACAGACGACGAAAGCCCGAGGGGAGCCAGCCAGGTGTAAATATAAAAATCCTTTAACAAAATTATTGCGCCAAGAGGTGCTCTACAGTCCAGTATGGGGGAGATCTTGTGAGTCAAGTGTTTGTCGAGTTTGTTAATATTATGTCAACCATAAAGAAAAAAGAACAATACAAAGTAAAAAGTAAATATGAGACTTTTGAGTGTTTGTCGAGTAACAAAATACTACAAAGTAAACAAAAAATAATAATACAAAGTAAAAGTAATAAATATTATGTCGGTCATAAACAAAAAAAAATAATACAAAGTAAAAGTAAATATGAGACTTAAACTAGAGACTTTAGAGCTTAGGATTAGGTGGTTCAGGTATTGCACTCAAGGTACTATTCAAGGAGAGGTTTGCACTTTGTAAGATTTGATCCCTCTCCGTGCTTGATAGAGCCTAGGATTTGGATCTAGGCTAATTTTCCTTACATCTTCTTAAATCCATAGTAACGGATTGATTTGTGTGTTTGATAGTAACGGCTTGGTTTTGTGTGTTGGATAGTAACGTATTGATTTCTGTGATCGAAACATGGACAATCAGATTTTAGCATTTTCTCACTCTTTCTCATGTCTGCACGAACGGACAGAGGCAGACAGATCAACTTAGCATTCAAAATCCGATACGGTCCAATATGATGTTCATATTCATCAGCTCTAACACCCGCAGAAAAACCCAATGCCATGTTGACCTTCTTTTCCAAATCTCTAGCATCCTCAGGCCTGGTTATGAGTTTATCAAAGGAAATATATCTTCCACTCCCCCCAGTCTCCATCTCTTCATATACACAGACATGAGCCTCTGCTGCCCTCCTTACGTCCACAGTCGCCAACAGATTCTTCTCGTAAATCTCTCTGCCACCTGCAACAAAATCTTCTTACTGTATTGCTGAAAAGGAAAAACAAATGAAGGGGTTCCTGTTTTTGTTGTGATGAGTTTGTATATAATATACCTTTGAGATAAGCAACAGGCGATGAAGCGCAAGAGCCAGAAAACGCAGGCCCCTTTAGATGTGCAGGGCAAAGGGTCACCAAATTCACCCCTCCTATTTCTTCTGCAACTTTCCAGGCAGCTATCTCGGAGATGGTCTTTGACAGGGCGAGCCATAGCTGCAATTAAATTCATAATATCTCATGAAAACCAATTCATAAAGATAGCTTGGCTTGACTGTATAAAAAATATAAAAAGACATTTTATGACTATAATTTTCATGACAAATCTTACCTTCTTTTCCGTGCAAAGATGCTGATCGCTCCAGCATTTCTCATCCACAACAAAGTCAGAATCTGCACTGCGGCCAATGAAGATGTGAACACACATCTTCTCACAGAGGAGGTCATGGAGCATGTTTCCACTGTTTTTTCTGCCCTCTTACTTCTAAATTCACCATATGCTCCTGCTCAATCATCATATCAAGTAAATTCTATTGACAAATCTAAGGTACTGTAAATTCTTGAAACCTAAATACTCAACTTTCAAGTTCAATGGGCACACCGTATAACTTTCAAGTTCAATGGGCACACCGTATATCCAGATAGACCATGCGGATCAATGAAAGAAGATTTATGAAAGGCCCCATAACACCCATCAAAAGCTTCACAGAGAGAAGCAATAGAATCAGCGACCACATTTGCCACCACACCACTCAGTCGTTTATTGGCTAAATACAAAGCAAATTCCTCCATCTCTCCCAACTTCTCCAATTCCTCTGTCACGTAGCAAAACTTATGAGCCACCAAAATATTGAACACAACAATAATTTTAGCTATTCACTGAGTTTTAAAGGCAAATCCACTAACTAAAATTTACAAAAAACAAGATCTAAATCTACCAGAATTCATATGCAAAAGCCTTCACTCCTCTGTAAGTTCTCTTCAAAAGAAATATGCTGTAACCATCTAATGAAACTGAAGGAGATTTGCTCTTCCACGAAAGAATTGAAGGCTACTGATACCTTTGGTATGGACAGTGAGGCGAACAACATATCCTTTAAGAATCAATTGTCTGACAATCCAGAGACCAAGAAACGATGTTCCATTTGTGACACAGACCGTCTTCTTGGCCATCTGTGATGGAGATCTGAAGCTGTCTGGTTTGATTTCCTTGGGCAATCGTTTCCAGTCATGGTGGCCTTGGCAGATGGGTGCGGTCTTGACGATCGCCATGGGAGAAAATAGAGGAAGCTCCAAGGCAGAGTTGACAGCAGAATGTGTATCAGGTGACTCCAATTTATTTCAAATGGAAAGGGTATGAATGACATGAACGAATCTAACGTTATAAAGAAAAGGTCATGGTTTTGGTTTCCTTTTGAGGTCAATGGAGGTAGGCGACATGTTCTCCCTTCAATAATGGAAACGTCACATGCTGCCCCACCCGATAATTATTGTATGCATAATGGGATTTAAGAATTACTCTGATGATTTGGATTTGTGGGGTTTAAAATGGCTTCAATTTGGTCAAAAATAGCTTAATTAAAACTAGCATTTGTTTTTTGAGGGACAAAAATGAATGTCGGTAGGAAAAGAGGAAAGTTAGAAGGAACAAAAATATAGGTATAAGCACTGAAGGATACTGGTAGGAAAAGACTAAAGTTTGTAACAATCTCAGATTACAAAGACATAGGCACTCAACCCATAATAAAAAATAATGCTAAGTTCATGAACACAGTGAGCCAACTACAATTGCTTTTCTCACAATCTCTGTAATATTAACCTCAACACTATAGATTACTACTATATCTGGAATATATAAGCAATTTGAAAAAATATTTCTGCAATAATATCAATGAAAACAATGATTATAATAGCTCCTAAACTGCACAAACTACTTGTGAACAAAAATTTGCTTTCATGCCATGTGCTGTAACAATAAATTTATGAATCTCCATATACAAGTATAAGTATAGAACTCTTTCATGGACCAGCTCTTGATAGTGCCACAAGCATAACGAAGATTCATTTACAACTTAGATTGTGGGCTCACTAAAAGCAATGGGTAAGATTGAGTCTTTTCCAATTACAACATTATATTACAGCATAGCTATTGAATGCAATAAAAGTAAAGATTACATAATGAAACAATGAATGGTAGCATATTGAAGTATATATATTGGGACATTTTATATTTGTTGGAAAAAAGACTAACACATGATTAAATGTTATGTTGTGTTTGCTTTTGAAAAATGGTATGACAACACATTGAAGTAAATAAGGTAAAGTAGTACAACAAAAATGTATATATGAAATTAAATATCCAAAAAGGTAATGTTTCTTTGTATTTGCTTGTATCCCGTAGGAAAATATTCAATGACGATAGCAATAGGAAAACAAGATCTAAAGAAAAATATACAAGTTGTATTGATTTAAATGAGAAGATAGTAAAGTAATAGCTATGGCAAGTATAGGTGCTAAGGAGCAGGAATGTAAGTATATGGAACAGATGGTTGCAAAGATTTTAAAGCAAGTAAGGTCTCCTCTTGTATCCTATATTGCACATAGAGGCTGTCTTGCATTCAAGAATATCTAGAAAATGAAAAAAGTGGAGATATGCAGAGGCCTGACAAAGATTTAACTCTAGATATTGCAGTGAATGTAAGGCCTTGTCGGTCAATATTGCCAATATCTATAGTTGCATTTTGCAAAGTCATCCCTTGTGCTTATCTTCAATTAGAATCTTAAAAAAAATTAAAACCATATCAAAGATCACCATAAGATCACCAAGTTCTACTTTAATGTCCTTAATAATGTTTACAAAAATGATTGAATCATTAATAAAGGCATCCGTTTTACCAACAAAGGCTTGAGAGTGCATGCTAGATGCTATGCAAGATTGTAGGTAGGCTCTCTAATCATGTTGACTATTAATCTAAGAGGAGGACCTTATAAAATTTTAGTAAAAAGGAAACTTAATGACCAACTTGATTTATTAATAACCTCAAATATCTTCCTTGAGATTGTATTAAGATGGTTTCCAATGTTGTTAAGTTAGTCAATCATCTTAAGTTAGTCAATCATCTTCATCAAATAATCTTTCATATTCATAATAACCATCACCCCTTCTTTATTAAGGTTAATAACTATTCATAATAACCATCACCCCTTCTTTATTAAGGTTAATAACAATAGTATTATAATTTTTATTTAGTTCATTGAAGATAATGGCTCTTATTCCTAGTAGTCACCCACCTTTATTAATATTAATAACAACAATGTTATCATTTTTATTTATTTCATTAAAGGTAATGTGCTTTTTCTTAGAAATATTACTTCTCCAAATTGTTTCACACCTAAGCATTATCGACCACTCTTGTCATATTTCTTCCTTAATGTCGTTTAGAGTCCATTTAATTCCATCCACCTCATTTCATATTTCTTCCTTAATGTCGTTTAGAATCCATTTAATTCCATCCACCTCATTTCTAGAACCCACTATAGTTACATATTCCAAATTATCGCCACTATAGTTACATATTCCAAATTATTCGTGAACCCCTTGTTATAGCACTAGTGGGACAAAATTTGGATTGGAAGAGGAGAAATTGGATTACAACATAATATGGCGCAAGGTAAGTGGTTGATTGTTGGTGTTGTACATAATTGCAATAACTTTTTTAAGTGAGTCGTTAACAAGGTCTGATGAGACATATAAGTTGGTTGTCAACATGACTTATTGACCCACTGCTAGTAAAACCTTGAATAGAAGTTGCTCATCATCGATTGAGGTTTGAAATATATATTTTCCTCAAAGATTTGAAATATATATTAATAACAAAAAACAAATTTAGAATTTTTTTTGTTATAAAAAATATAACACATAAATGTTATTTAATTTACATATATAAATAATATACTTTTCACTTAAGTAATTATGTATAAAACATTTAAAACATTTGAGTCTATCTCAATTATCAATCTCTGTAGATGCAAAAGCAAGACTAAATAATATAACTATCTCACCATATTTTTTTTTTAATTTGAGAGAATGGATTGGAATAAATAAGTCCTAAAACAAAGTCATTTGCAATCTTATTTGAATTAAAGAGACCAATCAATGTCAATTGAGTGTAGATCGGTGGTTGGGTGGAATGTTGTTATCCTCCCCACTCAGGTTCAAATCTCGCTTTGTGATACTTTCTCCTTGGGAATCAACTTTGACTATGTAATGATTGTAATTCTGGCCATACCTTGATTCTCCACAATAACAGGTGTTGGCATTTCTCCCGGTAGATGTATCCTTCTAACAAATGGTGAACCACCATTAAAAAAAAAAAGAAGACCAACCAATAATAATCAATAATTACTATTGGACCTTTTATTATATTGATATGAAAACCACCTACGTCTATTACACGAAGTGAGGTTTACTCGCCACGCAACCAAGTTTTCATCACATGCATGTATTTAGCATGAAATAATCAACAACTAAAATGGAGGGTTTAGAGATCATAAATTATAATTACTCCACAAGAGACTACCAAGGATCATTAAGGTTAGCATATCTCTCGCAAGGAAAGAAGATCCACATCAACAAATCCTAAGGCCATACACTATTATTACCCTAGTGGTAGTAAGCAATTTGTATCTATGATAACCAAAAGTACTATAACATTAATTAAATTAGGAGAATAATTATCGCTTACAAGGTTTTTGTCACTACCCTTCTCAACAATACATAATTTCATCATCTTTCAACCATGGGCAATGCACTACTGCTCATTACACATAGTCGTTATTTACAAATTCTAGAGTACTTGATGTGTTATTTATGTTTTAGACTGTGGGTTAGGCATTATTGATTCTTAGTTGTCTTAAAAAGGTTATTATCTTGTTAGAGGTGACTACTCCGCAATTTGCGGACACCCTACCATGTCCTTACTACAGTTATTATTCGTTTAAACTTACATCATTAAACGATTTGTCCTATAGTAAATTCAATGTTCTAGTGTTCAGCTCGTCACACTGATCTCAACGGTGTCTTTTTTTTAAGATTTCATGTCTGTCTCGTCCGTTCGACTATAAGTCGAAGTTTCAGCAAAAGGGCATTTTGTACCTTTATTACTTTAAAATTAGGGTTAAGCATTAATTCACAAAACTATTTTACTATTAAAATGTAAAATTTACATCTAACATCTAATGTTGCATAATGTCAAAATTGAACATTGTAATTTTGAATATATAATTCACTATAATTTAGGGCTATCTAACTTCAAACTATACTAACTTCATAAACATAAAGTTAGAATTTATTTAAACATTAATTAACCCTAATTTAACTTTTGATATAAGGATATATTTAAACCCTAAATATTTACTTATGTTCAGATGGTCCACCCTAAATATTTACCTATGTTCACATGGTCCACCTAATATTCACATAATTACGAGATATTTAAACTGAAATTCTACTATAATTCACATATAATTACTTAAATTAATTAATTAATAATATAGTGATAAAGGCTCCATTCCAGATCCGATAAACTAATGGCCCTAGGGCGCCCACGTGAAGGCAACCTTCCCCATGCTGGCTACCCTTTTCCGACCATGATCCCTACCTACCACTCCTACTCCACCCAGCTCCGCTCCATCTTCCATGCCGCAGCCTCACCTCCTCTCCGCCCATCACCATGCAAGGGGCCAGTATGCATGAAGGCCACGCGGTCATTTCTCCCCCCTTTTTCCACAGAGGTTCCACTCTCCTCTCTGTAAGAAACTATCCCTTCATGCTAGAAAATGTTGAAGTCCGAGAGACCAGCTAAAGCTCACGTTCATACCTGAAAGAGGGTTTAATTACATTCGATATGACTCAGAAGGAGGAGATGCGCACACTGTGGAGGAGAGCGTGGTAAAAGGCGTCACTTCATAGACCGCAACTTTATTACAAACACGATGTTCGATCAGGAAATATCATAACATTGAGTATTTGGCAGGCAATCCTTGCAAAATATTCAACAAAATTGATTCTATTATTCGACGAGCAACTCCAGTACAATAGGTTAACCACAAATTGTTTCATGCGACCACTAACGATGTAAATTCTAATGGCTCTTCAATTCTGGATTTGTGAGACGAGGAAAGATTATTATCAGGATTCACGACAGAGGAGTTAATAGAGTCATTGTTTCGGCTTAATTTGATCTCGTGCCAACCCATGGTCGTCCCGACAAGTAAGTTTGAGCGTTATAAACCACATATCATTCACACGGATCATGCTCATTTCTGTGTGGGCGAGACCATGGGAATAGTTTCCCAGGAATTAGACAGAATCAGGGAGCTCGACTTGAAAGGCATCCTCAATTACACAGTGGAAGGCGCTGCAGATAATGTTTCCTGTGATTCCAATCTCAACCACTTTCTCGACACCGTCTCTTCAATGTATTTGCCTCCTCCCGGATCGGTAAGCAATAGTCTTTTTATAAATTATTTGTCTCTTTGAAGATGTTTTGCAGAGTTTGGATTTGAGTGAGGGTTTTGATCTGTAACAACAGGTGAGCTTTTTGTGCCTGAAGATGACGACCATCTATCCTCCAGAGTTACTGGAAAGAGTCAGTCAATTGATAATCAAATGGCAGCACCGATATCCTGGATTCAATTTCTAATGGGAGAGAGAAACTCTGCCAATTATAGAGACTGATTAGGAAACCAAATTCAATCTAGTAGAGCAAATATTGTTTCATCTATGCGGAGCCTGCGAAGCTGCCTCGCTTCTGTTACCGGTGGACACAGAAAACACAAATGTTCAGTTGAACATTGATTACTTGGTTTACAAAGCATTTTCTAAATTCAACCGAACACCTGGGAAGTCTGCCGTCTATGGGACTGTGCAAGCTTACTTAAAAGACTCGTTTCCCGTATAATTGCAGCATCAGAAGAAGCTAAGAAGCGGGGCATTAAATTGGGTGTGAAGCTTGTACGTTGTGCCTACATGAGAGTAGAAAATGAGGTGGCCAAGTCATTGTGCGTGGCTTCTCCATTACATTCTTCGATTAGGGAGACACACAGCTGTTACAATGACTGTGCTTTATTGTTGTTGGAGAAGGTTGCCAAGGGCGAAGCATCATTGTTACTCGCTACGCACAATGTGGAATATGGTAAGTTCACTTTCATCATTTCGTTTTTATAAATTGAACGTTGATCGACTGAATGATAATGGTGATGATTTATGATTAGCGAAAATGGCCACTGCGACAAGTGAAAATCTGGTTCTGCAGATGTGAATTTTGGGTAACGACAACACCATCCACATGGCAACATTCCATTTTCTTTATGAGCGAGGAATCTAGCCGACGTTGATGGTTATGCTTCTCCACAGTGAAACACCTACGACGTAATTATAAGTTTTAAAGTTGATTTTTGGTATTTAAAATGAATTTGTCTAAAAATTTGACAATTTGAATTGGATGGTCATTTTTAGCTTGAATCTAGTGTTTTTTTATTTTGCAAAATCGAAATTTAATTGTGTTTTATTGGGATTCTTTTGTACGGCACCCAAAATTCTAGATTTTGATAGCTTTAAACTAGATTTTGATCATCTATTCCGACTTGTGTAGAATTTTTAGACTACTCGATTTAAAATGGCTTAAATTTGGTCAGAAATAACTTAATTAAAATTATAATTTTGTATAGTTTAAGATTTATTTTTATTATAGAAACAGATTCACAATTTTCTCAATTATTTTATTAGAAAATTGATCTATTTTAAAGTCACGCTAAACTAGATAGTCATATGTTGCATGAGACTTCTTGAAGAAATACATATTCTTAACAATTAGGTCCATCATATTATATTATGATGATGATGATTAAGTCAACTAAGACCAACTTTGGTATATCGGACCTTAATAAGGTTATTACTTGGTTTGCTTTAAACTTTTGTTCCTATGCTCAAAAAGCTTGGTAAGAAGCTTTCCAAGCTCACTATAGTTTTGTCAAGTTAGGAGGTTAGCAAGGTTTTTATTGTAGCAAATATTATGAAACTCATATCTAATGTGGGTGTAAGCTGGGCACTCTAAGAGAAAGTGATTTTCATCCTCAACGCTCATCGAATCACAAAGATGGAAAACCCTTTCCACCCATGGAGTTTTGGGAATACACCAACGCCATGTTTTGCTATGAAGCTCATGGGATTTCGTTCTAATATTGGCTATATTAATTTTCTTCTTTGAACTACTATCGAGAGATAATTCTGATCTTCCAAATTAGAGTTAATGACCTCCTTATAGTATCTTAGTTTTCTCCTAACCGCTAAAATTTTTCTTGCACCACAATTTCTCTTTAAACTTAAAGATAATAATATTTTTGACAATATCGATATTCTATAAAGTGTCATTTTCATAAATTCCCCAAAGGTCTAACCAAGCCATCGTATCTTTACATCAACTCCACTTGACGTTTAGTTGGTTTTGACTTGAATTTAAAGCAATTTTAGGAAGTCTCTCATTTCCCAAGTCATTTATCTTGTGCTTGTACATCAGGTACCTAGTTGATGGGAGAAAGACCCACTTCTATGAGAAGAATAGGATAATGCGTATTGCTTTTAATTATAAGTTATAAGTTATAATCCGCTTCTGGATTTGTTTAATCTTTCTCCAAGATTCTCTATAAATATTGCACCCCATACTTCAAATATATATAATATTTGAATTTTCAATTTTATTTTATAATTTAATTCATAAATCAATAAATAAATAAAAATACAAATTTATAAAATAATAAAATTTGTATTAACGGTTTTATATATATACACACATTTATAAAATAATAAAACTTGTATTAACTGTTTTTTATATGAAATGTTTGAATTTTCAATTTTATTTTTTAATTTAATTCATAAACAAGAGCCACGAGGTGGCAATGTCCTGCGTTTTTGCAGAGATCGCAGTGCCTAGGCTATGGTTCCACCAAATGACTAAAGCATTTCCACATTTGGGAATAAAAGAAACCAAATCGCAGTTTCATAGTTTCCACGAATATCGGATTTTAGTTCGTAGTAGATTAGCGAGTTGATCAAATGCCATCAAATTGCAGGCTGAGATGAAGGGAAATCGAGTTATTAATATTTAACCTTGATGTTGCTAGTACAAGGATCAAACTGCCATGTTGCTAAAGCATTTGATTCCAAAGGCAAAATTGTTGATTTAGTTACACCAATGATGCATAAAATTACGATTGGAAACTATATGAAGAATTGGTCACAAATTGCTACACCATATTGAAGAATTCAAAGGTCAACAAGATTAAAAGATTAAGGTTGCATTGATCAAAGCTATTTATCGAATACCATCTTCCCAAATGTACATAGTTGCAGGCTAGGACAGTTATAGGTGTCCATTTGCTTTTTCCATATAAAATTATAGGTAAACCACTCATTAAGTAATAATCCAGGGCTTACAAGGCCTCAACCTAGGCATACATGCTAAGATGGAAAACTCACATGGAGAAGCTGAAAATTTTTCATACAACGTGACCACTTATGTCTTCTAGACACCACTGAAATGAATCTACATTGACCTGTTAAAGGGTTTAGATAATATAGATCTCTTAATTTTGTGATGGTTTTCAGTTCTGAGCATTATTCACTGGTATGCTATCCATGCAATTTGATTTAATGCATGATTCGGTATTTACATACGGCAGTTTGTGTGCTCATACCAAGTTATGTCCAACAATTTGCAGTTGTTATAAGTAAAACTATCATACCTCTGAAATAAATGCCATCATAAAAGGCCTTTAACGCAACAGCAAAAGATAACCAAACCAAGCTATTTGTGAATCATGATGAGGACAGATAAACGACAAAGTTTGCATCTTGCACAGAATGCAAATGTGTTGTGGCAGATAAACACACCAAAAATATTAATCCAATATTCATAATAAATAACCTTGGTGAAGTGTCAGCAATAAGACAGAAGTATTTAATCCCCTAAGATATTTATCAACCAATCAATATAAGCGCTACTAGCAAAAGATCTGACGTCAGTAATATCACATAAAATCAAATTTCAATTTGCCATTTCATATTTTCTGATTCAGTTTCTACATACCAGTTAATAGATGACATCATTTTTATGCCTTATACAAATACATGAAACCTTTGATTCAGTCCTTATCTCCCTCTAACTTGATTTTTAAATTATTAAAAACTTTAACCAGAATGTAAGAATCAAAAGTAGTATAACATAAACCGGGAGTAGCCATTAGTGGCTGCAAGTCTATCAGCGCTTTCAACCATTATTGACCCCTTTTTTAATGGACTCAAACAATAAATTGCGGTGACATAAACTCAAAAACGGCACAAAGTATCTGGCAGCCTTCTTAGTGTACAGCTATTTTCAAAAGAAGAGGATACGGAAATTAATATATAAGCTCGTTTCAGATATGCATAAAGTATATTAATAAAAGAACCAAATATTGCAATAATAAAACCAGATCTCAATTTTCTGGTGCAATTATTCTTTCAATTTATATAGTTTTGTAACAAATATTTTTTTCTCGCACTATATATATTTGAATCGATTCAAATTTCAAAAATGGAATAAAAAATTGCAAGGGCTTAATATCCATCAAATGTCATCTTATGGACCACTAAAATATTATGCAGGATCAAATATCTTGATGCCCTGTGGTGAAATAGTCTTAAAGCTTCCAACTCCTAGAATCAATAAGTAGGAAAATACAAAGAACGATGCACTATAATTCTCTAAATGCATGGAATAAGACTATGCACTATAATGTGCCTCTTCATCTCAAAGATTCTCACATGGAAGAAGCAATACCAACTGGCAAAATCTTGACTCATGAGGAAGCAAACCAATAAAAATGTATATACAATCTTTATTGAAAAACACAAATAGTATGATAATGTATTATTTTTCACCTTCATTTTTAAGTGCCATTGGCGAGGATGACATTCTTTCACATTTAAGATTACATCTTGAACTAAAAAAAATGCAGTTGATGTTCCATTTTCCAACTACAATTCCTCTATAGTCAATACATGCACAGTTCTACAGTTATTGACTGCTCACAAAAGGCTAATATTCTTCCCAAGCAATTCTGATACTGATCTTATTTGTTGTCATTATGTGAACTTGATTTCATTGTTTTGGGATCAAAGACAAAATGTAAAAAGCCTGGCTGCTGAGGTTATCATTTATCTATTTATCACAAATAAAAATTATTTTTCTATGTAATTTATTGAGCTAATGTTACACAATTTCTTCAACCTTTTTAGTGGGAAACAATATTTAATAAAAATAAAAATAAAAACAACTGAATGCATTGTGGCAGTACTTCGTAGAATTGTGACAATTTTCTAATTGGCAATTTTTTTCCTTTGAATTTAATAATATTTATTATTAACAATTAAAAGTGAGTATTTAAAACTAGTTTCCAAGATAATGGTTAGATAAAAAATGGTTAGAAATTTTAAAATTCCAAAAAAGCAATAAATTTTAATACCTTGAAAAATAATAAATATTCACAATCACAGGTCCATTCTTAGCTGATATATCATTTTTGAGTATATTCTTTGTTTTCCATTTCACTAAAACTAAAAATCTTAAAATAAAATTCAAAAGTTCTTACAGTTGAAGTTTTTTGGCATTTGTTCAAACAAAAAAATTGCAAGTCCATATCAAGGTTCATTGGTCCCTTCGTTCCTAACCATTTTTTTCATATCATTCTGCTAGAGATAATTTAATTTTCGTATCTTCAGCAGAATGCTATGGATATATCTTCAATTTTTGTAGTTGTGACAGTTTGAACTCTAAGAAATGGTGTCTGTTTTCTTGTTACTGTATATTGCATATTTTGCAAGATGTCTTCTCACATAGGCACTATTGCTTCCAATTTTGAGTTGGTAAGATTCAGATTCAAACATGCCCTGTACTTTTCTAGGTGCCTATGTTGTAGCGTGGCCTAGCAGGTATGGAGAACTGCTTAAGCTCCTCTATTTTCCCCAAAAGTAGTGCTCAAGCTCAAATTCTCTAAATGGCATTAAACATTTTGATATTTTGTATGTATGCATTGGATGAACCTCTATCAGTGCTTTATTGCACTATTCCATCTTCCTATTTTATTTTCAGGTAACAGGATTTTTTCTTTCCTGTCTTTGCATATTTACTTTTAATTCTCTTCCTCAATATTTTAAATAAAAATGTTTTCAATGAGGAACTAAAGTATAGTTTCAAAGATAGACTAGTGTCAACTGTGTACTAATTATGGGCCCTGAAGCTAACAAAGGCCATTCTATTGGTAATAGCTACTGCAAATGCATGCTGCAAGACGACGGCTATTGTATTAAATGTGACAGTTCAAAGGCAACCTGTAATTGCCTCACAATAGTGATTGCTGGATAGCTAGCTTAGGTGTGATCCAAGCATGTATTTAGATAATCACCATGCAACATGGATAATTTTTTCTGTGTTTACTTTGCAAGTGCGGTCTAGAGGCGAACAACGAGGTTATGTGGCTTGTATTAATGCAAAGAACCAGCTTCAAAACCCCCTGAGTCGGTGCAGATGAGACCGGGTGCAAGCTCTGGATGACTTTGACAGCATAGACATACCGGCCATAGTGCAGCAGCATAGGCAAAGAGATTCTATAAGACGTATTTCTGAGCAAACAAACAAAAAATCAATATACTCCAAAGTCAACAACTTTGGAGTAGATAAAAATAACACTAAAATGTCACAAAGGAGACACTCATTTTAATCACCGATGTCTATATTGGGTGTCAGCTGCATAAAACTCTACTTGATCAACATCACGGAACAATTCTTAAACTGAGTTTGACAATGTAGGAACATATTGCCATGTAGGAAATATTATACTATATATGTAAATCTGTGGTATGTATACTTGTCTGCTTAGCAGATGACAAAAACTATGGAAATGTTAATCAACAAGAGTCTTAGTGTACTTTTTATATTGTCTAAAGGCATTACATAAGCAAAAAAACAGTTCTTCGATACTTCTGTCAATAAAGCAGAAGACAAAAAAGGAATAAGTCCAACAGACTGAGTTTTGTTAATAAACCAGAGGACCAAAAAAGGCAATAAGTCCAACATACTGCAATTGTGCTTTTGCATGGGCAAATGGGTCTTTGCACTTTTTTTGTTGCAAAAATGTTATGCAATATCAACTTTTGTATTCGTTGTAGCCCCAGTGCCATTGTGGTAGTTTTTGATTGTTGTTGCACCTGCCAATAGCATTCAAAGTGTAGTCAGAATAATTGGAAAAAAGTAGCAAGAATGCAAGTATTTGTAAAAACTAGATACTATTTCAAGTATAATATTGGAAGTACTCATAGTTTATGTCAATTTGCATAATTACAAAGCAATAAATCTTTAGGAACAATTTAGCAAGAGAGAAACTCTTACGAAGAATAACAAATTATTGTATCAGGTTGTGTAATAAATTATAGTAAATTATTTTCCATTACAGCTTTTATCAATAGTTAGAGTATTAGGCTACTGAAATTAGCATTTCACCAAATGTTAGTATTTAAATCGTAGTTATTTAAATCATGCCATTCTATGATCAAAGTTTCGAACTTTGCAACACATACTCAAAATCAAATGTGAATCAAAATTTTGTGAAAATTGTTTAAGCGAAAACTAACTAGGCAAAGTTTATAAATTGAAAAATGATTATATGTTAAACTAGATATACACCAAATGTTTTGAAGTTGCAAACCATTAATGTAAACTAAAGAAATGGCAAAGTGTTTCTGTTTGTAGCTAATGCAATTGAGTACAATTTTCAAAACACAGTTTGCAGAGATCGGTAATATTGAATAAAAAACTTGAATTCTTTAGAACAAAAAATAGATTTCTGTACCTGAAACTCAGTTTCTTTTCAAGTTGATGATTCTGTTGTCCAAAGCCAATGTAAATAGCCCTTGCTGGGAAAACCTTCACAGATTGAAAACCGTTGATGATATGTTTTTTGAGTATTCTTCAAATGAAATATTTGCTACTTCTGGACAATACTCTTTTAGCTGTGGGTTGCGCAGTGTGCATTCTATCATTCCATCATTTGTGTCTAAATTGCATTCCAGACTATGCTCATATATAATTTCCATTTCTTTTTTGCAAAATGCACAGACCACACAGCTCTGAATCAGCGGTTGTTTACATTCAGCGCAGATGCATCGATACGAAGGTGCAAATGAATTTCTTGGTTTCCGTATTCCGTGTATCTATCAAAGTCAGAGAACAAATGACCATAGAAAATGCATATAATATCAGCATATTTTTAAATAGAATTATGTTTTTTTATTTGAATAATAATTGAACTTAGATTCAAAGCACTATGACTAATTACAATGGTAATGGGCAAGGTAGCTATTGGCTAACTGTTGTTAGCCAAAGGGTAAAAGCAAAGAGACATTGCAAAAAGCAATCTTTGGAAACTGATGAATAAGAGTGTTGTGAACAGAGTTATAGCCTTGAATATAAAATTTGTTGCAATGCAAACAATGTTTTGAAGCACCCATAGAAAGAGAATAAATTGTACTTTGCCAACATGCAATAAATATTGTATGTGCGAAGAGGAGTGCCATTTAATGGATATGCAAAGGTTGCATTCTCATAATTTTGCTTC
The DNA here is from genome assembly GCA_027924585.1 of Larix kaempferi. NCBI lineage: Eukaryota > Viridiplantae > Streptophyta > Pinopsida > Pinales > Pinaceae > Larix > Larix kaempferi. Next base: position 8,702,961 of record BSBM01000535.1, on the reverse strand, counting down.
TCACATTGAGAATACAGACACACAATGCACTTTTGCAAAAAGCAGAATATCCAATTTGCAACGTCGCTGCAAATGCAATTTTGATGAGTTAAACAAATATAAAATCTGTCTCGTGGCACTTTAAGTGTTCTGCATCTATCTTCCGATTACAAAAATCTAATCATGCCACTGTCATCTTATCTAGCATCAATAATTTTAGATGATCTAGATAATGTGAATTAGTTGGATGCACTTTTGGTACCTAAAAGCCTTCTTTGCAAAGAGAGCTTGATATTGATTACATCTCAAGATAAAGATGTTCTCAGAAGCTGAGGAGTGGAAACGTCATCAATTTATAAAGCAACTGGCTTCAATACACAATACTCCCGAGAGCTCTTGTGCTTTGATGCCTTCAACCAGTCTTTTCCAATCGTAGTATTTGAATCTTTCCATAAATTCTTAGAAGCTTGTGATGGATTGCCTTTATCTTTAAAAGTATTTGGGGTCCTTGTCTATGGCAAAAATGAGATGTCTTATTGGGAAGACCAATTGGATAGAGGCTTAAACATATGATTCCAAATGAGACTCAAAGAAGACTTAAAATTAGTTATGATGTGCTCAAATAAATCTAACAACTGGATTGATTTTTTGAAAAAACAAATACTTTTGTCTGAATGGCTAAAAGAGCTTAAAATCCATAGCTTTAAGCAACATGTGCTCAGGACATATAGTAGCGGAAAAGGAGATTTCTGATTGCAGGAACCAGATTTGCAGATTTGTTTTTAAAACAGAGTTTTCAAAGTGGCCCTTTTGCAAATGGCTAAAACAACCTAAAAGCAATCACCTAGGCAAGCATGTGCTTGTTAGCCTTGAGGATAGAATTACAAATAGACAAGATTCTTGATTATAGGAAAAATGTGTACTCAAGATCAGAAACACTGATACAAGAGAGAAACCATGAGAACTCAAGGAGATATGAAACGGTTTATCAATTGGGAAGGTCTAGCTACGAAATATTAACGCCATATTTCTTTGCACAAATCAAGGGCTAATATTTAGCTAGACTACCCAATGTTGATGCCAATACAAGCACATTCAGACTTTTCCAGTGATTAAAGCTTGTTTGAGAATCAGTTTGACGAGATTTTGAGAAACTTTTATCAAGTTATTTTTAGCAATTTGGTTTTCTGCGGCATGCATGTGAGATGTTTAAATATTCTTGGTCATCACAAAGTCCATTATACATAACAAAGGCAATGGACTTAGACAATGAACAAGAGACAAAAAAACAACGAAAGGTCTTAAGCACTGAAACTAGTTTGCAACAAACTACATTGTGTTTGTGAAAGAAGCAATTTTTCAACAGACCTGTGTCTTTGAGTCAATAATTGGCAGCAAATTTTGAATTGCATAATCATCATTAAGAGGGTCAATAAAAGTAGTTGCACAGGTCCGGAGCATGTGGCTTGTTTTCGTGTCATTTCGGACAATGTTTTTAAACAGATAGAATGGAGGATTATCAGATGCAAGTTGTTCTTGAATTTGCAAGAACAGTTCTTTGTAGCCTTCATTGACCTGTAGCTGCAATAGTAGAAGACAACAGTCAATAAGCATAGATTGTAATTAGAAATCGTTAAAGCTATTTGTGTTTGTTTTTTTCCTATTTTCTTGTTTATATAAAAAAGTGAAAATTTTATTTGCGTTTAAAAAACAGCAATTCCAAAAGAACGCTAGCTATGCAAGTAGCATATTTACTGTTGCATGGTCATTTGCAGTTCCATCGTCTTTGATATACAAGTCAAACTGCTTGTTGTTGTATTCACATGCAACAACAATTGCTGCAACAGAGCCAACAGAGTAGGAGTCATTGGATGACAACAGATCACCAATTGTCATATTTGGAGCTAGCTTTCTGATTTTGCAAACTCGATCAATTGTCTCAATTATTGTATGTGGAAATATGACTATTGAATACTTGGCATCGCCTCTGTCGTACTGGCCCTTTTTTTTAGCCCAAATCGAGTGATTCTTAGACTTTTGCTGGTTGAGAAATAGCTACCAAAATGTTTGATCAAGTTGTCACTTATTCCAGTAGTGATTGTCATTAGCCCATCTCTATCAACAAAGTCTGCATGCAGTATTTGTGCCTTTACAGGAGAACTTTGTATTTTGTTCTGTGCGGGCCCATATACGGCCAAGATGTCTCATTCGAAAACAATTTTTGGTGTTGTTGTGCATAGCTCTATAATAGTAGCTGCTTCTGGAGGTGTTTGTCTGAACCTGCTATTGTTATAGTTAGAGAAAAAGCTGAAGAAAGAAATTATCAGCAATCAATAGCAGGAATGTTGAAACTTAAATCAAGCTTGAGAAAATATTTGTCAATGCAATAGTTATATTCTATTGTTTTCTGTGCTAGAAAATTGTAAAAGAAAACGAGGAAGTTTCAAGTGTTAAAAATGATGTAAAAAGCAATCCAGACGAAAATAATTGCATACCTTTTTGCACTTTCAGCAGTTGACATTGCTCCCATTGTCGGGTTGTTTGGTGCTGATGTTGTTTTTGTTGTGTTGTGCATGGGCAATGAACTATTTTCCATTATTTTGCAATTTTCGATTTGAGTTTCAAAAGCTGTGCATGCGAAAAGTATTAAGCAAAGTAGCTGTAGCTGAGATTGCTAATTAGTGTAAAAAGTAGAAGAAATTTATAACAGATGGAAAATATGGCAACAAACAGATAGCATGAAAACAAGAAAAGCAAAAGAAAACAAATGTCTATAATTCTTTGACTCGATTTTTAACATTTGCATAGCGCAAAGTCTATGTAATGTTAAGAATTTCAATTAAACAAGTGCTGAAAACTATGTTATTTACAGCCAAATATTGAACAAATTTTCATGTACAATTATCTTGAACATAAGAATTTGTCATTAAAACATTTTATGTAGCTTATATATGGTCTGCATTTTTATAAAATGTAGATAGCAGGTAAATACTTTTTGTAAAGAGTTTCTACATATGTTGTGGCATAATTGCTATTTTTTAGATCTGAACTGTGAACAAAATAAAATGTAAACAACTTTCAACAATAAAAAAAAGCAAAAGTTGACATCACGAAATAGATTACAAGAATATTAGAAAGTTTGACAGAATTTAAACTCATAGCTATGACATCAATGTTGCAAATGCCGAAAGCTAATTTAAATCTAGCTTAGTGTGAGTAGGCAAAAACCAAATTGCTGTAGTTTAAAGTGCATGAAAGTTGCAGAAGAAAAAAAAAGTACCTACTTTTGATTTGATGCAAATATGCTATCATGGATCCGTCCATAGATAGCAAGACAATAAAATTAGATAATGCAAAATTGAATAGACTACGCTTTTTTATCAAAGGATCGATAAGAAAGTTGAATAGTGATCAGTCTAATAAGCATCTAAAATATTGAAAACAATATCTCTGTGTTTCAAATTTGTCCAAAAGTGATCAAGCATCGAACCGGTGTTTGTTGTTGCTTTTGTTGTTTTCAATGTCAAGCCTTTCATTTGCATAAACATTTGCAATTTCCTTTTCGATGTTGTTTCTTGCAACATGTCAATGTTCAGGTCACCAGCTACTAGGATTTGAGTAGTTGGTGTGCAAGTTGACAAAATGCAACTCAGTATATGAAAGAGATCATCAAGCACACCACATGGTCTATTGTAAATGTTCACTACTTTCAATACATTGTACCCTAATTCAAGATCTATGCAAATTGCTTCGGTGGAGTTTTTTGTATAGTTTTTAAAATTGATGATGGCAATGTATTTTTTAATCAATGTAAGGATTCCATGCATTGAAAATGCTGAAAAGAAATTGTATTTTTCTAGCATTTTTGTTTCTTTGGCAAGTGTGTGCATGTGAGTTTCTTGCAAACATAAAATGTCTGCTTGCATAAGTTCATGATCATTCAGAACATCGTCATAGTGCAAAAGCAAGCTGCGTGTGTTCAATGATGAAATGAGTAATTGCCTAACATTTGGCATTGAATGCAGACCGTATTCAAATTGCAAACTCGCATGTGTTTTTAATCTATTTATTTCAGTCATGACTTTTGGACAAGTTATAAAATTTCTTTGTTCTAACTTGTTTAAAAGATAGAGACAATCAATATCTCTGACACGTGACAGCGCAGTGTAAACAAGGCCATGTCTCTTAATTCCTTTTGGGTCAAATGCCAATTTGTTCATTGTCAATCCTTGTGCTCTATGGATTGTCCTTGCACATGCCAACTGAATTGGGAATTGTGCTCGCATAACATTCATTTTATTTTCAAGTGTTGTTTGTATCACAATTCTTTTGATTGGTGTCCAACTGGACTTTACGACAGGTGTATAAAGATGTTGCATAGTAGCACGTTGCTTGTCTCCAACTTTTGGATCTGCAAACTCAATCCAAACAATATCATGGCTTGTTTGTGTATAGTGTTTAAACACACCTTCTGCACCATTGACCAAGCCATCCTCAATTGAGTAGTTGCCTCCAACTAGTTCAATAAGCATATCCTTTTTTACTACTATCATAGAGGGAAGTCGCAATGTCTTTTGTCTATGGTCATTTTTTTCAATTGACTCAATTTTGCTATCATGTGCTACTAGTGTGAATGTTTCTGTTTGCACAGCTGATAACATTTTTGAGTTATGTTGTTGAGCATCCTTATTACTATAGAAAAGATAAGGAAACGTTGCATTTACTGGTGGTTGTTTGTAGCAATGTTGGTTTAAGTAATCTATGTCATCCAGTGTTTGAGAGCATGTTCTAATTCTATTCAAAATTGATATGAATTTTTTATTTCTTTGACGTACAACTGTTGTAAGTTCATAGCATTTTATGGCATCGGACCAAAATGTGTAAGGAAATGTTTGTTGTTGGAATCTTGGTTGTTCAAAAATCCAACAATCCTGAACAGGTTGTGCTTGACACAAATCACCACAGAATATGACATCAAGGTTTCCAAATGCTTTTGTTGGTGTGTGCATGATTTCACGTAGTCGTTTGTCAATGTTGTATAGCATTCGAGACCCTATTAAAGAGACTTCATCAATCAACAATACTCGAAGTTGTTCACAATCTTTTGTTAAAAGATATAGGGTGTTTGAATTTAGAGGAAGCATGTTTGAACTTAGTGGCAGTCTGAGGGTAGAGTGGACTATAATGCCACCTGCATTATATGCTGCTTTTCCAGTAAATGCAACTATAAGACCCTTTTTCTTTAAAGGATCACTACCAATTTCCTTGTCATAGTAATGCAAAAGACCATCATAAATTGCTTTTGCGGTGTAATTTTTACCTGTTCCTGCCCCTCCTGTTAGGAACAAGCGAATTGGAGTCAGGGGATTGTTTTTTTTCCTTGCAATAACTTCTTTCACGATTGATTGTTGTTCAATATTTAGCTTTCTTCGAATTGCATGGTATTCATGCATGTCCAATAGAAATGGCTTTTCTGTCAAGATGCACCCACTTTCAGCTTTTGATCCATTGGACATAGTTTTTCGGATTAGATCATGTTGAATGTCATATTGTTCAAATGCAGAAGTAGTTGTTGTTTTGTCTGTTGTCAAAGGAGGCATAGTTGTGTCTTGCAATTCAATTGTTTCAACGACATTATCAAGGTCACCCCACTTTGTCGTTGTTGGTGCCATAAAGTTTTGTTCAACAATGTCTATTTGTTCTTTGAATGCAACATATGCATCAGACCATGTTTTGAAATTGCTTTTTAGTAGGTTGCAATTGTCTCTATGCGGCATAAAGAGGATGATCTTTTCTCTAAAGAAATTCTCAGGGTCTTTTTGTTTGTTATAGCGAATAAATCGTATGATACATGGTCTATTTCTTTTTCTTGTAATTGAGTGGATACAAGAATAGAAAGATGCATATTCTTCCAAGGAGATGTTTTCAAGCTCAACAGGACGTGCAATGTATTTGTCCAAAATTGATGGGAAAATAATGTCGTCAGAGTCATCTGGTTCTGTTTCCAAAAGTGATGGTTTTTTCAAGACAACTATTTTTTTGTCGTCCGGAGCAGTGTTAATGAAAATAGTCTTCCTGGAGGATGAATGTAGAGATAACGACAATATGACATGTACTGCTTTTCTAGTAGACATTTGTTGCATGTTCAGAAGCGCATTTCCAAGCTTACGTATCGTTTCAATCTTTCCATCATTCTCAAGAAGACATTGTTCTTTGATCTTTTTGAAAGCATTTGTCATGGATCTATCAAATTTGGTGATGTAAGAGCTTACATATGTTGCTGTAGCATAAGCATCTAAGATATATTGTGCATCTGTATTTGCCTGCCATAACTCTGGTATCGCTTTTGCAAATGAATTGATCCAAATGTCAGCAGGATCTCTTTTTAGTATTAAGGTAGAACGAGAAAGCAAAGAGCATAGTAGCAAAATGTATTCATCTCTGGTTAGTTCTAGTTCTAGGAGTAATTGTGCAAATGACATGTTTTTAGAATATTCCTTATGTTCAATAAGAACAAATACTTTTTTTGCTCTTTGAATGAGATCATCTGGAGCATTTTCTAGTGGCTCTAGAATGATGGTACTATCCATAGGAGGCAATGGGAAATTGAATCTACATGTGGAATGTCGATGTTTTCTACATGTTTTTGTGTGACGATGTGTTTGAATTTGAATAAGATTTTGATAAAGTAAAAACGAGTCTGTGGATATATAGCGATCAACAAAACTAATAATCTCCTCGTTTGAATTTTTTCCATAAACAGGTGCATTTTGAATCCAAATTAGTCCATGTTCATGCTCATTTCCTCTTTGTTGAAATTCGGTCGTAAAAAAAAAATATTGTATTTTTCCAAACAATGTATTGTTTTTTAACATAAGAGACTTTAGTGCTGCTATTTTGTGTCTATAGTAGCGAGTACAAATCACTGGGTGTCTTCTTATTAACGTATCAATATTTTCTTCCAATGCATTGTCTTGTAAGTTTGACAAATGTTTTTCCTCAATTTGTTTCAACGCATTGCATAAAGGTGCCCAAAGGTGTTCAGCACTTGTAAAGGTTAAAAAGAACGTAGGAGGACCAAGCTGTCGAATCATTGCAAATAGATCTTTTTTCATATTTTCAAAGTAGTCAGGTGATGTTCTAATTGCTTTCAACGTACGATACCCGATCGTAGATTGGAGTATTTTTACAAGATTGTCTTTTGACTTGACATCTCTTGCCAATAATTTTTTGTCCTTTAACTCGCCCATGCGAATTGATATCCAAGCAGTGTTTTTTACTTGTTTTATTATGACTTTAATTGCTTTAAAGAAAATATTCGTGCAATGTGTTTCAAAGTCTATATTTTCATGTTGTAGCTCCCACTGCGATACTTGTTGATAAGAGAAGCGATCGAAAATTTCATTTGGTTGACTAAATCCGTAGAAAAGTGTAGGAAAGTTTAGCTCTTCAGAATATTTGTCTTGGAAAATGCTCAATGGTCGAAAGTTCTCAGAAGGTGCAATTTCTATGATTTTGTTGTCTAAGTCATCTATTAGATGTGTTTCTCCATATCCATGTATCAATGTTTCTGATATTGCTTCTATGTTTATTTCATTTTCATCATCATCTGTTTGTTCCGTTGTTTCTTGAGTATTTGACTGTTGTTTGGCTGTTTCACTAAATATTTTTTCCTAACTAGTATCGATTACAATGCCTTCAATTTTATAAAGTTCGGTTTTGCATAAATCAGTCAGCGCAGTCATAATGATCTTTGGCCGAATATTTCCAGATAGATATGCGTTCTTGTATTCCAATTTTTGCTTTAGCATAACTGCAACTATCAAATTGTCATCTAGACTTCTAGGCAATGTTGTTTGAACTCTATCCAAGTCTGCAGGGACATTGATAATTGAGCCAGTTAGCCCAATTTGTGCTCTTTTATAACCAAGTTGTCTTATCTGTGCAAAGGATATTCTTGGTGACACCAATCGTTCTTCCAAAGGAGTCAGTATAGTTACATATGGCAATATGTTATTGCGGCGGATTCGTGTAGGCGATGTAAACATAGGCAATTTCCCATTAGCAATTGCTTTCTTGCAAGGTCTACAAATTTGAACAAGTAGCATTGCACATGACACATCTTCTGTATTTGCTAGAGTTTGAAAAGCTAATTTAATTGAGCTGTTCACACAACAAATGTCTTTTTTAAAATGCAGTTGTTTACACACAGAACATGCATGAATAGGTGTGTCTTGAATAACTTTTAAGTATCTAACAACTGCTTTCTTTGCCTTTGCACATTCCTTTTGCTTTTGACGAATGTCCATTCCTTGTCTACGCATATTGTGTTTCAACAAGCGCAAGTTTTTTTGTGTGTTGTCATCAATGCATGTTTGCATGCTGGTTTTGCTTTTTGAAAATTGCTCAGCTATGCAAGAGTTTTTTTGTTCTATGTTTCCTATCTTTTGTTTTTGCCTCTCTACTTTAATTGCATCTATGTATATTGGTTCGTTCAAGGATCCCTTGTCAATGTTCTTCTCTACAATGTTTTCTTTCGCTATTGTCTGTTTGTTCTTTTCAGAATTATCCATTGCAATTGCAGTAGAAGTATTTCTCTTGCAATTGAGCGGAAAGGGCATTTTATTTCCACAATGTTCTTGTAACAAATGTTGGAAATGCGAATGCATTTTATCTATTACATGTTGCATTAGGCATAGAACTTTTGACGATCTATTTGTTGCATAGAATATTGCAATATTTTCTTGCAAATTATTGCCCCATAGATGTATGTTAGTGCCTAGTAGCTCACATAACCATTGGAGAGCAAATTGATCTCCTTCTATATGACCAATGATATATGGCTCTGCCAAATGCATAATATAGGTTTCCCATCCAGAAACAAGAGCTGTATCTGCTAATGTGTTTTTATCAAGATATATGTCCAAGCATTTTATTGCTCTAATATCGTTTGAAGCAATAGAATTATAAAAGCTTTGCGCAACTGCTTTTCTAACACTTTGTCCATCAGCAAAGAGTGTTAATTTGGAGATTGATTCAAACAAGGAGTCATGGCAATTGCCAGGAAGTCGATATGACATTTCAACTTGGTTATATAGACATTGATTTACATTTGCGCTATGAGGAAGCATATCAACGGCTTGTCTATTGGCTTGCATTGTTTTATATGACAACAACGGTTCGAAGTGGCCAGAAGCTGGTGTGTGGTCATGGAACAATATATTGTAGCAATATTCAAATTTCCCAGAATTGAAATGAAGGTATTTTGTTTCTTTTGTTAATGACCAAACAACAACTGGAACGTTCAACCATTTTGAAAACCACTTGATGCAAAATATATCACCCCATAGTCCATATACACTTTGATCATCTGGATGCGAAGTAGATTGCGACATGCGATTGAGATATTCGTTGACATTTCCTATGTTATGCAATTCTAGCAAATAGTCAACTGTCAATTCTGTGCGCATTGATAACAATGCAGACGGATCTTTCTGATCTAGACAAACACGAAAATGATTCACAATCCCTTCCCTTATCTCTATAGATGTATATCGGAAATGTAATAATACTGCAAGTGCGTCAAACATGCAATTTCCTGGCTCATAGTGAAAATTGTCTAGTCGAAACAGATTGCTTGTAGCCAAAGCATGATCAATTTGTTGCCAGTTAGAATGTTTGATCCCAAGACCATCTCCCCTTAAAACATAATCGCTTTTACTTTTGTCTTTTCACATATTGCCTACAAAAACATTTGCAATAGCATATATTTCTTGCCTTTTTTGTTGTTCTTTTTTCTATGTCTCTGGTCGTTTGTATAGGAAAACCTGCAAGCAAGTGAAGAGAAACAGATTCTAAGGAAAAGAAAATAAGCGAAGGGCATGGAATTTTTTCAACCCATGATGTTGTAAACATTGTAAATTGTTCTTCTCATTGCAAATAAGCAAAGCAAGTGAAGGAACATATTCACAACAAACTTTTTTCAAATGAAGTGTATTTTTCCCTCTTAGTAGAATAGAAAAAAACGGGATGTTGATTGCTAAGTTGAAACTATTTAATATCCAAGATTTGGTATCAATGCAAAAAAATGCCAATTAGAAAACAAGAAAATTCTATGTCTATGTGTTCAGTTTTTTTTTTTGAAACTATATTTGAGTTTGTTATCTTACAACCACTAACATGGATTTTTGTAGGAAACTATCCAGCTACGGTTCTGGTTAGAGTGAAAGGTTTTGGCGCTTAAAAGGTCGAAGTCACTTTATGAAGAAATATGGATATAATGTTTCTAATCACACATCACTACACACTTGATTTCCTATTCTACTCGGGGGGAATCATTAGATTCAATGCAATATTAGATTCATTGGTGACCTATAACAAAGGGAATCAAACCGAACGCATTACATTGCCTATTCAATGTCGATGAATCATTCTACATAACCTTGTACATATATCTTAAGCAGATATGATGATAAACATAAGCTCAATCTCATATATTAGCATAAAGATTTGGTCGTACCATTCATTAACACTGTACACGTATCTAAGGTTATGGAATTACATACATGTAGATCCACGTGATTTACGTGACATCACATATGCTAGTTACCTATTATAAGGCATGGTCTTCCTTCTCAGCTTCCATATAATAACAATGTGATAAGCTTATATGTGGTGCTGAGCTTAACTCATCAGCATAACCCTATGTGTTTGTCCATAATCAATTGCACACGTTATTAATAATGCTTATACTATACTTAAGTTGGGAATCATAATAATCAATACAAGCAACTAATGTCTACTAGTATGAACAACCTATATGTTTAATATGATCGTGATAAGCATTGCTTATTATGATAGCTTAGGTATGGTTATTGCTATGGAGATTACACTCTTCTCTATCTTCCGGTTGCACCAACACTAGATAATTATAGCGAAATCCATGTAAAACAATCTCACCTATATGAATAATTACACATAATACATAAGGTTAAATAGATCACTTATAGCTTACATTGGTTACATATCAGTTATTTATGAGACAATTCACAACATACATACTATATTCCTTGATGAGGACTCCCAACAACTTAGATGTATGTTCACCAGCAGGAAACTCAATAAGTTCAGCTTCTTCTTAATGCAAGTTTGGTGAACTTGCTGGGAACCCCCTAGATCCTAGTCAAACACACCTATCTCTATTAATATAGTTACATAGACTAACTTGCCTTTGACACACTACACTTACAATATCAATTCACTAGTGACCTATAACAAAGAGAATCAAAGGAAAGTCATTACATTGCCTACTTAATATGGATGAATCATTCTACATCAAAGCTCATTCGCTCTGAAATGGTGACGTAAGTCTTGGAATCGGCACGCCAAGAGCAGGTGGTCCGTCTGCTCATTTGTTTAATGCATGACAGGATGTTGAAGCCACGTTGTAGAGGGCGTTGAAGCCAAGTTGAGTGGTGACGTAAGTCTTGAAATGGGCGCGTTGCGGCTCTGGTCATTTGTTTAATGCATCACAGGTTGACATGACAGAGAGCAGTTGGTTGAAAACAGGTTGAAGGCAATATTCGAGCCATAAAGTCTTGAGCGGTTATGAAAGACACCTGCTAGCTCATAGCGTATTTTAGTTTCTGAGTGTTGAAACGAATTGATAAGGTTTGGCTTGTGCTCGGGTAACAGTGCTCCCATGCTTTCATCTTGGTTGGGCGAAGGAGAAGTCCAAGGTCGTGGATCGCGTATTCGTCTGCGTTTGTTGCCTTGGTTCAGGTAGATTCAGGGTTTGTTACCTATTGTAGATAAGAAGATACATAGCAACTATGTAAAATTATCTTGTTCGTTAGTCATCGGCCAATCTGAACCCAATAAGACTAGGAAATTCGAGTGAAGTCAATGCTTTCAACCAATTACTAAACTACAACCAATAAAAACAACCCCTCCTAGAATAGCACAAGCAATTCTTAACATCTCCTTCAAGTGGCAAAATGCATGAACATATGTGCAATAGAACCCCACGCAAAGTAAAGGATTACCAAAGTGACCCAACATGTGTGCCACTATGCCAAGTTAATATAACCATGCCTCCACATGTGTGGCAAGAGAGGGAACTCAAGGAAGATGATGTGCCAAATCAACAATACTCCTCGGGATCACCATCCTACATAAAAATATGCAGCAACATGGCCCTTAAAACCAAAATTGGACCTCCGACAACTTGCACATAAGATGTCAAATAAATCGGGAAATTGATACTAGCACTACTATTGTGATATTTGTGTTATAATCTTATCTCAAGTGGATATAACAGATTATATAATGTATAAAGCAGGTATGCTTGTAGGAGTTTTTGACTTGACGCTTGATTTGGAATAAGTAGGAACAAATGAATGTACTAACAAATGTCCCATAATATGGGAATGTAAGTGATGGTTGAAATACATTGTATTTTTCGTTTATATAGCAGACCACTCGAGCAGAAGGTGACAAATCATTAATAACAAGTCAAACACATGAGAATCATTTACAAATAAATAAATAAATAAATGTAAATAAGTTGATCCTTGCAATGTAAATATATGCACAGGGCCCAAAACCTTAGCACAGAATTTATCCACAACAATGTTATTACATAAATAGCCATACGAAAAAGAACCATGTATGCACAGGGACAAAGCCTTTTCACACAGAATACGAAACTAAAAACATGTAAACAAAGCATAGACGTATACATACAGACAATGAGCATATATGCACAAGTTCGTAGATAAATAAACCTTGAATCTACGTGAACTAAGGCAACAAAGGCAGAGGAATAGGCGATCCCTGACCTTGGACTTCTCCTTCTGCTACTGTTGCTGCTGCTCCTCTCTCTGTGTCTGTGTGTTTTGTTTTGTGTTCTTCGCCCAACTGAGATGAAACCATGCGAGCACCAATATCCTGGCACAAGCCAAACCTTATGAATTCGTTTGAAAATTCACAAAATAAAATACGCTATGAAACCATAAAAATGACTCACCAGGTGGCGTAGCAGCTGTCTTTCGTATCCGATCAAGATTTTATGACTTGAATGTTGGCTTCAACGCCCTGTTCACTGTCATGTCAATTGCTGCAAGCTCTATGATGCATTAAACAAATGAGCAGACCCTGACAGCATCGCACCACCGACTCTTGGGGTGCCTATTTCAAGACTCACGCCATCATTTCACAGCGAACGATGTTTGACATAAATCATTTTTTATAAAATCTAGTTTAATAAAAAACAGATTATAACTATGTAAAACCATATAGATAAAAAAAAAATTAAACTCAAGTGCAAGGTAAATTAAGTAGATTAATTAATAGGGTACAAGCGATCCATATATTTCCTGCCACCCAGGATATAATAATAATAATAATAGCATGAGTATGATTGTAACTTGGCAGTGATACGCTAATTAAAACCTCATTGTTAGAGACAACCTGAAAGATGCTCTAGCATTGCTCGCAACCAGGTCTAGAATTTGATGGCCTAAAGAACGTTTTTCCAGTTCTTAAACGTATTTGACAGTTAAAAAAAATGCTGGCAGGTCAACAGCTACGTACATTAACAATTTCAAACTATTGATTCGACACTTACAGGGTTAAGGCCCACGCCATAAATTTTAATAAGTGGCGATCACCGTTTGACAAGACAATTCAAGCAACCAGACTTGCAGTGACCCATTCCATGCACCAACACGATAGCAGCTACAAAGGTGAATGCACAACAATAATTGACATGCACCTGGATTTGGTAGGTGCATTGACATACAAACTTGTAGCAACAACATAGCAGGGAAGAATAGTAAGCACAAAAAATGCTAGCATATAGACAAACATAGAGCAGCACGACGGGCTGTTTTTCCTTCCACTTAGAGAGTCCTTGTAAAAATAAAACTAAATCAGATACTGCTATGAAATTAACACACAAACATAGTTCTATTCTGGCCACAAGATAATGATAATAACATAGAAAAAATGCATAATGCATAAAACTAGCAGGCACACAAAAGTAAAAAATGCTACTAATAGTAATCTTATGCATGAATCAAGAAAAAATCCTAGACTTGTGAAATCTATAGAGGACATCTCCAAACTAGAAATTCCTTTGAGAATTCCAAACCAAACAACATTGTTATTTGCTAAGAATATTTTGGTAAATTTATGAGATAGAGTCAAATTTCAAAACCTTAAAATAGAACAACAAAAAACAATATTGAATTATGTATATACTGAAACTATGGATACATTGCAAGATAGATGAGCTGAAGTAATAGAACGGTGGAGGACAATAATGGACTCTAAGAGAACAATTGTTAAAAGAATGGTGAAAATCCACGACAGCGGTTGTCGAGGTACCTCTCATCTCCTCAAGACTTTCATTTAATTTAATTTTTATAAAATTACTGCGTTTTGTTAGTTTGTCCTCTCTAAGTTCATTGGTGAAAGTTCATCAATTCGATCATTAGTGAATTACGTATGACAAAATCCCTAAAATGATATATCTGTGAAAATCAACCATACTCCGGCTTTAAAAATATGAAAAGTTTACACTCAGATCAGTGCAAGTTTACATAATATTTGCATGCTTTTTAGGTTTGGCTATGTATACATAAAGCTTCGACAGAGAACATGGAATAAAAGTCCAATGGTCGCTTGGGTTTTAGCCTATTTTTTATTAATTTTATGGTATATTAATTTGACACTATTTAAATTTGTATAAAACGTAAACTCAAACGGACAGAAAATACAAGATCGTCGTCAAATTTCCGTTTGACACGTAAAATAAATTTGAATTTCTAGCCCTGTTCACAACCTCCAAGGGTTGCAAAGCGAAACCTTCAGGAAACAAAACGAAAATGGTGAGTCTTGAGAGGCTTTTCCAAGCAGAAAACCCTCATTGCATCTACCGAGGTTGAAGTACAATGTATTTAAATGGATATTAAGACCCATGAACTACCAAATTTTTCATACACATTGAGTTATCAACCAGCTAGCTGGCTATATTAATGATCATCGTAAACATAAGCTCTACGATGGAGAATATCAACAATACATGCAGTTACAATGCGACGTGGAAGCATAACTTATGGTTAAGCGAGATCATGCTAAGATATCCAGGTTCGAATCCATAACTTATGTAATCATTGAGTACCTGCAAAAAAATTTAATATGCTTTAGCTTAATGCTAAGCAAGCCACCCAACGTGGCATCATAAACAAGCTCAAAGGCACAGTGTATAACTCTCCATCATATTCCAGGCTCCAGAAGTACACTCGAAGTACATAACTCTCCAAAGAAATTGCCGAGACATGAATCAACCCCTGACCCGCACAAAAAATCCCTAAAATGATATATCTGTGGAAATCAACCATGCTCCGGCTTTCAAAACATGAAAAGTTTATACTCAGATCAGTGGAAGTTTACATAATATTTGCATGCTTTTTAGGTTTGGCTATGTATACATAAAGATTGCACAGAGAACATGGGATAAAAGTCCAATGGCCGCCAGGGTTTTAGGCTATTTTTTATTAATTTTAGGGTCTATTAATTTGACACTCTTTAAATTTGTATAAAATGTAAACTGAAAGCCGCAGAAAATACAAGACCGTCGTCAAATTTCCGTTTGACATGCAAAATAAATTTGAAATTCCAGACCTGCTCGCAACCTCCAACGGTTGCAAAGCAAAACCTTCAAGGAACAAAACGAAAATGATGAGTCTTGACAGCCTTCTCCAAGGACAAAACCCTCATTGCATTTACCGAGGTTGAAGTACAATGTATTTAAATGGATATTAAGACCCATGAACTACCAACTTTTTCATACGCATTGAGTTATCAACCAGATAGTTCGCTATATTAATGACCATCGTAACCATAAGCTCCACGATGGACAATATCAACCATACACGTAGTTACAATGTGACGTGGAAGCATAACTTATGGTTAAGCGAGATCATGCTAAGATATCCGGGTTCGAATCCATAAATCATGTAATCATTGAGTACCTGCAAAAAAATTTAATATGCTTCAGCTTAATGCTAGGCAAGCCACCCAACGTGGCATCATAAACAAACTCAAAGGCACAGTGTATAACTCTCCATTAAATTTCAGGCTCCACAAGTACACTTGAACTACATAACCCTCCTAAGAAATTGCCGACATAGGATTCAACCCCTGACCCGCACGAAAACACGCCACAGCAAGCTGAAATCAAAACCCCAAACCCAAATCCGAACTAAAGCGCTCAAAATCAAAACCAACAAATCGTTCTTCGTAAATTTCCCCTAGAAATGGTCCATGGAAGCTACAAAACCGGCGACATTCCTTTATGCTGACATCCTTCTCGCTCTTAAGTAAACCGCACATTGAACTCAAAGGTTTGCAACTCCATTTCTGCTATTCTCTTCGGCCCCGAGACCTTAGCAGAGAATTTATGCACAACAAAGTTATTACATAAATAGCCATACGAAAAAACAAACTATGTATGCACAGGGACAAAGCCTTTTCAGACAGAATACGAAACTAAAAACCTGTAAACAAAGCATAGACGCATACACACAGAAAATGAGCATATATACACAGGTTCGTAGAGAATGAGCATAGACGTAAACCTTTTCTTCGGCGCCGAGACCTTAGCAAACAATTTATCCACAACAAAGTTATTACATAAATAGCCATACGAAGAAAACCTATGTGTGCACAGGGACAAAGTCTTTTCAGACAGAACACGAAACTAAAAACATGCAAACAAACCATAGACGTATACACATAGAGAATGAGCATATATACACAGGTTCCTAAACAATGAGCATAGACGGAAGCCTTTTCTTCGGCCCCGAGACCTTAGCACAGGCAACAAACGCAGACGAATACGCCATCCGTGACCTTGGACTTCTCCTTCGCCCAACCAAGATGAAACCATGGGAGCAATGTCACCCTAGCATAAGCCAAACCTTATCAATTCGTTTCAACACTCACAAACTAAAATACGCTATGAACTAGCAGGTGTCTTTCATAACCACTCAAGACTTTATGGCTCGAAGGTTTCCTTCAACGTGGCTTCAACCTGCTACTCCTTGTCATGTCAACCTGCCATGCATTAAACAAATGACCAGACGCGCAACGCCCCCATTTCAGGACCTACGTCACCAGTCAACGTGGCTTCAACGCCCTCTACAACGTGGCTTCAACATCCTGTCATGCATTAAACAAATGAGCAGACGCTGACGGCATCGCACCGCCGGCTCTTGGCGTGCCGATTCCAAGACTTACGTCACCATTTCAGAGTGAATGAGCTTTGAAATAAATAATTTTTATAAAATATAGTTTAATAAAAAAAACATTGCAACTATGTAAAACCATATAGCTAAAAAAAAATTGAACTCGAGTACGAGCTAAACTAGGTAGACTAGATAGGTGATAATAGGGTCCGAGCGATCCATTTATATTCTTCTACGCATTGTTATGAAATTTAAACATTACATTAAACTAAATTATATATTCAATGCAACATACTTTATCTCATCCTAACAATCCCATACTTCGATTAAGTTGCAGCTAAAGTCTATAACATAATCCCATGTTCCGATAAAGCTATTTAACTAATGAATCTATTAGACTTTTGATTATGGTGAAGTCCAATCTAATAACCATTTCCAAAAAATGCTCCACAACCCCATCTTTCAATAAGGTTATAATTAAGAAATTTTTTACACTTTAAAATTTTAAAATATAAAGTATAAGTGACTTCCAAATTAATAATTTTTTAAAGCTCTTTTCCGTTTCTCGAATTATGTAAAAAAAATGTCGAAAAATATTATAGAATAACAATTATTACACGTTTTTATTTAAAGATATTTTGCAATTATTTTAAATGATATATGCCTTTGATTTTTCTGGTTTAATTAAGGAACAGAATCGTTATTTTTGTTTGAATATTCTAGTGAAAATTATTTTAAATAAAGAAAGTTTAAATATCAGTTATCAACCAGGTAGTTCGCTATATTAATGATCATCGTAAACATAAGCTCCACGATGGACAATATCAACGATACACGTAGTTACAATGTGACGTGGAAGCATAACTTATGGTTAAGCGAGATCATGCTAAGATATCCAGGTTCGAATCCATAACTCATGTAATCATTGAGTGCCTGCAAAAAAATTTAATATACTTTAGCTTAATGCTAAGCAAGCCACCCAACGTGCCATCATAAACAAGCTCAAAGGCACAGTGTATAACTCTCCATTATATTCCAGGCTCCACAAGTACACTTGAACTACATAATCCTCCAAAGAAATTGCCGAGACACGAATCAACCCCTGACCCGCACGAAAACACGCCACAGCAAGCTGAAATCAAAACCCCAAACCCAAATCCGAACGAAAGCACTCAAAATCAAAACCGAGAAATCGTTCTTCGTAAATTTCTCCTAAAAACGGTCCATGGAAGCTACAAAACCGGCGGCATTCCTTTATGCTGACATCCTTCTCGCTCTTAAGTAAACCGTGCACTGAACTCAAAGCTTTGCAACTCCATTTCTGCTATTCTCTTCGGCCCCGAGACCTTAGCAGAGAATTTATCCACAACAAAGTTATTACATAAATAGCCATACGAAAAAACAAACTATGTATGCACAGGGACAAAGCATTTTGAGACAGAATACAAAACTAAAAACCTGTAAACAAAGCATAGACGCATACACACAGACAATGAGCATATATACACAGGTTCGTAGAGAATGAGCATAGACGTAAGCCTTTTCTTCGGCCCCGGGCCCTTAGCAAACAATTTATCCACAACAAACTTATTACACAAATAGCCATACGAAGAAAACCTATGTGTGCACAGGGACAAAGCCTTTTCAGACAGAATACGAAACTAAAAACATGTAAACAAACCATAGACGTATACACACAGAGAATAAGCATATATACACAGGTTCGTAAACAATGAGCATAGACCTAAGCCTTTTCTTCGGCCCCGAGACCTTAGCATAGAATTTATCCACAACAAAGTTATTACATAAATAGCCATACAAAAAAAACACTATGTATGCACAGGGACAAAGCCTTTTCAGACAGAATACGAAACTAAAAACATGTAAACAAACCATAGACGTCTACAAACAGACAATGAGCATATATGCACAGGTGTAGTGCCCCTAGACTACTATAGACATTGAGGGCACCTGCTGAGTCACCTGACTGTTTGAAACATTAATAAAATAACCCTATGATTTTATTTTGAGTATATTTATGATTACGATTGATTGATATATGTGCATTTGGGTAGTTATTGTGAATGGACAATTTCATGTTGTTTAACGATTAACTTTGATATGAAAACTGTACATATGAATGATGCTTAACGACTAGCTGTGCAATTGATTATGTGATTAGACGAATGAGTAATGATTAAGTAAATTATAGATGCTTAATGAAGCAACAGATTTATAAACCAAATTGTGAATATTGAGGACAGTGCTACTAATTTACGTTTGTGAGAAATGTGTGTAGCGACAGGTGAAACGGTTCACCAACAGACACACAAAGGAATATGAAGGGTCGTAGAGTACGAGTAAATCAAACACAGGGAGAGCGACGACGATGTCGACTTCCGACGGAATACCACGCTTGAGCAGATAAGCACTGATCCGCTTGCTCAAGAGGAAAGCGTGAGGGCGTACGAGGTGGGCCACGACGGAGCTGGTCATGTACGAGTTGGGGGGCGCGCAGTGAGAACGGACTCACTCCTCAACGCCATTAGTCCCTAATAGCGTGTAGACGGAGGATGGAAGGTAACGGCTCCTGAAATCCCTACATGAAGTTCCCGCAAGTCAAAACGGAAGGATGACGGCAGAAGGGCCCGACGGTGCGGTACCCTGCCAAGAACGGAAAGAGTGAATGCAAGGACCCAACGATGTGGTGCCTTGATGAGGAATGGAAACTATGGATGACTGGACTCGACGGAGTGGTGCCATGTCAGAGAAATTAAATTAAGGAACAAGGAGGCCCAACGGCGCGACACCGGGTCCCCAGTAAAAGTTGATTGCTAAACTTAACTGCATTGAAACGTATAATTTTGCACCTAGAACTTTACTTAGAAATGCATTTGAGTACTTTAGGCATTTGCACAAAAATTAATACTTTGGCATTTAAATAATATTAAGTGTTATTTAGGCATTGCACATGAAAGGATATTCTTGATTACTTAAAAATATTATAAATATTTATTTAGGAGCAAAATGGAATCCTAGGCATGGACACCTAGTCAACTCCACCTACACCACAAATCTAGGAGTTAAGTGAAATATCTAGGGGACAAACATGAGCAAACTTAGGGATGTTGGTGCATCTCCTAGAGAAACTGACACTTGGATGGGTGAGTTGTTTTTCATTAAAGAATTAATTAAATAATTATTTATGCATGAAGCGACATGTGTCGCAGGGGATTTTCCTTTAAAAGGGAGACTTTGGGGATGGGTAAAGGACCCAGACCCTGGATGACTATCGTAATATTGAGTTACCTCATGACTTGCTACTATTAAGGGTTTGGCTGGAAATCTTGGTGGGGGGGGAATCCCAAACTGGGTTTCATGAATATTTTTTTGTGTGTGAGCTCTACGACCCAAAGCTCGGGGGAGGCCATGCGACTGAAAGCATGAGCCTATGGTTGGGTGGCGAAGCTAACGGTTGCTTCGCCAATGGTTAAACGAGCTTTGTTGGAGGGATCCTACGGAAGACGAAGGCGACAATGGACCAGCCGGATCGGGTTGACAGGTTAAAGTTTTGCTTATTTTTGTTAAGTTATTCACGCTTTTTATTTTATTTTTCCAATAACTGTGATGGCTAATTTGTTTGTATGAAGTTGTTAAAGTTTCAGGTTCAGTTCAAGGGGACCCTAAAGGAGGGGTCCTACATTTGGTATCAGAGCCGGTCGAGCCTTGAGGGCACCAGACTCGTATTAAAACATGGGCTATCGGTATCTTCGTCAAAGTTGGATTGAACCGGAAAACTGAATCAACGGCTCCTACAACGGTCTACTCATCTCAAGAACAACAATCTAAACAGGTTCTTATTGCTGAAATATTTTTATATTTATTTCTGTGTTAGTTATGATTTATGGATCTTAGATTTTATGTAGCAAGAAGAAGATTAATCCCGAAGTGGATGTGAAATGTGTTATCTCCTTTATATAATTACTGTTTTTGAGTTTAAGGAAATAATCGGTCTGAAAAACGAGTGTATTTTTCTGGGAAATTATGGCTTTATTCTGTTTAATATTTGAGAAAAACGAATTATGAAGATTTTTGTTTGATTTAGGATTAGGGATCTAGAATCTTTGTAGAGTTTTGAATATGTTTCAATTTGCTTGGAGATCTGAACTATCTGATTTCACTGTCGAAACCATTTGAACTCTGGCGTATATTTGATCATGTTTTATTTTTTTACATTGAGATCTGAACTAATTATCCCCATTTCGAAAATCTTGGCACTCTGGTTTGTATTCTAATTGTAAGCTTAACTGTGCAAAATTCATAAAATCGACTATCGCCTAGGGAGCATAACGCAGGAGGAGGCAATACTTTGTTAAAGTTCCTCTCTGCATTTCGCGATTTTGATTGCTTATCTAGAAAACGTATTCGTGTCGAACGCCTAAAATATTGTTTCCCTTTGAACCATACTGGATTATGAACTTTTAGATCTTCTGCTTGTTTTATACTGTACCCACGCGTTTGTATTTCCACAACGGCCTCTTTCCCTGTAGAGAAATCGGAAACCATAAAATCCTGGATGATATATCCAGGTTAATCATTAATTTTATCGGGTGACATTTATGTGATGCCAGTTTATGTTCTCTACATTTACGACTTGCTGGCATGAATAGAACTTCTGCATTCAATTGAAAGAGTATCGCAGATCTACCATTGTCGCATCTCCAGATTCAAAGATTTTTGCTTATTTTAAATCTTTGGGTGTTAAATGCTCGATTTAGGGAAGGCGTTCCAGATCTCATAAGTTGTTTTTCTTCAAATTCTGCGTTTAGCCAATAAGGTAATGATAGTTGATTGTTGACTCTGTGAATCCACTTCAAATTTGCATGGCGTTGTAATTTAACCCTATATTTTCCTTAATCTCGGCTTTCATATCATGGTGTATTCAGAGTTATTAAATGTGTATTGTGAACCTATAATTGCCAATCATCTTGTGTGTTGTAATTCTGGTGTGTGTCCATTTTGATTTGCGTTTCCAGTCATGCTAAAGAAATCGCCGCCTTAATCATCTATGATTCTATGTATCTACCTGATTGTCCTTAACCTTTCCAGAAGTTATGTTTCCCCTACGTTTTTGCTGATTACTTACTGCCAGAGTTATGGAATGAATACCCTCTGCGACGAATGAACACTCTGTATGTATCTAAGTTCTAAGTCGATTGCTTTTTGAAACTGTATTTTACAAACAATTACAAACTGAACCTACAGTTAAACCTCAATACACTCACTCGAAAGCCATTCATTGGCGTTTCCAAAATTCACGTCGTGTTTTACTTTTGATCTTTAAAAACCCTCTTGGAAACTCTATTTTGATCTGTTATTACAATTAATGTTGGGTGTAACAAAGCCGCGTGGATGTGAAAAATCATGTTTTTTCCCTTTAGTAGAACACTCAGTCGCTACTAGGACAATGCAGTGTTTAACCAGTGCGCCGATTCTCCACAACATAAGTGGATCCTATCGAATACCATGACATTAATGTTTCCATGCTTAGCAGCTCTTAGCACACCTTCTTCCCTCTCAAAAGATCTTCCCATAGTGGTCGTTAACTCTTACGGCACTGCGCAGGTGAAATCTTGGCATCGACATTAATTTCTAGATTATACAATCTCAGTTAAGAGATCGCCACCTATAAAAATATCTGCATGTTCGCTTTAGCTCTGAGGTTATCATGTGGGTAGTGATCAGGAAACCTTGTTGTCTACCTATGCCACATAACCGACCCTTCCATCGCGTCATCGATTTGAATATCGTGCGCACCTCTATCCCAGCTTGCATTATTTTATGCTACCGGATATTACATTTCTGATGTTTTTATTTAATAAAAACATTTATTTAACCGAGCCAGAATAACTATAGTTAATAATATGCGTTGGAGTATTGTTAAGTTTAAATGAAATGCGATGGATCATCTATGGATTAAGTATTATAAATTTAATGATTAAGTAGGGATATATACATATATATTTAGACTTAGGGTCAGCTCGATTAAGATTATTCAAGTAGATTAACCTTATTGTTACTGGGAAGAATTATAAATTATATATTCATTTTCTATTTGAAAGGTGCACTTTTATTAGATATCTTATTGTTTTAAAAGGAATTAGGGTTAAAATGTTGAATCGTAAATCTAATTGTTGTTCATATTATACGGAAATGCAATTTAGTTTGATTAAGGGTATGGTAAATCGTATTGCTTATTGTATTAAAGGGATGCAACGACAATTTTAGTATATATATATTGAAAAGATGGTCCGTATTAGTTAATCTTAGTTATAGGATTTCAGCGTATTTATTTATGTTAGCACCGTAGACGTATATTTATTTTCTCGGTGTAATTTATGTGCCATTCTGCCTCATTTAAGAGATCTCTCTTGTTATTTCGGTGCGAGATCGCCCTACATTTATTTATATATAAATATAATGGAGACTGAATGCATGGTGACACTCCCGAGGTGAACTTAATGAAGGGTAATCACCAACAAACTAAAAGAGGTGGCCAATAATCTCGGGGAGAGATTTGTGCAAATCTGTCCTCTTAACTGAGTGACAAGCCAGAGATCCTGCCATTTGTCGATTAAGTTGCAGGTGTCATTCCTAGGGCGGAATCCCCAATGTTGTTTGGGAGTATGTTATATACGTATATGTTCCTATGGGAAGAGGATCGAGGGTAGAACAGTGGCTTTTCAATTTTTTTCTGTTGAATGCGTGGAACGGGAAGGGGCGGTTGATTGAGGCTTGATCCCTTTATTACTTTGGTCTCTGTTTCCTGTTTGTGATTTATGATCAAGAACGATGTTGTTAGCCAATCTATACGCTATCCAGAAGATCCGATGCACATCTACCCATCGCCATCGATTTAAAATGATTTCTTATTTTTGTATCTGAAGGATCATGAATGATGTCAATTAAGTTTAAACCCCACAGATCTGAGTTTCTATTTGATTCCATCGTTGTCTTTGACTTTGAAGGCTTAGTGTTCAAGATTTAGGATCCTTAGTCTCTCTCACACCACCGACGGGACATCACGCCTTCACCGCCAATCCTGCATCATCCATAGCCATATTCGCGATTCTGTCTCTAAGGCTTGATGACAGCGGATCAGTGAACCCGCAGGTTACCCTGTATTCTCTTTTGTTTTAATTCCTCTGTTCTGGATCAGAAGGTATGCTGTTAGAGTAGTATCTCTTGTGCTAAATTAAGGGTCGATTGAAGAATTCTTCTACCACCTGTTCAAGCGCTTAAATCGAACTCATGTTTGCCTCCGTGACTGTTGGGATGTATGGCTTATCTTTTTCTCGGCTGGTCAAAGGCTTGTCGTTTGTCAATTGCAGACTAGTCTCTGTTATACCGATTTCAATACAGTCTTGTATGGAAAAGGTGCTCATTGTCTGTAGTTGTAGCTGCTATTCGCTTCCTCCAGGATTTCTTTGGGGAATGTTTATATTAGCATATTCGTGTTACTCCTGAACTGTATGCTTTTTCCTATTTTTGCTGTGGGCGGTAAGGCACGCCTTCTTGCTATCTCTTGACACTATGAACAGTGCCATAATAATCTGTATTTCGTATGGTCAAGTTTGCTGTATGTTTTGATTCGCACTTGAATATCTAAGTATAGTAGTTCTGTTTCCAGTGAAAGAAAAATAAAATATTATTATTGTGCTATATTTTCTCCAATACGGAAACGCCTCAGCCAAATAATGTTTTTCGGTTGGTTAAAAACATGATTAAAGCATGACTATGCTCAGTATAGTTTTCGGCCGGTCAAAATATGTTTAATATTTTTTATTCCCCGTTGAAGTGGGATCGAGTCCATTATATCAACTATCTTTAATTAAATTATTACTATTTAAAATCAGATCTATTCATGATATCGATTTCCTCGGAATCATTCCTATTCAGATCCGATCGAATCGATTATGTATTAAGTGTTGTTCAATTTAATCATTTAACTGTCTGTGATTTGTAATCAAACTCGGTTCTGCATTGACTAGTTCTCCGTTGATATTGAAAACCCGTGATGTGTTTAACATGAGTCCAGTCAGATCGAACCTCTATCTCTAGTTATCATATAGTTTGCTTGAATTATACCACCGAATGATAGTATCTTCATGTTGATCTTGGCACTTGACTGTCACATGATCCATGGTGACTCTTATCATAAATTAATGTTGTAACTTAGACAGGTAATGACTTTGTTGCATGACAGGTGCAACACCGAGTAAGTAATACCTTGTTTTTTTTTGTTTTTTTTTTCCTCTGTGATTAGGAGAACACTTTCCGGTTCTTTTTAACTGTGTCCATGCTAACTACCTAGGATGACCCACCCTTATGCTCTGCTCATTAATGAGAGAACGATTCAGTCTGCTGAAGATACCAATGTTTCCATACTTGCCAGTTGTCGTGCTTGTGCAACCCATGACACATGGAATGCAAACTCCTCGCCTTCACCAATATGCCGGTATAAGATACCCTCTGCGTGCATTAGTAGTCTAAAATCTCGGCCAAACCATCAATGAGTGTCAGTTAAACTCCAACACGGTAACTCTCATCTACGTAACAAGAATGAACTGTGGCAATGTGGCGAACCGTCGGCTTGTAGGAAGAGAATGGGTGTGAGTCGTGACAACGAATTACTAAACATAAACCTAATTTCCCTATATTATATATAGACGAGCAATGTGTGACGTGTTCAAGAAGACCATCCGAAATGGATTGTGTTGTTATATAAGGGCTGAACTCAAGTTAATTTATATCGTCTATATGTTTACATTAATGCTGTGTGGTTTATATAATGATTTAGTTCTCGTGAAATTAATATATTAAGAATGGATTTACATGAATTTATGATAGTTGTAGGTTAAATTATAAATATATAAATACACATGTTTACATTAGTGGATGTTGAAAAAGACAGAATATAAAATAAGTTATAATTACGTTTGACATACATATGGGAGCTACATGTAGTTAGTGTATAAAATATATGTGATATTCAATTGTTTATATACTCAAAAGCTGTTTGCTTCACTTACAAAAATAGTTTAAGTAGATATGGGTTGTTGATTTTGTATTGAAAGGATCTTGAAAGGTTATTACATGAACTTTAGGTATATGGAAACGTGACCTCTAATTAGAGTAATAAATATATACATCTATTTATACATTAAGTATATATTGTTGGGAAGGTTGAAAGGTGTGGTAATTAATATATATATATAATAATAAAAAAATTCCTCGATGTGTGATAGTAGCAAAATCTACATTTTACTTAGCACTGTCATCATCTTAATTAATGCGAGAAATTTGTCTAAAATATTACTAAGTGTAGACTATCAAGGATATTTCAAGAGGATGAGAAAGGATAGTATGTTTAAGAAGTGATGAGGTATTTAAGAAATCCTAGGGATCTCATACCAATAAATTGTTATTGTCATGCTTATGTGGGGGTAATGGTATTAATCTTAAAGCAAAATGAACATTATAATGTGCCCATATGAAGTTGCAATGACATGAACAACAACATACAACCTTATTGTGTGCTAGAAATGGTAACCCGAAACCTTAAAATAGAAGGGATATATGGGGAAAGGAACCATAGAGAAAATAGGTGAAAATCGGGTTTCAAACGGAATATGGATATGATTAGCACAATAAGATGAACACAATGAGGCTGACTATTTTACATGGTGATTCCCAAAAGGAAAGACGAATAGTCCTCAAGACATGACTGAATGAAACTATGATGGCACACATGACGTAAATTGGAAAGAGTGTCGAAGAGTCATATGATAACAAGAATGATGAACTGAGGCAAGGACACAATGATCTCCTTCACCTCAACATGATGGTACTAACGAAATTACTAGGAAATAAAATTTAATATGTTCATCTAAGTCGTAACGTCCAAACACTTTGGAATCATATCAAGTTGAGAATCAACCTTGCTAAAAATTATGGGCTACAAATAGTTTTATGGGAATGATTGAGTGATTTATGCAATAATTTTGACCATGTGACAATCACCCTTGATTCGGTAAATCATGATTATAACTTACCATTATGTATTTGTAATGCCCCTAAAATGATTGTGGACTTTAAAAGCACCTGTCGAGTGACCCAGCGGAACAGACTTCAATAAAGTGGCCCTTCAAGTTAGGATGTGTCTTAATAAGGGAGAATCACCTGATGATGTTCATGACTATAGTTGATAAATGAATTAAAGAATTAAATTATATGTGTGGAGTGGTATAATTGATTGGTTAGTTCTTGCTTAATGACTAGCCTGGATTGATCAAGTCAAAGTGCAGTAGGACAGTTACAGTCCTAGCTCTGCAACTTGGGAGGACGCAACTGAGATGTGTCATAGCTTTCCATTTTTATTCTGAAATTCGGGACGAAGTTCTAAATAAGTAGGGGTGTATGTAGTGCCCCTAGACTACTATAGACATTGAGGGCACCTGCTGAGTCACCTGACTGTTTGAAACATTAATAAAATAAACCTATGATTTTATTTTGAGTATATTTATGATTACGATTGATTGATATATGTGCATTTGGGTAGTTATTGTGAATGGACAATTTCATGTTGTTTAATGATTAACTTTGATATGAAAACTGTACATATGAATGATGCTTAACGACTAGCTGTGCAATTGATTATGTGATTAGACGAATGAGTAATGATTAAGTAAATTATAGATGCTTAATGAAGCAACAGATTTATAAACCAAATTGTGAATATTGAGGACAGTGCTACTAATTTACGTTTGTGAGAAATGTGTGTAGCGACAGGTGAAATGGTTCACCAACAGACACACAAAGGAATATGAAGGGTCGTAGAGTACGAGTAAATCACACACAGGGAGAGCGACGACGATGTCGACTTCCGACGGAATACCACGCTTGAGCAGATAAGCACTGATCCGCTTGCTCAAGAGGAAAGCGTGAGGGCGTACGAGGTGGGCCACGACGGAGCTGGTCACGTACGAGTTGGGGGGCGCGCAGTGAGAACGGACTCACTCCTCAACGCCATTAGTCCCTAATAGCGTGTAGACGGAGGATGGAAGGTAACGGCTCCTGAAATCCCTACATGAAGTTCCCGCAAGTCAAAACGGAAGGATGACGGCAGAAGGGCCCGACGGTGCGGTACCCTGCCAAGAACGGAAAGAGTGAATGCAAGGACCCAACGATGCGGTGCCTTGATGAGGAATGGAAACTATGGATGACTGGACTCGACGGAGTGGTGCCATGTCAGAGAAATTAAATTAAGGAACAAGGAGGCCCAACGGCGCGACACCGGGTCCCTAGTAAAAGTTGATTGCTAAACTTAACTGCATTGAAACGTATAATTTTGCACCTAGAACTTTACTTAGAAATGCATTTGAGTACTTTAGGCATTTGCACAAAAATTAATACTTTGGCATTTAAATAATATTAAGTGTTATTTAGGCATTGCACATGAAAGGATATTCTTGATTACTTAAAAATATTATAAATATTTATTTAGGAGCAAAATGGAATCCTAGGCATGGACACCTAGTCAACTCCACCTACACCACAAATCTAGGAGTTAAGTGAAATATCTAGGGGACAAACATGAGCAAACTTAGGGATGTTGGTGCATCTCCTAGAGAAACTGACACTTGGATGGGTGAGTTGTTTTTCATTAAAGAATTAATTAAATAATTATTTATGCATGAAGCGACATGTGTCGCAGGGGATTTTCCTTTAAAAGGGAGACTTTGGGGATGGGTAAAGGACCCAGACCCTGGATGACTATCGTAATATTGAGTTACCTCATGACTTGCTACTATTAAGGGTTTGGCTGGAAATCTTGGTGGGGGGGGAATCCCAAACTGGGTTTCATGAATATTTTTTTTGTGTGTGAGCTCTACGACCCA
Organism: Larix kaempferi; assembly: GCA_027924585.1. Classification (NCBI taxonomy): domain Eukaryota; kingdom Viridiplantae; phylum Streptophyta; class Pinopsida; order Pinales; family Pinaceae; genus Larix; species Larix kaempferi. The sequence goes on along the minus strand of BSBM01000535.1, from coordinate 8,673,770 downwards.
AAGCTCGGGGGAGGCCATGCGACTGAAAGCATGAGCCTATGGTTGGGTGGCGAAGCTAACGGTTGCTTCGCCAATGGTTAAACGAGCTTTGTTGGAGGGATCCTACGGAAGACGAAGGCGACAATGGACCAGCCGGATCGGGTTGATAGGTTAAAGTTTTGCTTATTTTTGTTAAGTTATTCACGCTTTTTATTTTATTTTTCCAATAACTGTGATGGCTAATTTGTTTGTATGAAGTTGTTAAAGTTTCAGGTTCAGTTCAAGGGGACCCTAAAGGAGGGGTCCTACAACAGGTTCATAGATAAATAAACCCTGAATCTACCTGAACTAAGGCAACAAACGCAGACGAATAGATGATCCGCAACGTTGGACTTCTCCTTCTGCTGCTGCTACTCCTCTCTCCGTGCACAAATAGCTAACAAACCCTGAATCTACCTGAACCAAGGCAACAAACGCAGACGAATACCTCCTCCGCCCAACCAAGATGAAACCATGGGAGGACCGTCACCCTGGCACAAGCCAAACCTTATCAATTCGTTTCAATACTCACAAACTAAAATACGCTATGAGCTAGCAGCTGTATTTCATACCCGCTCAAGACTTTATGCCTCGAATGTTGGCTTCAACGTGGCTTCAACCTGCTATGAGCATATATGCACAGGTTCGTAGATAAATAAACCCTGAATCTACCTGAACTAAGGCAACAAACGTAGACGAATAGACGATCCGCGACGTTGGACTTCTCCTTCTGCTGCTGCTGCTCCTCTCACCGTGCACAAACAACTAACAAACCCTAAATCTACCTGAACCAAGGAAACAAACGCAGAAAAATACCTCCTCCACCCAACCAAGATAAAACCATGGGAGGACCGTCACCCTGGCACAAGCCAAACCTTATCAATTCGTTTCAATACTCACAAACTAAAATATGCTATGCGCTAGCAGGTGTCTTTCATACCCGCTCAAGACGTTATGCCTCGAATGTTGGCTTCAATGTGGCTTCAACCTGCTGCTCCCTGTCATGTCAACCTGCCATGCATTAAACAAACGACCAGACCCGCACCGCCCCCATTTCAAGACTTACGTCACCACTCAACGTGGCTTCAACGCCCTCTACAACGTGGCTTCAACATCCTGTCATGCATTAAACAAACGAGCAGACGCTGACGGCATCGCGCCGCCGGCTCTTGGGATGCCGATTCCAAGACTTACGTCACCATTTCAGAGTGAATCAGCTTTGAAATAAATAATTTTTATAAAATTTAGTTTAATAATTAAAACATTGCAACTATGTAAAACCATATAGGTAAAAAAAAAATTGAACTCGAGTACGAGCTAGACTAGGCAGACTAGGTAGGTGATAATAGGGTCCAAGCGATCCATTTATATCCTGCTACGCAGGACATAATAAATAAAAATACAAACTTATAGAATAATAAAACTTGTATTATTATTAATATATAAAATATTAAAGTTGTATATTTTTATTTATTATTTAAAATAAGGTGAATATTTTGAATAGGTTTCTTTTTAAAAGGCAATATGAAAAATACAATTTTATAAATTTAAATATTCAAATTATTATAATAATATTTAATTATATTAATATTTTTATAATTTTTATAATTTAAAATAAAATATATTATTTAAATCTATTAAGGTAATTAATTTGATATGTTTATTATATATTAAAATTTCAATATTTTTTTTTTCAATGAAGGGAATGTTTAGAGATCCAATTTCGCTACCATATACTCTTAGGTGCATCTAGAAGGCCTAAACTATGGCTTACAACTTCCACTTGAGCTATCTCCACTGGCATGTTAGAACTCCAATTTAATAAATTTATTATTTATTAAAACTTTTTAAAAAGAAAAAGAAAATCCAAATGAAATGGGTTTTAGTTTTATAATAAAGAAAATCACTTAAAATGAGTATATTTATTTAATAATAAAGTTTATAAAAATTTTGCAATCAATCCAAACATGTTTTGATAAGGAAAGTTATATTTATCTAACAATAAAGTTTATAAAAAAATGGATTTATATGTATTTCGCAATCAATCCAAACATGTTTGGGTAAGAAAAGTCATGAGAATGAAAATTTTGAAAATGATTTTATGATCTATATTTTTATAGATTTTAATAATTATATTATTATTTTAATATAAAAATAAAATATATTTATCTAAATTCAATAAATTTAATAAGATGAAATTGTTATATCTAATTTAATATGTATTAATATTTTTTAATAAATATAAAACAAGCATCTTTCAAATGTAAATGGTTTTTATGGGTGGGAGGACGAAGATGGTCTCCATTTTTGTTGCAATGGGGGCGCGTTAGCGGAAAATAAAAATGGCGCGTACGTACCCAAGGCAGTGCGCACGCGCCACTAGGTTCGGTACCGAACCGAGGCGCGTGCACGTGGTTGGCGCGTGTGCGCAATGGTGGCGTGCATGCTCCTCTATTTAAAAAAAAAAAACAGAGCACAATTTCTCATTTTTCCATTTGGCCAAGCGCGTCCTCCTCCTCCGTGTGCGTGTCGATTCAACCACCAAAGGAGGCCAAATCGACTCCAAAACCACCCAACAACACCCACAAACTCATCAACACTTCGATTAATAGGTAAATATCACTTTTTTTTTCATTTTATTCATTATTTGTGTCAATTTTTTTTTTTGTTTATTTAATTGTAAATAATTCCCAAATTTTGAAAACAATGAACCAATTTTCTATTGCAGATTGTAAACTGAGACAATGAGTGAACAAGATGTTAACCCCGAGTCCGGTGGAACACAAGAAAACCCAAACCTTGGACCCAATGACGAAGAAAACCGTGAACACAATCCAAATGCCGAACAAAACCAAAACCCCCAACCCAATTTTGAACAAGATGACCTTAACCATTATGTAAATGAAATGCGAGTGCACACTCGCGAACTTAGAAACTTGGGGGAACCATCTCGATTGTCTCTTTCCACATCAATTGAGAACTCAATTGACTCCCTCATCCATGCACACTGGCAATTGACCGACATGACTCAATTTAGAGCTAGGATGCGGGAGTACTACTCCACGGGAATCTCCAAGGAAGCAATAAAAGGTTTGAACATTACAAAATCCCAATTATATAGTATGTTCACCGATCCGAAAACAAACCAAACACCGAACATTACAAAGCCATGTGTCTGCATGGATTGGTGTCATTACCAACCATGGAGGGACAATTGGATGCGGAGGTGGTTCATGGTGTACGATAAACCTCCCTACAATAATAGGGAGGTTCCACAATACTTCCTTCGCCAACTGTGAGCTAAGTTTTTCCTCGGTTTACATGTCAACTATTTTGACATAAACGAGTTCCAAGGTGTTGGGCGTGGCTCTGCCCAAGATCGACCTGCTACCAGGAGGAACCCACTGAGAGGGCCACCAGCTCCGAGGTGCGACCCCAACCCCTCTCCCCAGCCACCTCAGTTGCCCCACAAGCTTGATCAGATCGAGGTGGCAATGAGGAATGTTGCTCGTGGACTCCTCAGACATACCTCCTTTGTAGCAGCAACTACAGTGGAGAGGTTGGGTGACCTTGATAGAGATCGAGGTGCAAGGACTTCACGACAGGGCCAGGATAGACCCATGACCGATGGTAGCCATGCTAGGCATTCCAGTTCAACGGGGACAATGCCACATCTTTGTCCCCATTGCGGGCACACTTGCCCTGGCCTGATCGAGGGATGTTATATGGATCAGGTCAGCAATTTTTTTAATGTGTTTTCAATCATCACTTGATAACATGTAAAGTATTTTTAAAGTATTTTTGTTTGACTTAAACTATTATTTCAATGTATAGTTATTCAAAGCTGATACACCAAGATGGGAGAATGTAGGATCTCCCAACCTGGATGTAGCAATGGCAACTACAACTGAAATTGTGGCACCCCACACAGAGGTATTTTCGGTACCTGACACAATATTGTTATTACTTATGTCATTTATATTACTCAAGTATTTATATTTATGGCATACACGTTGATAATTCGTACAATGTTTTTGAATATCTTGATTTCCTGGATAATGACTTGTTTAACATGTCCATAACATGCATGCATTTTTTTGTCCACAGGTGTTCTGTGGCTACGGTGATCAACCACCCCCGCTAGGGATTGGCACATCACCATATACACAGGTACAATGTGTAGTTATAAGCATGCTTTTAATTTGATTTGTTATGACTTACTATGGTTTAACTTGTTTGTTTACTAAATTGTGATATTACAAATGTATATGTAGGTGCCACTAGCAGCTGCGTCTCCCCATTTTAGTCCTATGTATCCACCCTCTCCCATGAGTCTCCTCCCTCGCTTCCATCTAGACCCCTCCCTTCCATCCAGCCCCTCCTCTCCGGCCATACTCCCCCCTCCATCCATCCTCCCCCACTCGCCCCCCCCCCCCCCCACGTCCATACATCCTCCCCAATTTATCCACGCCCCCATGTCTATCCATCCTCCCCCATTCCTCCATGCCCCCCCTTCCTTCCACCTTCCACTCTTCGTCCACAACCTCCCATTTGTCCATCCTCCTCCCTCCATGCAGGCCTTCCCTCCGATGCACCATCCCTCAACATACCCCGTAGCCATTTTTGTTCGATACCCTCTATCCTACAACCGGCAGGGGTTCATCATCCACATGGTCCTCCTCCACCCCATACCACCGTGTCTTCTCCCACCATATCATCCCCACTTCCCGCCACTATTGTGGCATCTACTCTTCCAATATCCTCATCAGTATCTCGAGTGGTTGCACCTGTAGTGCCTGCCACTACATCTGCGCCCCCCCCCCATCACTGCATCAGAGCTGGTTGTTCGGCCATCTGCTCCACTTGCTAGCCCAGAAGCCCAGCCATGTCCATCGTCGAAGGTGTTCACGGTGAAAATCAAGCTAAATTATGACAATATTTTGATGCATTAACAAAAATTCATTTAAGCAATTATGGCTTTTCAATGAAATGATTGTTGTAAATGTTGTAGGCTGGAATCGCTGAGAGGCTCCGCAGATCCAGGACACCTGTCCAACGTTTCCCACTCATGTCAGAGGTGATTTATTTAAGATTCAAATTCTACATTTGTTTTATAAATGTGGTAAATGTTGCAAATGCTTGAAAATGACAGTATCTTATATCATTTGTTCCAGAGCCCGGAGAGACGGTCTAGTCCTAGACGAAGCAAGACCCGAGGCACTGGTAGCTCAAAGAGTAGGAAGATCGACTTTGGATCTACGCCTAGGAGTGACGGCGGTGGTCACAATGCTTGACACACCACGTGTTATGTACATTAGCCACGATGTGGCACTTTTGTGCACCAGTTTTGATGTACTTTGTATCTACGGCACGAGTTGCCATGTATTTTCTATTTACGGCATGAGTTATCGCATTTTGTGTAGGGCACGAGTTTCCATTGTACGTACATTGGGAACCATGTTCCACTATTCGCCAGAAATTGTATATGTTTGGATGAGTTGTGTAGCCTCGATGTACATGGATTTTCAGTTATGTGATTTATATATCTCGTTGTCTAATGTGGTTGTCTCATGTTGTGTGTATCATGATGTGATGTTGTGTAAATTTGGGTTTTACCTAGATCTTAGAAGAAAAGTTAGATATCATAGTTCAGCTTGGTTTATATTTCCACATGTAAAAGATTCTAATGGTATCTATGTTAAGAAAACATTGTAAACATAGGCTAACTCAAACAAAATCATGTATGAGAATTAATCTAAAAACAAACGGAATAAATAGATGGACAAATCACACCTCATGGCACATAAGATATATATTGGGAACTTGAGTACTAGGAAAAGAATACTTAAAAATAGAAAATGTCCATTGTCGTCAAAAGGTTAAAATTAGATCCAACGTGATTTTTAATAGCTCTACATAATGAGATCCAAAATGTCCATACTCTACATAATGAAATGTCGTCACTATATTTATTTTGACCATTTTGTCCTCTTAAGATCACGCAACAAATGAATAACCAAGTTATGGAATCATTTCTTAATCAATTTTCACCATACAAATAGGACAACCTTGAGCACGATGTATAGCTATCTCATTAATTCTCACTCACGGATATAGCCACCTTTGATTTGATGACCATCACATCCACTATCATTTACAATTAGGACTTCCTTAATTTATCATTATGTGATAGCGATCTAATTTTATGTAGACACGTTGACTTAAACACATGTATAGTTGACATTACAATAAATGACTACTATGAGGTGTATTTTTGAGGCTATATCCACCTCAACACACCAACTTGTTACCCCAATACCCCAAATGTTGTGGAATTTTGTCTGGAAGGGATAGAGGGGTATTAGGACATCATAATTAATCTATTGGACACTCAGACACTTGTTAAAGACATTTAGGACAAGTGCATTACATCAATGGAGTCACAAATACACCCTCATCAAGTTGCATGCATCCATTAGTGCGCCATCAACACTAGAACATGTAAGCATTACTACATGTTGGAGTAAACTTTACTAATGTTATGATAATATTAGGTTTTCCATCCATTGAGAAGGTTGCCATAGGTGTGCATATCCACCATATAAAAATATTCATGGTACAACCAATTTCAAACTATTATGTTTCTAAATTAGGTATCCGGTGCTAGGTACAATGGTTTTCTAGTTGTATGCACCCTTGCTCTATAGATGAGAAACTATGCAGATATGTGTATAGTGATTTGGATTCAAATGTATGCACATGAATATATATGTACAATGAAAATGATTTAATCTTTACATGTATTATAATTTAGGGCTAGATCTTAGGCTACACAATAGGGTTTCATTGTGATTAGAATACAAACTAGGGTTTACGCTACCAACTAGGGTTTTTAGGCTAGGCTCTCGTGTTTCTAGGCTACGATCCAAGCTCTAGGGTCACCATCTTAATGTTTAATTCCACTATCATGAAATCATTCTCACCAATACCATGCCCACTACTACAATCACCATCAAGCCTCTCAATCCCACTTTGAACATTTCCCACACTTCCAAGTTAAAATTGATAGGTCTTGTTGCTAAAAGCTTTTCACTTATCTATTCACATAGACAAATCCACTCCTATGCAAGATTTGTTGTAGCTTGGTACGTGCAAGTTCACATGCAATAATACTTGAGAGATCATTTTACCCCATGATCCATGGAAGATTCATTGGAGTCATATGAACCTCATTGTCATCACCCCAACCATGGTCAAGACGCCAAGATCCATCCTTAGTAGACAAAACCTCATGTTGGCACCCATACCACACTCAAAGATAAAAAAATTCTTTGAAAGGGCATGTTTGGGGGTTGAGGGAATCTTGATTTATTTATAATCACACATGAGAGGTTCTTAGAGTCAAATACATTGGATATAAATAAATTCCCCATCGCCTTCATCATCTTCATCATCATCTTCATCACCATCTCCATCTTCATCAATTCCTTCATCATCATCACCATCACCATGACCACCAACTTCACCACCATCACCATCATCATGAATGTCACCATCTTCATCATCATCACCATCTTCATCATTATCACCATCTCCATCTTTTGGATGCGAGACGGAACCATCACCATCTCCATCATCACCATCACCATCACCATCAACCTCACCACCATCAATGTCACCATCTTCATCATCATCACCATCATCACCATCATCATCACCATCTCCATCACCATCTCCATCTTTTGGATGCGAGACGGAACCATCACCATCTTCATCATCACCATCACCATCACCATCAACATCATCACCATCAACCTCACCACCATCACCATCATCATCACTGTCACCATCTTCATCATCATCACCATCTTCATCACCATCTTCATCATCATCACCATCTCCATCTTTTGGATGCGAGACGAAACCATCACCATCTCCATCATCACCATCACCATCACCATCAACCTCACCACCATCACCATCATCATCACCATCTTCATAGTCATGGTCATCTGTAGGTCCCTCATCACCGTATCCATCATCATCACCATCTTCATCATCATTGTCATCATCTTCATCATCAACGCCTTCATCATCATCACCATCTTCATCATCATCACCATCACCATGACCATGACCATCATCATCAACGTCACCATATTCATCATCATCACCATCTCCATATTTTGGATGCGAGACAGAACCATCACCATCTTCATCATCACCATCACCATCACCATCAACTTCACCACCATCACCATCATCATCAACGTCACCATCTTCATCATCATCGCCATCTTCACCACCATCACCATCTCCATCTTTTGGATGCGAGACTAAACCATCACCATCTTCATCATCATCACCATCTCCATCTTTTGGATGTGAGATGGAACCATCACCATCAACCTCACCACCATCACCATCATCATCATCATCTTCATCATCATGGTCATCTGTAGGTCCCTCATCACCGTGTCCATCATCATCACCATCTTCATCATCATTGTCATCATCTTCATCACTATCGCCATCATCATCAATGCCTTCATCATCATCACCATCTTCATCATCATCACCATCACCATGACCATCAACTTCACCACCATCACCATCATCATCAACGTCACCATCTTCATCATCATCACCATCTTCATCATCATCACCATCTCCATCTTTTGGATGCGAGACAGAACCATCACCATCTTCATCATCACCATCACCATCACCATTGCCATCAACTTCACCACCATCACCATCATCATCAACGTCACCATCTTCATCATCATCACAATCTTCATCACCATCACCATCTCCATCTTTTGGATGCGAGACGAAACCATCACCATCTTCATCATCACCATCACCATCTCCATCATCATCACCATCTTCATCATCATCATCACCATCTTCATCATCACTGTCATCTGTAGGTCCCTCATCACCGTGTCCATCATCATCACCATGATCTTCATCACCATCACCATCACCATCACCATCATCATCAATGTCTTCATCATCATCACCATCATCATCATCATCACCACAAGTGCCCAATGGATGATTTTCCAAAGTTGACCCCTGTGTGCAAAAATTGCACATTCCCTCACTGAGCAAAACCCTAGTTTCCAAGATGGATGTAAAAGATGACATTGGGGCCATCAGACCGGAGGGGAAGGGCACCCCTAGCACAATCCCGATGTCTTGAATCCAACGGAGTTGACGGTTCGTCGATTCGAGCCACGATCTTCATTCTATGGCTCATTCCATCTCACATCCAAAAGGCCTTCAGGGACACTTGCTAGATACCTGCCGGGGGCATAGAACTCCAACCGTGCAACAAAAACGGGTTCCGGGGAGTCATGCAAGTGTGTATAGGTGGGTTCCAGCCGAGAACACTAGCCACAAGTGCCCGGTGGATGATTTTCCAAAGTTGGCCCCCGTGTACAAAAATTGCACACTCTCTCACTGAGCAAAACCCTAGTTTCCAAGATGCACATACAAGATGACACTTGTAACATCCCCTCCTATCATACCAGCATGATAGAGAGGATCGTGATGCTAAAACTGGGCAATTAGCCCCATAAACTTTTAATTCTAAAAACTTATTGATAAAAAGACATATACATGTGCATGTTATAGAAACACAGCGGAATAAAAATCATGTTTAATTTCTAACATACGTTCAACATTTCTGTGACAGCCATTAAATAAAGACATTTCAGAATTTAACACAAGAGAATACTTATCTTAACAAGTAGTCCCAAGCAACCAGCTATGCATCTGCAACGTTCCTCCCAACCATAGGCCAGTTGTGCTTATCAACCTCTTGATACAACTACCACCCCTGAGCTGGGCATGATCTCTACAAGGCACCAGGGAACAGCAGACTCACACATAGCCAAGCATACACCAAGATGAGCCAAGCCAATCTACAATTGGGTTTATCAGGCTGCTAGGGAATGGAAAGGAAGAATGCTAAGCTAGTGAGCTCAACCACAGAGCTATGGATACCTCTACAAGATCTATTCAGCTTGGCACTCACAATGCCTACACACCCAACACAAGGAAGTATTCTCTTCACTGCCACACAGTCCCTCAAGCCATACCTTCCTTTCTAGTGCTCTCAGGGTGTGCATAGAAAAGTAGCCAAAGCCCTCTTGATCTTCTTGAGAGGTTACTCCCTCCACTAGGTTTATCAAGTCGATTCTGTCCACTACCAGTCCAAGTTTCTTGCTCACAGGTTCAAATCAAAACCAGGATGCACATAATAGCAGAACCACACTTATTGGGCATGATAAAACGTTTTTTTTTTTTTTACAGGGAGATACCCAAAGATGGGGTTTTCATTAGTTTCAGAAAAATGTGGGAAACACAGAAATGAAACCGGAATATGGGGAACAACCCTGGGAAGCCAAAATCCATTTTTAGAAAAACGTCCATGGACATTCTGGGGCAAAAACGACCTCCATAACAGTCCCAAATCGTGGCCCTTCTCTCCCAGCTGTTGTATAATGCAAAAACGAGCTCCTAGGCATGGAAATTGCAGGAAAAATGGTGAAAAACGTGATGGAAAAAGGCCCAGTAGTTCAGACTGCGTGAGAGATGAAAGACTATGGGTTCAGAATCCCTTTGGGCACCATTTCGTGGGTGTTTTCTTTCCCAAGAAGCAAAAATACGAATTCCCAGGTTGATGGCTTGCCCATGCACGAAATTGGCTGCCATACCTCTTCATTCCCAAGGCATTAACTGCCTCAACTAACTCTTGGAAGAATTAAATGATTGGGTCCATAACCCAAAATGGGTAGTTGAGGGTTTATGGGTTTTCTCATTGACACATGGATTACACCATTGGCTCAAGGGTTTCAATAATTTCCCTCCCTATTCCTTGTAGAATCATGCCCCCATCTCTTTGTTGCATTGCATAGCTAGTTGTGAGTATTTCCATTAAAATTCGTATTTACATGATGTCTTATTTACATTGTGCCTATCTAGCACGAGAACCATAGGCATCTATTTTTAATTGCCGATACATAAAATGCTAAATCAATGGTGGGGCCTTGGCCTTGAGCTCCTCACCATGATTAAATAACAATATTTACATCATTTACGATTAAATGAAAAATGGGTCAAAATGGGGACATTACAACACTGGGGCCACCGGACCGGAGGGGAGGGGCACCCCTAGCACAATCTCGACATCCTGAATCCAACGGAGTCGATGGTTCGTCAATCCAAGCCACGGTATTCATTCTATGGCTCGTTCCGTATCGCATCCAAAAGGTCTTCAAGGACACCTACAGGATACCTGCCGGGGGCATGGAATCCTTCGTTGTGTTCCATTAGCCTTTTGTTCATCATTTCGTGCTCTGATAAGTGGTAATTTACCTCTATCATCGAAAACTTGGGTCTACAGGTACCTTCCCTTTCATATTCCTCATTATCCACAACTAACACAAGTTAAAGATGTGATTCAAACCCAATTGAATTCTAAGGAAGTGGTTTTATGTGACGTCATCTTTGGGAATAAATGTTTATGTAAACCAACAGAAGTTCGAACAATACTCCCTCCTTTTAAACACATTCTGGAGAAAGCAAGAGGACAAGTACATCAAAGCGACTTCATTCATCTATATTCTCGTAATGTACACATAGTCCATCCTTATCTTGATAAACACGAGTTTTATAATAGCTTGAACTTTTTGGGCGTGGTTGTCTAATTGGTTGACAAGCTTTCCTGAAAATATGTACTTTGAACTTCTTTATTTTATTGCTGAAAATTGGAAGGGATTTTCGAGACACCTGCAAAATGCTCATTTGTTGAAATATGTAAGTTCTTCCAACGACATAGATTTGGCTAGTGTATCAAATGCTGCCGCCCACACAAGAATTTATCTTTCATCAAAGGAGTCAAACATATTGTGGCTAACCAAATGGTCTGGGGAGCTTGGAAGTGCCGCCAAATATTATTCCATGCCTGAATCTACCCATAAGGAAATTATAAATTTAGATCCTCGAGAATTCCTGAATCTACCTAGAAGGAAATTATAAATTTAGATCCTCGAGAAGGTGAGAAACTATATGAGTGGTTGAATCAGTATCCTAAAATTACAGAGCTTTCAATCTCAAAGTTTGTTGAGCGGCTCCTGGATGTAGTATCAGACTCAACAGACAGTACACTTGTTATCACCACTAGAATGGACCTGGGGTGCCCGACTAGAATGCTCGTAGCACTCAAACCGTGGCTCGGTTCGTGAATCCGTCGATTCTGGTGGGTCCGGGGCGTCGGGTTTCAGCTAGGGGACCCCCCGCAACATGCCTTGAAGGCCCGGAAGGGGTTCCAATGGGCAATCTCCAGAACTAGGGTTTTGCTCAGTGATGGCCATTCCAAATTCGCTAAAGGGGTGCATTTCTCGTTCGGAGGCCCCCGGGCATGCGTGGCCATTGTGGACAGGTCCACAATGGCCATGTGGACCTGTGGGAGCTGACGGAATCCAATTTCGCTTGTTGGTTTGGGATCAGTGGGCCCGGAGCAAATCCCCAAAGTGTCCTCGAATGGCCCCGGGGTGCCCGACTAGAATGCCCGTAGCGCTGGAACCGTGGCTCGGTTCACGAATCTGTCAATTCTGGTGGGTCCGGGACACCAGGTTTCAGCTAGGGGACCCCCCAAAGCGTGCCTTGAAGGCCCAGAAGCAGTGTCAATGGGCCATCTCCAGAGCTAGGGTTTTGCTCAGTGATGACCATTCCAGATTCGCTAAAGGGGTGCATTTCTCATCCGGAGGCCCCCGGGCATGCATGGCCACCGTGGACAAGTCCATAATGGCCACGTGGACCTGTGGGAGCTAAAATAATCCAAGTCTGCTCGTTGGTTTGGGATCCGTGGCCCCAGGGCAAATCCCCAAAGTGTCCCTGAATGGACCCGGGGTGCCCTACTAGAATGCCTGTAGCACCCAAACCGTGGCTTGGTTGGTGAATCTGTCGATTCCAGTGGGTCTGGGACATTGGGTTTCAGCTAGGGGACCCCCCACAGCATTCCTTGAAGGCCCGAAAGCGGTGCCAATTGGCCATCTCCGGAGCTATGGTTTTGCTCAGTGATGGCTATTCCAGATTCGCTAAAGGGGTGTATTTCTCATCTGGGGGGCCCTGGGCGTGCGTGGCCACCATGGATAGGTTCAAAATGGACACATGGACATGTGGGAGCCAACGAAATCCAATTCTGCTCGTTGGTTTGGGATCCGTGGCCCTGGGACAAATCTCCAAAGCGTCCCTGAATGACCATCACTGATTTGGATTCCGGGGCCACGGATCCCAAACCGGCGAGCGAAATTGGATTATGTCAGCTCCCACAAGTCCACGTGGCCATTTTGGACCTGTCCATGGTGGCCATGCACACTCGGGGGCCTCCGGACGAGAAATGCACCCCTTTAGCGAATCTGGAATGGCCATCACTAAGCAAAACCCTAGCTCCGGAGATGGCCCATTGGCACCGCTTCTGGGCCTTCAAGGCATGCTATGGGGGGTCCTCTAGCTGAAACTTGGTGTCCCAAACCCACTGGAATCGACGGATTCATGAACTAAGCCATGGTTCTGGCACTACGAGCATTCTAATCGGGCACCCCGGGGCCATTCAGGGACACTTTGGGGATTTTCCCTGAGGCCACGGATCCCAAACTGGCGAGCGGACTTGGATTCCATCGGCTCCCATAGGTCCACGTGGCCATTGTGGACCTATCCACGGTGGCCACGCATTCCCGGGGGCCTCTGAACGAGAAATGCACCCCTTTAGCGAATCTGGAATGGCCATCACTGAGCAAAACCCTAGCTCCGGAGATGGCCCATTGGCACCGCTTTCGGGCCTTTAAGTCATGCTGTGGGGGGTCCCCTAAATGAAACTTGGCATCCCAGACCCACCAGAATCGACGAATTCGCGAATCGAGCCACGGTTCCGGTGCTACGAGCATTCTAGTCGGGCACCCCGGCGCCATTCTAGTGGTGATAACAAGTTTACTATCTGTTGAGTCTGATACTACATCCAGGAGCCTCTCAACAAACTTTGAGATAGAAAGCTCTGCAATTTTATGATACTAATCCAACCACTCATACAGTTTCTCACCTTCTTGAGGATCTAAATTTATAATTGCCTTCTGGGTATATTCAGGCATTCTCAAGGATCTAAATTTATAATTTTCTTCTAGGTAGATTCAGGCATGGAATAATATTTGGCGGCACTTCCAAGCTCCCCAGACCATTTGGTTAGCCACAATATGTTCGACTCCATTGAAGAAAGATAAATTCTTGTGTGGGCGACAACATTTGATACACTAGCCAAATCTATGTCATTGGAAGAACTTACATATTTCAACAAAGGAGCATTTTGTAGGTGACTTGAAAATCCCTTCCAATTTTCAGAGATAAAACAAAGAAGTTCAAAGTACAGATTTTCAGGCAAGCTTGTCAACCAATCAGACAACCAAATACAGGGAGATAACCATGCCCAAAAAGTTCAAGCTATTATAAAACTCTTGTTTATCAAGATAAGGATGGACTATGTGTACATTATGAGAATATAGATGAATGAAGTCGCTTTGATGAACTTGTCCTCTTGCTTTCTCCAGAATGTGTTTAAAAGAAGGGAGTATTGTTCGAGCTTCTATTGGTTTACATAAACGTTTATTCCCAAAGATGACGTCACATAAAACCACTTCCTTAGCTTTCAATTGGGTTTGAATGGCATCTCTAACTTGTGTTAGTTGTGGATAACGAGGAATATGAAAGGGAAGGTACCTATAGACCCAAGGTTTCGATGATAGAGGTAAATTACCACTTATCAAAGCACGAAATGCTGAACAAAAGGCTAATGGAACACAACGAAGGATTCCATGCCCCCGGCAGGTATCCAGTAGGTGTCCCTGAAGGCCTTTTGGATGCGAGACGGAACGAGCCATAGAATGAAGACCATGTCTCAGATCTATGAACCATCGACTCCGTTGGATTCAGGACACCGGTGTTGTGCTAGGGGTGCCCCTCCCCTCCGGTCTGGTGGCCTCGATGTCATCTTGTATGTCCATCTTGGAAACTAGGGTTTTGCTCATTGAGGGAGTGTGCAATTTTTGCACACGGGGGCCAACTTTGGAAAATCATCCACTGGGAACTTAAGACTAGCGTTCCTGGTTGGAACCCCCCTAGACACACTTGCATGACTCCCCGGAACCTGGTTTTGTCGCACGGCTGGAGTTCTATCCCCTCGAGAGGTATCTAGCAGGTGTCCCTGAAGGCCTTTTGGATGCGAGATGGAAGGAGCCATAGAATGAATACCGTGGCTTGGATCGACGAACCATTGAGTCCGCTGTATTCAGGACGTCAGGATTGTGCTAGGGGTGCCCCTCCCCTCCGGTCCGGTGGCCCCGGTGTCATCTTGTACGTCCATCTTGGAAACTAGGGTTTTGTTGAGTGAGGGAGTGTGCAATTTTTGCACACGGGAGCCAACTTTGGAAAATAATCCACCGGGCACTTGTGGCTAGCATTCCCAGTCGGAACCCACCTAGAAACACTTTCATGACTCCCCGGAACCTGATTTTGTTGCACAGTTGGAGTTCTATGCCCCAGGCAGGTATCCAGTAGGTGTCCCTGAAGGCCTTTTGGATGCGAGACGGAACGAGCCATAGAATTTATACCATGGCTCGGATTGACGAACCGTCAAATCCGTTGGATTCAGGATGCCGAGATTGTGCTAGGGGTGCCCCTCCCCTTTGGTCTGGTGGCCCCAGTGTCATCTTGTACGTCCATCTTGGAAACTAGGGTTTTGCTCAGTTAGCGAGTGTGCAATTTTTGCACACGGGGGCCAAATTTGGAAAATCATCCACCGGGCACTTGTGGCTAGCATTCCCAGTCGGAACCCCCCTAGACACACTTTCATGACTCCCCGAAACTCGATTTTGTTGCACAGTTGGAGTTCTATGCCCCCGGCAGGTATACAACAGGTGTCCCTAAAGGTTTTTTGGATGCGAGACGGAACGAGCCATAGAATGAAAACCGTAGCTCAGATCGACGAACCATCGACTCCGTTGGATTCAGGACATTGGTATCGTGCTAGGGGTACCCCTCCCCTCCAGTTCCGTGGTCCCAGTGTCATCTTGTACGTCCATCTTGGAAACTAGGGTTTTGCTCAGTGAGGGAGTGTGCAATTTTTGCACATGGGGGCCAACTTTGGAAAATCATCCACCGGGAACTTGTGGCTAGCGTTCTCGGACGGAACCCGCCTAGACACACTTGCATGACTCCCCAAAACTTGGTTTTATTGCATGGTTGGAGTTCGATGCCCTCGGTAGGTATCCAACTGGTGTCCCTGAAGGCCTTTTGGATGCGAGACAGAACGAGCCATAGAATGAAGACCGTGGCTCAAATCGACGAACCGTCGACTCCGTTGGATTCAGGACCCCAGGATTGTACTAGGGGTGCCCCTCCCCTCCAGTCCGGTGGCCCCGGTGTCATCTTGTACGTCCATATTGGAAACTAGGGTTTTTCCCATTGAGGGAGTGTGCAATTTTTGCACACGGGAGTCAACTTTGGAAAATCATCCACCGGGCACTTGTGGTGATGATGATGATGATGGTGATGATGATGAAGATGTTGATGATGATGGTGATGGTGATGGTGATGAAGATCATGGTGATGATGAACATGGTGATGATGATGGACACGATGAAGAGGGACCTACAGATGACAGTGATGATGAAGATGGTGATGATGATGACGAAGATGGTGATGATGATGGAGATGGTGATGACGAAGATGGTGATGATGATGGATATGGTGATGAGGGACCTTGAAAAACTGAAGCATTAACATGGGTGAGGTAGGTCTAAATCCTCCCTCAAGGACATTTCCAACCATTAGGTGATAATGATTAACATGTTAGTGCTACTCAATCATAGCTCGCAAATGATCCTCATATTCATCCAAGTACTAGACCAATATTGAAACAATTCCTAAAGCTCCAAATGGAGAGAGTGGTAGAGAAAATGGGGGCAATATCCAGATTTGGGTGTTGCAGGCATCTTGGTAAGACCTAGGGTTTGAGGATCGAAATTCCAAGATAGACATGTAGACTTCGATTCTATAAGTTGATTTCTCTAGTGGTGTACTTGTGTGACGTGACAAACCCTTCTAATAGTTATCCTATACCACTTGGAGTCCAAATACTCCCTATTGAGGGTATGTGTGGTGGGTCACGGATTCTAGGGCTAGATTAGGTTAATAGTGCTACATTAGGTTTCTAGGATTCTAGATTAGTTTCTGAGGGTTAGATTAGTGTTTCTAGGGTTAGTTTAGCTTTCTAGGATTTCTAGGGCTAGATTATGTTTCTAGGATTCTAGATTAATTTATGAGGGTTAGATTAGTGTTTCTAGGGTTAGTTTAGCTTTCTAGCATTTCTAGGGCCAGATTATGTTTGTAGGGTTATATTAGTGCTTCTAGGGTTAATCATGCATGAATAAACAATCACATGGCTATAAATCATAACTTAATTATAACTCAGACATCAAATAAACGATATAAGATAACAATATCAAATAAAGTATCTAACATGAATAACATTAATCGTGCATGAATAAACAATCACATGGCTATACTATGTACCTCATTCAATTAGGCCTTCTGGATCCTCTCGAATTTTTATTGGCTCGAACAACCTCTCATGTTCCACATGAGGTAGTAAGTAATGTACTTTGTTTGATGACTTCGTTGACATTATCTGTAGTTGGATGTTTGTACCCACGATCAAGTGCGTAAAGTGATACACCCGCAACCCTGGTCTATAATCTATGTATGTGTAGCCATTTCTCTTTGGTCCCTTTCCATCCACTATAAGATATTCCCCCTTAACAACCATCGAGCCAGTCAGAAAGGTAACGCCTTCACTATCCATTAATGATGCGAGGAGGGTTTGCTTCCCCTGGATGCATCGTGCCAACCAATAATTCGTCCCAATTGCACTGTCTGTCAGGGCAACAACTACGTAGATGTGTCCTACAAAAATCCATTTTAAGGTCATATTCCAACAAGTAGTGGTTTGATAACTTGGATAATTACAAAAACAAGGAGGGAAACAGGATATGCATTAGAAATGATTACCTGGCTGTACAAGATCAGATATATGATCATATTCATTCGAAATAGAGGATTGGCCTTCCTCTAACTGGATTGTTTTAGCAACTGCACGTGGGTCCACTGCAAGTGATACATTATCCCATTCATTAACCTAATCCATTGATTCGCACTCATCCCACTCACAACTGCTGCAAGACCCACAAAAGAAAGCAAGTTTTTGCGTCCATATTTCAAATAAGGGGTTGTTTGAGCTTCAAACGGAATGAAATCCATGAATGCCTTGCACAGTACTGCAACTATAAGAACGCGATCAATCTATGTCAACTACATTCTAGAAATTTCTAACAACACGTCCTCTACCTATTGGTATGTGTTGCTCTGTGGTTCGATCTGACATTTTTTCTTTGCACCATCGAACTGTGGATTTAGCATTCCGAATATGAGGGCCTCTCATTCACCTCATCTCCTCCCTTCGTAGGGCAGTTTTGAGACATGCTCCAGCCCCGTCGTGCTCTCCCTTTCCATGCCCGGTCTCAAAATAGTTTCATACATGCACCACATCATAAGTCTTGTGCAAAATACTCAACCACTGGAAAACACGTGCATTTTTGAACTAGCCTGCACAACCATATGACCATATCCAATGCTGATCCATCTGAATACCTCTCTCCTTCAGTTGATCGTAGAAAATTTTGAAGCAATGCTGCACATAATGCAGGTCGTGGCACCTGTCGTCATTGAAGTAGAAGTTGGTCTCTTTCAATATTATCCTCATGTCGTTACTGCTCTCTGGCGCGTGCCTGTACGTGATATGGACCATTATGCTAACTTGTTCTAAATGGTAGTATTGACTTTGAATCTCATTTTGTGGCTGTAGGGTGTAGTTTTCTGCAAAGTCCACAACCAATAATATTGTGCCCTTGGGAAAGGTGTCTCTGCACTATCTGTACTGTTCATCCTGCCATTGTGCTACATGGACGTGCTGTACATAATGCTCGGTATTTTGGTAGAATTCCTTCATGAATTTGCAAATTTGTACCTGGTGCCACAAAACCAAGGGCATTAATACAACGTGACATTTTCAATATGAATATATATGTATAAATTCAACATATACAGTATGAAAGCATGCAAACTTAGATTACCCGTGACTTCACCAATGCAATTTTTTTGCTTTCCTTTGAACTATCTACTTGATATCTTATGTACTGGAAGTTCTGCTTTTCTACTGACATCCTCCCAAATTCGTGCTCCATGGTTGTATGGATGCAGTGGCTCAATAATGCAAATCCACTGCAACTGGAACATGTCCCATATAAACACGATCTTTTATAATATTTTTGTCCTTCAGGCCTTCGACACATTATGCTATGTATAAATTCTCTGGATGCATTTGGTGGTTGTAAAAAAGGGAAATCCTGCATAATGTTAATATGCAAACCAAAAAATATATGTCTATATGTATCATAATAGTACTCAAATTCTACATGGTATCTACAACAACATGTATTGCGATCAATGCAAATTCTAACATACCAGGGTTTGCATTTTTCGAAGGACCTTTGGCCCAAGTTCAATTGTGTGTGCTCATTCTTGAACCTCTCATAGAGTTTTGTTTGTGTCGTGTCAAGGAAGTGCTTGACATGGGGTTCACCCCCCCTAACACCTTTTCTCAACTTTAAAACATCTCTTTGATTCGATGATGGTCTAGTGTTATCATGCCAGAACTTTTGCACTAGTTCTTTAACAACATCAATGAGCTTCATGTCTGAACGAGGTAACCTACCAACAAAGGCCCAACAATCTTTTTGGCTTGGGGTCTCAAGTTTTTCTCTAATGGCAGAATACTTTTGAAGAGTCTTTCTATCTACTTTAAAGATTTTACATGTGTGTGATAGTAGGCGATGTTGCCTTGTGGATTTGTCTACAATTGATTCCGACAGTACACGATGGGCCGCATTAAAATATTTTGTATGAGAATTTTTTCCAATCAAATTAAATGCAGATTGTAGATTTCTAACAACATGATTGTTGGCCTCTGAACTTCTAACTACCTTTATGGCCAAAATTCTCCTAACATCAACTAGACAATGTGATTTTAACAAAGCAAGAAGCAATTGACATTTTTCTACATCGCTTTTGGATTCAAAAAAATCTTTGATTATCTTGCTACAATGGAAATCAATAGTGCGTTTGGGCATCTTACCTTCAAGTCTGGAAAATGAACTTTCATCCACATGAATACGTCTGGGAGTTCTTCGTCATCCCATTGATAGTCGAGGCAAGGGAGTCGACAAGGAAGTACGAGTCTCATCAACGGTTTGTTGTGTCCCTTTGTTCACAAATTGGTTCTGCAATGGAGTGTGTTCGCCAGGTGGGTGCTCTTCTTGAGTTGGTTTCCAGTTAAGAACTTGTTTAACATCCATCCCTTCATACTCGACATCAGACAAGATTTGATTGACTTCAACCACTTTGCCATTGCTTGTTGATGGATCTAAGGCACTAACATTTTGATTTCTACGGTTTTGCATGTACAACCTGGCATTTTCTCTTATCTCATGGATCTTTTCAGGGGGTAGCTGGGTCCTTCTAGACTTTCTTTTATTATTACGTCTGTTGCCCATATTCAATGTGTTTTTTGGAAAAGCGAAAATATGACCCCTGCAAGAATGAACAACAAACAAGATATTAAAACTCAATGTTCATGATTATTAAAGCTCGATGTAGCAATTGATTATGTACAACAACATCTAGTGAGAATGTTTTCATATATAATCTTAAAAGCTATTGGGAATGCCCTACATATAAAGTTACAACATCACCTCTAGGAACTCGGTAGGATGGTATTGGATGGTGGTATGGGATGTTAGTAGGATAAAATTCCCTACAAGGGAGAAGCTCATATCACTTCATTTTCGTGGTATGGATGAGGGAAAATAGCCCCAAAAGACTAAGAGTTTTCAATTGTTTAGGTGTTTGTGTGAGTTGTTGTAGTGAAACCATGAGGAATTCAACAAATGTTTGTCTACTAAAAGGAGGAATGTGATTTTGAAATGTTATTGGTGGTGATGTAAGTAATTTCTTTTTATTATCTTCATGAAAGGTTGAAAGCATTGCTTGGTGCATGTTGTAGTTTTTTTTTGGTAAGATGTTTTAATTGTCTATGCTGAAGATTAAGAAGACTAAAATAGATCTATCATACAATTCATGAGGAAAAACCAAAATAGATGCCATTCAAACAAGTGAATGAAGACTAAATTACATTTAACAAGATAAAATTATCACCATACCTCAAGGATTGTGATTGCTCTTTGCTTCAAATGTCAAATGCTCTTTTGAGGTGTCCACTATATGTAAGAAGGCTTCATGTGTGTCCAAGTAGCATGAGAATTCAATCCAAGGTGCCAAATAGAGTCCAACTGTTGTGTATTCACTCAATTGATCCAAATAGAGCCCAATAGGTATGTAATCAATACAAAGAGCCAAATAGAGCCCCAAATGTTGTGTATTTTATCCAAATGGTGAAGGAAGCACCAAATGGTGTATGAATTCAATCTACCATGTAAATGCTTGTCGGACTGTGCATGAAACCAACGAAGAGAACGTGATGAATGAGGAAAAAAATGAGGGAGAAAGAACGTGGGTGATTTTCTAAATTTTATGTTCAACAGGGACGCGCACGTGCCAAATGATTGTGCGCGCTAGAGGCACGTGCGTGTCCTTGCTGAACGTTGTAATGTTTGGTGGGTAAACATTCACTGTATTTATTGCCCAACAGATATAAATGTGTCGGGTTATGCCTAGAGGCCCTCCCCCATAAAGGCCTTTAGGACCTCTTCTAACCCATAATCCCTAAGTGCATTTAATTGCTTATAGGTGTTTAGGGGTTTAAGGGTATATTTACAAATTTGTGTATTTTGATTTCAAAACATTAATTGAATTTTCAATTAGAAACATATGTATTACATCAAGAATAATTAAATACATAGTAGATATATTAATGTTGTATAAAGTGATGATGTATATAGCGATGATAATGATGATGATGATCATCATCATCTTCCTCATCACCAACACCATGATCATCATCATCAACTTCATCATCATCATCATCATTGTGAGGACGAGGATGATGATGATGATGATGGTGGTGGTGGTAGTGGATGATGAAGGTGATGATGATGACGAATATGATCATCATCAAAATCATCATATTCGTCATCATCATCTTCATTAGTCACCATCATCACCATCTTCATCATCATCATCTTCATCATCATCATCATTGTCATCGTCATCATATGATCATGGTCATGATCATCACTGTCTTCATCATCATAGTAGTCATCTTCGTCTTCATCATCATACTCGTCATCGCCATCTTCCTCATAATCATCACCATCATTGACATCTTCGTCATCATCTTCGTATCATCATCATCATCATCATCTTCATGATGATTATGATGATGATGACGATGACGATGACGAAGATGCTGTTGTAGATGATGACGAATATGCAGCACATCATGGTCATCATCATCATCTTCGTCGTGATGATATGATGATGATGATGATGATGGTGGATGATGATGAATATGAGTACGATGATGATGATGACTAATTTGGAGATGATGATGATGATGAAGATGAGGAGGAATATGCAACACATCATCATCATCTTCATCATCATCATCAACATGATCATCATCATCAACTTACTCCTCCTCCTCATCATCATCATCATCATCATTGTGAGGACACGGATGATGATGAGGATGATGAAGATGACAATCATAATATGATGATGATGATGATGATGATGATTATAGTAATCATAATAGGCATCTTCATCATCCTCATCATACTCATCATCACCATCATCCTTATCATCATCATCAGCATCATCATGATCTTCGTCATGATGATCTGATGATGATGATGATGAAGATGATCATGATGATGATGACTAATGGAGATGATGATGATGATGTTGATGATGAAGACTAATGGAGATGATGATGATGATGATGATGTTGATGATGAAGATGATGACGAATATGAAGCACATCATCCTCATCTTCATCATCATCAACAACATGATCATGATCACCATCTTCATCATCATCGTCATCATCGTCATCATCATCATCATTGATGAGGACAATGATGATGATGGTGGTGGTGGTGGATGATGATGAATATGAGTACGATGATGAAGATGATGATGATGATGACGAATATGATCATCATCATATTCATTTTCATCATCTTCATTAGTCATCATCATCTCCATCTTCATTATCCTCACCATCATCATCATCATCATATGATCATGGTCACAATGATCATTGTCTTCGTCATCATAATCGACATCTTCATCATCCTCATCATACTCGTCATAGCCATCTTCATCATCATCATCATCATCATCATCATGGTGATGATGATGATGAGGATGATGTGCAGCATATTCATCATCATCTTCATCATCATCATCTCCATTAGTCATCATCATCATCATCATCATCATCACCATCTTCATCGTCATCATCATCATCATCATCATCATCATCATCATCTTCGTCATGATGATGATGATGATGATGATGATGATGAAGATGATGATGATGATGATGACGACGACAATGAAGATGGTGATGATGATGATGATGATGATGATGATGAAGATGGCGATAATGATGATGATGATGATGACTAATGGAGATGATGATGATGATAATGATGATGATGATGATGATGTTGATGTTGATGATGAAGATGATGACGAATATGCAGGACATCATCATCATCTTCATCATCGTCCACAACAAGATCCACAGCATGATCATCATCATCATCTTTATCATCGCCGTCATCATCATCATTGTGAGGACGAGCATGCGTATGATGATGATGATGATGACGACGACGATGATGAAGATGGTGATGATGATGATGACTAATGGAGATGATGATGATGATGATCATGAAGATGATGACGGATATGCAACACATCATCCTCATCCTCATCATCATCTCCATCATCATCAACAACATGATCATCATCATCACCATCATCATCGTCATCATCTTCATCATCATCATCATCATCATTGTGAGGACGAGGACGACGACGATGACGACGATGATGATATGATGATGATGGTGGTGGTGGTGGATGATGATGAATATGAGTACGATGATGAAGATGATGATGATGATGACGAATATGATCATCGTCATCAAAATCATCATATTCATCGTGATCATCTTCATTAGTCATCATCATCGCCATCTTCATCATCACCATCTTCATCATTAGTCGTGATGATATGATGATGATGATGGTAGTGGTGGATGATGATGAATATGAGTACGGTGATGATGATGATGAATATGAGTACGATGATGATGATGTATAATTTGAGATGATGATGATGACGATGATGATGAAGATGACGAGGAATATGCAACACATCATCAACATCTTCATCATCATCATCAACATGATGATCATCATCAACTTCCTCCTCCTCCTCCTCCTCATCATCATTGTGAGGACGCGGATGATGATGAGGATGATGAAGATGATGATGATGATGATGATAGTCATCATAATAGTCATCTTCATCATCCTCATCATACTCATCATCACCATCATCCTTATCATCATCATCATCATCATCATCATCATCTTCGTCATGATGATGATGATGATGATGATGATGATGATGATGACAACGATGATGGTGAAGATGGTGATGATGATGATGACTAATGGAGATGATGATGATGTTGATTTTGAAGATGATGACGAATATGCAGCACATCATCCTCATCCTCATCATCATCTTTATCATCATCAACAACATGATCATCATCATCACCATCATCATTGTCATCATCTTCATCATCATCATCATTGTGATGATGATGATGATGATGATGATGATGATGATATGATGATGATGATGATGATGATGATGATGAATATGAGTACGATGATGAAGATGATGAGGATGATGACGAATATGATCATCATCATCAAAATCATCATATACGCCGTCATCATCTTCATTAGTCATCATCATCGCCATCTTCATCATCCTCACCATCATCATCATCATCATATGATCATGGTCATGATGATCATTGTCTTCGTCATCATAATCATCATCTTCATCATCCTCATGATACTCGTCATCGCCATATTCATCATCATCATCATCATCATCATGGTGTTGATGATGATGAAGATGATGATGAGGATGAGGATGATGTGCTGCATATTCGTCATCATATTCATCATCAACATCATCATCATCTCCATTATTCATCATCATCATCATCATCACCATCTTCATCGTCGTCGTGATGATGATGATGATGATGATGATGATGATGAAGATCATGATGATGATGAAGATCATGATGATGATGATGATGTTGATGATTATGGCGATGATGACTAATGATGATGATGATGATGATGATGATGATGATGATGATGTTGATGATGTTGATGATGAATATGATGGCGAATATGCAACACATCATCATCATCATCCATAACATGAACCACGGCATGATCATCTTCGTCATCATTGTGAGGACGAGCATGAGGATGATGATGACGACGATGATGATGATGCTGACGACGACAATTATGACGAAGATGATGATGATGATGATGATGATTTTGATGATGAAGATGATGATGAATATGCAACACATCATCCTCCTCATCATCAACATCTTCATCATCATCAACAACATTATCATCATCATCATTGTGAGGACGAGGATGATGATGATGATATGATGATGATGATGATGGTGGTGGATGATGATGAATATGAGTACGATGATGAAGATGATGATGATGATGACGAATATGATCATCATCATCAAAATCATCATATCCGTCATCATCATCGCCATCTTCATCATCCTCACCATCATCATCATCATCATATGATCATGGTCACGATGATCATTGTATTCGTCATCATAATCGTCATCTTCATCATCCTCATCATACTCGTCATCATCATCTTCTTCTTCATCATCATCATCATCTTTGTATCATCATCATCATCATTGATGATGATGATGATGACGACAAAGATGTTGTTGATGATGATGATGAGGAAGAGGGTGATGACGAAGATGATGATGATGATGATGGTGGTGGATGATGATGAATATGAGTACGATGATGAAGATGATGATGATGATCATCATACTCATCATCAACATCATCATCAACATCTTCATCATCATCTTCATCATCATCACCATCAATGTTGATGATGAGGATGATAATGATGATGATGATGACGTTGACGATGAAGATGATGACGTAGATGTTGATGAAGATGAGGAAGAAGGATGATGATGATGGTGGTGTTGATGATGACGATGATGATGATGACGAAGATGATGATGATGATGGTGATGAGGATGGAGAAGATGATGATGATGGAGATGAAGATGTTGATGTTGATGACGATGGTGATGAAGATGATGATGATGAAGGTGGTGATGATGAATAAGATGACGATTGTGGAGATGTTGATGAGGAAGGGGGAGATGACAATGATGATGAAGATGTTGATGATGATGGTGATGGTGATGATGATAATTATCATCATCATAATCATCATATTCATCATGATCATGATCATCTTCACCACCATCATGATCATCATCCTCTTCACCATCATCCTCATCACCATCATCATCATCGTCATCATCATCCTCATCATCCTCATCATCATCTTCATCACCATTGTCATCATCATCAAAATCTTCATCATCATCACCATCACCACCATCTCATCATCATCATCATCAACATCTTCAACATCATTGTCATCTCCCCCTTCCTCATCAACATCTCCATCATCATCATCTTCTTCATCATCACATCTTCATCAACTTCATGTATCCCCTTGATAAAGGAAATTAAATAAACCATACAAAGGCATACAATAGCGTGTACGTGCAAGGACGCGTGCGCGCTGTTATTAATGCGTGCGTGCACCTACACATGCGCGTTGTCCATCATGCGTGCGTGTGTTGCACGCACGTGTGCCTGAATTCAAATTGTTTTTGGTGCCCTTGCAGGCTTGGAATTAGCTTTGGATTGCACCTTGAGGCCCGGTCTAATTTATGCCTGATTTATGGCAGAAAACATCAAATGTTGTAACTTTCGATTTTTCACAACTAGTTCCACATAAAATCCACGAGTGCACTGCAGATGAAATTGCACATGCTTGTTGAGCTCTGTGTGCAGATTCTAAATATATAATTTTTGAATAGATCTATTGTTGTTTTCTATTTTTAATTCATTTTTAACTACACTCATGTCAAATTTGTAAAAAAAATAGGTCGTTTATTTGGCTTATAACTTTTGATTGGCTTACCTATTTCGAAAATGGAAGAGAACCCGCACAAGAGCACGAAAATACCTACAAACTAAAAAAAAGAAAAGTATTTTGATTATTTTTAGACCATGATATGGTGGCTCAACACTTGACCATGTCGTTTTAGGGCTTCATTGACTTCGGTAATTTTAAAAAAAATATAAAATTGACTTTTAAAATTTTGGAAAAATAGCCCCGCACAAGATTCTTTTGTTTCCTACGCCTCTACATATTTTTTTTCTTGTAAATTGAAAATTTACATAGCAAACGGGTGGCTCAACAAAAACATGTGCATTATGTTTGGGAAAAAAATAACATACCAATCTTCAAATAATGACATTTTGGGGTGGTTATACCACTTTTCCATAAATAAAAGTTATATATTCCAGAAGGTCATCCGTTTTTCTACGTTTCATCTGTTTACACCTAATCCAAAAAGTTTTGTAGGTACCTCTAATAATTCATTTTAATGATAATATTTCTGTTTTTCTAGAATGTCATTTCAACTAACGTGTCATAATTGGATATCATTACCTTGCACCATCCCTTATAATAAAAGAAAAAATATATAATTTGTATTTGTATTTGTTAACAAAATTTATAAAAAAAAAAAGATGAAGCAAAAATATTTAGATTTATTTGTGAATCAATCTAACAACGTGCTCACAAGGAAGGTTGCAAAGTCTCTTTGAATAAGATTTTAGAAAATGTTTTTTTAATATTTAAAAAAATTACAAGTCTTATTAGTATTCCATGATTATAGAAGAAGTAGAGTATTAATATAGAACAAGATAGATAAAAGTTAAGCTTCAAGTCCCTACCTTATAAGATATAATAAATCGAATAAGATAGAATAAATTGAAATAATTTTAAATTTGTTATGTACATTGTAACTTTAATATATGGTTAGTAGAACACATATTTGGTTATCTTTTCTTGGATTTAAGGTGTACATTATATGTGTGTGTGTTTTAATTTTGTTTTGTTTTCAAATTAAAATTAAATTTAATTGTTTTATAAACATGACATAATCATTGAACTGTATCTATATACTTTGCACTAAGCTTAATCTAATTTTAATTAATGATATGAGAAAGTTTTGAATGTAAACAACAAAACAAATTATACCTTTTGATCGATAATTAAGACGATCAATATGCAAATACAATTTTGGATGTGCTCAAATGTTGAAACTTTCTATATATTGATCTTTCCTGGCATGGATATACTCTTAATCGTAGTCTTATTGGTCCATGGACACCATACGATATACTTAACTTCCACCTGTCTGATAATAAGCATCTATGCGGTTGCAATCGTAAGTATAAGACATTCGCATATACTCTTACTTCTTGCATATTGGAAGTATGGTATACTCTTACTCTTACTTCCTGCATATATTTGCATGATATTCTTTCCTTTTTTAAGTACATTGTTTTCTATTCAATTTTCCGGTCTCTTATCCATTGAAAATCACAACTAAAAGATAAAAATAAAACTGTGGTTATGTGTTGTGCTGTGCAAGGTATTTAGGAATTTATCATATAGAGTGATGATTTTTTAAGTACGTTGTTTTCTTTTCAATTTTCTGGTCTCTTATCCATGAAAGTCACAGCTAAATGAAAGTCACAGCTAAAAGGTAAAAATAAAATTTTGGTTATATGTTGTGTTATGTAGGGTGTTTAGGAATTTAACACATAGAGTGATCGAATCTACTATATAAAAATCCATGATGAAGTGCCATGAGGAATGTCTGCAACACTATAAAATGCCTGCAGGACTAATGGATATGCCTGCCAAACTCATATTATGCCCACCGGTAGTTGAAAAAATGCCTGCATAGTACTAATATGCCAACAGAATACCCTCAAATCTTAAGAAAAATGCTCGTGGCAATGTGAAAAATGCCCGCAGGCATGAAAAAATGCTCACCAAAAGAGGATAATGCCTGCAATGCTCATTGAAAATGCTCACACCATACGTTGAAAGTGAGGAAATGCCCCCAGACAATGATAAAATGCCCATAGGTTATGAATAGATGAAAATGCACGCCAACACTTGAATTATGCACAAAGTCTTGTTGAAAATGACCACACAAAGTCAAAAAATGCCCACAGCAAGGGAAAGAAAATGCCCACATGCCATAAAATCATGCCTACCAAGATCACCAAGATGCCCTTCAGTCATGGAAATGTCCAAAGAAATTCCTGTGAAAAGGTAAAAATGTCCACATGCCCACATATAATGCACGCAAGTTATTGGAGATGGACTAAATATACTCGCACTGGCATGGGAAATGCTTGCAGGCTTTTGGGAATTCCCACTAGACTAGTTAGATTAAAGAAGAGTGTGGAATTGGTTAGCCAAGGGTTGGATCCTCTGACAAAACAGGTGAATGACTTCTTCCAGGTTGTTTTGAGTGGAAGGAAAGCATTGCTCGATAGTCTCAGATTATCTGAGATGGCCAATCATGAATGAGTAACGTGGAGCAGGATCCAATGTTTTCGTTTTTCATCTTCGTTTTTCATCTTTGGATCGCTGGACAAAAATCTGTTCTATATATAAATTAAATCTGGTCTAGTAGACACTTTGTAATTGTATCATTGTATCCTCATGATTCTAATATTTGGTTTTTACAGAAAGTATAAGGAAGATGATTAGTAAGCATAAGAGAAATTCTTCAAAGGGAAATTGAAATTCCAATATTCTATCCTATGTATTGGAATTTCAATTTCCCTTTGAAGAACAATGCGATCCAACTACCTGATTTAAATCCAAATATGGTAGCACAAAATAGCAATACTTGATCCAAATATTATCAATCGTAACCTTTCAACTGCAACCAAAAAGTATAGTCCTATAGTGGCAAATAACAAGTAACAGCCTCTGGCATACATGCAGGGTGTGTCTGTCCATCTGCTTCCCCTTCGATAAATATGAAGATGATAAAATCAAAGCAGACTTCTCACAATTCAAAAAATTGCAATCACGCCATCCACAACTGCAAAAAACAGTAATAGAAGTCTCCAGCATCCAAAACCGTTCCAAGAACTGCCACCTATGTTAAGTTACTTAGATCTCTGTCTCATCTTCCTGTGCTTCCTTTTGAGCCTCCTCATTTGCTTCTTCCACTGTGAGCAACCAATTTGAAAATATTATAAAAGGGCGTCCATCACTGGAGAAACCAAAAATAGAAGAGAACCAGTTTGGAACTCGATAGATCCCTTACACAATGTAATACAATGCCAGAGCTATATGTAAAACCAGGTGAACCAACTCTGACAGAAAACCTATGCAGAAAATAACTATAAAATTCAATACTAGTTGCAATAAAAATTCAATATTCTTCAATGAAATGAAAAGTCCCCAAATTCATGACTAAATATCTATGGCAACTGGCGAGTGTATGCTTTATGTCAACAAAGGTCATATCTGTAGAACTCAGAAACTAGACATTGAAGATCAGAAGAGAGTCGCTCAAGATTCCACTTTAGATTGCATAAGAAAACCCAAGAAACAAGTAGGAAAATGCAATAAATATTAGCACTGAAGGATACACTTACGATTTAAAAATGGGTGATAACCTCATATTTAAAAATATTTTCCTGAAAGAGACTTGTTTAACCATAGTAGCCATTATGGTCGACATTACTTACCGTAAAATGGTGTACCATTAATTAGACCAGTAAGGATCACAAGTCAAGACTACACATTTTTTAAGCACAGACAGATGCCAAAACAACATGGAGAATGACTATAATTTAGTTGTTAGGTTCATTTTTTAATCCTTTTTGGATAAGACAATAGATACCTCTTTTCTTCTAAATGGTGTCGAAAAGACATGTCTATGTATATACTGCATTACCACTATCAAGATGAAAAGTGTGCATTCTTTCAAGTTTTGTAGCAACTTTTATGTTTAGACGTAATTAATTATAATAACCCTTAAATGTCGATCCGCAGATCTACAGGCCATGGGAGGGGAGAATGAATACACTAGTTGCGTAGACACTCTAATTACATATAAGGGCTTCTATTGCTTCCCAATTGAATGATGGAAACAACTACCCGAAAAAGGGTAAAATGCTACAAACAAGAGATAACTACAGTCTCCAATGAAAGCCTTTCAAGATTCATTACAAAAGAGTGTAAACGCAAACGTTACATTCTATCACTCTCAATCGAAGTGAAAACCCTATTGCAAAATCCTGAGAAAGAAATTGCATTTCTTCGCGGTCCATTTATCAAAACCCTATTGTAAAATCCTTGCCTTGGACAACGAGATGATAGAATACGAAACAAACAACAAAACCATAATTTTGCAAAAGGAACGAAACAAACAACAAAACCATGATTTTGCAAAAGGAACAAGAAGTCGGAGAAAACCCTAGTATTCAAGCCCAACTACGCTGCCCCAAAGAAAATTCTTCCATCTGAAAATAAAGCAGAGGAGAAATACAAAGCCGAGCAACAGACGAGCAAATATAAGTAACAATCCGTAGAATAGATCGAAGACTAACCTTGGCCCTCATTGCTGGTGCGAAGTGTTGGAATTAAATTCCCAACAGCCACGTCTTCCATCTAGCACAGCCACCCACGTCTTCACCTCGAGCAGTGAGTTCACCTCGAGTCCTGTGATCACGTTATGTATACGGTGTATTGTTAAATGCTACATAGCTTCTCGATGAAGCAAGATCGCCATGTATAAATCTATATCATTGTTAATGGAATAAGATAGAGTGTTTCTGGGGCAGTTCGCTCCTCCCTCCGGCTGTCCTACGTTGTCTATTTTTCTGTGTATTATGTTTTGGTAATTTGTCTGTTGTGTTTTCCGCTGTGCCTTCCCACAATTGGTATCAGAGCAATACCATGGCGTAGAGCTTAGTCTCCGCCATCTCAGAAGCCGCCAGCCTAAACGAAGGAGCCGGCTGTTGTGTGAGGTCTGTTGTGAAGGCAGAACCTCTGGGTGTTGAGTTTATCTCCACCATTCGTTCCCTGGTAGAAGCCAGAATTTGTGAAGCTCTCCTTAATAGAGATCCTGCAGCTGCCAGATAGAAGCAGCCGATTTTTGTGCTTGCAACTAAGTTGTCGGGAAGTCGTAGTGCTGTTGGAAAGACGCCGCGTGATATTCTGTGGTATGAGAACAGTTGCTAGCGTTCTCAACATCGCAGTACATCTCTTGATGCTTACCCTGGTAGTGAGTTTGTGCAGTAACAGTTAGAAGCTGCCGCCCGCTGGTTGATTTGCTACTCCTACCCAGTCTTGTCCGAAGTATATGAGTAAGTTCTTTTTTTTGGCATAGAAAAAGAGTGCCAGTGTGAGGCTCTTCTGTGCAGCAGCATGAGAGCTGCCATCTCTGAAATGGAGTTTCAGACCGTCGATTGAGTACACGCTCCAATGGTTTGAGAAGTTGGGTGCTCCCATGTCCTTTAAGGACTCGCTGCGACGGTAAGACGATAACCCGTCAGCTGTAGCAGGAAAGGGCCAAATCCCATCGTGGTTCCCATTGTGGTTCAAGTTGGAAGAGCTCTTGACACCTTCCAGTGCTGAGAAGTTGGATGCTTCTTCTCCACGTTCTTGTATTTTGGTAGTTGGTTGTGTCCCTGGAAGAGGAGAGGCTGATTGTAGCTCATTGTGGCTCAATAAAGAGCCGTGAAATCATGAAGTAGCGTGCCGCTTGCACTAAAGGGCGAGTGGTTGGTTGAAGGGACGTAGCCCGTGGAAGATTTGGGCAGACTCAGAACTGGAGCCTGCGCAGACTACATAGAAGAAGTTTGTGACACAGTTGCCCTGGAAGAAGTCGAGTTTTTTGTTGAAGCCGAGATGCCCGCTGTTTGAGTTCTATCTCTGGGGGATTGAATCCCCAGCCCTGGCAAAGGTAAGAAGAAATTTCTGTTTATGTTTCTATTGCAAAAGTTATTGCTCCCATAGTGTATTGGTCGAGCAGGAAGGCTGAGCTCCCATTTAGTGGTCGAGTTGTTTTGTTTCTGGTGTGGTGTTGCCAGATCTCCTCAAGTGAGTTGAGAGGCACATTTCTTGTGTATGAAGTTTGAGAAGGCCGTAGCTTGAAGTTGAGCAGAAGCTCTGAAATTAATAGCCAGAAGGCTGTGTGTGTAAATCTCAAATAGATTGTCGTGAAGGACAGTGATATCGAGCAAGGGTAGTTAGTTATGGATTGTAATGTGATATGTGAATGTTGCAGTGCTGGTTATGCTGCACAAGTTGAGAGCAGTTCTATATATGTTGCACCGAAATATGATGAAGACCACCTCACAGAAGAAGAACTCATTACAGTTGAGCATTAAATGAAATTGATATATAAGTTGTTCTTTGCAAGAGATAACCTGCTTGGACAGATGAACCAAGTGGATGTGGATGCCATTGATATTTATGAAGGTGAGGAATGGCTGGAAAAGCCTATGTCTATTGAAACCCCTGCTGTAGCAGTTGAAGTTGAGAAGAATGAAACTAAGGAGGTTGCAAGTGCAGCAGACCAAGTTGTCAGAGTGGAGATGATGAATGAAGAAAATCCTGCTTTATTTAAAGTTTTAACTCTGTTTGTTTGTGTAGGTTCTGATTGCAGTAATAAAACTGCAAGAGCTACAGTACTGACGCTGCCATGCAGCATAAACCAGAAGAACATACTGACTCCGCCATGCAGCATAAACAAGAAGAAGAAAGTCAAGATGAAATTCATGAAGACTATAGCACATAACTGGTTCAAAGTTGTGCACCGCTGGAAAATGAAAAAGACAATGACCTGGTGTTTCGATGAAGAAAATGTTCAAAGAAAGTTTGTAGTGTTTTGTTGTTTCTAATTTGCTGTAGCAATGTTGTATGCCTTAGTTAGTAATTTGAAGTTTTTTTTATGGAAATGATGATGTTGGCTGAAGCCACTATTGGATGTTAGATGAAATTTCATGTTGCTCGCTGTTGAAGAATGTATGTGTTTGTTGAAAGGTTGTAGCCTTGTACTGGTTGTGTGATCCTCGGCCATGGATGTGTGGTTTGTTGAATTCTGCCACCTGCGGGGAAGGAAGAGCGTAGAGTGAGCCTCCGCCTTCAGTATGTAGTCAGTAGATCCGTCTTAAGTCTCTCCAAGACATGAGAGCATTCTGATGATGAAGTTTCCAGCAACAACATTGAAAGAAATTTATTTTTGAAGTGTTTCATGTGCAGGCCATGTTTTTGTAAACTGTGTGTTGTAATGTGGCTGTTGAAATTAAGGGGGAGTGTTGGAATTAAATTCCCAACAACCATGTCTTCCATCTAGCTCAGCCACCCACGTCTTCACCTCGAGCAGTGATCACGTGATGTATACGGTGTATTGTTAAATGCTACATAGCTTCTCGATGAAGCAAGATTGCCATGTATAAATCTATATCATTGTTAATGGAATAAGATAGAGTGTTTTTGGGGCAGTTCGCTCCTCTCTCCGGCTGTCCTGCGTTGTCTATTTTTCTGTGTATTATGTTTTGGTAATTTGTCTATTGTGTTTTCCGCTCTGCCTTCCCACACGAAGAGTAAAACCTTCCGATCGCAATCAAATAACGAGAGCCCTTACTCTAATCCTTGCACATAAAGTTCCCTCCCACATTGCCAACCATAAGTTAAAAAGAGGCACCATAGGGCTTTACATCTAGGGTTTCCAACGAAATTCAATGGAGCGACCAATTAAAGGGTGGCTAATATATAATTCTAAGCTACAACAACCACACCATTCATCAACTCAGCTACAACATCAAAATATTGCAGTCTTCAATCACGGGCTCGACCTTTCTCTTCAAACATGGGCACGAACAGTCTTGAAAAACAATTATGTTTATGGAGAGAGTCTTCACAAAAAAAGTGCACCAGTTATGAAGAACGCCTTCTTGAATCTTCAAGAGGATGTAGGAGATGGCAGAGAGAAAACAACAAGAACGCCAAGCAAGATGGCAAAGAATCTCGCAATTAGGAAATCATGCAGAATCATGCATAGAACAGAGAGAAGAAAGGTCAGAATTCCAGAATTGAACGCCTTCTCGAATCTTCAAGAGGATGTAGGAGATGGCAGAGAGAAAACAAGCAGAACACCAAGCAAGATGGAAAAGAATCTCGCAAGCAGGAAATCATGCTGAATCACACATAGATATATCCATGGTAGAGAGAATTGAAACGATCGAGGGATAACAGCTGCAACACGTTGTTTTCCCATGCATCGTTTGCTTGAAACATGTTTCATACCTTGGGGAATCGAGTTGATGGAGCTTCAAACACGTTTTTGAGAAAATGCCACCTATATCAAGTCCAAGGTACATATGTATTCGCCTCACTATAAAATATGGCTTCACCTCGGGTTGAGGCCAAATAAGGCTTGAAATAAATTGATTGGCCATAACACAATTATGCAAAATAAAATTTGGTTATAATGCTGTCGGAAATGTGCAAGACTAATAGTATTTGGTAAAACTGATTTCTATAGTCCCTGACCGGCAGGGACTAGTACCGGCAGGGACTAGTAAAGAGTTTTTATTTATAAAAAAGACATTAGTTGAAATCCTTTTTGGGTATGAAACCTTTTATTCATTAGTTGAAGTCGATCCATGCTTGGGATAAGCACTTGTACCCTAGAAAGGTTTG
This sequence comes from Larix kaempferi, assembly GCA_027924585.1. Classification (NCBI taxonomy): domain Eukaryota; kingdom Viridiplantae; phylum Streptophyta; class Pinopsida; order Pinales; family Pinaceae; genus Larix; species Larix kaempferi. The sequence goes on along the minus strand of BSBM01000535.1, from coordinate 8,637,592 downwards.
TTGGGTTGATGCACTAGTTGCTCCAGGAATTGGAGTGGTGATTTCACCTGGGATATGTGATTGCTCTACTTGATTTGTTGGCTTATTTTTTTATTTTATTTTAGGTGTGCTTCAGAATTTGTAGGGATGATTACTCTCGGTTTTAGAGAGTGTTAAAAGTTGGAAGTATAGATTGCATGTTGGAGGAGGCTGAGTTTAGGTGTTTGTTGATAAAAAGGTTATTGTTCCTACTTAGCTTATTTAGTTGGTCAATTACAAGAAGAAGGATGCCAAGGCAAAGTAAATCATTTTTTATTAAATCAAGGACCATTTGATCCCTCACATTGCAGAAAATATTACAGTTAAGGAGATGCATGATGCAGTGATAGCATTGCATAAGTGTGAATATTTATCACAAGATGCACTTTATAAATAAGCTCTTGGTGATACGTATGAGTGACACAAATTTCATGGCTAGCTACTTGATGAAGATCACAGAGTTGAGAGATCAATTGCCTACCATAGGGTAAAGGTTTAAGATGAAGAGTTGGTGCCCATTGCTTTGAATGGTTTTACCCATCTAAAAAACACTTTGTCCAGGTTATTTGTGCTTGTGAGGTTGTCCTCATTTGGAAAGCTTTGGGATGACTTTCTACATGAATAGACAAGGTTAGAATCCAGTTCAGCCGAGGAGGGTGAAGTAGAGGACCTTTCCCTCGTTGGGAGGATGAGAAAGGGATGCAAAAAATAACTAACTAGAAAGGGTATTAAAGACGGTCAAGTTATTCTAACCAAGTTAATACGGATTTAAGTTATATTAAATGTTTTAGGTGTCGACATAAAGGAAACTATGCCAGCCAATGTCCAAAGAGGAAGAACGGAAAGACCAAGCAACAATAGTGTTATGATGCCAATCTGCAGAGGCAGATTAACCTAACAACTATAGAAAAGCCACCCCTAGTCACGGTTGGAAAGCCTCTCCGTTTGGGCTGGTGCTTTTCTAGTAAGGGGTGTCCCTAAAAGGTGTATGCTGCCATAGGAGCGAAAAATATGCACAAATTCCAATACAAACAGCACACGAATAAATCCCTCTTGGGTTGTATATTAACAGTCAACAGTGAGGCTAAGTATCAACAATAAAATATAAATGGTTGGGATAAAATCCTAGAGATAGCTGCAACACAAAAACATTAAATTGAAGAGAGTGAATGTGCGTCTTAGCTTAAATAAATTAAAAGTAAGTGCACTCTACCATAACATAGCAAACAATTCAATTAATTACAACCTAGATTCATAGAGCCACAACAAAGCATAGTTGTATCATATCAGATGTTACCCAAGAAGTTGATTGCACCATTATGAGGCACAGGTGACATGTTGCCATGAATCTCCTTGCTTGCAATGGAGGTGGTGGTGTGATGACCCTGAAAATGAAAGAGTGAAGAGTGTCCACTGCTACAAACTGTTTAGAGAACAAAATTATCCAACCATCATCCTATCTCTCCAATCTGAATATATATATATATATATAGAAGTCCATACTCCTTCCTACAACTTACAAGCATACTTTTATGCTAAGGAAAAGCAAATAAAGTCATAAAGCCCCAAAAATAATGCATGCATATCACCATTGGTCATATCTCTGTCCAAGTAACCATTTTCCTTGATGTTCAGACCTTTTATATGTTGTTTCTGTCTTCATATCCCAATGAATATTTATTGGGAGACATGCAACTTTTAAACCATCTCATTACTTAACAATAACGGATGATGGCGAGTGTTGGTTTGACCATAGCTGCAAAGGAGGTCGAATTACCCTTATTTCTAATTGAGATAACCTCTAATTGACTCGACCCTACCTTATATCTTTTCCCTTTTTGCAACATAAAGGAATCTGTTTCAATCGACTGGGGTAGGGTTGTTTATTGGCTTGCTGTGACAAGGTTCGAAGGGTAGGCGACCCCTGGGATAAAGGGTCTTGGGACGTCTCGGCCCCTGCTGAGTCACAAGTTTCTGGTATATCTGACTTGCAAGCTGTTGGATATACCCTTGAGAGATTGTTGTTCCCATGGTTTAAAAAAAAAACATAAAGGAATCTGTTTCCCTTATTTGGATGGAAACAAAGACAAAGCCTAAAGCCAAGCTTTTAGGTTCATCAAATTTGAAAAGTTCCATTCCATTACTTTATTCACACTGGCATATAACTCATTAGCTGGCTCGTGACAATCTAAGAGATTCTGAATGTCACGCTTGCATTCATTAGCCAGGATGTTGAAGTATAAATCTGCTGAGATGTATCCATTAGGACAACATTTTACCCTCCTCCTTTTCCCTGTCGCTTATTTTAAACCTCTTAAAATATATTTTTGTAGCCTTTTCCAATTTTAGGCTAGCTTAAATACCATCATATTTTATTCTGAGCGTATGCTGCTAGAAATGCCACTTGCAAAGTATATGCTGTTATTTTAGCCTTGTTTCCAGAATTATACCAATGCATTTGTTGGTGTTATACCCCCCAGTTTGCTGAGATATTATTTCTTGATCTAAAACCTTAAATAATATTGTTTTTTTCTTTGAAGGAACAAGCCCACGGAATTAAAGAAGTAAAAGTAGTGGATCGCCTTTAAACTGAAAACTATAATGCATGTGGTCAATGTGTAGCTTTATCTAAAGTGCTCCAATGAAATGTGTTGGAGATAATTCCTCCCGCCAGGTGTTTATATCCACCAACCACCGTACAAGAAGTTAATACAATTAGCTAAAGAAGTTAATGTGCCTCGGGTGAAGAAGCATCGACATGTTCAATGTATTTTTGTGTGTTCATTTGGGTTCTAGAATGTTGTAGAAGAGCCGCAGAGCTCCATAGTGAAGTTTCCCCTGTTTTGTGTTTGCCTCTCTCTTTTTTGCATACTATGTTCGGTCAGCTCTGCCTCCACAGAATTCGACATGGTATCAGAGCAGTAGTGGCGAATCCTTCTTCACCAGCCATGTGAAGGATCCCAGCGTTGTCAGGTTTCAACCAGTGTTGGTTAGCCAAGCCAACTTGTTGCAGAGAAAGAAGTAGGAGCAGCTGACTCCATTAAGGTGAGAGAAACCCAGCCACAGTCGCTGGAAGAGAAACCCTAGCCACAATCGTGATGGTGGAGCTGCTCACTGTTCCAGCCAGTTCTAGATAGCCAAATTCATCGGTGCAAAATACAAAGCCGTTCTCTCGGCCAACTACGAGAAATTGCTTTTGATTCAGCTACGCAGGCTGACTAAGAGTGGCAAGCTTACCAAAGTCAAGGGCTCGTATAAACTCTCGGACGAGCTGAAGGCCGCTGCTAAAGCTACTGCTAATCCTAAGAAGCCCGTTGTGAAGAATTCTGCTGACAACCACAAGCCGAAGCCCAAGGGTAAAGCTAAAGCGCCCCCCCCTTGCAAAGAAGGTAAAGAAGAATGTTGTTTCGCCGAAGAAGCCTGCTGCAGTTGCTCCCTCTACTCCGAAGCCGGCTGCCACCGGTCGAAATCTAATGTCGGTCGAGTGAGGAGAGCATCTGTGCATAGGGGAGGCACTCCGTCAAAATTCCTGCTACAGCATATGACAAATTCGTAGGGTAATTTCTCTAAGAGGGGACCGAATCATCTTCGTGGCATCTTCGTGGACAAGGATATCAAGCCAGATACTGTCGTTCAGAAAACAATCATTGATAAGGAACTGTTGAAGGCATATCGATATTTTGATCGTAACAGAGTTGGTTACATCAAGGTAGATGATTTGCGGATAATTTTACATAATTTGGGGAAATTCCTTTCACACAAAAATGTCAAGGAGCTCGTGTCATGTGCTCTATTTGAGAGTAACAAAACACCACGTAATGAAAGGATTATTTATACAAATTTAGTCAAGAAAATGGTCGTGGAATATTGAAATGTGGTTGTCAAACCTTGGCTGATATCAATCTTAGTTGAGAGCAAGGATTTAACCTTGAAGTGCGTGGTCACCTGAATTGGAGCAAGTGTTGAAGTGCTTTGTGCCTGATGACTCGACGGTGCCAAACTCTGTCGAATTGGCTGGCTTCACTGTTCAGAGACTCAGCTCTGTAAATGTAAAAAAGGGAACAGTTTGTCACGTTTTTAGAAAAGAAAGGGGGAGCTTCTTGCACAGCGATAACAATGGCATTCAGCAGCAATGTAAACCTGTCCCAGAGCCCAGTTCTGTCAGACTCAAACTATGAAATGTGGGCTTTTAAGATGCGAAGTTTTTTGAAAGCACAAGAATGTTGGGAATTTGTCTTACATGCATTTGAAGAACCTGACCATGCAGATTACCAGGCAATGTCCAATAATCAGAAGAATGCAGTGATAGATAGCAGGAAGAAGGATGCAAGAGCTTTATGGTTTTTACACAATGGTGTAGAAGACTCAAATCTGCCCAAAATTGCCACAGCTGAGAATGCAAAACAGGCCTGGGGAATACTAGAGAATGCCTATCAAGGCACAACTAAAGTTAGAAATGTCAAATTGCAGAATCTCAGACAAAATTTTGAAACTTTACAAATGAAAGATACAGAAACTGTGGACAGCTTCATGACTCGAACTATGAATGTTACCAATCAATTGAGAGCACGTGGTGAAGATATCTCAGCCCAGAAAATAGTTGAGAAGGTGCTCAGAAGTCTGCCAGCGAAATTTGACATGGTAGTTACAGCCATTGAGGAGTATAAAGACCTGTCACAGCTTTCTGTTGAAGAGCTCACTGGTTCATTAGTAACTCATGAGTCCAGAATTAATAGAAATACAGAATCAACTGAAAATGCCTTTCAGTCACAGACCTCTTACAACAGAGGAAGAGGACGTGGATATGGAAGCAGTGGATATCAAAGCCGAGGAAGAAGAGGTAGAGGACGCTCTCAATCTGAACATTTCCAATTTGGTAATACTCAAACACATTTTGAACAGACAGAGCATGGACAGAACCGTTCTCAGAACTTCAGAAGAAGAGGTAGATACCAAAATCAGCCACGCTGGACTGATAAGTCAAACAAACAGTGTTTTTACTGTAAGAAATTTGGGCATTTTGAGAGTGAATGTCGAAAGAAACAGTCAGATCTGCATAAGAACAGAGCAAATATTACAAATGCTGATGAAGGAACATCCCAATCCATGTTCATTTCGTGTCATGTCGGCGAAGAAAATAATAGCAAAGATGTCTGGTTGCTGGACAGTGGCTGCAACAATCATATGACTGGAAATCACGCCCTGTTTTCCAGCCTAGACGATTCTATTCAATCTGAAATCAAACTTGGAGATGACTACAAAGTGAACGCTTCAGGAAAAGGTACCATCTCTGTCTTGACCAAGCAGAATGAAAAGAAAGATATTTCAAATGTTTACTTCATTCAAGATTTGAAACATAATCTGTTAAGTGTTGGTCAGTTGAGTCAAAAAGGTTATAGAGTCATCTTTGAAGGGTCATTGTGTACAATTTTAGATAAATCTCCCAGTCAAAGAGTCATAGCCAAAGTTGAAATGACCAAACACAGAATGTATCCATTAGTCATGAGAAATGCAAGTCTGTCTCAGTCTTATGCTCAAACTGTTATTAGTTCAGATAAACTTGGTTGTGGCATTGTAGATATGGGCACTTGTCATTCAAAGGTCTGAATGAGTTACAAAGAAATTCCATGGTTAAAGGTCTTCCTGTCATAGACGTATATCATAATCCTTGTGAGAGTTGTATTCTGTCAAGACATAAAAGAGATAAATTTCCTACTGCTGCCACATACCGAGCCAAAGCCCCACTTGAGTTAGTTCATACCGACCTGTGTGGTCCAATGCAAACTGAGTCCATAGGTGGAAGTTCATATTTTTTAACTTTCATTGATGATTATAGTAGGATGACCTGGATATACTTTTTAAGAAACAAATCTGAAACTTTTGCAAAGTTCAGAGAGTTTAAGGCTGCCACAGAAAAACAGAGTGGCAGATTTATTAAAGTATTGAGGTCAGATGGAGGCGGAGAATATGATTCTAAACCGTTTGCTGCATACTGTAAAGAACATGGCATTCACAAACAGTTTACAACGAGGTACACTCCACAACAGAATGGAGTAGCAGAGAGAAGAAATCAGACCATTATGAACATGGCCAGGAGTATGTTGAAAGACAAAAATCTGCCAAATGAATACTGGGCACAAGCTGTTTCATGTTCCGTTTATGTGATGAACAGATCTCCAACCAGGAGTGTGAAAGACAAGGTTCCATTTGAAGCATGGACTGGACAGAAGGCAGATGTATCTCATTTAAGGGTCTTCGGTTGCGTTGCTTATTCCCACATACCAGAAGATATAAGGAAGAAACTGGATGACAGAAGTGAACGGTGCATCTTTGTGGGATACAGTGATCATTCCAAGGCTTATAAGCTGTACAATCCTGTCACTAAAAAGACAATAGTGACTAGAGATGTCAAGTTTCTTGAAGATCAATCCTGGAATGACAATGTTGGAGAAAAGACTAGCTCTCAGCTTTCTCCACATGTAACTGAATTTGATGAAAGTCTGAAACAACACGCAAATGAACAAAGAATTTCTCATATGCAGACTCCACAAACATCACCAAGACAAGAAGGACAAGCTCATAGTCCATCTTCTAGTAGTGAATCAGATCCCACAATTGCTTCACTTAGAAAACAGAAGTCGAAAAGACTAAGTGATATCTATGATCAGTCTGAAACCTTAGATGAGCAAGCACACCTTGCCTTCTTATCTTTTCAGCCAACTTACTTTGAAGAAGCAGTTAAAGAAAAAGTATGGGTTGATGCCATGAATGAGGAAATTGAAACCATTGAAAAGAATGACACCTGGGATCTTGTGCAGTTGCCAGCATAGAAGAAAAATATCGATTTAATGGATGATGGATCTTTTGAGGAACAACTTCCTTTGTACAAAGAAGAATGGCAGCAGCTCAAGATTGATTCGAAAGAGTCAGAGGAAGCCATTATACATAAGCCTGTTATAAAGGAGTACTGTAAGGAAGAGACTATTGTTTCAAAGGAAAGAGAACATGTAGAAGGGAATGCACCCATTTGCAAAGAAAAATGCCAAGAGAAAGTCGTTGATTCGAAAGAGTCACAGAATTTGGTCGAAGACATACTTGTGTTTAAGAATGAAATGTGTGATGAAAAGACTATTGAACCAAAGGAATTAGAAGATGCAGAAGATATGCCAGTTTTTGAAGAACAATGCCAAGAGAAGAGAGTTGATGATTCAGTTGACAATATACCTGTTAAGAATGAGCAGTGCCAAGAACTGATCAGTGAACCTGAGAAAATGCAAGACATTGATGGAAGATTCAAGCCCATGGAACTTAAAGAAAACATGAAGAAGAAGGTGAGAATGAAGAAGAAGAACGCTGAGTTCAAGGTCTGGAGCAAACGAAAGAAAAAGAAGCCGCTGCATCAGCATGCAGCAGACAAGAATGGTAAGATAATTTTGAGTTTTGACATGAACTAATGTAAGCCTAGCTGAGACTTAGACCAGCAGGCATTAATGTTTCAATGTTTTTTTTGTTGAAATCCCATGAAGGCATTACATGTATGCTTTAGATGTTAGTAGTTTGTTTATGGTCGGAATTAAGGGGGAGTGTTGGAGATAATTCCTCCCGCCAGGTGTTTATATCCACCAACCACCGTACAAGAAGTTATTACAATTAGCTGAAGAAGTTAATGTGCCTCGGGTGAAGAAGCATCGACATGTTCAATGTATTTTTGTGTGTTCATTTGGGTTCTAGAATGTTGTAGAAGAGCCGCAGAGCTCCATAGTGAAGTTTCCCCTGTTTTGTGTTTACCTCTCTCTTTTTTGCATACTCTGTTCGGTCAGCTCTGCCTCCACAGAATTCGACAAAATGGCTGTTGGATAAATTCATTTATTATCTATATTTCCTGTAGCTGTGTTTTATCCTTTTAGGGACATCTTCAAACTGCTTTTGATGAAGGGCGAATTCTGCTATTTATCACCTGGCTGTTCTAACAATCTTAAACACACTCACTGCCTGCCAACTTCATTACCAGTTTCCTTTGCAATCGTGGTGCTGGCTCTGTGTGGTAACTCCAAGGAATTTCCCAAATCACTTTACAACACGCACTTCTCTGGAATCATAACCACAGGACGCTTGCTCTGATGAATATGCAATCCATCTTTCACCATGAATTCCCTTGGAGTATTCAAGTCACACACAGTTTTGAAAGGATGGGTTATTCTATAACCAAATCTGCCATGACTAAACCTTCAGCAAACTATACTTTGCAGCATATAATTTCTAAAATACTTCCCATGCAAGGTCAAGCTATAGGAAATCAAATTTGGGTGAGGTTAGACCAGTTCATTGAAAGACAAATTATGGAAAGGAAGTCGACTCAATTTTATGCTTAGTAGATTTAGTCACAAGAATTTCGCTTATATAAGGTGTTTCATCGGGCCAAAGCTTTGGAAAGACTAGGTAAGGACAACGAACTTGCTGCTTTTGGTTAGAGTAAAACAGCAGGTTGAATCAGGTTTCTAACTCATATCCTTTGTTAAGAAAAACAAAAAGTTAAAAGGCTTTTATCCTTTGACAAAGCCAGCCCAACAACCTTGCTTTAAGGCCTTTTAAAACAGGCAAGGGATATGACAAATATATTTGTTAGGCCTTAAGGCTCAATGTATTTAGAAAAAACTGCCAACCAATTAGGCAAAAGGGGTCGAACCAAGGCTTTATATGGACAAATTTGGAAAAGGGAACCAATGTCTTGGAAGGGTCAAACTTGGTAAGAATGACAACTAATCATAGCAATCCAAACTAGGGTTTCTTACTAATTAAAATACTTATGGCGAATTACAAATAGTAATATTGATGTACATTTAACACAATGAAATTTTATAGAAACTAATTTTAAGTCATTGTTAATAGTTAATGACTCGAAAAGAAACACATAAATTTAGGTCTTAATTGCTAATGCACCATACCGAGTACCCCATCCCAATGAGAGTAAATTAATAAACAATAAAACGTAATTTTTATAGTTTTTTACATTGAATAATTGTTATGGAAAAGAAACCCATAAATTTAGGTCTTAATTGCTAATGCACCATACCCAGTACCCCATCCCAATGAGAGTAAATTAATAAACAATCAAACATAATTTTTAGGGTTTTTTACTAACTAAAATACTTCTGGCGAATTACAAATAGTAATATTGATGTACATTTAACACAATGAAATTTTATAGAAACTAATTTTAAGTCATTGTTAATAGTTAATGATTGGAAAAGAAACGCATAAATTTAGGTCTTAATTGCTAATGCACCATACCAAGTACCCATCTCAATGAGAGTAAATTAATAAACAATCAAACATAATTTTTATAGTTTTTTACATCGAATAATTGTTATGGAAAAGAAACGCATAAATTTAGGTCTTAATTGCTAATGCACCATACCGAGTACCCCATCCCAATGAGAGTAAATTAATAAACAATCAAACATAATTTTTATAGTTTTTACATTGAATCATTTAAAAATTGTTGCCACAATGGTGATGACACTTTGTTGATTATAGCATATACATGATAATACCTTTACCATACTAAATTGTATATCTATTTTTAAAAATAAAAGCCAACATCAACCTTATTTTGATTTGGGTTCGGGTTCGAATTTTGAGGTTCGGATGAGGTTCGTCATTAGATTCGAGTATATACATTTTTCAAAAAAATAAAAAAATAAATATATATACACACATAAAACACTTAAAAATAAACTTAAATAAACATATATGAGTAGTCACACTTCAAATGCATAGTCTGGACGCTGTTGTGAGCCATGCTAGGTCGAGGGCCAAGTCTTGTGCCATCCAGAATCATGTTAGGTCAAGCCTCGAGGGTCGTGGGGTATGCTGGAGACTAGGTCGAGGCCCGAGCATCGTGGGTTGTGTGGCATTGTGCAGAGGGTCAACCAAGCAAGGGTTGAGCCGTCGATTAATACGTTGAACAACTACGCGGCAGTCGAGGGTCGATCAATACGCCGAGGATTGAGATTCGAATTGGGCAGCGACTTGGAGGGTGAGGGTGGAGACAGATCGTTGTTGAAGACTTGGAGGGCGAGGGTGGAGAGAGTCAACTAATCGCGGAAGAAAATAAAACGAGGAAAAACCCTGAAAACGTGAAATTGACAACCTTTAGCTCTGAGGTTCGGCTAACCTAAACATACTTGAAATTTTTTTTGAGGTTCGACGAACTTCGAACCTGATGGTTGAAGTTTGCCGAACCCTGTGACATAGATTAATTATAATATTGAGACATTGCACCTATTAAATCTGTTAGAAATTGTTATGTAAAAAATGTTTTGCCCACTTGGTTTGTGCAAGCTTCATTTGAAAATTTTAGTAATTATACAAAAGTTTCGATTATGATCATTAATGAGCAAATGTGCATTTGCTCTAACATTGATTTCAAAGCTTACAAATTCTACTGCTACTAAAACCTAATCGGAAGAACATTTAATAAAACAACTAAATGCAACAAAGTTGGACTACATTCCCTCCGAACACACTACCAACTCAAAGTTTCCATTCTATAACTAGCAAGCCATATTAATATTAATAATATGGTTTATATACGTTAATCGGTGTATATCAACCCTATTTAAATTTCTGGCCATGGTTGATATACGTCGATCTGCGTATATAAACCATATTATTAATATTAATATGACTTGCTAGTTGACGGTCGACCCGCAAGGAATATTTCATGAGTTTTAATATTAATATTATGGTTGTAAAAATATTAATAATAATAAGTATTACTATTTTAAAATTATAATTATTTTTATTAAGAAAAATAGTTCTTTATAATTGTAATTAATAAATTATAAATAATTTATGGTACTAATTAATTATTTAATAACAATTATTTTTTTAAAAATAATTAGTTTATAATTATGTTTAATAAATTATAAATAATTTAGATTAATAATTAAATATTTTGTAATAATAATTATATAATAATAATAATAATAACATTTATTATTATTATTATTATAAAATAACAAATATTGAAATATATAATAATAATAATAATAATAATTTAAAAAAATTATTATTCTGTACACATATATTGTTATGGTAAACAATACATGACAGTATGGTATATGCTTTTATAATAATAATAATAATAATAATAATATCTTTTTATTATTATTAATATTATTATTATTAAAAAAATTATTATTATTATTAAAACAAAATAAGAAAATAAGAATATTTTTATTATTATAAATAAGAAAATATAATTATATTTAAATAAGAAAATAATAATAATATGGTTTATATTAATAATTGACGGTGCGTGCTCGGAATGATTGTTGATTTTTTTTTTTAATATAATTATTATAATAATTAGCAAGCTATATTAATTAATAATAATAATAACCATTGGTCAACCAATGTTAACCTATTGGTCAATCAATGGTTAAGAAATGGTCAACCAATAGTCAACTAATGGTCTCGGTTGGCAGGTGTGGGGGGAATTCTCTATGACTCCACTAGAAACAAGTTGAAGGAATATGCTTGGGTATCGGGAGAACCACGAATAATAATGCGGAATGGCTTGCCCTGACTAAAGGTTTGGAGATCGCTAGAGAGGAGAGCATCACCAATCTAGTGGTGTGTGGAGACTCAATGGTCGTCATTCGGGAGGCTAGGAATCTGAGCAAGAACAATAAGAGTCCCTCTTCTAAGATCCATAGTCTGCTAAAGTATCTCATCAGGGAGTTTGAATCCATTAACTTCTACCATGTTATGCGATCTAACAACCAAGCTGCAGATAAGAAGGCAAATGAAGGTGTTAGTCTCGACAAAGGCATTCTTGCTAGAAATTCCTCTCTAAATAGCAATGTTTGGATTCCATAATAATCTCAAAGCCCCATTACCCACTCATGGGGTCTTGTTTAGGCTAATACCCTATCCGTTATTCGATCTGCACAAAATTTTATGTTATGGTTTGAAACCCAGTTGGGTTCTTCGAGGAAAGGATACTCGTTTGAAAGATTCACATGGGAACCACACGCATGGCTTGTCCTTAATTAGATCAAAAGGCTGTCTCTCCAGCCACTTTGTTAATCATGACAATTGGTAGGCAGCATTCTCATCTTTTGTTATGTAGTTGCCTCCTGGAAGCAGAGAATCGATGGCAGGTTCAGGCTATCCGTTTCGTATTAACACCATTTCAATCCTGGGTAGTGCGTCTCTTGACTTTTGTAAGCGTGTGCCATCCTGGCCTGGTTATATGGATGGTCTTCAACACTGGGAGCAAGCGCAGGATATAGTGCAGAAAGATGAACAACCGCTGCATAAGAAGCGCAGGTATCACACTTTTGGTGATTTCACAGGTGGGTCTTCTGGACAGAGCTTGGAACGAACCCTCCGTTTTAGCTCTCCATCCAAGCAGGATCTTGACGCCTCCACCAACGTCCTGGATGACCGCGTATCAGTCTTAGAAGCTCAGGTTCACATTCTTTGAATTGAGGTGGCAGAATGGAAGAGTATGGTAAACCAATTGGCAAAATTGGAACAAGAAGCTAAATTGGAGACTCAATTGCTTAAAGATAAGCTGAAAGCCATGGAGGTGGCTATGGAGATTGGAGACCGACGAGACACAGAGCAGCTTAGGGTAATTAGAGGCCTCACAAAGGATATACAGGAGAACGTCGAAGGCATCATGAGTGAAAGCATGGAACTGAAGCAGATGCTGCTGAACAAGAATGAAAAGAGCAATATCAAGTGATTCGCAACCTGGTAGTTTTTTGGTCAATCTTTTGATGCATTCCAATTGCTTAGTTTTTCAGTCGGTTCTGACCTATAGGCAGTTTATCTTAGAGCATTCACTGGTCAATTTGTATATGTTTTTTGTCGGAATTAAGATTGTAAGCATGTATGTCTGATAGTGGTTTCCTCTGTATCATTTTGGACAAGAAGTTGGTAGAGTAATAGCTGGTCAACGCTGTTGGTGTTTCGGCCTACTCGTACACTTTGTATTTGGTTCTATCTCCTCTTTTTATAATATAAAAGATCAACCGTCTCTGTTAAAAAAAAATAGTCAACTAATGGTCAACCAACAGTAAACCGTGATTGAAACCAAAAGTTAACCAATGGTAAACCAATGTCGAGTATAGCCAACCATAGCCAACCAATATCAACCATAGTCACATGTCAATCATAGTCAATCATGGTCAATCAATAGCTGACCAATGGTCAACCATTGCTTAACCAACCATTGATCAACCAATGCTCAACCGATGGTCAACCATTCATTGACTATGGCTGACATTGGTTGACCATTGGTCAACATTGGTTTACCATTGGTTGACTATTAGTTGATCATGGTTTGCCATGGTTGACTATTGGTTAACCATTGGTAGACTATTAGTTGACTATTGGTTGACAATGGTTGATTATGGTTGACCAATGGTCGGCTATTGGTTGACTATTAGTTGACCATGGTTGAGTTTGGTTGAAAATGATTGAATATGGTTAGCATTAGTTAACTACGATTGATTATGCTTGACCATTGGTTGACCATGGTTGTTTATTGGTTGACCAATGTTAATTATGGTAGACTATTGATTGACCATGGTTGACTTTCGCTTAATTGGGTTGACTTTGGTTGACCTTAGTTGGCTATGGCTAGCCATAGTTGACTTTTTTTCATAATTAACTATTGTTTGACTTTAGACTATGGTTGGAATTGGTTGACTATGGTTGATTATGGTTGACTTTAGTTGACTATGGTTCAATTAGGTTGAATTTAGTTGACTTTGGTTTACTATGATTGAACTTGGTTGACTATGGTTGACTTTCATGAATTAATTGACTACATGGTTAACCATGGTTGATGTTGTTTGGCTATAATTGACTATCGGTCGACATTGTTTAATTTTTAACCTTCATTTAATGTGGCTGGTTATTGTTGAGTTTGGTTGGCTATAGCTGACTATGGTTGAGTTTGATTGAACATGGATGATTTTGGTTGAATATGGTTGACTTTGGTTAAATATGGTTGACCATGGTTAACAATGGTTGACCATGGTTAACAATGGTTGAATTTATTTGACTGTGGTTGACTAATTCACTATGGTCGACTATGGTTGACTATGATTGACAATGGTTGACTATAGTTTACCATGGTCAACCATAGTTGACCATGGTTGAATTGGGTTGACTTTGGTTGACCATGGTTGACGTAGCTTGGACATAATTGACTACTGGTCAACCATGGTGGAATATGGTTGGCAATGATTATGGTTAACTATAGTTGACTTCGGTTGACCTTGGTTTACCATGGTTGAATTTGTTTGACTATGGTTGACTTTGGTTCACTAATTGGTTACGGATGACTATGGTTGACTATGGTTAAGTATGGGTGGCTTTAGTTCAATTTGATTGACCATGGTATACTATGGTCAAGTATGGGTGGCTTTGGTTCAATATGGTTGACTATGGATGGCTTTGGTTAACCATGGTTGAGTATGGCTCACTTAGTTTGGTCATAATTAACTACTGGTTTTCCATGAATAGTCGAATATTGTTGACTATCTTAGACTATGCTTGACCATAGTTTACTTGAACTGACCTTGATTGACCATGGTTGACTATGGTTGAATTTGTTTGACTACGACTAACTTTGGTTGACTAATTAATTATAGTTGACCACAATTGACTATGGTCAACTATGTGTGACATTAATTGGCCATAAATGAATTCAGTTGACTATAGTTGACCATGGTTGACTTTGGTTAATTAGTTGACAATGGTTTACTATGGTTACCCATGATTGGTTATGGTTGGCTATGGTTGACTTTGCTTGGCTTTAATTGGTTATTGGTTGACATTGGTTATATAAGATTATGGTTTATTATGGTTGATTAATTGACTATTGGTTGAACATAGTTGACCTTATTCAACTTTGACTATGGTTTATTATGGTTGACTTTATTTGGCCATAATTGATTAATGGTTGACCTTATTTGAATTTTGACTTTGGTTGACTATGGTTCACTTTCGTTAACTATGGTCAACTTCGGTTGACTTTTGGTTGGATTTGGTTGACCATGGTTGAATTATAGTTTACCACAGTTGACTTTGGTTAATTTTTAAATGAATTTGGTTGACTTTGGTTGATTATTTATGGGTCACTTTGTTTTGTCATAATTGGCTATTGCTTGACCTTGTTTAACTTTGACTATGGTTGACTCATCGACTACACTTTAATATGGTTGACCATGGTTGACTTTGTTTGGACATAATTGACTATTTGTTGACTTTATTTAACTTTTTTTTTTTATTTTGGTTGAAGTTAGTTGACTATGGTTGACTTTGTTTAATTATGGTTGACATTGGTTTGATTTGGTTGACAATGGTTGACCATGCCATGATTGGTGATGATTGACTTTGGTTGACTTTTGGTTTTCCATGGTTGACTTTGGTTTACTTTGGTTGACCATGGTTGACTTTGGTTGAATTTTGTTGAATATGGTTGACCATGGTTGACTATGGTTGATTTTGGTTGACTTTTGGTTGGCCACGGTTGATTTTAATTGACCATGGTTTACTATGGTTTCCTTTGGTTGACCATGGATGACTTTGGTTGACGATGGTTAACTTTTGGTTGGCTTTGGTTGACTATGGTAGACTTTGGCTGGCTATAGTTGAGCATGGTTGATTATAATAGACTTTGGTTGACTATGGTTGGCTATGGTTGAGCATGGCTAACTTTGGTTGACCATGGTTGACTTTCATTAACCAGTGGTCAAACACAGTAATTATGTTAGAGATTTTGTTAAATTGTAATAATTGTAAATGGTTATATCTAGAATTTTAAAAATTGATACTTTGTAAAAGTATGCAATATCACTTTTCAATATCAATTGTATTCACTAAAGTATTTGAGCTTAGAACACTTTAATTTTGAATTTTGAGAGTATTAAAACGACCTTACATGAAAATATGTAATGTTTTTAGTATTGTTGTTTAAAATGATATGATCTACCCACATCCATTTTTTATAATGTTTAAATATATTTTTATAATCAATGATTTTAGTTGACCATAATTAATAAAAACATAGACACATTTATCACAATGTTTACATAATTTTTTATAGAAATTTATAAACTTTTTTTTCCTAAGTATTAACTTTAAATTAAAAATTGAAATATGTTATAATTTGTTATTTAGTTTTAATAAGTGATATAATTAATTTATGTAAAGATTTCTTATTTACATATTTTTATTTTTTTAATGTTATATTTACATGGTTTTCAATTAATATTTATATAATTTTTTTACAAATCTATATAACAGTGTATACTTTATTACATTGAAATATTAAAATATGCTATATTATATAATAGGATCATACTTTTATTATATTGATATTCAAATAAAACATTGAAATGTTATATTCAATATTACAATATAAATTTTAATTACTTTTATCATAATTATAATTTAAATTGATATGATAAAAAACATAATATTTCTAATTTTATATTTTAAAATGTTTATATAAATTTTTCATAATGTTAATTTTATTTTTATAAGGTTTATATAATGTTATTTAGTTAATTTTTTAATAAGTTTTATATGATATATTTTATTTCTTATTTATATAATTAATTTTTATAAAGATTTATATTATATTATATCATTGACACGGAAACCATTATATCATATGCTTACTGTCATAAGCTATCTACCCCAGAGCAAAAGATTGATCCAGCCGATGCAACAAAAGAGAGGAAAGGTGAATAAGTCTCGAATAACCGAAATTATACATATATTTCATGAATTAACCTGTGATATGTAATTCCTGTAACTCGCCCCTATGCACTGGAAATTGCATTCACAACCCAAGATCAATCTGATTATTGTGCAATGTACAGGAGAGGAAAAACACCTGTTTGGAACGACAATTGCACTCACAACCCCAAGATAAATCTGATGATTGGGATTTTGCAATTCGGCAAGTTCTAAGGAGAAGAAAAACAAAGTTAATGATTTCAAATATAAAACAATTTAACCAATTCACATTAATGATTTAGATATAAAATGATAAATGGTTTGAATTCTAAAAACCATCATACCCATTCTCAAATATGAGAATGTTAAACTATTAAAACTATAATCTGTTGACTTGTTCCAAGCAAACACATGTTGGTTGGATAACTGGTGGAGAGGGCGGGCTATGTGATAGAAGAGAGCAATAAAGCGCCTATAGAAATTGATACGTCCAATAAAACCTTTTAGATATGCCGCAAAAGATGGACTGGGCCAATTAGCAAGAGCCTGGACTTTGGCCGGATCAAAATGAACACCCTCATGATCAATAAGAAACCACAAAGTACTGAATGGAGGTCTGTCCAAAAAATGATTTATTGCGCTTAACCTGCAATTTGTGAGCCCATGAAAGAGCCAACGCGGTGTGGACATGCTGCTGGTGGTCCTCCAAATTCAGGATGAAAATAAAATGTAAAGCGACCCAAATGACGATGAAATATATCATTAAGGAGGCGCTGGAAAGTAGTAAGAGCATTGGTTAGCCCAAAGGGCATCACCCACCATTCAAATAAACCAAACATGTTTTTAAGCTGTCTTCCAGGTATCACGGGAAAACCTAATCAGATTTTGGGGAAACCTAACCACGAGGAGATGCCATAGCTGCCATACCCTACGACAACTGGAGAATCCATAGGCCCTATCTCCTATGTAGTCCCTAGTTCCTTAGTACAACAAGTTGAACCAGCGCATGAAGACGTCCTTGCTGCCATCAGATGTTATAAATCCATATCTAAGAAATCCATAATAAATCTTGTAAGTCTGTAGTAGAGGAGCCAGTATCATCTAGGCTAGAATCTGAAGAAGCTGTATTCTTCTTTAGATTGTTTTGGTTCGTGAACATC
The DNA here is from genome assembly GCA_027924585.1 of Larix kaempferi. Lineage (NCBI taxonomy): Eukaryota > Viridiplantae > Streptophyta > Pinopsida > Pinales > Pinaceae > Larix > Larix kaempferi. Next base: position 8,619,641 of record BSBM01000535.1, on the reverse strand, counting down.
AAACCCTTACTTATTGCATCATATTTTAAACCTAATCTATAATCAAATTTGGCACCTGGGCACTCAATCCGATTGTTGGGAACTCAATTTGATTGTTGCCCCCCTGGGCACCACCGATCTCTTCTTGGGCACGCAATTCGTTTTTGTTCCTGAGCAAGCAACTGCGTTTATGCTCCCGAGTATAAACAGATCTATAAGATTTAAGAGCACATTGCTTAAAACAGTTCTATTACTTATAAATTGTTTGAAATCAAACAGAGAACATTACAGGGAGCATACCTGCAACATTGAATGGAATAAAGCCATAATTGTAGTGCGCCCAGAATACTGCAGCCTAACTTCAATTGATGCATCTTTCATAACATGAGATGTTTCACCCACAACCACATGACCATATTAATATCCTATTTGACCACCCACAACCACTGTAGGTTGATAGATGATCATATTCATCTACAATCGTGTATATGATCATCAAGCCCTGACCGAATTATTGTTTGGAACAGCCGTCTTTTCGCCAGTTATACTCAAAGAGTCGTCCAAAAGAATGGACCCATTGCAACCCTTCAAAAAACCCGCTCGCAATAGAAAATCACGATTCAGGAAAATACAAAAGATCACGGTTGAATCGATCTTAAAAGAACAACAAATAGATTTTAATGGGGAAACAAACAAAAGAAGAAATTATATTGCATTAACGAAACAGTCGTGAAAGTGAAGGCGGATCATGGATGCCCCCATCCGCTTTTCTTTGGCCACTGCTTGCTTCACAGCGGCCTTCACCGTAGACAGGGCAATGGGACAGCATGTATCATAATACTTTGAGCTGAGCTGCACGTAAGCGATAGTCGAACACAAAACAAAAGTGACACAGGCGAGAGATCGCATTGCTGTAGTAGGGAAAGGCATGATGCTTTGAGGCAATGAAAATTCAGCGGAATGCAATGAAATATTGGACGGAACATGGTAATGGAGAATGTAGGTCTTTGAAGCGTGTTTGGAAATTGGGGGAGAATGAAACGTTTGTTGAAATGAATTGATTCATGGTTGAATGGCCATCGCTCTTCACTCCCTTCACTCTTTACTTAAGGCGTTACAGGAGGAGAACGGAGAGTGGAGCGCTTCATTCTTTTTACTCTTCACTTCAGGCGTTACAGGCAACAAACTTAAGGCGTTACAGGAGGAGAACGGAGAGTGGAGCGCTTCATTCTTTTTACTCTTCACCTCAGGCGTTACAGGCAACAAACTTAAGGCGTTACAGGCAACAAAGCATGGAAACGTGGCAGCCATGGTATTAGTTAAACTTTAATTAGTTAATCCCTAATTAGTTAGGCAACAAAGCATGGAAACGTGGCAGCCATGGTATTAGTTAAACTTTAATTAGTTAATCCCTAATTAGTTAGGAAAGAAACTTCATTTGACTTTTAATACTTGTACAAAGATATGGAATTAAATTTCCATCATCATCAAATTGATGATTATGAATATGAATATTCCCCATTTTAAAATCAAAACTACACAATTCATAAATACAATTAAAAGACCGCAACCAGAGTCCTGTATCAATATAAAGAAGCCATAGACATAATTAATAACAGCTATGCCACTTACTATATACAGAGCACATGTAATGTGCACTTTTTGCAAACCTTGACAATGGTCGGTCATGTCAAGCAAATCATGCCATATGTAGTTACAATATTTTGTATTCAACCCTTGCCGTTAGAGTGAACCAACTTCCTGCTGCTGTGGCTAACTTCCTTCTGCCAACGAATTATTTCTGAGAGGCAACAATTCAGATCTATGCTGAATAAACCACTCATTCCGTTCCATCCCATATCTCTTGCATGTGGGAGTACAAAGGTATTTTTTTGCCGAGTGTAAACGAGGTGCTTACAACCTAGTATGAGGGAGATCCGGATGTCACATGTCACATGTCACATGTAACGTTTTCAAAAGTAATAAAATGTAAAAAGTAATAGTATGGGGGAGATCCTGTAACTGATGTCACATGTCACATTTGTAGTATGGGGGAGATCTTGTAACGGATTTCACATGTCACATTTGTCATGTTACGTTACTTACGCTACGACCCAGTATTGGGGAGATGTTGTAACCTTTGTCACATTTGTCACGTTACGTTACAACCCAGTATGGGGGAGATGTTGTAACATTTGTACGTTACATTTCCATGTCGACTCATAACTTATAAAAAATCAAAAGTATTTAAAAATTTCATGTTCGGTCATAACTTATCAAAAATAAAAATAAAAATAATTAAAAAATTAAAAAATTAAAAGAGAGGGATCCAATTTCTTGAGGGGTAATTTTTTTCTTAATGTGTAAAAAATTTAAGATAAAACAAAAAAAATTACACCTCAAGAAATTGGATCCCTCTCCATGCTTGATAGATTCGAGTTTGAGATGGATCTACGCTCGTTAATATAACAAAGTATCAAGAGAAAGTAAATCTATTTTAAAGTGTATAAAATCTAGTCTGATCATACCTCTCCACTTGTACCGAACAAGCATGTCAGAGAATTGGAAACGCTTGGGAATTGGCATGGCTACGGTTGGATTGATCCCTACAGCTTTGCTATTCTGGAGAGCATTCCAGAATAATGGCGCAGAGGCAGGTGGGATTGTCTCTGTAGCTGTGGATTTCATTGAAGGGGATTTGGTAGGCAATATATATATATATATATATATATATATATATATTCATTCATTCATTCATTCATTCATTCAGTGTAAAATATTTATTATTTAAATGTTCAGAGCAATGCCACCGTTTGGCTTGAGTTCAGCTACCAACCTATATATAAATTTGCAGGTTGAGTTTTCTATTTGTTACCCTCGACAAGCATTTCCATGTACCCGCTTGTATGAGGTAAAAGGCATCATATTATCTTGTTCATTGCAATTATATGCTATCAACAAAATGATTCAGAAACTGAGAATAATTAAATAACAATATATAAAAATTCAAAGGAAATAACAATATATAAAAATTCAAAGGAAATAACAATATGAATATGAAGAATAACATTAAAAAACCTAATTATACTCGAAATATTCACGGATAGGATGGAAAATGGAATGAGCAACTCTTAGTCCCGCACCTCGAATATATCTAACGAAATGTCCATTGAAAAAATTGTTGCAGTCTCTATTCAATGTATTCTCAGGCATCCTTCCACAAACAATTGATTTATTAATTTCAATTGTAATAAACTTTTCATCCTCAACTCGAAACGATATCAAATATTCATAACATATCAAATTATTCAAAATTTGATATAAACCGCCATGGTCTAAAGTCATATCTCTACACAGCCAAGTTTTGATATAAACCGCCATGGTCTAAAGTCATATCTCTACACAACCAAGTGTAGCCAATATATAATGCATAATGCTTTGCTTAAATATTTGTAATATAGAATGCGGAATGCTTTGCTTAAATATTTGTAATATAGAATGCGGAATGCTTTGCTTAAATATTTGTAATATAGAATGCAGCAAAAGTTTGAAGAAAAAAGGAAGACAAGTCAATTAAAAAACTTCAAAGCATATACAACACGATTATAGAGAATTAATTCCTTCCAAGCAATGCAATGCAAGCGAGGAAACCTAACTGCCCATCATGGAACTGGTTCTCGTTCAGCTCTTGGCCAAACAAGTAACTCTTGACTAACAAACCCATGGTGCAAGTGCCTTTCATGAAGGACATTCGCACAGAGAAGCAAGATGGCAAAGAATCTCGCAAGCAGGAAATCATGCATAGATCTAGCCATGGCAGAGAGAATTGAAACGATCGAGGGAGAACAGCTGCAACACGTTGTTTTTCCATGCATCATTTGCTTGGAACACGTTTCATACCTTGGGGAATTCGGATGATAGAGCTTCGAACACGTTTTTGAGAAAATGGCACCTATATAAGTCCAAGCTATATATGTATTCGCCTCACTATAAACCACAACAAAATATGGCTTCACCTCCTGTTGAGGCCAAATAAGGCTTGAAATAAATTAATTGGCCATAACACAATTATGCAAAATAAAATTTGTGTGGGAAATGTGCAAGACTAATAGTATTTGGTAAAACTGATTTCCGACAGAGATTGGGACTAATAAAAGAGGTCTTAGTAGTACTCCATGATTATAGAGAAGTGAAGTATTAATGCATAATAAAAGTTTAAAAGTTTAACATAAGAATATGTCATTCTAATAAGGTTGGTGTTTAATATTATATAGAAAATAATTATATATTATTTGGTCAAATGGTTTAAAAATTACAAATATTCTTAAATTAACATATCTTTAAAATTTGTAAAGGGAATCTAGGGATTGAGTAGAAAAGGTAAAAAACATATTTTACTATTTTTGGTGTTATAGGATGAGGATTACATAATTTCAATTGAAGTATGAGCTAATCATGAAATTATTAATCTGGCTTATTAATATTGTTTAATGTTTATGATCTTATATTTAAATTTTGTGGAAGTTTGAGGTTTGTATTGGTTTTCATATTTATTAGGTAGTTTTCATATTTTCATGTTCTCATTTAATAAAAAGTAAAAACAAAAGAGTATTTTTTTTATATATTAAAGTGTATATCATGAATGTATTTATGATGCGTCACATTGAACACCTATCCATATTTCCATATTTTTAGGGTATAGTCTAAATATTCTACATTTTCAATTTTTTTTGAAAATCGTCTAAGTTTGTTTATATTTCGATTAGAAATCTTTAAAAAATCTTAGAATCACATATATTAGTTATGAAAATTGCATAATTTAAGTGTCATGGAGTATTAGAGGGTGATGAATCTATTTATTGGTTCAAAAATACAATTTAAACACATAGAAATTTGGATTTTACAAAACAAAATTAACACTGATCAAAAAATAAATTACCCAATTCTAATCAAAACCCACCATAAAGTCTTTGATCAAAACCATAAATAGACTACTATGTTTCACTATATAGAACCCCACTTTATTAACCATCACCACCATCAAATTCATTCATTCAATATGTGCCATCTAAAACTACCATCAAATATAAAGAATAATAATAACAATGGTAACTCACATATTGAAGTACAATGGCAACTCATATATTGAAGTATTAGATGACATTACTTCAATCTAAGGTGCACATCATATACCCATCATCATCATCCCATTTTATCTTATCCACTAGTTTATCAAATTTTTACTTGAAGACAAAGTCACTAAGGAAAATATAGAGACAAAGATAAGCACATGATCAATTCAAGCACACTTAGTGAATAATAGAAATTGACCATTGACCATTACATGATGACGAATCAATGCTCCTACTAGTGGGAAATTTTAAATCACCAAACTTATGTAGAAACCTTGTTAAGTACCCAATCACATGGATCCATGATGGAGTACTTAATATTAGGAGCATTTAAACAAGAACTATGTAATATACCCAAATGAAACAATTTGATTTTGTTGATGTAATAATATGATTAATTTATTAATTAATAACCTTTTTTTGGTTAAGAAATGATTATGGTCAGTTTTGAAAACTGCCAAGAGTCCAAGTATGGACAGATGTAAGAAAAATAGTCTGAATAAATAAAAGAAAGGAATCTAGTGGGGACAACCACGCTGAAAGAGGAAGTCGTGCATCTCAAGGGTGGAGGACAAGAAGAGTTAACCTCCAGCAGGTGTCAAGAGTGCATTAATGGCACTAGACGCACTCCATCAAGAGTAGAGATCGTAATAGTCATAAGATTCGGGAGGAATCAGCTGTGTAAGACCTAGGCAACAAACAATAAAAGGGACATATGCGTGAGGTAGGACTCTTCTTAGTATGTCCAAGGAATGAAATGAATTGTTGTGTGAGCACCTTGTGTTAAGCAAAGGATTTGCTATGTGAGCACAATGGTGTTAGGCAAAAGGATTTGTTGTGTGAGCACAATGGTGTTAAGAAAAATGATTTGTTGTGTGAGCACCTTGTGTTAGGAAAAAGTAAACTGAACTTGACAGAGGTTAACTGGTTTCAATTCTTGGGATGCATGATTTGGCTCGGGGCTGATTGGAGTGTGTTAGGCGATAGCTCTATCTCTACAGTTGGGAGGAGCGTGGTTTTTCCTACCTCATTTCGGCATCAACTATTTTTCAGGTTCTGTGGTTAATTAATACTTCATAGAATTTATGGAAAATTCATTAAAATTGCAGAAGGATTTGTGTTTTATGAAATGTGAATGCATGTTGTGTATATGAACAGAAGGGTATATGTTTTCAAATTTCTTTATAAATGTTTTATGCTCATTCTTTAGATCTGTTTATGGCATCAAAGGGACTTGTTGTTTCTCTGTATTGGAGTATGTTATGAAGTTATATATGTTCTTTGTGCATTTTATGTTAATGTTTTGAACCATTTTTACCCTTAGAGGGTGTTTCGGGCAGAGTTTACCCTCGCAGCCTCTACTTAAACATTCTTGGTGTTAAGTGATCCCAATGCCTTTAATTGATTTCCCACTTTTAGTTTTTCCTGTTTCTAAACCATAGTTTGATCAGGAGAAGACACTTGAACCCTTTTACAGTAGAACAGTCTTCTAGATCTGTTTTCTCTGCAGTCGAAAAGACCTAAATCCTCCTTTCCACAATTGGAAAGACCTAAATCCGTCATTCTGCAATCAGAAATACCTAGATACTTCTTTCCGCAATCGGAAGGATTAAGACACATAATCCAAAATCTGCACTGCGGAATTCGTATTGCGAAAGCGCAAAATCGCTTGTGGTAATCGTCAGAACTACAATCCACACTCGGCACTACAGAAGTCAGATTGCGAAAGCGCTAGATTGTGTTTGGTAATTATTGGATCCGCAATCCACAATCTGCACTACGGAAGTCGGATTGCGGAAGCTTTTAAGTTACAAAAGCTTTAGATTGCAGGAGCTTAAATTGCGGAAGCTTAAGTTGCAGAATCTTAAGTTGCGGAAGCTTAAGTTGCGGAAGCTTTAGTTTGCAGAAGCTTAAGTTGTGAAAGCTTTAAATTGAGGAAGCTTAAATTGTGGAAGCTTAAGTTGCGGAAGCTTTAGTTTGCGGAAGCTTAAGTTGCGGGAGCTAGTTTGTTGAGTCTGTACTTCTCCTGTAAACCATGATTTTTGTTCCTTGGGTTTCTGCAACTCAACAAACATGGTTTGGTCATGATCCTTTGCACTACATCTTTAACTTGAGTAGGTTGAAAGTTAAATGGATTACATGATGATATTAACTATGTGTGATGAACTAAAAGAAGTATTTTGGGAGGTAATCACTATGTTGAATTATGATGAGAAATGATTAGTATGAATGTTATGTCAATGATTGGATTCTTGTAGAAGTATTATGTTTGGATTTAGAAATAACCTATTCTTTTAGTAAGAAGGCATAACCTTGTAGCCTTGGGGTATGTGTTTGTTAGAGTAAGAGTTAAGAACTTTTGGGAAGACTCAACATCACATTATGAGACCTAACATAAATACAGTTGTTGTAATTCATAAGTAAGTTTAGTGAGGCGACTGATGTATTTGTTTATCGGTTAATTAAAGGAAAAAAAATTGTACCCCTTTTTCTTAATTGTTAAGTTGGAATTATGGGTATGTTACATATGGTATCAGAGTTAAGTTACAATATTGCGGCCTTTTAAGAATATATCTTGGAAATATGATATAAAATGGATATAAGATTTTCTAACCAAATGAAAAAACTGTTGGTGCTTACAAACTATTGTCTGGATGGTACAAAACATAGTTGAACTATGGCTTCTGATAATGAAGGTAATGACCACCCTGAAGGAAATGCACAACCAGATCAAAGCAACTCTGAAGCCAGTCAAGTATTAGAAACCATGAGGCACCTGATTGTGGAAATACAGATTTATAAAGAAGATAACGAACAATTGAGGAAAGATCAAGAGAAACAACAGGAGATCAATGAAATTCTGCTTCGTAGTTTACATGTAAGAAACCGAGAAGAAAAACCAAGAACAAAAGACAAGGCTGAGAAAGATACTACTAAATATTGTGAACAGAAGGATGGCTTTTCCAATGACACCCAAAAATCAGAATATCAAGCAAAACCAACTGTGAAGAGAAACTTAGGTTGATCACCTGGAAGGTGAATTTAAAAAGATTAAGCTTACCACCTTCGACGAAGAATCAAGGACCGGAGAGGAAATAGAAGCATGGTTATTATATATTAAAAAGTACTTTCATATCTATAACTACTCCAGTAATATGAAAGTCAGAATGGCAGTTTATAACTTAAAGGGAAAAGCCAGTCTAGTGGCAGGACCTAAAGATCGCACAGGGGCTGAAAGAGAAGGTTTTGGAATGGTTTGAGTTCAAGAAATTCTTTAAGAAACAGTATCTGTCGGAGAACTACTACGAAAGAAAAACCAAAGAGTTTTATGAATTAAAGTTTGGACAAATGACCATGGAAGAATTGATTAATAAATTTATGGATCTACTGCGGTTTGTCCCTTACATCAAGGTTGAAAAGTTAAAGGTTCAATGATTCTTGAGTTGTTTACCTCAGTCGTATAAAGACCGCATAGAATTGTCAACCCCATAACGTTGGATGAAGTGTTGAGGAAGGCGATCCTTTTCCATGAACAGTACAAACAGAGGTCTAAAATGCCTAAGGTATGGAGGGATAGAAAGCATGAGATGTTCAACCAACGCAAGAAGGGATATAAGCCGCCTCCATACAAAAATATACCAAGAAATCATCGGGGGAATGTTTACCCCAGTAAGGGGCAGTCGGTGCAAAATGGAAATAAACTTGCAAATTTAGGCCCGAAAGGAGCTATTGGAGTTGCCAACGGTCCACTGCAATGCTGGGAGTGCGGGGAACCCCATTTAGGGCGTAACTATCCACAATTCAATGGTACAAACAACACTATCCAAAATGTTCAAGAGGCATCAACTATGGGAGAAATGAACATAAGCATACACATGATTCATGCCGCTCTGGATAATAGACAGGCATATCACCAATCCGCCATCGTGGAAATCGAATGTAAAATTTCTAATCAAATTTTTTTTGTATTGGTTGATCCAGGAGCTAGCTTGATCTATGTCACTCCAAAAATGGCAGAGGTATGTCACCTAACCAAAATAAAACATCAAAAATCTTGGCTAGTCCAACGCGCCATAGGGGCCAAACGAAAGGTAACATATTTTATTGTTGATTGTGAATTTAAAATTCATGAGCATAAGAATAGAATCAATTTGAATATATTGCCTCTAGGGTATTATGACATGATAATAGGCATGGAATGGTTGGAAACAAATAGAGTGGTCTGAAATTGTTATAATAAAATTTTTACGTATACAACAGAAGATAAAATCAGGAGGACAGGGAAAGGAGTAGCTAAACATGTTTCAATGAGACAAATCTCTGCAATCCAACTAAAGAACTGTATGCGAAAAGGTTTTCAGATATATGAATCCGAGTCACTGAATTACTGAACAAAGAAAACAGTATGAACCTGAAGGACTACCCCATATTAAGTGAGTTCACAGATGTGTTTTCGTAGGAAATTACCGGACTACCCCCCAGCGAGAGATAGATTTTTCCATAGAACTCATACCAGGATCTGCACTTGTGTCCAAAGTACTGTGCCAGATGAGTATTCCTGCATTTTAACTGAATTGAAAATCTAGCTTCAAGAATTATTAGACAAAGGATATATAAGGCCTAGTGTGTTGCCTTGGGGAGTACCAATCTTATTCCTCAAAAAGAAGGACAGAACAATGCGATTGTGTATTGATTATAGAAAGATAAATAAAGTGACAATCGAGAACAAATACCCACTACCTCGGATAAATGATTTATTCGATCAGCTAGGTGGAGCTAAAGTATTCTCGAAGTTAGACTTGTGATCTCGATACCAACAGATCAGGATTAAAGAAGAAGATATCAATAAGGATGCTTTCCGAACAAGATACAGACACTACAAGTTTGTGGTGATTCCATTTTGGCTAACAAATGCTCCTGCCACTTTTATGTGCCATATGAATAATATTTTCAACCAATATCTGGATTAGTTTGTACTGATATTCATTGATGATATCTTGATCTACTCAAGGAAAGAAGAAGAGCATGAACAACATATGAGGATGGTTTTACAGACATTGAGAGAACACAAACTTTATGCCAAATTTGATAAATGTGATTTCTTCAAAAAGAAGATACGGTACCTAGGCCATGTAATCTCAGATGAAGGGATCGCAGTGGACCCTGAGAAGATTAAGGCTATTCTAGAATGGTTGGTACCCAAGGATGTGACAGACATATGTTCCTTCATGGGACTCATCGAGTATTATCGACGATTCATCGAGGGTTTTTCCAAAGTACCATACCCAATCACCCTTATAAAGATTATACAGTCTTAAGGTCACTGACCCTTATAAAGATTATATAGTCTCAAGGTCACTGACCCTTAGAAAGATTATACAGTCTTAAGGTCACTGACCCTTATAAAGATTATACGGTTTGCATAGATGCAAGTAAAGAAGGTATGGGAGGAATATTATCCCAATAAGGACATGTGGTGTGTTATGAATAATGTAAACTTAAGGAACATGAACGGAACTACATGGTCTATGACCTAGAACTAGCCTCGGTAGTCACATGCCTTAAAGATGTGGCGCCACTACTTGTTGGGAAAAAGGTTTTTACTATTGACAGACAAAACGGGGGTAAAACACTCATTCACTCAACCCAAGCTTAATGCTTGGAAAGCAAGGTGGATGACCTTCTTGAGTGAATTTGATTTTGAGGTAAGACATATAAAGGGAAAGGAAAACAAAGTGGTTGATGCACTCAGCCGAAGAACTCATGAGATCTACAAGATTACTATAAGTCAACCAAGAAGCGATCTCAAAAGTAAAATCAAAACAACAAGAATTAACGACGCAAAATATGGAGATTTGTTGAACAACCTATTGACATATGAAGTTCATTTAAGTGGAACAAAATTCAAAGTGGACCAGGAAGGGGTGTTGTGGTTCAAGGAAAGATTGTATGTACCCAATGCAGCAAAAATAAAGTTGTCGATTTTAAATGAAATGCATAAAAAACCTTATGTCGGCCACCTTGGTTATCAAAAAATGATAACCACCTTAAGGAAAAAGTTCTATTGGCTAGGTTTAAAGGCATAGCTAATTGATTATCTGACTAAATGTCAGGAATGTCAATAGGTGAAGGATGAACACCAACACCCAGCAGGTTTGTTGCAACCTCTACCAATTCTTGAATGGAAATGGGAGGTCATATCTTTAGATTTCATCACAGGTTTTCAAAAAACACCAAAGAAACATGATTCTATTATGGTTGTAGTAGATAAACTTAGCAAATTTCCGCACTTTATTCTTGTGAATTCAACTCACAAAGTTGTGAATATTGCAAAGATATTTTGAAGGAGATATTCAGATAAGACAGAGTACCGAAAATAGTAATCTCTGACCGGGATGTTAAATTCACATCAAATTTTTGGAAATCCTTGTTTGCAGGATTAGAGACCAAAATAAATTTTAGTACTAGTTACCATCCACAAACACATGGGCAAACAAAACGTACCAATCAAATCATCGAAGATATGCTAAGGATGTACATCATGGAAAAACCTACTGAGTGGGAAGAGTATATTCACCTCGTTGAATTTGCCTACAATAACGGGTACCAAGCCTCATCAAAGATGAGCCCATTCGAAGTTCTATATGGAAGTAAGTGTACCAACCCAGTTAGCTGGGATAGTCCAGGGGACCGCCTTATGGTAGGACTAGAACTATTACATGACATTGAACAAATTGTATGCAAGGTACATAAGAATTTAAAGGAGGCACAAGATCACCAGAAAAGTTACGCTGACTTAAAAAGGTAGCATAAAGAGTTCAAGGTCGCAGACCATGTGTATCTTCAGGTTAAGCCAAGGAAGAGTTCACTGCGGTTGGGGAACTGTAGAAAGCTAGCACCATGATTTTTTGGGCCTTTCCAAGTTCTAGAAAGAATTGGACCAGTAGCTTACCGGCTTGCACTACCGACACATTTAAGAATTCATAATATTTTTCACATTTTCTTATTAAAGAGATATATCCATGATCCTACTCACATCGTTGACTAAATATGGTGCAGGTGGAACCAGAAGGTGAGTTACAGGTGAAACCTATGCGCATTCTGGAATGGAAAGAAATAGCACTTCAGAACAAAGTCATCGCTCAGGTAAAGGTTCAATGGAATAACTTTAGCCGTGAGGAAGTGACATGGGAAATGGAGAAATAAATGCAAGAAAAGTATTCAGATTTGTTTCCAGAACCAATGGAAGAAGAATAGTAAACAACGAGGACAGTGTTTGAAATAAGGGGGTGAAGATGTAATATCCCCAAATGAAGCAATTCGATTTTGTTGATGTAATAATTTGATTAAGTTATTATTTAATAACCTTTTTTTGGTTAAGAAATGATTATGGTCAGTTTTGAAAACTGCTAAGAGTCCACATATGGACAGATGTAAGAAATTTTTTTTGAATAAATAAAAGAAAGGAATCTAGTGAGGACAACCACACTGAAAGAGGAAGTCATGCATCTCAAGGGTGGGGGACAAGAAGATTTAACCCCCAGCAGGTGTCAAGAGTGCATTAATGGAACTAGACGCACTCCCTCAAGAGTAGGGATTGTAACAGTCACAAGATTCAGGAGGAATCGACTGTGTAATACCTAGGCAATAAACAATAAAAGGGACATATGTGTGAGGTAGGACATTGCTTAGTATGTCCAAGGAATGAAATGAATTGTTGTGTGAGCACCTTGTGTTAAGCAAAGGATTTGTTGTGTGAGCACAATGTTGTTAGGAAAATTGATTTTTTGTGTGAGCACAATGGTGTTAAGAAAAATGATTTGTTGTGTGAGCACCTTGTGTTAGGCAAAAGTGAACTGAACTTGATGGAGGTTAACCGGTTTCCATTCTTGGGATGCACAATTTGGATCAGGGGAGATTGGAGTGTTTCATGTGACAGCTCTAGATCTATGGTTGGGAGGAGCGTGGTTGTTCCTACCTCATTCAAGCATCAACTATTGTCAGGTTCCATGGTTAATTGATACTTTATAGGATTTATGGAAGCTTTATTAAAATTGCAGAAGGATCTGTGTTTTATGAAATGTGAATGCATGTTGTGTATATGAGCAGAAGGGTATATGTTTTCAGATTTCTTTATAAATGTTTTATGCTCATTCTTTAGATCTGTTTATGGCATCAAAGGGATTTTTTTGTTTCTTCGTATTGGAGTACGTTATGAATTTATATATGTTCTTTTTGCATTTTATGTTAATGTTTTGAACTAATGTTACCCTTAGAGTGTGTTTCGGGTAGATTTTAACCTCGCGACCTCTACTTAAACATTCTTGGTGTTAAGTGATCCCATTTCCTTTAATTGATTGCCCACTTTTAGTTTTTCAAGTTTCTAAACCATAGTCTGATCAAGAGAAGACACTTGAACCCTTTTATAGTAGAATAGTCGTCTAGATCTATTTTCTCTGTAGTCAGAGAGACATAAATCCACCTTTCCGCAATCGGAAAGGCCTAAATCCTCCATTCCAAAATCAGAAAGACCTAGATCTACCTTTACGCAATTGGAAGGTCTGAGACCCGCAATTCACAATCCACACTGCGGAAGTTGGATTGCGAAAGCGCAAAATTGCTTGTGATAATTGTCAGATCCGCAATCTGCACTGCAGAAGTTAGATTATGGAAGTGCTAGATTGAGTTTGGTAATTATTGGACCCGCAATCCGCACTGCAGAAGTCGGATTGTGGAAGCTTAAGTTGCGGAAGCTTAAATTGCAGAAGCTTAAGTCGAGGAAGCTTTAGATTGCAGAAGCTTAAATTGCAGAAGCTTAAGTTGCAGAAGCTTTAGTTTGCGGAAGCTTTAGATTGCAGAAGCTTAGGTTGCAGAAGCTTTAGTTTGCGGAAGCTAGTTTGTTGAGTCCGTACTTCTCCTGTAAACCATGAATTTTGTTCCTTGGGTTTCTGCAACTTAGCGAACACTGTTTGGTCATGATCCTTTGTACTACATGTTTGACTTGAGTAGGTTGAAAGTTAAATGGATTACATGATGATATTAACTATGTGTGATGAAGTAAAAGAAGTATTTTGGGAGGTAGTTACTATGTCGAATTATGATGAGAAATTATTAGTATGAATGTTATGTCAATGATTGGATTCTTGCAGAAGTATTATGTTTGGATTTAGAAATAACCTATGCTTGTAGTAAGAAGGCATAACCTTGTAGTCTTGGGGTATGTGTTTGCTATAATAAGAGTTAAGAACTTTTGGGAAGACTCAACATCACATTATGAGACCTAAGATAAATACAGGTGTTGTAATTCATAAGTAAGTTTAGTGAGGAGACTGATGTATTTGTTTATTGGTTAATTAAAGGAAACAATTTTGCACCCCTTGTTTCTTAATTGTTAAGTTGGAATTATGGGTATGTTACAAACTATCACACTTACAAGATAAGGGTAGAGGGGTGGATTATCAAACTGGATGTGTACAACCTTCCTAATATAAAATATCAACAGTCTACAAATATAATATTATATGAAGTATACATTAGCTTATGTGAAGGTAGCTCTTTTATGTATAGCCACCCAGGGATTTGACCCCGAGACCTTCTATTTGCAATTTACAACTCTCAACCACTCGAGCTAACCCATGTGGCTTCAAATTTTCAATAACTTTCACATAATTATAACCTCGAATTATACACATAATCCATAAGTTTAACAACTATGTAAAACATAAAATCAAAATTAACAATGAAATATCATTCATTTGCCACTAACAAACGAGTTCCTCTAAGAGATATTAAAGTTCTTTATTATTGCAAGAATTAGTCAAATTTTATAAAATGTATAATATTAAGTTTTACAATAAATAAATTATTTTAAAATATTTAATTATTGTGTCCATGACATATTTACACCGTAGGCGTTTCACCACGGAGAACCATGTGCTCCACGTCAGCTAGATTCCTCGCTCATGGAGCGAATGGAATCCTGCCACATGGATGCTCATGATTGGCCTGGTGCTCGCAGCCTCGGCCTGCTGTCTCCTCTCGCCGTTGAGCTCGTCCAGCTCCTGCGCCTCCACTCTACTGAGCTCCTCCGCCTGTCTTCGCAACTCTATTTCGTTGCTCGGCATAGGCCGCCAATGGCATTCACATTCATCTGTCGTTCATTGAATGAAATGAAGAGCTCCTCCGCCTGTCTTCGCGACTCTATTTCGTTGCTCGCCATAAGCCGCCAATGGCATTCACATAAAACCCGGTGAATTATATCTATAACAGACATTGATACTTGATTGCCAATTGGTCTAAATCACATTTTCACTATCTATATTTAAAGAGTAACAAGGGCATCAAGACGCGTGAGCTTCTTTCTTCGTTTTCTCTTCCTGGTCTTTTAGTGAGCAGCTTTGGGTCTTTGCTTTTGAACCTTAATGGGTAGCGCATACTTTAACCCAAAACTGATCAAACTAAGGCTGAAACCTGCGCTTGGCGCAGTTTCTAACTTTAAGTTTTCCGCTCTTTAGCGCATCTCCCAATTGTAAGTCTGTAGCTGGCGCATACTTTAACCATAACTTTCCCACCATTTCTCGGCCGCTTTCAGCAAGAATTACTCTTTGTCTACCTCATTGTCATTAATGGCTTCTGACTGACTCTACAATCAGATCTATCGTTACTTTTACAACTCTACACGGCAAAACATTACCAGATCTAGATTTTCTCTTACAAATTTTAGCATTCAATGACAGATCTTACAAATTTTAGCATTCAATGATGGATTGGACATTGAACAAGCTTCCACAGGGTTTCCCACGTGAATATTTATTTCTTTAGGTTTAATCCATCACGTAAATATGAATTCTGGTTCAGTAGTATCGATCTGTGCCTATCTACGTCTATCTGAATTTGACGGATTGGACCTCTTGGACATTCTATCTTCTGCAGATAGGACCCTGCTTAAATGTACCCAGACACCAATGCACCACCTTGAATCCTTACCGTTTATAAAATTCCATGGGTCGAAGCTTGTATCATTATTTTGTTGTTTGATATTTGATTGCTAATTGGTCTAAATCACATTTTCACTATCTATATTTAAAGAGTAACATGGGAAGCAAGACGCGTGAGCTTCTTTCTTTGTTTTCTCTTCCTGATCTTTTAGTGAGCAGCTTTGGGTCTTTGCTTTTGAACCTTAATGGGTAGCGCATACTTTAACCCAAACGTGATCAAACTAAGGCTGAAACCTGCGCTTGGCGCAGTTTCTAACTTTAAGTTTTCCGCTCTTTAGTGCATCTCCCGATTGTAAGTCTGCAGTTGGTGCATACTTTAACCATAACTTTCCCACCATTTCTCGGCCGCTTTCAGCAAGAATTACTCTTTGTCTACCTCATTTTCATTAATGGCTTTTGACTGACTCTACAATCAGATCTACCGTTACTTTTGCAACTCTACACGACAAAACGTTACCAGATCTAGATTTTCACTTACAAATTTTAGCATTCAATGACAGATCTTACAAATTTTAGCATTCAATGACGGATTGGACATTGAACAAGCTTCCACAGGGTTTCCCACGTGAATATTTATTTATTTAGGTTTAATCCATCACGTAAATATGAATTCTGGTTCAGTAGTACCGATCTGTGCCTATCTACGTCTATCTGAATTTGACGGATTGGACCTCTTGGACATTCTATATTCTGTAGAGAGGACCCGGCTTAAATGTACCTAGACACCAATGCACCGCCTTGAATCCTTACCGTTTATAAAATTCCATGGGTCGAAGCCTGTATCATTATTTTGTTGTTTGCTACTGGTACTGCGACGTCATCAAATTTTTTTTCTCAAATCAATTTGATCCTCTTTTACCAAGGAACGATCCTCTTGAGGAGACAAAAGTTCTTGTTTTCTACTCAAAATCAAGGTTCTCCTCTCGAACCAAAATCATATTTCTTGTTATAACAAGGAACAAGGTTCTCTTTGTGTTAGTGGACTGTCATTTGTTCACTGCTATTGCTTGCATGTTTAACCTGTCAAGTTAGTATTTGATCATGTATCTAATTTGTTTACTGGTTTCTTTTCTATTTGATCAAGGTTTTTTTATTTATTTATTCGTATTGCTTCTATGTTTAACCTTTAAAGTTTGTATTTGATCATCTATTTGATTTATTTACTGGTTTCAAATGAAACCATGCTTGATTGGTATATATTCATTTCTGTGTTTACCAATATATGTTTCCTGCTAACTTGACCAAATAATTTGCACTGCAACAAATTTGGTCTACTGTAATTTTCACCTAAACAGATTTTGTTCTCACTGCTCTTGTGCTCCTATTAAATATTTAAACATAAAGTTGTCACAGTAAATTTAACCATGATTGTGCTACCTCTTTTTTTGGTTTTTTTTAAACTAGATTTTGTTTCTCTCAATTTATACTAGCACCCATATCATTAGTGCCCAATTATCAAAATCACAAACAAAACAGAAGTTAGGAGATAATAAATCGCGCATTATTTCCCTTTTCAAGATGATCTGGCGATTTGGAACAGAGGGTCCAAGGAGAATTTTGCATGGTATGAAGTTGGGACTCTCACTTGTTCTCGTTTCCCTTTTACCTTTCGTGACTCCATTGTTTAATAACTTAGGGGGTGAAGTTGTGTGGGCGATCATGACAGTGGTGGTGATCTCTGAGTTCATTGCAGGTATCCATTTGTTATATCTATATATATCCTTCAATATCCATGCGTCGATGCAAATACCATCCTATGTATTAATATGATATGTTGTACAATACTGGATTCATATTTTAAGTTAGGACAGTAAGAGAGAATGATTTGAAGGTATGGTGTGTACTGTGGCAGCATCAACCTTGTACAAGAGCATGAATAGAATGTTAGGAACGTTCTTGGGAGAACTGTTGGCTGTTGCTTGTACAAGGGCATAAATACAATGTTAGGAACGTTCTTGGGAAAACTGTTGGTTGTTGCATTAAACTGCGTTGCAATACTAGCTGGACATGAACTTGAACCATTTATTATTGCTTTCGGGGTGTTTTAAGTCGCTGAGTACATTGAATTAGAAGGACTTAATTTTTTAGCTGGACAAGAACTCGAACCATTTATTATTGCTTTCAGTGTGCTTTTAGTCGGTGAGTACATTGAATTAGAAGGACTTAAATTTTTAATTTGAATATAGTAAGTTTATTATGGAAACAATCTTTTCAATATTAATATATAAAATAAAAGAATATAAAGGATATATCCCATACTGAAATCAAATTGTATGTTGTTTCAATATCATAATTATAATTAGGAGTTAACGGGATCAATATCCAATACGCAGATTGATTGCTGTTAGATATTAGCAGCCTCTATGAATATAATATTGCTGACTGGATCTAAAAAAAATCTAATATATCCTGCCATATAATATATATCCTGATTAGGAGTTAACATTAGCTTAATCATTTTAATAATAAATAATACTAATATATAATATTTTTAAACATATATAATTTATTTATTTTATTTTTATTTTTTATATATGATAAAATCATTTAATTTATTTTTTAATAATGAAATTTTTTCTAAATAATATTATTTATATTAAAACAAATTCTAAATAATATTATTAATATTTTAAAATATATATTGTCAATATTATTGAATGTTTGAAAAAAAAGAATATTAATATTAATATTAATATTACTAAATTATGAGTGAATATAGAACATATTATTATTTTTTACATATTAAAAACATTAAATCATATTTAAGTTTTAATTAAATTTTTACCCATGGTTGTGCTACCTTTTTTGCTATTTTTTTGTTGCAACATAGATTTTGCTCTCTCAGTACACAGCAGCAAGCTCATGATTAGTGGCCAATTATCAAAATAAAAAACAACACAGATGTTCAAATCTTGCTAATATTCACCTTCTGAAAGCTTTTTGATTATCAAACGAATCAAAATTGCATATACAGCTTCCAGATGTTCAAATCTTGCTAATATTCACCTTCTAGAGCTTGAGCACTTGCCTTATCGCAGACATTCACATTCCTCTTTTATTTTTGGTAGATTTTGCTTGTCATAAAAAGGCTATGTCCAATTATCAAGTCCATCCAAATCTATTTTACAATCACGTTCAACTTTTTTCCTAATACGAACTGAATTAAAAATATCATATCATAAATTTCAGAGCCCTGTTTCCATACCTCCACTCCAATAAGGAAAAACATGGCACACATGAAAACATATAAGGTCACACTAAGCACATATCTCACGTAGCCCATCAGATAGAAAACTCGAAAATGAAACTTACAGCACACTGAATTTGTTTTAAAAATGCTGCACACTCCATGTCTGTCACATTCATAGTTGTTAACTTGATTCGCAAACCCGTGTCCTCCCGCCTGTTGCAACACCCATTTTCTCATATCCATCATTGTGGCAGAAATTGAGAGGAGACTTGGAGATGGAAGGATTTATTTCAAATTATCTAAGGTTGAACAGTCTAAGGTGCATGGTGGAATATTCTAAGGTTTATATAGCATAGATCCAAACTTTTCCCTCGAGTCATTGTTCAAGTAGTTGACATTTTGTTTTTTGCCATGTATTACTAGAAACATATGAGATGTATCAACTGAAATTATAATCCTCTTGGTCATTTTCCTTTGTAGCATCTCATTGAATCTAATTATTGGTTGGTGCATGATCTTTTAAACCATAGGCTTTTGGTCTTGCTCCTAAATTTTGTTATCAATAAAAAGGTATTGGTTTTCACTTTATTCCTATCTAGATAGGTTAAGATGAAATAGATTTAGCTTTAAGATGAAATATATTTGCCTTTAAAATATTAAAGATTTGAAAATTGTATTTAGTTTTATTTTAAAAGAAAATGGATTTTATCTTTGAAATTGCAACCTTCTGTCACATTTTAACTCTTACAATCATGTACAGAAAAAATGATACTGTTTCTACATGTTTCCTTATTACTCTAATAAGCATGTTCATTGCTACACATAAACTAATTCGAAACCCTTTATTTCTATATTGTTTCTACAAATATGGCTATGTATTTCTTCAGATATGAAATGGTCTTTTTTCATATTCTCAAGCATCTTTTATATTTACACCCAATATTAATATTGTGCCTTCTTACACCTTTTTTTTGTAGTGCTACTATTATCACTATCACGCTATGGCCAATCTCTTGACCGAAAATGTTGCCGCACTTCTAATGAATGGTGTTGTTGACCTATGCCCACTTGTACAAGTTCTTGCTCTCAATCGAGTAAGCTCTCTAAATTCAGCAACTGCCCGCTTCCGAATATCTATCTCTGATGGAATTCATAGCCATGATACATTGCTTCCAACTAGCTACAATAGCATTGTGGAAAACCACCAACTCCAAACAGGTTCAATCATCAAGGTCATCAAGTGTACATGCAACACTATACACAATGCAATGTATGCTTTGCTTTCTTCATCTTATTTTTACTTGTTTTACATTGTACTCCGAATAAATGTAACAAATTTTGTACTTACACTTATTTACCTTAAATCTTCTTTCCAGGATTATTGCGTTGGACACATTCGAAATTGTCACATTGGAAACAACAATAGTTGGAGACCCATCACCTTTCAACTTTTCCCCCAGCTTTACTTCCCACAGCAGCTCATCTATTTCGGAAACCAATGCCCTTGATCCCCAAAACCCTTCACTTGGAATACCCTACGTGCAAAATTCAACCACAAACCTTGCTGCACCTTGTATTCAATTCACATCGCTAATCCCTTCCACTAAAACTTGGACAATTCAAGGTCGAGTTACTGCAAAGACAAGTATCACCACCTACACCAATAAAAAAGGACCTAGTCAACTCTTTGGCTTTGACCTTATCAGTGCTACCAAAGATGAGATTCATATCTCTGCTTTCAATGAACTAGACACTTCATTATATGAGAAAATGGAAGTTGGCATAGTCTACACTCTCTCAAATGGCACAATCAAACTGGTGAGCCCAACATACAACCATTTGACAAGTTCTTTCGAGGTTTTTCTTAACCCCTCCTCAACCATTCAACCATGTTTGGAAGAGTGCCCATTAATGCCTTTTCACTGCTTCCACTTTAAATCTATCCATGACATCAAAACTACACCCCTCAATTCCATGGTTGACCTTATTAGAATTGTCATTTCTATTTCCCCTGCATCAACTATAAGCAAAAAGGATGGCTCTGAAACAATTCGGCGAATAGTTGGGTTGAGGGACATGTCCGGGTACAGCATAGATGTGACACTCTGGGGGGAACACTGCACAATTGAAGGTTCCCACCTTGGTGGGCTTCGAGGTTTGCCTACTCCCCCTATCCTTGCAATAAAAGGTGGGCGCGTTACAGAGTTCAATGGAAAAACCATTGGGACCATCTCCAACACCAACCTCCTCATAAACCCAAAAATTGAGGAAGATCAACTTCTCCAAACATGGTTTGCTGACAATGGATTTCGTTCGGCCTCCCCATCTTTGAGCAGAAAATCCACCTCGCCTTCTTCTACCTCTTGCAAACGCATTTCCATCTCTATGCTTCAATCTCTCCAACACTCTGAAAAAGCAACTTGGTATTCAATTATTGCTACAATCACCCGTATCAACATTGATGACTTTCATTTCCTTGCATGTCCTCTATTTGTAGATGGAATACAATGCATGAAAAAAATTTCTCACAAAGTTGGTAATGTATGGCATTGCGCAAAATGTGATGGGGAGTTTACAGAGTGTGCTTATCGATACATACTGAAACTTGACTTGATGGATGCCACTGGCCAACTCTACAATATCATAGCTTTTGATGATTCTGCACAACAACTCATGGGGATATCTGCAAGAGATTTATGCATTCTCTCAAATGATCCAGCATCTCTCTTGGAAATTGTTCAACGTGTTTGTGCCCGAGAATACCTTCTGACTTTATCAGTAAAGACAGAGACTTTCAATTCAAATACTCGTTTGAAGGTGCTTTTGGTCATGTCAGAGGAGGTTCCAACATCAGCAGCAACTGTCAATTCCCTTGGAGAAAGCGAAGACATTGTGCTTAATAAATGTCCAGTCGCTTGCAGGCTTTGAACTCTACCTTTGAAAAGGTTAACCCATAATCATCAAGTTCCTAGCGGGCGTGCTTCTAGATTGTTACAAACTTTACTACTGTTCAATTCTATCTTTTTGTACTTTCTACCTCATACTTTTCCACTACAAACTTTTTGTATAGCCCCTACTATCTAAGTGCTACTTGTAACTACTAATGAGAAGTCTTTAATATTATTTGCATTAGTTTTGTTGTAACATTTTGTTAAATTACATATTCATTCCAACCTATCTTTCTACTTTCCAATTTCTACTTGGAATTAAGATTGATTTGTCAACGATATACTTCTTCTCTTTATAAACATTTTTTAGGAACAATTATATTTCCTTTTTTCAGCACCTTAACATAATTTATACATGATGCATTCATCTTTTACAATGTACGTTTTTACTCTTTCAATGATTGCATATATGCTATGTTTCTCTTGCAACAAAGCACTGTAAATTTCATAACCACATAACATTTTTTTGTAGCCATGTCAGCTAATGAGGACAATGATCAAATCAATGCACGCAGAAGAGTTCTATATGCACAAAACAAAACAAAAAACAACAAGTGCCAACGCCTTCTATATAGAGCTGCTCACCAACTTATTGCTATCCCTTCTCCACTTGCTGCTACCCAACATTCCCTACCAGCCTCCGCTCCATTTGCATCCACAACACCCCATGCAACAAACATTGACCTAGCTCCTGTCCAAAAAAATTTCCGTACAAGACTAGACAAACTATCTCCCATTAATATTTGCTCTATATGCATGGAGTCTTATCCTGGGATCAAAGCAAAGCACTTTTCTGGTGCATTTGCGTGTTCTCGATGTATTTTAGAAAAAAATGGGCACCGCTATTCAGTTGCAAACAACATGGATCCTGGGCCTCAACCATCTGTGCTAGCAGCCCTTACTCAAGTTGAGGAAATGCTCATTTCACGTGTCAACCCAATTTTACAAGTCACTCATGCTCATGGGGGGTAATATACATATTCTGGCCACACTATTAGCTTCCCAAAAAACATTAATACCATTGCCACTTCTCTCCCTCGCCTACTCTCAGACATTGACATCCCTATTGTTTGAAAATCCAATTCTACAAATAAGCCTTATGAATTCTTTGTTAGCTGCTCACGTGTTCTAGCTGCTCTCCAATACAAGATTTCAAATGATTCCTATTACAAATATGTTCATGTTAACTCAATTGCATTATCTTCTTTGCCTCTTAAACCAAGTGATCTTTCCTCCCTTCTTTGTCATGTTAGAGCAAAAGAAACCCCCATTGTGGACTATGCCTCAAATGCTACCATTCAATCACCCAACTTCCTTGAAACCCATGCAGAACAATCCTCCTCCTTTATATCAACACAAACAAATTGCAGAACTGAGGTTGATGAAATCAAACGCTTTTTGCAAACAAACAATGCACCAAATCCACCTTGCATTGACTGGCCCCCAATAGATGTTTCCCCTATCAATGAGTACAACACAACAGGCCTTCTCTCAATGGCCTTCCCAACCTTGTTTCCCACTGGAGTTGCAATGCTTGAACAACCACACATTCAAGAAGTTGGTTTCGACAATGATGCTTTGCATCTCCTTCGATATCACGACAATAGATTTGGCCAACATCCTCATTTTTCGTTATTACATATATAACCTCCTGATGCGCCACCGCAGCCATTCTACTGTTTCTGTCTTTGTTAAGCGGAACATTAAAGATACATTGCCTCCAACAGTCTCAAAACTTCTACAGCAATTACAAGACTTGCCCAATGCAAAAAATGCTGAACAAGTCATGCAATTTGGGTCTAGCCTACGTTGAACACGATCCTACTGGAACAAAAGCAGAGGTGAACTAACTGATATGATCACCCAACACGGGACACCAACATTATTCTTCACACTCAGCGCAGCTGACACAAAGTGGCCAGATTTGCATTCTTTAATGCCTGGACAAGCTCCAGGCATTCCAAATCAACAACACCAATAGAGAATTCGAAACCTTATCAGTAACCCACACATTGCATCTCAATATATGGACAATAGATTTAAAATATTCCTGGAAGAGGTTCTTCAGAAAGGGCTTTCTACAAAAGACTACTGGTACAGGTTGGTAACATATCATATTACTATCAAATTTAAATGTATTGACAACCTCCATTGTTTATTCATAATATTTTTACTTTCTATGTAGGTATGAATGGAAACATAGGGGATCCGCACATATACATGGCTTTTTATGGTTGGAAAATGCACCCAATATGGACACATTAGATTGGGGAGATTCCACCAAGGTTGAAGATGCAAAACAATACTTTGACAAGTTTGTTACAGCATGGAATCCTCGAGTCAACCATTCCCACACCCTATCCTTCCAAGCATCTGCTAGCAATGATCCATGCACCATTGGATCGAATTCCATACTTGCAACCAATCAATTGGATGACTATGAAAACCTTGTTAATTCTGTCCAAAGGCACACAAAATGTTCAGAATCTTCTTGCCTTTGCAAAAAAGGATCATCTCTTCAATGCCGTTACAACTTTCCCTTTGATCTACAACCTACGTCTTCCTTATTCATTGATGCAAATGGTCGGAAAACATACAACCCTGCAAGGAACGATGCCTTGCTAAATATCCACAACCCTACCATGCTGTCAATTTGGTGAGCTAATGTTGACTGCCAACCTGTTCTCTCTAGACACACTATACTTAAGTATATTTCAAAATATGCAGCAAAGGCAAAGAGCAAATCAGAAAGCTACCATGCACTTCTTACTTGACTTGCACATGCAACCCCACAGGATGCCCCCATCCTTCAACCAATAAGATGCTTCTTGTCATCAACAGTTGCAGATCGGGATATTGGTGCACAAGAGACATGCCACATGCTGCAAAATCTCCCTCTCTGTATATGCAGTCATTCCTTTGTATCCTTGAATGTTAGCCAAAGTGTTTTTCGACGAGTTTGCAATGACTCACCTGACACCCCACCAACACCGTCCTTCATTGTTGCATACATGCAACGCCCCCCCTAGTCTCAAACATCTTACCCTTCTTGAAGCTGCACACTCTTGGTCATACTCATGTCGTAGAAAGCACTCCCAATGGAAACCAATATCCCCTTCCAAAATTGTGCGTGTCTTTCCTCGCTTCACTTCCATTCCACCTTTTATTGCAAATTCCTTTGTTTCCTTTTGTTGGAGTGAGCTGCTGCTATACAGACCTTTTCGCAACCTTCATGATGACATTGGATCCACATAATTGGAAATAACTTCTAATTGGCTTCGCATTAAAGACACATACATTCCATGGCATGTTGACCGTATGCCAGAAGCCCCCAGTACACCTCCCTATGATGACTCTACTTCTACTTCCAACCAGCTTCCTTTACCCCCTACGATGGATGAGTGGGAACTCCTTTCTCAATGCCACCCTGGAAACAACCTCTACATTGACGACCTTGACATGCTTGGCCATCGTGACTTTGATAAAGAGCACAATTGGAATGAAAACCATATCCCTGCACAGATACATGCAACAACCATATCATTCACTGACCTCATGCAATCATCCTACCCAGTATAGCAAGACACCTTTTCATCTTCATGTTCTCCTGCCTCATTATCTCCCACACAACGCATCACCTTCGACCTAATCCTTGCACACTCCACAAATCTTACAAGCCCCCCCCCCCTCAAAATGGTCATTCAAGGCACCGCCAGAACATAAAAATATTTCTTAATTTCTTTCCTTAGATCCACACTCCAACATGCCTCTGGCGACGACCCTTCTCCCTTGCTCCTACTTGCTCTGACTGGTATTGCAACGTTTAACATAAATGCGCTAACAATACATTCTGGCCTTGGAATACCCATTGTTGATATGCACCCACTTGAAGGTCAATCCCTTTCAACCTTCCAAGAACAATTTCGCCATATCCGATACATCATCATTGATGAAATGAGCTTTGTTGGCCCAAAAATGTTATGCCAAATGGATGACCGCTTACGTCAAGCCTTTCCTTCTCAATGTACAAGCCCATTTAGTGGCTACTCCATCATTTTTCTTGGTGATTTTGGACAACTACCCCTAGTGAAAGACATCCCCATGTATGTTGGCACATCTTGAGGGAATGCTCTTTGGCACACATTTGACACTTTCGTCACTCTCTCAACCATATTTCGGCAACAAGGCAATAGCCCTTCTCAGGTTTCCTTTCGTCAACTGTTGCCTAATCTGCGCAATGGAACACCGACTCTTGAAGACTGGACGCTCCTCATGTCAAGGACAACCTCGTGCCTTTCACCCAAAGAAAATGATACATTTCACAATTGCACTCATTTGTATGCAACTAATAGCTTTGTTGAATTGCACAACAAGCAAATGCTAAAACACCTTAACATGCCAATTGCACATTGCTTTGGAGAGCAAAAGAAACAACACGTGCAAAGCTCAATAGATGATGAACAACTTCCATTGAAGGTTCTACTAGCAATTGGTCAACAAGTCATGTTGATAGCCAACTTGTGTGTCTCCACAGGTCTTGTAAACGGCTCACTTGGGAAAGTTATTGCAATTGTCTACAACTCCAATGATCAACCACCTGCTTTGCCATCTTATGTTGTAATTGACTTTCTCCACTACAAAGGATCCCCATGGGATCCTTCCCATCCAACATATGTCCCCATCTCTGCTATCACAAGGGGTACACAGAGGCAAGTGCCACTTCAAATGGCATGGGGTTTAACAATCCATAAAGCACAAGGGATGACTTTGCAAAATGCAACTATAGATATTGGCAACATTGACCGACAAGGACTTACATTCACTGCAATATCAAGAGTTAAATCTTTGTCAGGCCTTCGCATAGCTCCACCTTTTTCCTTTTGTAGGTATTCTCGAATGAAAGATAGTCCTTATGTTCAATGTAGAATACAAGAAGAGACCTTGCTTTCTTCAAAGTCTTTGTATCCACATACTACATAAGCTTCATACTCCTTAGCAACTCTACTTTGTCCTACATTCTCCTTTTTGCAAAATGGATTGCACATTTTGAAAGCCTGTATTCCTATTTGTACTATCATTGAATATTTCACAATACAAGAAAAAAAAAATCTATACGCCATTTGCAAATTTATATATTGATCTTTTTATTATCATGTGTTGACAAAGTATTCTCAACTCATTTCTCTAAGCTCTAAAATCAAAACCAATTTTGGATATATTTCCTTTGCAAAAATATACTAAATCATGGCATAGATGATGGTTTATATCCTTATTTCTTTATGTTCTATGTGCTATCACTAGCATTTATTTATGTATTTCCTATTTCGAATGTACAAGGTTCCAATTAAGTTATATGAAATATTTGTAATCATACGAATGGAAATCAATAAAAGACAATAGATAAAATAGCTATCCACATTTATTGATCTATAAGATCTTTTCCTTCAACCATAGTTATGGAAAGCAATTCTAAGCATACCATGCCTTTTGAAAAGCCATGTTTTTTACTTTCTAAGTTGATATGGAAAATTATCTTCCTTGAAACACAAATTCCTTAACATCAAACCATGTTCAAAAAATTACAACAAACAACAAGTCCAAAGTTGATCTATATTCATGCAATGTCTACATATAGTATATATTCAACTAATTATAATTAGATATTTTATGACAAAGTCTATTTTAATGTTACACTTGAAGTAATCAATATCTCTGAATTTAATACGCTTACAAGTCACTTGGATTCTTTTTGTACAATGACATTGCCTTATATTTATATATAATCAATACGCAAATTTATATTCTGAATTAAGAGCCACATTGTCAAACTCAACATTGGGATCATATGCGTCTTTGAAACATATACTCAACGGCATCATGAACATAACACCCATAATACCAAATGGATTCTTTTCGTACAATGACACTGCGTTATATTTATATATAATCAACAGTCATATTTACATTCTAAATTATTAATCACAATGTCAAACTTAGCATTCAGATCATATACGTCTTTGAACCATGTACTCAACAACATCATGAACACCTCTAAAGATTATATGCATAGCCATTTAATTCATAAAGAAGCATTTTCAGCAGAAGGTTCAAGATATTAAAGATAGCTTTAATTCACATTAATACATTCTATTACTCATGTTAGGAGAAACATCATTGCACAAAAAAAAAATAGTAAGCTCATTCAACACACATAAATAATTCTGAACATCAAAGAAAGATCTCAATGCAAGGTATGAACACCACAAGAATAATCTAGCAAACATCCAACACTCATTTTAGGCAAAAGACATCCTCTCCAGGCTCTTAATAGGTGAAGTTAACTTTCTTGGAGCAAATGCAAAATAGTTCGTACAAGCTTCGAAAATTCCCTTTCCCCTCTAAAAGTCCTTTACTCTTACTTCTAATATTCTATTTATAGCTTTTCAAAGCGCCCCTTGGGCTGACAATTGTACCCTAATTCTAGAACCTCCTTCTTTGGCTTTCATTGTATCCTTACAAAACCTAGGAATACGTGGAAGACTTTACATATAGGACAAAAAAATAGCAGTCGACTGTCCTTTCAAAGCATTTATACAAAAGGTAGAATTTCAGCTTCTCCATTTAATTAAAACAAAATAAGAACGGTCTATCTATTTTGCTTGGGCTTCTGCTTGTTGACTTGAAGATTCGCCTCCACCAACCGGCTCGCTTGAAATTACCGGGCCATCTATACTTTGAATATTTGTGGTCCATTGGTTGGTATCTTTTATGATAAGCTTGCTGCGAGAAGATATTGTCGCCTTGGATGCTATTTCATGTTTGCGTAGGCCCGATTTGATCAGCGCTTTTCCCTCTATGGCCTCTTTAGCCATCGCTTATAGGAAGTGAATATGTACTGCAGGCTGGCAAATGAACTGCTGAAATTCGTCCTAGGTCAATACTTCTATCTTCTTGATGAAAGCTAAGCTTTCGTCCAACTCGCACTGTAGCTCGAACAATCGATCTTCTTCCTTTGGGAAATCATAAATGGAGGCAGGAAGAATCAGATGGCACTTGCTATGTGATTCCCTGAGTGTGGAGTAGAACAAACAACACTTGCGGACCATCTTCCTGATTTCCAAACTTAGCTTGGTACTGCAATCTTTGGCAAATTCAAGAATCCCTATATCCACGTCCAATTCATCCCCTGTAGTGGCGCGCAAGTGTGAAGGGAGTTGAGATTTTCCCTTTTTCCACTCAGATTGTCGTTTCAGCTCCTCTACATGATTTGCAAACTTTTCTCGAGATCTTAGGGTTGCGGTTTCAATTATTGTCATTTTCTTAATCATTTCTTTAATGCTCCAAATCTCTTCTGAGATCAATACTAGCAGCTGGTGGATTTTAATCCGCATATCACCTACTTGTTTGTGAAATATGGACAAATTTTGTTGGTCTTCTGCTGCCTCTTTGAGCTGTTTTCCCAATCGTTCCTTTTCTTGAATCAACCCTTCACACTCATGCTGGTGAAGCTGAATTTGCTGAGCCCTACTTGCTTCGAGTTCCTCCAATTCTGTTATTCGAGCTTTCAGATTCTTCAGTTCATCTTCAGAGATAACCAACTGCATTTCTAAGGAGTTCTTCTCATTCTCAAGCTAGAGAACTCCCAAATTTAGCATTAGATGCTCTCCTACCAACTCATTGTATTCCTCCTTCAATTTGTTTGCTTCCAACACCTCCCTCTTTCTATCATCTCTGATCTTAAAGAATTGTTCCCTATAATGTTTTATCTTATCTTTCAAAAAATCAATATTGGCTTTAGTTTCCTTAGCTAATGCTACAGTGCATTGGGCTTGGATTGTGGGGTCGGCATCAGTTCCTTGGACCAATGTTTTCTCTGTTATCTATAATTCATATTCGTCCTCCTTGGTTTCCATATTCTTTGTCTTTCCTTCCATTTTCTTTACCCTCCTATCAATGATGGCCCTTTTCCGCTCATTGAAATATACAGTATCTAGGTCTTCTACTTTGCGCTGCTTCCTGGGGTTATATGGGGTCAACGCTAAGATCCATGAATAGGAACCTTCTTCCTGAGTTCCCCCTGGAGTGTATATCAATGGTGGGTTCACCTCCATATCTGTCGGAGTGGATGGCTCCGACTCAGGAGACTTCTCTGTCTATTCTTTCTCCTTCTCTCCTGCTGACTCTTCTTACTGTGTCTGTAATCCATCTGCTTCTTCATTCAAGGGCCTCTCTTCTTCCTCATGCTGCTTCTTGGCAGCTTGCTCTTGGGATACCCGATCTTCTTCTTCCTTCTGGATCCTGGCAGCCTCTTCATGTTGTTTCAACTGAGAGGCTTGCTCCTGTTGCTTCCTTGCAATCTCCTCTTGTTGAAGCTTGGCAGCTAGCTCACCTTGAATTCTTGCTTCTTCTTGGTCCTGCTACTACTTGAGAGCTTGCTCTTGGAGCACTTTGTCCTGCTCCAATTTTGATGGATCCCCTGATTGTGAGGCCGATGCCTCCCGCTCTCTTTGGATCAAACCGACAAGTTTGGGGCTCAGATCTTTCACAATTTTCTTATTGTAACGCTTTCCTAGCTCAGTTAGGTTGTGGGTGCTTCTGAAGAAGTCCTTGTCTCGGTCTACAGCATGAGCATATTCAAAGGATATCTTGAGGTCAAGACAATGCTAGCTTACCGCACCGTTGGGGTCATGCCTTCTGAAAGGGACCGAGCCAAAATGGAAAACTTTTAAGCCTTTAGCATAATTTTCCCCGTCTCTTGCTCTCAGGAGGCTGTAAGCTCCGATGGTAAATGGCATGGGAGGATACATGCCCTTCCTCCGATCTGTTAAGAACTTACTTATTGCGCCGATGCCGAAGAGTTGTCTCACAGCCTCCTTGTGAATTACAAAATCTGTAACATACCGAGGGAACATAAATGGCTCATGAGTTCCTCCACTCATCCTAATGTATGTGCCTTCTGAACTGTGATAATAGTCCCCAAATTGTTCAATGATAGGCATTGCATTCTCTGACATCCAATTTGGTTCTTGTACGAAAATAAGCTGGTACAATGGCATGATAAACCTCTCGCAAACCATCTTGTAGTGGTTTGCGTATCTACTTGCCCATGTACACTGATAAGCCATGAAGAGAGCTGTTTCATTTGGCTTCCATGAGCAACCCAAGTCCGGGAACGTATGCTTGCTTAACAGGCAGTCAATCAGGTATGAAGACATGAAGAAATATGCCTTCTTTTGGGTTAGTCCTCCTTGGGCTGCTGTTAGCTTTGAGGCCAAGCTATCTGAAATTATTTCAGCCCAGTTGAAGATGGTGCCTTTTGTGGCTATATGAAACATTACTGGCACCCATCCGATCTTAAACATATTTCCATTAGGCATGCTGAAGAGCCGAATCAACATCAAGACGATGAGTCTGTAAGGGGTCTTTAGGAGGTTGCTTTCATATTCATTGTTTTGCCTCCTCCTAATCTGCTTGTCATTTATCGTCATCTTACAAGCAGATTCTAGTGCGTCCATTGGATGTTTTGCTATCCAATCATCGTCTAAACAAGCCTTGGGTGAAGGAAATTTGTAGGCAATAGTGACATGATCAGGAGCGAAAGATGCCAGGCTCAACCCATTTTTGTCATTCATGAGCCTCGTGTCGGTCTGGATGTTAGGAATTAGCCATCCAATAATTTCGGAACAAGGGAACAGTTCTGGACGAGTTGTGGCCTTATGCAAACAGGACCTTCTGATGTTGGCATACACTAGAGCATCCTCTATGGAGGCTATTGTACTATCTTGAGCCATGATGAATCTGTATAGATCACCTCGTTGAAATTCAGGGGTGGAACTCCCAGGGGAAACACCAGTGGTAGCTTGTGTGTCAGCAAACATCGTCATGAGAGAAGTATCTAATAGGATTTCAACCTCTGAGTCTGAGGTTATTTTCTACGCTACCTTCTTCTTTGCTGACTTCCTATGCATGGTAAGCCTATGGTGAGCAAGGCAATGTCAATAAATACTTTAGTTAGGCAACTTCTTCAAGCATTAGCAACACTCTATGGCAGAGCCAAAATATAACATTTTCACAATATAGAGGTTGTCCTAAAAATCATAATTATCCTTATTTCAAGTTTAAGCTCAATTCAACAATGCCATTCCATGCTAAAAGTAAAAACAAGACATCAGGACAACGAGCAAGATCATCTTTGAATCTGCAAGATCAAGATGAAGAAATGATATTTACAAATTTCACTGATTCCAATTTTACGTCTGCGCGTGAATATATTAAGTTCTGGAACAATTGAGTGCAGTTGTAGTTTATTGTTTTCTTGAAAGATAATTAAAACTGCTTACACGTCTCTATTTTTTGAAGTTTTTTGGGTTTTGTGAAATGCTTTCTCTAATGAATAGAAATTATGACATTTTCCAAAAAATATATTTTGCAATAAATGAAGAACCCTTCTTGAATAGCCCACTAGGCCCAATATAATCTCCAACAAATGATATTTACTTACATTAAAATGAACAATATGTAATCCATGAAAGAACCCATCGGATTTAGTAACAAGTCATATTCACATAATATATAATGGTCATGCTCAACAAGATTATCAAGGGATTTATGCATTTATATTATCTTATTCATGTTTTTAGAAACTGCATTTACAGAGGAAAAAGACATTACTTTACGAACTGCATTTACAGAGGAAGAAGACACTACTTTAGGAACTGCATTTATAGAGGAAGAAGACATTACAGGAAATCAATGGCATTAAATCTTGTCTTTTATTCAAAAGATAACAAGGAGCTACATTGGTGGAAGCTTCCCCGAGGTTAACACCATTTTCAAACTGAAATATTCTGCCTAATCTATAGGCTGAAAGTCAGCAACAGTAAACCGCCTACTACCTAGTTTTCTATTGTTCCTTTCATGAATTCTTCTTCCTCTTCTTGGAAATTGCCCTTACATAATGTATTAACTTATTAATCCCTAATTTACTTTTGCAAATTAGTGAAAAACGAAATAAAGATCTCATGGGCACATCATAACTAGTAATGCAGTTAATCTTCATAGACAAACACAATGGCTCTCATAGCTCTTATGCAAGGTTCCATTATAGAGGTAACATTGTCACAGAATATACATATTTCAAACCAACAACCATTTCTTAGTGAGCCAAACACACCAGAATCTGGTGTGCTTCGTTTTATTGTTCCCAGTCAAAAGTTGGAATTCACTGGACCATCATGCTTGAGAAAAGTGCGTGATCTTTATAACTTTCTTCTATCATAATGCCAAATAGAGGTCAATGTTACAACAGTGAATCTATAAGCATGGATCACAAAGGTTGGCTGGTCAGAAGCATTTCTTCTCACCTATGCTTGAACTCGTCAGTCAGACACTGTTGCATAATAAGTAGTGCTCAATTATCACTCATGAGTTTATTTTCTATAGAGAGGGCATCTAGATATTCTTGACCTACTCGTATGAGGAGGAATAGCGAAAATATTTTTATTTCTGCCACATTGCATCAGTATATGTGTCTTCGACCATTTTGGGATTACTTTTGTGGTTCAGCGTCGAGCTATTCTCCTCTTACAATCTTCTGAGCATAATTAGTGTTACTTTAAGGTCATCTTATTCGTATCACGTCATCACAATACTTGATTATTTCTAAGTAAAGGAACTGCGCCGTTGGCACCAGTTCTATCATTACGATTTGTGCTGAGAGAAATGCGCCAACCTTAACTTTTCTAGGAAGGCGAAGCGCAGCT
Source organism: Larix kaempferi (assembly GCA_027924585.1). NCBI lineage: Eukaryota > Viridiplantae > Streptophyta > Pinopsida > Pinales > Pinaceae > Larix > Larix kaempferi. The sequence continues at coordinate 8,585,633 of BSBM01000535.1, read as the reverse complement.
CCAAAGGCAGCAGAGTTAAAGGTAGGACCTACGCCTTTGGCGTAGGTGCTATTCTTAAATGATGCGCTTGAACGTGATCTGCGCCAAGGAGTCATTTAAAAAGGCTTAAGAGGAAATTTCGTCGAAGCTCAATAAAAGAGTAATTCTTGCTGACAGCAGCCGACAAATGGTGGGAAAGTTATGGTTAAAGTATGCGCCAGCGGCAGACTTACAATCAGGAGATGTGCTAAAGAGCGGAAAACTTAAAGTTAGAAACTGCGCCAAGCGCAGGTTTCAACCTTAATTTGATCACTTTTGGGTTGAAGTATGCGCCAGCGGCAGACTTACAATCGGGAGATGCGCTAAAGAGCGGAAAAATTAAAGTTAGAAACTGCACCAAGCGCAAGTTTCAGCCTTAATTTGATCACTTTTGGGTTAAAGTATGCGCTAGCGGCAGACTTACAATCGGGAGATGCACTAAAAAGCGGAAAATTTAAAGTTACAAACTACGCCAAGCGCAGTTTTCACCTTAATTTGATCATTTTTGGGTTAAAGTATGCGCCAACAACAGACTTACAATCAGGAGATGTGCTAAAGAGCGGAAAACTTAAAGTTAGAAACTGCACCAAGCGTAGGTTTCAGCCTTAATTTGATCACTTTTGGGTTAAAGTATGTGCCAGCGGAAAACTTACAATCGGGAGATGCGCTAAAGAGCGGAAAACTTAAAGTTAGAAAGTGCGCCAAGCGCAGGTTTCAGCCTTAATTTGATCACTTTTGGGCGCACTTTCTACTGCTAACTGGAAATGCACACTGTTGCTTCAGCTTTGACCATATGATAAATTAATACATACAAACAAGTTAGAATTGTCTGTAAAATATACTCCATAATACTTCTAGCCCAAGGAAGAAAGAATTTGTTAAAATTATACTCATAGCAATTGCCATATTGTCTCTTTTAATTAAAAGAAAGCAAAATCACCCTTGCCTATGTCGACATTTTAGTTGGTATTTGAAATTACTTCTACAAGCATTGTATACCATGAATCAAATTGGCTTTGCAATGGCGACCTTTAAATTCTTAAAGGGGTCTCAGAATTATCAATACAGGTTGCCTCTTCACATAAACACAATGAAAAATCGAACAGAGAAAGAATGGGTGCAACAGCGTCAATAATGCATTAACTCATACCAGCAGCCGACGAATGATATTTAACTGTAACTCATACGTATACTATTTGCAATTTTCAAACACTCATTTTTCGCCCAATATGATTATTGAAAATGCGTTTTTTTTTTCAAAGTTTACCCCAATTTGCCCATAAAACTATCATGCACAAATTCAAATTCTCAAATATCAATTCTAGAAAAACAAATTTTCACAACCTGTTCAAAATTCTACGCGGATGGTTGAAATACACACGGTGTAAGCTATTCCACAAATCAGTAAAACACCTATTCAATTTACAAAACCAAATATCTATTCCGACAAATGCCAAGATTTTTATAACATTAAAAGAGTTTTTTTGCAGCAATGACTTTAAACGAGTTTCACAAACGAGTTCAAAGGACAATTTTCAAAAGTAATGCCGCTAGAACAATGCGTACCCGTCACCAGTAGCAAGGAATGCTGCTACTGTACACTCCACTGGAATACTACACTGCACTGGAATGGCCACTGGACTTCAAGCTGCAAGTTGCAAAATCAACGAACCCGTTGGATACATATAGAAAGGGAGAAATTTAATTCCTGTGGATGAGCATTAACTCGACACAAAGCTCGATGTGAAAGCCCATTAATTTCAACACGGTGTAATTTAATTCTTCATGCTTCCCAAAACACCACTAATTCGAGGCTCCACTGTCGTTCGGTGATTTTAACTTTATGTCAATGCAACAGTCGCCATAAAATCACTGGTTCAGTGTCACTCGTCATGTTTAACTTACTGTCAACGCAACAATCGCATCAATTACAATAGTCACATTAATGTGCAACGGTAGGTTATGTTACCTTAATTACTGCAACTACTGCACAAAACCAAACCACGGTTCACCGAGAATAGATTGAAAAAATAAAACTGCGACTATCGGCGTTCCTTTTGCCCCTCCAGGGGCAAATGCTAGTGTATACATTTTCTATATATTAGTTAAGCAGTACATAAATCAATTTTTTTATGAACTTAGTTTTGCAAAGTTTTGAATTTTGATATTAAAATAATATTTTCAAAATAATTTTTGATTGGATGATTGTACAAGAGGTCAAAGATGTCAGTGGGGATTTACTGCCACATGTCCCCGCTGATATCACTATCTTCAATAACTGCCTCTGCAAGATACTACGTCTCATAGCAAGCAATCTAACGTGTCATAAAAAGTTAAAATTTGATTGAACTAAACGATTGCATGTCAATCAAACTCTAGCTCTCTGTATGCAACTTGAAATGATCTTCATACGTGAACATTGAATCCATTATACGATGGCACCTTGCAATATCATTATACGGTGGCACCTTAAAATCACTATTTAACATTATTTAAAAGTTATCATACTATGCATGAGAGTTTCTTACCAAACCTTACAGGATCATGGGCTATAGCATTTTAATTTACCAATTGAAAGTGAATCACTTATTAATTTTTTTTAATATTTTTAAAAAAAGCAACATGGAAATTTGAAAAAGGTTAACTTTTAATTTTTGGTATGCTTATTCATAGCTCCAATAGATTACTTTAGAAAACTTAAATTGCCAATCCGTGGAGATTTCAAATGCATAAAGCTTTTACAAAGAAAAACATGTGCAAAGTATAACCACATTTTGACTCAACTTTGTTATTATGATGTGGTGTTTTCTTTATTTGATAGGTTGATTTCAATGACCACATATGATAACAACTACAAAGATCATTTCCATGTTATAAGTTGATGAAGGATATGGAGTTCAGCCCGTAAAAGGATATTTCAATGTAATTGTTAATAGAAATATCATCTAGGTCATTGGTAGCTTACATGCCACTCCATAGAGGAGGATAGAAACTAAATCTGCCACGTGGTCATTTTGTGATCAATTAGTAAATTACACAAAGATTTAGATTCATTTAGTTGACTAAGAATTGAGCTTATACATCACCAGAATAACTATTGAATCGACAGAGAAAAGGTTGTCACGTCCCATTTACCCGCATAGAAGATAATTGCAATGCATGGTTTCACTAATCCATAGAAAAGCAAGGGATATGGCATGTTGCATTGTCCTAATTTCTGGATACAAGGGATTGTCCACGTCATCATAACGCATTATATTTTTTGTTACAAGAAGCTAGATAAATTGTAATCTTGGAACGCGATTTCAAAGGTGCCATCGTAGGAAAGACGTTCCAGCATTTTATCAAATATCTACCATTAGATGTTCCACGTATCTTTGAGATTGAGTCTCCATGGTAAATGCCAGATCACGCTAATGCTAGATGAGATTGAAAAGATGCCACATTAAGCTATTAAACCATATCTCCGGAATCAAATCACTAAAAACAAGGGAAGTAATTTGTTAAAGGATCCGAGTTGGAGAATATAGTGGTATCATTGAATTTTGAAAATTATTACAAGGTGTTACTCTTCCACGAGTTTCAGTTTGATCTGAAAAGAAGATAGCTCATGGAATATTAGTGCTATATCCATAAGATTGCGAGGTGGTGGGGATTCTTGAGATATTTCAGCAAATTTCTGCAATAAATATTTAGGTTTTCCTATCTTTATTTTGAAGAATATGTCAACACTAGGAGGAAGAGGAACATCCACTTGTTCATCAAAAGACTAGAACGAGAATCATTTTCAATATCAAAGGAAAACCTTATTTGCCAATGGATTATCAATCAAATGTATAAATCTCAAATCACATTGAGTTGTTTGCAAATGTCAAATATTGTTGATTGTTATGTTTGAATATAAAAATTTATGTGAAGCCTAGAGGATGATATAGATGTGGAGATATGGTGAAAAATAGATGAGATCTCTTGGATTTTGTTGCGTTTTCGGAGTGGGTTCGGATTGGAGATTGGTATAAGAGCAGAGTTTGGGTTTCAAGTGCATGATATGCCTTGGATTGCTAACACAATGCTTGTGCAACATACAATTTTATTTATGGATAGCAAGACGTTTTGTATCAATAATGGTTTTGAAAATTAAAAACAAGATTAAACTTTAAAGTTAACTGCAAAAATCAACTCTTCTTCCATGGGGGCTTCACTCGATAAACCGCTATCATAGCACGTTCATTCGTGGCAGATGAAACAATACCCCTAATTTCACTAAATATTGGAAAATACCTTCCAAAATCGTTTTTTTTAACCCCCTCCCAATATGCCTTCCCATTTTAAAAAAACCCCTATTTTCACTAGATATTCTATGTATCAATTTTTTCATCAACATTTTTTATACCCCTTTATATTTCTACCTAGTATATTGATATGATACCCCTCTTATGGCCCCACATGCATTCTACAATGCACCTTGCTTCTTTCGATATATATTGTGGATGCACATTACTTCACCCAAAATGCATTTACTCAACCACATATCATTATGATTTGAAACATCTAATGGTCTAATGAAGAGATAGGAGATCACTTCTTGTATGTCACTAGAGCCAATGCACATAGTACAACATTTAGATTGCATGTTGCAGTTCCCTAATCGCTGACTAAGCCTATTTTGGGCTAGGTATCCAAGCCCCCAGGGCCTGTAACAAGATCTAGGAGGCTGACTAAACCTCCCAAGGCATGTAATAGGAATGAGTGGTTGGGTATTCAAACCCCCAACGCCTATCGAGGGCCTATAACAGGCCCTGGAGGCTTAGAGCCTCCCAAGGCTATTAGTAACAACTGGCTGAGTGCTATTGGTAACAATTGGCTGTCAATGACCATTGTCTCTTGACTATGATTGAATGGAAACCCACATCACCACGAAACCCCCTGGCCTCAAGCATGCCTCAAGAAACGATTTCCCTGCATACTGGTAAGCCCGAACCTTGCCTCAACCCGATTTCTCATCCGGCCGTGATCCTGCCATCTCCATTTGGCGGATATTTGTTAGCTCGCCCATATAAAAAAGACCCCAATGTATTTTTGTATTGTTACATTAAATAAATAAACCCTTTGCCCCTTAATATATAAGCAATATAATTTTTAGGTTTTCATGAATATTTAATACCGCAATATGAATGAACGTGGTATTTTATTGCCTTCTAGTGAAGCCCCCGTGTCTTCTTCGGCCATTTTAATATTCTATACTAGCAAGTCGAGGAATGATTAGTTGCGATCCAAAACATTTGACTGGATAATCAAATCGCTAGGCGAGTATATCTCTAACTCAAGTTGACGAATATTAGATCAATAGAATCTATGTCCAGAAAGTCTGATCCAAATATCTAGCATCAAAAAACATAACTATAACTATGATGTATTGTATGGTGTAATCCATAGGTGTCTTTATTTTGTACGTAAAATAGAACATAGTTATGGCCCATTTAGTGGTAGGTTAACATCGATAGGATCTGCAGTTACTGCAAACCAGGCTATGGACATGATCACACATCTATAGAGGAGAAAGCACAAATGCAAATGGAGGCATTGCAATATCAAAGGATGATGGAGGAGCAAGCATATTGTGATCAAGAAGCAATCATTTCTATGAAATGGTATGCGTGTATGTCACAGTACCTCGACTCATGTTCGCCATGTTTTCTTTTTCCCTGTCCTAGGTTACTAGCTCAGATTGCTTATCATGGATAAAAATGTAATAAAGGATAAATATGAAAGGGGATGACAATAAGGGGACCTTCTCAAAGCACTGAGCATCATGTGGAGATATCATAGTCATGTACCTATGTTATCACTACGGGACTTAAAATAATTAAATCTATTACAAGTGAGTTGTTGAAGGATAGGTGGCAACTCTTGTTTTCATCAACAAGCAAGTTGTGTATGGTGAGTGTAAAATAAATGCCCTTTATACCTACATCTAAAGGGATATGTGTGTAAAGAGTATAAGGTGAAACATGCATCTATGAAAACGTATACTATTACTATTTTTATGTTCTTTTTCTATCTTTGACCAAAATTTTTAACCAAATAGATTTTGCTTATATAATCTGCATTATGTATCTTTATACTTGCTATTCACATCGCAATTCTTTGGAGACAAAGTATGTTAACAAAGTATCCCCATTAATGTCCATGTATAATTTAATGTTCATCGAAATCCTTTTGAATCAAACTTTACTTAGGTATTTATTAGTGTTTGTGTAACAATACCTTCTGGATTTCTTCAATCTATTAAAGGACTTAGCAAACCTGTAAACATCTTTTTATCACATATATCCTTGGGCATTGTTAATTTTCACATTTTCGTCATTGCAATAATCCATTCCTTATGCCAAACACTTGACTGTTCCCTCCTCATATAAAAAATATACTTACTATTATTATCAAGGCTTAGAGAGTAGCCAAGATGTAGGAATGTGGAGTTGTAGAAGCATGAGCCATTTTTGAACTCTATCTCATATGTCTTTCATGGTAGTTAAGACAACCTTAAAGAAGCATTTGGGGCCTTGTTTGATTTTCACCACCCCCATGGGTCTCTATGAAGTGTTTGTTTACCAAACGAGGGATTTATTTGAGGGATAAATGCCTATAAATTTTCCTATGATAGCATGTCCCTACATATATTGATTGTAATCACTGATTTTGGTCATTGTTGCTTCATAGCAGAGGTTTTTAGAGGTTATCCCTAGAAAAAATCCCTTCCTTTTGTCAATCAAAGTAGATTTTCCAAGCACGATTGCAAGTGGGATTGTTGATTTCGCTCCCAATACCACATCCTTTAAGGAGGGTAGCGCCACAAAAGGCTCTCCTCCTATTGGGGTGAACATGGGATCTAGCATGAGGGGAAACCTGAAGGCTGATATTCTAGAGCTCAAACCCTAAGAATCAATATCCGACTTCTGGTTCCATTGTGCCTTTTCATATAGTTAGTGGGGTAGAGTATTAACAATATTTTCTTAGAGTTAGTCATGTAGAGTACTAACTATAGCATGCTCTATTTCTTGGATATCATGTAGACTAACTCCGACATCCATTGTCGGCCTCTCCCAACAGATGTCACTTCCAAATTTTCCAATATTGAGCACAGACTGAATTAATATATGTATGAAGTGTTGACATTAGCACACTGCCACCCCTTCCCAAGGATACAAGTTAGCAGCTGAGAGCATAAAAACTATTGTAAAACATTGGTTTATAAAAATTGTAAATCATGTATGGTTGAACTTAATACAAACCTCAATTTGTTACAGTATGTCCCTTGCATACGCAAGGACATAATAAAATTCATCTACATCTTTCATCTTTCATTTATGATTATTCCTTGTGTGACATCCTCATTATTTTCTCTTCTATATCTCACGAGTTTACAATATCTATAGAAATATTGTCAATGCACCCATAAATATTAACATTGCACCCATCTGACTCCACTGCTCACCCAATAGCTTTATTCTCCCGTGAATCCCACATAGCCACCGAAACTTTCGAATGACGAGCACTCTTTTTAGATACTATCTTCTTATTCAATGATTCCAATTTCATTGCTATATCTTTCATTTTATCTTCTGCAATCTCATTTTCCTTCTAAAACTCCATGAAACATTGTGCTTCAATTGTTGACCCACCTTGTGCCTCCAATGGAGAAAACCAACATAAATGGAAGCAAGATGAGAGAGTCGGTTTTAAGGCTGTTATTGGAGACAAGAGGGTACCTACCTGTCATGGATCCCAAGCCCAATTCAAGCCACTCGGCTAGGTCAAAAAAATGGAGCTAGGGCAGCGGGAATAATTTGACTTCGACTTCCACCGAGTGTGTGGTGGTGCAATTGTAAAATTAGTCACAGCAGATCTAATGAACAAGTAAATCAATCACAACAGATGAACATAGAAAATATGGTGTAAAACTGTGCAAAACATGCATCAGTGCTCAATATCCCAGTAAGGGTGAATGATTACAATAGAATACAGTAACAATGACTGAGCAATTCGAATTGCCTAAGGAGGTCATTCGAATCACTGAATGGAGTAGCTTGACTCCAACTAGGAGTCCTCATCTTCAATCAGTGGTGGTCATCAATGCACAAGAACCAGTCATCCAGGTGTCAATCTGAGTCTAACTGAGTGTAACATGTGTAACTGAAGTGTGTAGCACTGATATAAGGAAGTGGGCTCAGTGGAGGGCGCATGGGAGGCTAACTGAAGTCAGAACAAGTCATCTAGTCAATCTGGAGGTCCAACGAAAGTGAAACAGTCAGTCGGGAGTGAAACTAGCCTCAAATCAGGGAGAATCGGAGCTAACGGAGTGTAACTGAAGTGGAACTGCAGTGGTAGGTGAAGAAGTGCGCCCTTCTCTGGCAGTAGGTGAGAAGTGGGCGCCTTCTTGACTAGGAGGGATAAAACTCTGAAGTAAGTGGCTCCCGGGTGCTAAAATAAGGTGGCTAAGGTGTTGGAGGCATCAACCTGGTGACTAGGATGCATGCAAACCCTAATTGCATGCAAGATCCTGAAAAAGATGATGTGGATATCCGAACAGCAATCCCCTTCTATTCTCTTCGAGTCCTAGAAGGTATGGGTTGACCATGTTGTGGATGATTCACAAACCTATTTGATACTTATCTCCTTCATGGAAGTACAAAATAAGTGTGTTGAAGCTGTTAAAAACTTACATCGAAGCAACGCTGACGACGATAACAAGCCACTTCCCATGACAAGCTCAAACTGGAGCTGAAGCTTCCAATGAACCACAATGCAAAAGCTTTATTGGATACATGACAGTAGTTTGTAAATGTGCAAAGATAAAAACAACCAATCCCTAAGCACATATCAAGTGCAGTATATACGTATATTTTTCAAAGGCATGCTTGTAACCTGGGAAAAGCAAACAGCTTTGCAAATCAACTCTACTAGCATTTAATGGCAAATCATATATTCTACATGTTGTTATACAAGAATTTGACTTGGTATTCTTCTTCTATTGGCGTTTGCAATTCTCATTTGCATGTCTATGCATTCCCATGCATCTATGCTAGAAGCTAATGTCATGGACATTGTTGCTTGCAGCTCTTGTTTAATTATATATATTCATTTTACATTAAAAAAGAGAATTTCATATGCGTACGTTGCATATATTTTATTTTACAATTTATTAATCATTAATTACTTAGATTGTTGTGATCTATAATGAATTGACATAAAACATATTCTACATAAAAAGAAAAAGAGGTCAAGCCCATATAAACACACTGCATACATGTTTATTTTGTAAATAATTAATCATTAAGATGACCACTATCGATACTCAATTAGAGAAACTGGATATAAGGGAAATATTAAAACTAAATTATATGGGGAAACTTAAAACTTAATAAATCTATCAAAATTGAAAATCTATATAGTTTTATCAATTTCCAAGTATACTAGTGTTTATTTTATAAAATATTTTTACGTCGTAGGCGTTCATTCAACCAAAGACAATCCTCTACACTGCAGTAGGATTCCTCGCTCATGTAGCCAATCGAACGATGCCACGTCGCTTCCCTAGAGGTCGTTTCTTATGTTGTTGCACAATTCTTTAAGGCATGTTATGCAAGTTTCATGTGCGGTTCTTTCTAGCCCGTTATTCGAGTTTTGTGCGCAGTTTTTTGTGGCGTTTTATTCAAGTTTTGTGCACAAGTTAAAGAAGCGTGTTCAGGAAGTACTCTTAAATCGATAATCGATGGCCATGGACATGTTTTGCACCCTATAGACCAAACCGCCCGCTACTGTTCACGCCTTCACTAAGATCTACTCGTTGTTGTTCTCGCTTTCATTGATATTCCGTGGTTTGTGGCTTTTGCATGCTCTGATTTACAGGTTTGGTTGAGGATAGGCCGCCAAATACACGGTCAAGCATGAGAATGGTGGAACAACCAAGGCCCTATGTGTTACCAGGCCTGATGGTGCCTTTGTTGAGGGTAACAGTGGAAGTGATGGCAGTGGTAGAGGCGGAGGCGGTGGTTTCTATGGCGGCGGTGTATATGGTAGATGAAGTGGCTCGATAGAGGTGGCGATGGTGACCCGATTTTGCTTAAAGATGCATAATTTTCAGGGCAGTGACCTGATTTGCAAGTGATGCACTGGGAAGAGGAGGTGGGCTTTGATCCAGTGATGTAGATTGGGCAAGGGAGAGTTACCACATCATGCCTTTATATATTATCTAACATCATATTGCATCCTATCACCTTTGTGCAAACAAATAAACCAGGTTTGTGTTCTATAACTTCCTATATTTCTTGCATTTCTCTAAATAAACTTGGTTTTCCTTCTATCGTTGTAGGTTAAAGTTGCTAATGGAACATATTTTTCTTTTAAAACCCTGGATCATGGGAAGTGACCTAATTATTCACTATTTGTAAATTAATGCCCTAAGATATCTTTTTCCAGTCGTGATAGTCCATCTGGATGGCCTGCAACACCAATGGAATCGAAATTGCGTAGGGAAGCATCATAATCTTCTCTTGACTGACAAGGACCTCGCAGAATTAAGCAAAGTGCTCTTTCTCGATGGCGACAGGCCATCTAGTGTTGATGCAGAGCATATTATTTCCTTTAGGTTGTGCATTGCTACGAATAGAGTCTTATTTAGCAAGGATGAGCTTTCTGGGGCATTGTCTCGGCATTGCATATAGAAGTTTCTGAAGTGAACACAGGCTCTTCCCATTTTTGCAAGTGTTAGGAAAGCAGATGGAGAAGGACTTCAAGGAAGTATCTCACTCTTCGTGAGCTTCACGACTGTCAAGTTTTTATTCATTTTTTAGGTTATACTCTGTGTATATATAGATATACATTTGTAGCAAGTTTTGGGCTCAAAACCGCTCGTTCTTACATAGTCTATTAAACTCTTTATATGCTTGTGCTATGTTGGATGAATAATTTGTAGCAGTCAAGTTTTCTTGTTGATGAAGAGATTTGGGCGATATGGGCATTCCGTCCTTCGGCTCTGTAATTTATTTTGAATATGAAATTTTACTTCATACATTCCCCTATTTGTTCTCTTTTATTTTGTGTAACATTAATATTGCAATTTTCTAGGATAGAAAGTTGTGTAATGTTAATATTGTAGACTACGGTTTATTAAGATAGGAAGTTGCAAGGAAACTCTTCTGATAACTATATGTTGGATTGCAATGCTTCATTTTACATTTCTTTTTTTATTAAAACACCTGATATAGAGAAGAATGTGGAATGTGTATTCAAATATTCCTCTCATTAAAGATATGCTTAAATGTAGGTAGAATGTGTTTCGGAAGTTGGATTTGCTCGGAACAGGCCATTTTTTCCTTGAATTAAGTTCAGGTTCTCATAAGCATGTTTTTTGTTTATGCTTATAAAATGTTGAAACCCTCATGCTGATAGCCAGAATGACCACCCCAAACCCCTATTCCAAGTGGGGTCAACCCTATTGCCTACCAAAGAACTTGTTGTGGGTGAGAAGTAGGTTTTTTTGTAACGATGAGATGGATTCTCAATACCCTTTCCAAAGAAGATGAAGTTAATGTCATAAATGTCACCCGAGCATACATGTAGAGATCACGCTCTTTTCAGGAGAGCTTACAATTGTTTTGATAATTCAGATGGTTGGTACTGATGTAATTTGAAATAAGTGTGAATCTGGAAGGTGGTTTTTATTCCAAAAGAATCTTCACTTGTTCCAATTCTTGAAAATTGATCAAGCCCAATGTCTCATCGTCTTGCTGATCAAAATCGCCACCCTCCATACATTTCCTTGCGAAGAAGCCGAGAAAATTCCTGATCCTGTCGGTTCGTGGGCTCATGAGCCTAAAATCCTAATGAGCGGCCTAAAAATCAATATGCAAAGAGTTATGATGTTCCATATCTCAATCCTGTCATGGCTAGAGATTCAATAAGGACACTAGTTTGACAGTTGTTTCATAGAAGGCAGTAACAATCACTTCTGGCTGGACAAAAGCCATAGATGTAATCATGTTGGGTTTAATCAATCCTGGGGATGAAGTGATTATATTTTCTGTGTTATGATTCATACCAACCAACACTGTCTATGCCACATGTAAAAATTAAGACACTTACATTAAGGTTACATTACAGCCACCAGACTATGGAGTTCTAGAAAAAGAGATCAAGACGGCCAGATAACCCCACTGGAAAAATGTTTTCTCGAAAGGAGCTAGAATTTATAGCTTCCCTTTGCATTGAGAATGATGCCTTGGATTTCACTCGTGAGGTCTATCATAAGCTAAAATATTTGAGGAAGGACCAAGATCAGTTGGACTATTGCACTGCCTTGCTGGGATGGACATTTTGTCTAACAGGGTGAAAGATTTTCTCTAACCTGCTTCTATGATATTGAAATTAGGAATTCTAACTTATAAGTAAAGCTTAATTTGAATTTCGTGTTAGTGAAGTAGATAACTAATAGCAGCACAACATTGGATTTTTTTTGTGAAACATTGAGTGACTCTACAGCCCTATGTAAAAAATGGCTATTGTATCACATAGTAGAATTGAATTTTATGTAGCTAAAATAATAAAATAAATTAGGAAAAGCCATACCCAGACTAAACATTGCCATGATGAGACTTACATTATACAGGATTGCTATTGAATGCATCACAATTCTCAGCATATGAACATTCCACCATACAAGAAATCCATATGAACAATTTGAAAGCTGATCAAAGGCCAAAAAGAACTTACATTTCTAATTGATATTGTCTTATCTGATTCAATGTTCAGGGCATAATAAAATGTAATTTACCTGAAGGAAACGAGTGCCCATACAAGGCCTATTAGGATAAAATAAGTATTGGGATTTCTAATGAGTTTCCTCTTATACCATAATGAGAATAAGCTTTGGCATGACACTTGCAAGGGGCATTTTTTTATGTTTTTCATAGTGGATTTTTAGGTGTAGCTATGCAGTGGAGATGGATCCGAATTTAGAGAGGCTAGGAGCTTCCTTGTTGAGAGGGATTCATTCATTCCCCTGGTGCATTTCTCTAGCCCTATTGCCAAAGTTGAAATCTTCTAGGACATATGCAAGCAAGTGACCCAAACAAAAACTTAGGATTGTATCACATAGTAGAATTGAATTTTTATGTAGCTAAAATAATAAAATAAATTAGGAAAATCCATACCCAAACTAAACATTGCCATGCTGAGACTTACGTTAGGCAGATTGCTATTGAATGCATCACAATTCTCAGCATATGAATATTCCACCATACAAAAAATCCATATGAACAATTTGAAAGCTGAACAAAAGCCAAAAAGAACTTGCAATACTAATTGATATTGTCTTATCTGTTTCAATGTTCAAGGCATAATAAAATGTAATATACCTGAACGAAACGAGTGTCCATATAAAGCCTATTAGGCTAAAATAAGTATTGGGATTTCTAATTAGTTTCCACTAGACCATAATGAAAATAAGCTTGGGCATGACACTTGCAAGGGGCATTTGTTTATCTTTTTCATCGTGGATTTTCAGGTGTATCTATGCAGTGAAGATGGATCCGAATTTAGAGAGGTTAGGACATTTCTTGTCGAGAGGGATTAATTCATTCCCCTGGTGCATTTCTCTAGCCTTATTTCCAAAGTTAAAATCTTCCAGGACATATGCAAGCAAGTGACCCAAACACGAGCTTAGAATTGAAGCTTTCCTGAGTCATTCACTTTATTGCTTGCCTACCACTGAAATGGCAATGGGTACCTTTCACATTCGGTGTGCGAAGTGTTCAAACATGTTTTTCTGAAGTCATACCTGCCAGGATAAGGCAATCTTTATACCATATGAGCGATATGGCTATGAATTTAAGATTTAGTGCAGCTTGAAGGTATTACCATACAGGTCACTTTGGGCATATAATAATTCACAATAGGCAGATTTTTTTATGAAGGAAGCGATGGCTGTAGAAGATTTTCCCAACACACTTAGAAGATGATAGAAGGCCATTGTTGGTGTTATAAGTGAAAAGGGTTGACATTACCTGTGTGTTCCATTTATTTATTGGTCATAACCAAGTGTTGTTTCCCTTTTGACCCTCTAGAGGGAACTAATTTCAGTGCCTAACATCAACATTATAGAGCACAAGGCACACTTTTTGAAGGCATACAATTGCCTTGAGTATGGTTTACGAATGGAGAAGGGCACTCAAGAGAAGAAATCGTGGATATCTAATCCACAATAGAACCGTGCATAAAATTTTACTTAAAGAAACTTTAGATCATATGATAGTGACTCAAGCTATGAAATGAAGAAGAAGAAGAGCAGAAGGATGGAAGATGCAACAATGAATAACTGTAAAGACAGAACCAAAGAAAATGCCCATTTGAAGTTTCATGAATTGCCATTACAACATAAAGTGTGACTTCTGTGCCATCATGACATTGTAATTTCACAAGTCTAATCCACTGTATAATCTGTACTTGGAAAATTGGAACATCCTAATGACATTGGAAATTCTACCTTACAGTCTAGTTGCATCGATTTTACTCCATAAGCAAACCGGCTTATTGAGTTTGTGCTTGGAAACCATATTCTGTTAATCACATCAATAAACTTTAAAAAGGATAGATATTGTTCTGGAAAAAAAATCAAAACACAATTTTATATTAATATGATAAAACTCCTTAACAGTCTTAATTAAAAAAAAAGCTAGCTTTAAACCATAACTACGTTGTTCAATTCCAGTTCATACACTGGTGAAAGCCCACTGTTTACATAAGAAATTACAGACTCTCTAAATCCACGAACAGACACTGTATTGTTGGGGCCAAAACATTTCAACGACCCACAACCATTCTTTGCTATGCTTGAAACGAATGTAATTATGTGTTGAAAATCAGTCATACTCTTACAATCTACACTGAACCCACTAGTATTGGGAGCGGAAATATAGCACATATCCCGTCCTCCATAATAAATGCACTTGATATATGTGTCAATGGAGCTACAATGAAATTGCCTTTCAACGACAGGGTCAGGGATGAAATTGCCTTCTGGCACAGTTAACCAAGGCACCACAGTTGCACCTTGTTTCTCGACCTTTGCACCTCCAGTGATGGGTGCACATATATTGCCCCGTACGACCTTTAGCTGTATGTCGTTGCAAGGTTGTAATTTCCCGAAAGAGTAGACTTTTCGCCTCCATGACCGAGGGAGTGGGTCACATATCAAATGCATCATATTACAGAAAAACAGATTGATATTGCTACAAAGCCAAACCCTGATTCTTGAGCTGAACTCCATCAATGCCGATGTAAAGCTCAGTGATGTCGGAATCAACCAATGGACCTTCGCCTTCATGATCGTCTGAATCAGCCAATGGACTTTTACCTTCTCGGTTTGTAGCAACAAGGCAATCAAATTTAAATTTTGTTGAAACAAGGCAATCAAATTTAAAATTTGCGGAAATTTCTCCCCCGAGGCTGAAAAGCTGTCAGGCAATAACGAATCATCTGAATCTCTTAAACGGACGCCGACATGCTGATTGTAAATTATGACTTCATCCAATACTTCCTCCAAAGTCATGACATAGCCACTGATCACCGCTGTCCCAAATCCCCAGTAATAGCGACCATTCAGAAACACCGTTGAGGAGAGGCGAGCGGCAATGGCAACGCGGGAGGCTGCGAAGACGGCGGCGGCGTCCGCGCAAACATCGGTGGTGGCGGCGGCGGCTGCGGCGGCGGGACCGGGGACGCCGTAGAGGAGAACCTCTCCCAAGATCTGCAGTTCCTCCCAGATTTGGTGAGAGATGTAGTAACACATTTTCCCGTCGATGAACAACATATTTCCTTCCCTTCCCTTTCTTTCCAGAAGGAAATACCTGCCCAAGTAGACCAAATTGATCACATTGACTCCATCCTTCACGATGCCCATGCCCGTCCTATCTGACGGAAAATCCGCTTGGAGCTCAAAGCAATTCACCCGCTTGAAAACATCACCACGAAAACATTGCAGCCGGGCGTAAGTTGTGGAGAGATGGAAACAGCCGCTTAAGCCTTGTATGAGCGCCCCAACTCGGGTGGGCTTGATGATCTGCCATAAACCAAGGCAGAATTGCAAGGCTAGTAAAACATGGTTCAAAATCAACTCCACTTCTTTCCTTGACATACTTCAATAGTTAGTCTACTGATCGTTCTCCTAGGCCTAGGCCTCCTTCTGATCACTTGACAGCCGGCCAGTCTGCTAATCTTTCTCTTCGTCCACTTCTTAATAATCTTGAATCATCCCGTTTCTTGTTTTTACCAAGGAAGGTATTTTCTTTTTCTTCAAAATTTTATGTGGGAACATTTTTCTTCTCTCTTCGGATCTTGATATACAAGCAAGCCATCCAAGTCGTTAAGATGAATGCAATGTTGATACCTTTCATTTATCTTCCACTTTCCCTTTGAATAGAAAAGCAAAAGATGAATTCCGTGTGGGAAACACGAAATCATTAAAGATGAACACACACTACAGGAAGGCTGTACACGTCCTTAAAGAGTCATTGCAGTACGGAAAGGTCGTCTTCGTCTTTAACCTCTCAGCGGTGTGAGATGCTATTCTACATGTTACTGGTTTGCCTGTGACCGAAGGAAGGCATTTTCTAGCTTTCACTTTGAGTGGAAAAGCAAAGATGAATATATTCCGGGTGGGAAACACGAAATCATTAGATGAACACATAATACAGGACAAACTCCCCACTTATTTCATTGGAAAGGAGGATTGGATTGACCAATATGAGGAGCTTCATTACGTTCATATTTCTTGGATTAACAATATGAAAGTAGAGTGCATCCAAAGCAGGCTTGAAGCTCTCAGAAGGTTGAGCACATCTCCGTGGTTTTAAAGACCATGTCTTTAGTGAAGTAGGTGGCGGCTATATTGATGATTCAGGGATCTTGATGTTTTCTTTCTTTTATTTTCATTAATTAGTTTGCCCCTATGTGTTCTAATAGGTGTTCTAAGAGATATATAAAACTGGACTTGTCGGTAGCCTAGTTGGAGATTATTGATAATGAGGTTTGTTTGAACTATTTGTTGAATTCTCCATGAAGGATTTGGGATTTCTTCATTTGACAAATTCACTTGTATTGATTTGTATATCGGAATGATTGTAACTTCTTTGATTCATAATTGAATAGCAAAATACATGCAATTTTAATTTAAAAAATAAGATTATACATAAATCATTTCAAATTTTAACATATCATTCATTATTCATCAAAAACAATTTGAAACATATTTCAAATTCAAATTCTATACATGGCATATCATGTAATATAACAATGTTTATGATGTCATCATCCTCATTCCCTCATCAATCCTAATAGAATTACTAAATAAATAGTAAAATCATAAAAATAAAATTTAAAATAACAACTACATAGTAAATATAAAATGACTTGAAACTTTAAAAATAAAACTTAAAAATATACTTTTATACAAATGACTTCAAAAAAATAAGAACATAGAAACTACCTAAATACTAAAAAGTAAAACATAAAAGCAAAAATTAAAATAACAATTATATATAAAATAAAACTTAAATAAAAAAACTACATGTAGTCATGTTTACATTAAGCTTAGTGGAGGAAGGTTTTAAAGAATTTAAGCATGTATGTTATTCTATTTATATAGTGAAATAACAAAAGTATATTTTTTTTTCCTTGAAAAAAAAAGTTATTATTAGTAAAGCAGATGATATAAAATCCTTACTAATAAATTATAATAACTCTAACAATATAACACTACATATTAATAAATTATAATAAGTGGTTGAGTGTACTCGTATCATCTTGAATGTTTGTCGTATTTTTAACTTTGTTCGAATTTCCCAACTGCTAATACGGCCATATTTTGCTACTATGGTTTCAACATGATATCGTATAGGTTACCTGGTTTGCACATATTTCACTTATCACTCTTGGTTTAAAATTTTAACCATGTTGTCTTCCACAAAACTCTTATAGATAGGCCGAGTAAAAAAATTCATCATTAAAACTTAATATAAAAATTTATTGATACATCAAATTTCAACCTGAGTTGAAGCTGCTCATACCTTCACCTTCCTATGTTAGAACAGTTAACAAGAGCAGCAAGCTTCAATGCCCGTGACAAGCAGCAAAAGTATTATGTTGGAATTAGCTTGTAACTAGAGTAGTATCTTAGGAAATGCTAATTATATCAGCATTGAGATGTTCATTGACACTTACATGCATTTCAAGAAATGTGACTAGTATCTAAGAAAATACTAAACACATAAACATGGAGACAAGCTCAAATGGAAATTTAATCAATATGTGTAAGCATATGTTCTAATTGGCATGTTCAAAATATTTGCAATAAAGGTTGGAGTAAAAGTAGTAAAAAACAAAAGACCTTTTCATTGCATACATAACATAAGTCTATAAAGCATGTTTTGCAAAATGTGCACTTCTGACTTTGAAACATATAAACATAGCCGCAAAATGTGCACTTCTGACTTTGAAACATATAAACATAGCCATATATACATGTTGGAGAAAGTTGTCATAGGGCTAGTTGTTGCTGTTGGTTCTTAGTCAAAATCCAAATTCCAATCTTGAACAGTATCAATTTCTATGAGAATGTTAAGGCTAGCTGTTGCTGCTGAGTATCTGCATTGATCAGCTATTTTGGATCGCCAACTATGTTACAGTTTACAACCACAACAATCATATTCAAAACTATGATTATCCTGCAAAAAAGGATAAAACACAAATTATTTGGAATGTTTGCATAAGAGATCCACAAGCAAAGCACTTCATTATGCATAGAACAGAATATGAAATATTTAAGCTTACTTGTGATTATGCACCGAGTTGCAGATGTATTCATTCAATTGAACTATAGAACCATGCTGAAACCCTCCTGATTTGACGTGATCATTGAGTTGCATTATGAACATTGCTTGCTTCATAAAGGATCCATCAGAGAGCATCATTTTGTAACTTTCTTGCATGCTATAGTTTGGATCACTTTGCTTAATGCCCATAACTTGCATGATGGGCTTAAGATTGATAACCCCATTGTTCAATGATGAAATTGCATTTGGCGTTAAAGCCACGACCATAGGATCAAGTTTAATCTGTCATTGCAATGTATTTTTTTTATCAAGAACCTAATCGGGAAGCGAAAACAGTGCACAAAGAACTTGACATTGCCTTTGCATTTTGACAGAGTCACCAAGACCGTCTTATCTGAAGAGATAAACTCTGAAACACTCGATTCAACACCAGTTCAACTGAAAATGGGTTCTTAGGCCTGTGAATTTCTCACAAAAAAACAACACAAAATATCATCATGAGCCTTTAATCTTCAACCCGACGAACTCGATCGCAAGAGCCTTTAATGCAGTGAATGAATGGTGCATTCATCCAAATCTGAACCGAAATATTAATGCCTAGCCACAGCCTACGCAACATCGACTTCTTCACAACGATCTTAGATGTGCTTGGTATTGGGATTTGAAAATTTTGCACGGAAAAAATTGTTTCAAAAATTTGATTTCATGGCGTTAGTTTATTTTGCTTGTGATATTATGGTATCCCTCCTTGAATTGGTCATCCAAAGTCATAAACAATCTGAATCCTATTCCTGCCAAAAAATCAATCACAAATCTATTCAATGATTTTGTTTTTTTAAGTCATTTGATTGCAAATAGTGATCAAAACAAATGCTGGTATCTACGATTCTAGATCTGCTTGTGCCTCCGAAGATCTGCGATTTCTATTTTGACTAGGAATCAATATTTATAGTAATCATCCATAGATCTATCCAATTGCGGTAAGATCTTATCCATATGTGAAAGAGATATGCAGTTGATTCAATATCCCACAACGATTGGATCCAATACAACGATCTAGCCACATAAATGTCTTTCTTTCTACCTCCAAAATTCTTCCTCACGAACAATGATATTCATATCAACCAATGATTTGCAGGTTTTATGGATTGGAACTTTGAAATGTCAGTATAGAGAATGTCACATGGAAGATACACGGCAGTGACATTGTGTAGCACAACAAACTTCGGATCGCTTAGTTGAGAACAGTTCTTCATGCACACTGGTAAAAACAAGTTCAATATATGTATTTTGCACAGATCTATTGTTGTTTTTTTGTTGTTCAAGATCTATTATAGATCTAACTTCTCAAACAAAGCTACAAAAGCGATCTTCCTGAGACATAAATACTACCCATGCATGGGTTTGCTTGAATTTACACCAGCAACCATAAGGATGTGATATGATGTTTTACGGCCATGATATGAATGTATTGTTGCGATCTAACTATTCTCTAGTCAAACTATATGCAACATATACAAATATGAGGCCACCACAGAGACGTGCAAATGAAAACTAAGGCCACATATGCATGCATTCATTGCGACAAGAGACTTTAGACGTCAACCCGACGAACTCGATCGCAAGACGTGGCTAGGAAATCAGCTGACAAATGCATCGCGCCCTCCATTATCTCGAATTTATTTGTTGCAGCAGGCTCCGTCGGCATTGAATCGGCTCTGGCTGCATCAACCCGCATTTCTTAGCATTTGTTGGTCAGGGAAATTGCTCACCTCCTGCTTCTACTTACTTTCGACTCCATTGACCTTATTGGTATTGAACTTTGAATGCACAACGTACAATCTATCAGGGATGGGCACAGATGTCATCAGGTTTCCCCGCTCCAAATTTTGAGACAAAAAATTAATCATTCAACCAAAGTTCACTTTGTAAATCTAAAAATTGATTTTTTGAATTTTGTGCATCTCAAGTAATATGTGGAAAATGATTACATGATGTCACAGACATAATAAAGGACCAATGTATTAAAATACTCCACGGATGATTATTATTGAATCTCCTCATACCTTTCATACCTTTCACCTTCCTATGTTAGAACATTCAATAAAGGACTAATGTATTAAAATACTCCACGAATGATAAATATTGAAGGTATATGTGATAAAAATAAAGGATTGAATTGAAATGTATATTTCTTTATGCATGTGACTTTACAGCATCAATGGAAGGGCTCTGTCATGCCTTATGCCTTCTCTAGTTTATTTTTGCAGTGCCTTATGCCTTATGTATTTATTTCAACGTCATTGTTGAGATAAGAGGTATTAAAGTATTCTAATTTTTTTTTTTAAATAAAATAAAGTAGGAAAAAAATTAATGTGGAGATTTGTGTAGACCATGAAAAGCAGATAACCATGTGAGCAAATAACTAGCAATTGCTCTAAGAGGTGCAAAGAAACGCCGAAAGGGGGGAACTTAAAGTAAAGTAGGGAGAGCATAATTCAGAAGTAGATGCACTGATGGTTGTGCATTGAAGTAAAAGAGAAACAAAGCAAATTTAGTTTTTTTTACAGCTAAATAGCTCTAAAGTTGGTTCTCCATATAGTATGATAAATTCCATCATTCAATAAGGCATTGAACATGCACTAAAATTCAATCCGAAAGGGTTCAAACAAAGCAAACACTACTATGGCCAAATGACAAACCAAGCACTACCAAGGTATAGATCATCATTTATCTCCCAATGGCTCACCATAGCCTATTTATAAAGCATGGTGCCTATATGAACTAATAAACATATTTAAGGCATTCATCGCGTGCATATAAAAAAAAACATAATGATAAAAATGACTACTAAAAACAAGATACATGTGAACATAAAGATATAAAAGAAAACAACTTATGTACGATTACTTGATCCATGTTTTAAAAAGCACTAATAACATGATCGGAGCAGCCAATAACATGTTGATGAATAACTACATATATGGAAGCACCCAAGGCTAATAATCTAGTGATGAATGTCAATATGAAGATTTGCATCACACTTGGATTTGCTTGACTCTTCAATGTTGTCACATACACACTGAAGGTCTGCAAACCAAACAAAGAATGTTTATACACTATAAGGATTAAATGACAACATAGAATTGAAATTAGAGCAAAACATTGAAGACTATGATTGTTTGTTTTGATAAAATGCATTATAAGAACTTAGAAAACTACAAGGAAGACCACATTTCGACCTAAACAATACATGCAAATGCACAAAGGGAGAAGTGCCATGTCCACTAATATCTAGGTGTGATGAGGTACTTTAGTCTACATATGTGTATAAACCAAAGGCACACAATTTATACATGATGGATTTACATAATACAAAAGCACCTCATTCATCAAAGCACCTTAAATTCATCAAATGTTAGTTATGTCATAGTAAATAACTTAATGAAATCAATTCACTATTAATTTAAATACACTAGCAATAACTTCAGTGAGAGAGAAACACTTTGGCACAATAATCTCAGGTGTGATGTCCATTCCTTGTTGTTTTATTCCAAGAAGCATTTCATTCTCCAAGGCACAAACTTGAGTGAGTATATACACAACTTGTGGTCAAATAAGAACATGAAAGTAAATGTTTTTTGAATAATCATGATAGTCTTTTAGGACAAAACAATTAAATGGATTTCAAGTAATAATGTGCAAGACTTTTTTGCTCTTGAAGGTTCAATTGCTTTCTAAATGCATATAGCAGTAACTATTTTCAAATTCACTCTTAAGAAGAAAAGAAAAAATTAAAGGACAAGTTCAAAATATCATGAAACAATGGAGAAATGATTTCATGAAATGTATATTGAAATTACAAATAAATTATGTACTTGTTCACCAATGTTTGACATTCCCAAAACATTTGCTTGGCCAAAATAACCATGAGGTGAAATAATCACAACATTAAAGACCATACAATCCTTGCTAAAAACATCTCTAAAGTTCACAGATTAGGTGCCTAAAGGATCTCCAAGAGAAAATGAATTATATCCAATACGTATTCTTCCATCCTGTCATAGGAGGGTATCAATAATCCAGATATCAATAAATTTGCAAAAGGAAGTATTCGATCTTATAAATGGAAGCACATGTTGACCTCAATTAATTATCAAAGGATTCCTACAATATCATTGTTTTTGTTGTTGTAATATCTTGTAAATTGCAACATTGTGCACGGAACATGCAGAAGACGCCCGGCGAATCTCTGCGGCTAGGGCTCAAACCCTAGCCGCCTCTCTGGTTTACATTTGCAGGGACGAGGTCTGTTCAGGGACGCGGTCTCTTATCGCTCGTCACCTTTGCTTGCAGGGCCAAGGACGAAGTTTGCCTGCGATTTTGTTGCTCGCTCTGCTGCGTTCCTCATTGTTGGTGGTCGCCGTCTTCCACGATGGCCCCAGACCGGTTTGCAGAGATGGAAAAAGACTCTTTGGAAGCTTTCATAGCATTAGTCCGTTCGGCAGGACCTAAAGCCAAGCCTTCTCTCTCGTCTAAGTTTGTTAAGAAGATGGAGGAGATCCCCTCTCTGGAGCTATCTCCAGAAGAGCCATGCAATCTTGCCCTCCTTCTAGCAGAAAAAGCCCTCATCGGAAAGTTCACGGGGTTATGGCCTAGCCCCAAATCGGTGGAGGCTTGGATGGAAGAACGCTGGAAATCGCTGATACAGGGAAACGTTTCTCTATGTGCAGTAGGCAGGGGCTTTTTTGTTTTCAGCTTCTCTAGCAAAGTGGATCGAGATCTAGTTTTCAGATCTGGTCCCTATTTCATGGGGCCGAGGGTGCTGTTCTTAGCCCCCTAGACTCTTAATTTTAATCTCGGAGCTGAGATTACTGCAGCCCCTGTTTGGGTTAGGCTGCCTCATCTCCCCCTGCATCTATGGGGGAAAAGTTCTCTAGAGGACATTGGAAATAAGCTTGGGCGTTTCCTGGACAGTGTGGAGCCGAAAGGGGATCAATTTACCTGTGCTCGGGTTTGTGTTGAGGTTAACCTCGAGAAAGGACTCCCGGAAGCCATTCATCTCTCCCTGGGGGAATGGCACCATATCCAAGAGCTGGACTACGAGCAGATTCCTTTTAAGTGCCTTCGGTGCCATACTTATGGTCATTTCGCAAAATGCTGCCCCAAAGCCTCAGAAGTGGCAGAACCAGCTAAAGGAGATGATTTTCAGCTAGTAACTAACCGGCGAAGGCAGCCAAGGCGAAAGGAATCACTAGCCCAGGTTCCGAAGGTCACTCCGTCAGCGGAGGCAACTCTTGAAATTAAAAACAGCTTTGAAGCACTGCAAGAAGAAGAAGCCCTAGACCCTGAAGCAACAACAGTTATGGAAGACCCTCCGGTAGACGAAAGACTCCCGGATCCTGCCCTACCTGGCTCAATAGATGCGAAGGAAGCCAGGGCTTCAGATCCTGAACCCCTGCCCCTGCAGGTCCGGCTGTTTCAGTCCCCTCCAACGGCTCTGTGGGAACTATTGAACCTGAAGACAATTCAGTCCCGTCTCCACCCCTTACCAGAGGGCGAAGGACCAACAAGGCACGTAGAGAAAAGGAGTCGACTTCCAACATCTCTTTTGGATCTCAGAAAAAGCTGGATCCCTACTTTAAGGGGCAAATTTCATCCCCCTGAGTTTAAATGCTTTGCTTTTGTCTTCTACTTTGCTCATAGTTTGTGAGAATTTACCCTTGTAAGCTCCTTTTGTCATTATCTCGAACTAGCTCAAGAAACAGATGGGATTTGTCTCCCAAGACTTTCACAAGAAGGTTGGCAGCACTGTTAGAGGTCACCAACCTTCTTCAGATTTGTAACTTTTTGGTTCTGGCTTGCCAGAACGCAGATTAATGCAACCTAACCGTTCTTGTCAAAAAAAAAAAAAAAAAAAAAATCTTGTAAATTGCTTGTCTTCAAACTCTGAGTGTAGACTAAGAAAACTTTGTATCCTCTCATTAAATGTTAGCTTTTGAAAGTTAAAAATGGCACACATTATAGTTGTCCAATTCTCAACATATGATAAAGGTCCCCTGATTAAATTTAGCATCTCAAAAGTTACTCTTTTATGTGCATAGGTTGTAGGTAATTTCTTTTAAATATCTTTATACCATCTTGAATAACTTACATTTAATGGAATATCCATATATTTACTATGATGCCATATTTCCAATAGAAGTAATATATAAAGGCAGCTTATTGTTGGCAAAATTCATGTATAAGTAGAAGAAACATCAAATTATAGTGGAAGAAAATAACCATCTCCATAATTAGGTTTCTTTAGTTTTAGTTTGAATTGAACTAAGTTTGAAGCAATTAAATATAAAAGTTCTATATATAACAAACAGAAGCCTAAACGAAAAATGAGGTAACACTGAATTTTTAATTAATTCAGATTCTATATCTCTAGAACATTTAGGCTTCCTTTCTTTGCTATTTGATTTACATGTAATTTGTATTAAAAATAATTGGAAAGAAACTATCAAACACAATAATAAAACATATGAATGAAGAAAGAAAATGACCCGACCTCGGTAGTTGTGTGATGGAAGGAAATCCGATGGAAAACATCTCAAGAAAGTTTCTTATCGTAACAAAATATGGTCACAATTTTGATCAAATGCACTCTAATCCATCGATCCACCTTAATTTAGTTTATGTTATCATGTCAAGCATAATATTTTTGCAGATGTCCATGCTTATCTTCATTAGTATCTAAAAAGCATAAATTAACTTGATAACAATAACAACTATTAAACAAGATCGTGCTAAAAGAAATACAAATGAATCAGCAATGACCTCTTTATTTAAGATTCTCTGGAAAAAATTATGTCCTCATGTTAGAATGCTTAAAATCTCCCTTGTCATGTTTGGAAATGTTGAAACTTGAAGAAAACCACGCCTCAATTGCAATAGAACAAAACTTCTATTAGTAATATGAGATAAAAATTGAGTGTATGATATCAACTTAAGCAGTATCGATTTCAAATGATCTATTTCAAAAGAAGCTATCTTCATATTGGCGGAATCCCTATTAGTGCTCATTTCCATACATGAAACATGTCCATTGAAGAAATGGTTGAGAAAAGCCCATGAAACCTGTAAGAATGCTTTCTAACAAACTCCAATACAAAAATGCCACTTTTATACTGTTAATTTTTTATGTTAATGATGGCACGACATTTTCTCTTTTGAAGGGATGGAGAATTGCATCCTTGTCTGCCCTTAATATCATAGTTTTTGCACCTGACTAGGTTTTCATTGGGGGTATTGACCCAAGAAAGGTGAGGGAACTCTATTTTTCTAGTTGATCTGCCTAATTCGTTTGAGATCTTAAGACATGATAGAACTCTAGGTTCTCAAAGCAACTGGTTTATTTTTGGATGCGTAATTGAATGACTAGCAAGTTTACATTCCATCGAATATGAGTCTCTTCACATATATACCTTATGACAATCAAAGATGAGGCCCTTCACATATATACCAATGACAATTGATGAATCTCCTATGACAATAGGATTGGTAATTATCCTTGACTTCAAGACCCTAAGGCCTTGAAAGAGAGAAGGTGCTTAGTGTCTATACCCAAGCCCCATTCAAAACTTTCCCCTAATTTTCCATCACACTAAATAACCACGCCCCACTATTTGGCACATGCCACTCCAAATGATTAATAGTCCACTCACCACCTAAGCTACCCCCCATTGACCTTAGCAAACTTTGGAAACTAATGATATTAAAAATATGTTTGGGATATCACTAAATATGAAATAGAGGTTAAGAGGGTCTTGGTTTATTGACAAATTCTACATAGTAATTAAGTCATTTTCTGAAATGGTATTCTTATGGTTCAACTCCACTTGAATGGTATATTTCAAAAAAGGTAACTATTTATTCTCTAAGTAAATTTAAGTGT
Organism: Larix kaempferi; assembly: GCA_027924585.1. NCBI lineage: Eukaryota > Viridiplantae > Streptophyta > Pinopsida > Pinales > Pinaceae > Larix > Larix kaempferi. The sequence continues at coordinate 8,558,786 of BSBM01000535.1, read as the reverse complement.
ACTAAGAGAATAGTTACCATTCGAACCTCAGACATAAATTGAAGAAAAATTATGTTAGTAGTAGTTGTTGAAGCATGTTGCTTAAGGTACCTTCAAAAATAGAGAAATATGAAGATCCAAATTGTTGTCCAATTATTAAGTTTATTTCCAAAATTTTATTTCTATGATTTACTCCACTTCAATAATATATTTCAAAACTGCTAATAGAATATGAAATTCAAACTAAACTCTCCCTATTCAAACTTGACATGTAAATTGAAGAAAAAAAGTGTTATAAGTAGTTGTTAACACCTCCAAAAAAATAAGAAATATGAAAATTTGAATTATTAATTGACACCATGACATAGATAAAACCAAATTTCCATTAATAATAAGATATTAAAACATCCCTCAATCTATACAATATTTTTCCACTTAAAAGAGAAAAAAAAAATTATATTGTAGATAATTTTTAAAACATATTACTTGAGGATGTTAGGCGGGAGGTAAAAACTCTTAGAGCATTGACACGCCACCATAATTTGATGAAATTTCATGAAGCATATGAATATAACTCAAATGTATATATAGTGATGGAGTAAGTTCCAAGTCCATTTACCTCTTATTTACACATTTTTTGGCTTTGCCATGGTATGTAAAGAAGTTTTTATCCTATCTAAGTTAAGAGCAGTATTTTATCCATGCAATGAATGTTGTGATCCAAAACGATAAATGTTTTGATCCAAAACGATAAATGTTTTGATCCAAAACGATAGATGAGCATAGTTTATGCCCTTTTATTTATGTTTTCAATCTTATCAAATTTAGTAACTATTATTTTGAAGCTCCCTTACATAGAAAAGGTTTGACACTTACATGATGAAAAGACTGTGTGATGAATTTAAAAAATTGATTGCTAAAAATGACATTAAAAAACATAGCATTATAAATAAATTGCTAATGGGTTTTAATGAAATATGTTGCAAGATTGCCTCTCTAACCAAAGCAAGGCCAATAATAAAATATCTATGATGCTTGTGGTCTGTGGGTGGCAATTACCCATGGTGATTTTGAAATTTGGTTTGTGGGTGGCAATTACCAATGGTGATTTTAAGTCTCTAATTTCATGTTGGCATATTGTTTATATAGGAAACAAAGTGCCTATTGTCAGTGGAAAATGTGGCTTGGAGAGCTCTAGCTTAATGCAGTTGTCAAGACTAATTTTCCTTAACCTAGTAATGATACCAGTTGCATTGGAAATTTTGAAGCTGAGAAAATTATGCAAATAAGTTCAGACAAGAAGAAATTAATAAATATGCCTTATGTTAGCACTAAATTTACACATCAAATTTTTTAGTTTCCAATAGCGCACATGTAAAGAGCGACCTCGATTTTCGCTACCAGAAGATATACCTCCAATGATACTTTGCCAAAGCCTTAGTTTTTGTTAACTTGGTGAGTCTTCCTTCACTCCAAACTTCTAGTCTAACAAGTCCAATAAGTTATCCCACATTTCACCAAGTTAAGGTTTCTCTTGTGATCAAGTTTTAAAAAATAATTATTGCTTATAACCTTGTATAGTTTCCAAAGCCATGTAATATAATTTAAAAGGTTTTAAATTAAATTTTATAAAAAGTTAAATCAATATTATTTTAAGTCATATTTTTTTTTAATATTACCCTTTTAAATTATGTTTTTGTAAACTTCACGCTAACATGGTCTTTATGTTCTTTTTTAAAAACAGGTTTAGCAAATAAAAAAGGGACTTTGCCCAACAATCTTGTGAATCTACACGATTCCTAAAGCCACGGGTCCATAACCCATGCACTGCCCGTCGTTGTGGGCAACAAACAGTCTGCAATATGAAGAAGTTTCATATTAATTCCTCACTATGGCATGTGGGATTATTTTCACTGCTCTATTAAATAATAAAACACCGCCTCACGCACAAGTCCACCGGTAGCAATTTGGTTATGTTATTTTTATGTTCAAACTGCTAAATTCCCAAGCTCGAGCCCAACATTCAAGTTACATGAAGCAAAGGATAAGCCCACAAGGAGCTATAACATGATCCTTATATATTAATTGAACAAAACAACTATACATCAGTATAATCAAATGCTAAGTGTCAAGAAGGAATGCCCATTCAAATGCCACGAGTATTGAGCAAATTATCAAGTATGAGGTAGGTTCCAAGAGCCAATCGCGGTGATCAATTAAGTGTCAAGAAGACCCGAGGGCCAAGTGTCCATAAAGAGTGTTTGAGGGACAAGTGTGAATTCTGATTGTTCTGGTTATGGATAGCCTACTACATCATTCAAGCAGATTTATATATGTTATCTGATTTCTTTTCTTGATAAACTTCACCTGGAAAGTGGCAATAAAATTATAACACTTCTCTCAGCTTTTAATCATCTGGTATCTCTACACATAGGTTATCCAATGCTTTTGAGCTCCATAATCTAGTAACGCAGCATCTGGCCATTGTTGTGTAGGGTTTTCCAGATATGGCTCTGTAACTATATTGTTGGATTAATTGTGTATTTGGTATCCGAAGGTCCTTCTGACAGGGTTTTGGCGTGATTCAAATATACTGAGCCTCTATCATTTGTTGGATATTTTGATTCAAATATACTGAGCCTCTATCATTTGTTGGATATTTATATTTTTCATGTACCAGATGGAATGGCATCCTATACTTAAAAGAAGAGCTGACAATTACAATTGTAATGCCTCAAGCTATATCCAGAAATTTCTGTCATATGTGCCCTTACTCTTCATCGCAGCAATCTTGTTCATCATTTTCAGGAGTAGTTTTTTACAACATAGTCTTGAGTATGTAGAACGTCTTACAGCTGTGGTGGAAGATGAAAACATGCACAAAATCTAATTGTCCATGGAGACATCTTGATGAATGTAGATCTAAATAAGAGCAATTTGCACATTAGGTATGTGAGTAGTAGACAGAGCTATCTGCTTTCAAATTCTAACCATAGAAACCTTATGTTGGTGTTTAGTGTTGCTCAAATAGTGGTAAATTCAGCATGGTCCATACATGTGGTGAATTTTCATTATCGATACAGTGTTTTCTTTCATGGGATGTCTCTAAATATTGACGACTGTTAGAGATCAAAGAAAGAGAGTTTCATAAATAAAGGATGGAAACAAGCACGGGCTCATATACAATCTGGAGAATCGTGAATAATTTGCAACGCTTCTTTAAAATAGCACATTGAGAAATTTAATAAAAAAAGGGGTTGCAAAATCTCTCGAATTTCATTCCAATTACCAAAGGATTGGTTCTCTTGACATTCTCTGAGTCAGCCTATTCTACTAGTTTTGCGTAATCATGCTCAACTTCATCCACTTCTCCAAATATCATCCAAGAAAGAGGAGATTTGGTTTTAGGCGCTGAGAAGATTTCTTTTTACCAAGTAGTAGAGTATCCAGAGGCAAAGGATTAGATCTACTTCTTCAGGAAGCTATGTAGCATTCAATTCCAGATTTCTGGGACAGTAGACCTGATTTCATTGTTTAAAGGTCCAAGAAAGAGGAGATTTGGTTTTAGGCGCTGAGAGGATTTCTTTTTACCAAGTAGTAGAGTATCCAGAGGCAAAGGATTAGATCTACTTCTTCAGGAAGCTATGTAGCATTCAATTCCAGATTTCTGGGACAGTAGACCTGATTTCATTGTTTAAAGGTTTAAAAAAGACTTTGAATTAGCTACTATGATTGAAAGATTGACAACCTAATACTTTCACACAGACAAACGAACATAACAAACCATGTTTCTAATCTCACATGATCAAATGTTTCTTCTTCCAATTTTCAAAACTCCAAAGGTATGGGCTCAAACTCTGAAAAATTATAATTCAAACTTTGGAAAACGTAAATTATAACCTTAGGATAATAGTGGGGTCACATCTGCAGATGGAGAGAATACGTATATCTAGGTCAATATAGTCATTATTGCATACATGAATATATAATTTGGATATGTATATTGGTGTCATTGGAGGAGGAGCATACCATCCTTGGTTCGACTCTGTCAACAAGTTTTCTTACCATTTTCATTTTCTATCAACACAAATTTCATAAACTAAACTTCGAGATATTTCTTCACTTAAAGAAGATTAAAATCTTGAGTACAACATCTAGAGAATGCAAGAAATCCATCAATCGGAGTTATTGTGCTTATAACTCTTCTACACATACATCTTCTACATCTAGTCAGTTCCTTGTCAGCCTCTCTTTCTGGTTTCCTTTGAATATGTCAATAGGTCAACGTCTTCTTGCTGTATTTTGACCCTTATATTTTGAACCTTGGTTAGCACCTTCAATTTGACTCTGTCCTGTGTACTAAGAGATGGACCACTCTTCTCCCCAGTTCAATTTCAATTCCCCACAATCCCCACAATGGGTCTGACAGTGCTCAAGTTATTCACAACATATCATGGACATGGTGACTCCTCAAAACTTATTGATGAGATCCCTCAACATATTAGCAGCCATACTAACCGTAAAAATCAAAGTTAATAGTAATTTAGGATAGTAGTTCCAACAAATTCAAGCTTGAAGTTCCAATCTCCATTTACATTTTAAACTAATAGACACATGAATAACAAAAATAAATAAGGACAAACAATTAAGTAATGCAAGCATTATTAACAGAATATGGTTTCCAAGCACAAACTCAATAAGCCAGTTTGCTTATGGAGTAAAATCGATGCAACTAGACTGTAAGGTAGAATTTCCAATGTCATTAGGATGTTCCAATTTTCCAAGTACATATTATACAGTGGATTAGACTTGTGAAATTACAACAGGTTTATGATGGCACACAAGTCACACTTTCTGTTGTAATGGCAATTCATGAAACTTCAATTGGGCATTTTCTTTGGTTCTGTCTTTAAAGTGATTCATTGTTGCATCTTTCATCCTTCTGCTCTTCTTCTTCTTCATTTCATAGCTTGAGTCACTATCCTATGATCTAAAGTTTCTTGAAGTCAAATTTTATGCACGGTTCTATTGTGCATTAGATATCCATGATTTCTTCTCTTGAGTGCCCTTCTCCATTCGTAAACCATACTCAAGGCAATTGTATGCCTTCAAAAAGTGTGCCTTGTGCTCTATAATGTTGATGTTAGGCACTGAAATTAGTTCTCTCTAGAGGGTCAAAAGGGAACACACACTTGGTTATAACCAATAAATAAATGGAACACACAGGTAATGTCAACCCTTTTCACTTATAACTCCAACAATGGCCTTCTATCATCTTCTAAGTGTGTTGGGAAAATCTTCTACAGCCATCGCTTCCTTCATACAAAAATCTGCCTATTGTGAATTATTATATGCCCAAAGTGACCTGTATGGTAATACCTTCAAGCTGCACTAAATCTAAAATTCATAGCCATATCGCTCATATGGTATAAAGATTGCCTTATCCTGGCAGGTATGACTTCAGAAAAACATGTTTGAAGACTTCGCACACCGAATGTGAAAGGTACCCATTGCCATTTCAGTGGTAGGTAAGCAATAAAGTGAATGACTCAGGAAAGCTTCAATTCTAAGCTTTTGTTTGGGTCACTTGCTTGCATATGTCCTGGAAGATTTTAACTTTGGAAATAAGGCTAGAGCAATGAACCAGGGGAATGAATCAATCCCTCTCGTCAAGGAATGTCCTAGACTCTCTAAATTCGGATCCATCTCCACTGCATAGATACACCTAAAAGTCCACGATGAAAAAGATAAACAAATGCCCCTTGCAAGTGTCATGCCAAAGCTTATTCTCATTATGGTCTAGTGGAGACTAATTAGAAATCCCAATACTTATTTTAGCCTAATAGGATTTATAAGGACACTCGTTTCGTTCAGGTATATTACATTTTATTATGCCTTGAACATTGAAACAGATAAGACAATATCAATTAGTATTGCAAGTTCTTTTTGGCTTTTGTTCAGCTTTCAAATTGTTCATATGGATTTTTTTGTATGGTGGAATATTCATATGCTGAGAATTGTGATGCATTCAATAGCAATGCTTCCTAACGTAAGTCTCAGCATGGCAATGTTTAGTCTGGGTATGGATTTTCCTAATTTATTTTATTATTTTAGCTACATAAAAATTCAATTCTACTATGTGATACAATCCTAAGTTTTTGTTTGGGTCACTTACTTGCATATGTCCTGGAAGATTTCAACTTTGGCAATAGGGCTAGAGAAATGCACCAGGGGAATGAATCAATCCCTATCAACAAGGAAGCTCCTAGCCTCTCTAAATTCAGATCCATCTCCACTGCATAGCTACACCTAAAAATCCATTATGAAAAAAATAAAAAAATGCCCCTTGCAATCAAGTGTCATGCCAAAGCTTATTCTCATTATGGTATAAGAGGAAACTCATTAGAAATCCCAATACTTATTTTATCCTAATAGGCCTTGTATGGGCACTCGTTTCCTTAAGGTATATTACATTTTATTATACCCTGAACATTGAATCAGATAAGACAATATCAATTAGAAATGTAAGTTCTTTTTGGCTTTTGATCAGCTTTCAAATTGTTCATATGGATTTCTTGTATGGTGGAATGTTCATATGCTGAGAATTGTGATGCATTCAATAGCAATCCCGTATAATGTAAGTCTCAGCATGGCAATGTTTAGTCTGGGTATGGCTTTTAGCTACATAAAATTCAATTCTACTATGTGATACAATAGTCATTCTTTACATAGGGTTGTAGAGTCATTCAATGTTTCACAAAAAAATATCCAATGTTGTGCTGCTATTAGTTATCTACTTCACTAACACAAAATTCAAATTAAGCTTTACTTATAACTTAGAATTCCTAATTTCAATATCACAGAAGCAGGTTAGAGAAAATCTTTCAACCTGTTAGACAAAATGTCCATCCCAACGAGGCAGTGCAATAGCCCAACCGATCTTGGTCCTTCCTCAAATATTTTAGTTTATGATAGACCTCAGGAGTGAAATCCAAGGCATCATTCTCAATGCAAAGGGAAGCTATAAATTCTAGCTCCTTTCGAGAAAACATTTTTCCAGTGGGGCTATCAGGCCTTCTTGATCTCTTTTTCTGGAACTCCATAGTTTGGTGGCCGTAATGTAACCTTAATGTAAGTGTCTTAATTTTTACATGTGACATAGACAGTGTTGGTTGGTATGAATCATAACACAGAAAATATAATCACTTCATCCCCAGGATTGATTAAACCCAACATGATTACATCTATGGCTTTTGTCCAGCCAGAAGTGATTGTTACCGCCTTCTATGAAACAACTGTCAAACTAGTGTCCTTATTGAATCTCTAGGCATGACAGGATTGAGATCTGGAACATCATAACTCTTTGCATATTGATTTTTAGGCCGCTCATTAGGAATTTTAGGATCATGAGCCCACGAACCCATGACAGGAACAGGAATTTTCTCGTCTTCTTCGCAAGGAAATGTATGGAGGGTGGCGATTTTGATCAGCAAGACGATTGAGACATTGGGCTTGATCAATTTTCAAGAATTGGAACAAGTGAAGATGCTTTGGAAAAAAAACCACCTTCCAAACTCATTCTTATTTCAAATTACAGCAGTACCAACCATCTGAATTATCAAAACAATTGTAAGCTCTCTTGAAAAGGGTGTGATCTCTATATGTATGCTCGGGTGACATTTATGACATTAACTTCATCTTATTTGGAAAGGGTATTGAGAATCCATCTCATCGTTACAAAAAAACCTACTTCTCACCCACAACAAGTTCTTTTGTAGGCAATAGGGTTGTTTCAAGGCAAGACCCCACTTGGAATAAGGGTTTGGGGTGGTTATTCTAGCTATCAGCATGAGGGTTTCAACATTTTATAAGCATAAACAAAAAACATGCTTATGAGAACATGAATTTAATTCAAGGAAAAAAGGCCCTATTCCTAGCAAATCCAACTTCCGAAACACATTCTACCTACATTTAAGCATATCTTTAATGAGACGAATATTCGAATACACATTCCACATTCTCTATATCAAGTGTTTTAATCAAAAAAGAAACTTGTAAAATGAAGCATTGCAATCCAACATATAGTTATCAGAAGAGTTTCCTTGCAACTTCCTATCTTAATAAACCGTAGTTACAATATTAACATTACACAACTTTCTATCCTAGAAAATTGCAATATTAATGTTATACAAAATAAAAGAGAACAAATAGGGGAATGTATGAAGTAAAATTTCATAATCAAAATAAATTATAGGCCACGCCTCTAGTTACCAACTGGAGGAAGATTGATGCATCAGGGTTAGAGGAGTTTGATCCTACATTGTATCGCATATAATGTCAGGGACAAAATTTGAAATATATACACCAAATATTCTATAAAAGAGTTTAATAGACTATGTAAGAACGAGCGGTTTTGAGTCCAAAACTTGCTACAAATGTATATCTATATATACAAAAAGTATAACCTAAAAAATGAATAAAAACTTGACAGTCGTGAAGCTCATGAAGAGTGAGATACTTCCTTGAAGTCCTTCTCCATCTGCTTTCCTAACACTTGCAAAAATGGGAATAGCCCGCGTTCACTTCAGAAACTTCTATATACAATGGCGAGACAATGCCCCAGAAAGCTCACCATTGCTAAATAAGACTCTATTCGTAGCAATGCACGACCTAAAGGAAATAATATACTCTGCATCAACACTAGACGGCCTGTCGCCATCAAGAAAGAGCACTCGGCTTAATTCTGCGAGGTCCTTGTCAGTCAAGAGAAGATTATGATGCTTCCCTACACAATTTCGATTCCATTGGTGTTGCAGGCCATCCAGACAGACTATCACATCTGGAAAAAGATATCTTAGGGAATTAATTTACAAATAGTGAATGCTTAGGTCACTGCCCATGATCTAGGGTTTTAAAAGAAAAATATGTTCCATTAGCAACTTTAACCTACAACGATAGAAGGAAAACCAAGTTTATTTAGAGAAATGCAAGAAATCTAGGAAGTTATAAAACACAAACCTGGTTTATTTGTTTGCACAAAGGTGATAGGATGCAATATGATGTTAGAGAATATATATAGGCATGATGTGGTAACTCTCCCTTGCCCAATCTACATCATTGGATCAAATCCCACCTCCTCTTCCCAGTGCATCACTTACAAATCAGGTCACTGCCCTGAAAATTCTACATCATTAAGCGAAATCTGGTCACCATCACTGCCTCTATTCAACCACTTCATCCACCATATACACGCTGCCATAGAAACCACCGCCTCTCCCTCTACCACCACCATCACTTCCACCGTTACCCTCAACAAAGGCACCATCAGGCCTGGTAACACATAGGGCCTTGGTTCTTCCACCATTCTCATGCTTGACCATGTATTTGGCGGCCTATCCTCAGCCAAACCTGAAAATCAAAGCATGCAAAAGCCACAAACCACGGAATATCAATGAAAGCGAGAACAACAACGGGAAGATCTCAGTGAAGGCGTGAACAGTAGCGGGCGGTTTGGTCTATAGGGTGCAAAACATGTCAATGGCCATCGATTATCGATTTAGGAGTACTTCCTAAACACGCTTCTTTAACTTGTGCACAAAACTTGAATAAAACGCCACAAAAAACCGCACACAAAATTTGAATAACGGGCCAGAAAAAACCACACACGAAACTTGCATAACATGCCATAAAGAATTGCGCAACAACATAAGAAACAACCTCCAGGGAAGCGATGTGGTATCATTCGATTGGCTGCATGAGCGAGAAATCCTGCTACAGTGTAGAGGATTGTCTTTGATTGAATGAATGCCTACAACATAAAAATATTTTATAAAATAAACACTAGTATACTTGGAAATTGATAAAATTATATAGATTTTCAATTTTGAAAGATTTATTAAGTTTTAAGTTTCCCCATATAATTTAGTTTTAATATTTCTTTTATATCCAGGTTATCTAATTGAGTATCGATAGTGGTCATCTTAATGATTAATTATTTACAAAATAAACGTGTATGCACAATCTAAGTAATTAATGATTAATAAATTGTAAAATAAAATATATGCAACGTACGCATATGAAATTCTCTTTTTTAATGTTAAATGAATATATATAATTAAATAATTAAATATTTTAAAATAATTTATTTATTTTAAAACTTTATATTATACATTTTATAAAATTTGACTAATTCTCACGATAATAAAGAACTTTAATATCTCTTAGAGGAACTCGTTTGTTAGTGGCAAATGAATTATATTTTATTGTTAATTTTGATTTCATGTTTTACATAGTTGTTAAACTTATGGATTATATGTATAATTCGAGGTTATGATTATGTGAAAGTTATTGAAAATTTGAAGTCACTTGGGTTAGATCGAGTGGTAGAGAGTTGTAAAATGCAAATAGAAGGTCTTGAGGTCAAATCCTTGGGTGGCTATACATAGGCTATACATAAAAGAGCTACCTTCACATAAGCTAATGTATACTTCATATAATATTATATAATATTTTATTTGTAGACTGTTGATATTTTATATTAGGAAGGTTGTACACATCCACTTTGATAATCCACCCCTCTACCCTTATCTTCTAAGTATGATAGTTTGTAACATACCCATAATTCCAACTTAACAATTAAGAAACAAGGGGTACAAATTTTTTTCCTTTAATTAACCAATAAACAAATACATCAGTCTCCTCACTAAACTTACTTATGAATTACAACACCTGTATTTATCTTAGGTCTCATAATGTGATGTTGAGTCTTCCCAAAAGTTATGAACTCTTATTATAACAAACAAATACCCCAAGACTACAAGAATCCGTTTCCAAGCAAAAGGAGATCTTGAATCCAGTACACAAGGACCAAGGATGAAGAATTCATAAAGTTCTAGACTGGACGAAGAATAATATCAAGGTGACTTATGCAAGGAGGCAGAAACTAAGAGGGAGCCTACAAAACACATGAAAGATAAGTATTTACTGTCATTTGAATTCCTGAGTATTTTGAAGGATATTGCTCATAACGATTACATGTAGATATGTGATACAGTTTTCTTTTATGCATTTATATATGACTAAGATTGACTAACAGTAGGCTCATGTAGTGCATGTTATGAGTAAGTGGCCTATAGTGCTGGACAACATTCCATGAGCCATTGTTTCTTGTCTAGAAAGAAACCTCTTTGCTAACATGTTGAGAGTAGTGCATGCTTTTAATAGTATGTTCTGGTAGAGATGGAAGGCATCTAGATAGTTACCATGTGTATACGAGATATGGATGAGTGTTGTGCTGAAGCATTGGCTAAGATGTATTGGTTACATGAATGTGTACATTATGCATAAGAACTTTTCATTACAGGGAATGTTACTAATCACATGACTAAATTTGACTTGTAGAAAATATAATGTGCTATGACCTACAAGAGAAGGATGATAATACTTGTTCCGAAGAACAAGTGATGAATGTTCAAGTATATTTACAAAATCAAACATACTATAGAAGTACAAGGAAAGGTATATGGTTTCTCTCAGAAAGAGGGAGCCAATTATGAGGAGACATTTGCTCATGTGCCTAGATACACTTCAATCAGATCTACGACGCCTATAGCTGCAGTAATAAATGGGAAGGTACACCAGATGGAGATGAAGACTGCCTTCCTGAATGGTGAAGTAGAGGAGGAAGTGTATGTGGAGCAACCACTAGGATTTGAGACACATGATAGGTAGACACATGTGTGCAAATTGAAGAAGTCCTTGTACGGTTTGAAATAGGCACCCAAGACATGGTACGATAGGATTGAATGATTTCTAACAAGCTTGGGATTTACCAAGAGTAAAGTGGATTCCAACCTTTACTTTGAGGTTGACTATGGAAAACCAGTTATACTACTTTTGTATGTAGATGACCTGTTTTCAATGGGTGACGAGAAGCTCATTGCAGAAACGAAGAGGAAACTTGTTGCAGAATTCGAGATGAAAGACCTAGGTATGATGCACTACTTCTTAGGTCTTGAGGTGTGGAAGAATTCAAAAGAGATTTTCCTTAGCCAAAGAACATATGCAGTAGAGATCCTGAAGAGATTCGAGATGATGGATTGCAAGGCCATGGCCACACCAATGGCATCGAATTTGAAGTTTTTGTGTGATACTTCTTCAGAGACAATGGATGCCACAGTATATAGACAAATGATTGGTTTGTTGATGTACTTAACAAACATGAGGCCGGATATATGCTTTACGGTGAACACATTGAGTCAATACATGGTAGAGACAAGAAGTGCTCACCTGATTGCAACAAAGCATGTGTTGAGGTACCTGAGAGGTACGATTGATTATGGGCTCAAATATGCAGCAAATCAAAAGATTAACCTACAAGGTTATGTTGATGTAGATTGGGCCGGTAGTGTCACATACAGGAAGAGCACTTTAGGATGCTTCTTCAGTGTGGGATCATGCATGATCTCCTGGTTCAGTAGGAAGCAGACAAGTGTGGCACTAAGTATAGCTGAAGCAGAGTACATGGAAACTTGTTTAGCTAGCTACGAAGCAGTGTGGCTTTGGAAGTTAGTTTCAGGATTGTTTGATCTTGAGTTAGAGGCGACTTGTATTTTCTGCGACAACTAGAGTTGTGTGAAGTTATCTGAGAACCCATTGTTTCATGACAAGTCGAAGCACATCGAGATCAGGTACCACTATATTAGGGATATGGTGCAGAGAGGAGCAATGAGGCTCCAATATGTGGCAACAGACGAGAAGATAGCCGATGTGTTGACCAAGTCACTGTTGAGAGTGAAGTTTGAGTACTTCAAGGACAAGCTTGGAGTTTTCCAAATCGATGTTCCTCGAAAGAGGATTGTTGAGAGATATAGCACGTGTGAGACACATGTAGTCATGGAGTGACATAATTTGTGCTCCTAGGCGGGTCTCCACTTGAGGTGATGTGGTAGTGGGTGGTCACTTCGGTGACATAATGAGGGCTCCCAGACTACACTAATGGGGATGCAACAGGTAGTCATGTTGGTGACTTAATTGAGTCTCATGACTGTTGGTGATATGTTGGGAATACACGACATTTGTGAAGATGCAGGTGGTCACTAGGTGACATATTTCGCGGTCCTCGGTTTCTCTCCACATGATGCGACGTGATAGCGGGTAGTCACTTCGGTGATGTAATTTGTGCTTCTAGGCTATACTCATGAGGTTCGTGTTGTCGAGATGTGAGAAGACTCAAGTAGTCACCTAGTGATGTAATTTGTGCTCCTGGGCTGGTATACACATGGTGTGATGTGACATGCTAGCAGGAAATCACTTCAGTGACATAATTTGGGCTCCTAGGCTACACTCAGGAGATGATTTAAACATGTAGTGTGGTAACACAAGTGGTCGTTGTGGCGACGTAATGTGTGCTCCTAGGCTGGACCCACTTAATGTCTTTACTTGTACAGAACTTCTAGTGATGTATAGATTCAAGAGATGTCAGAAATCAATGGTCAAAGTACAGAGTTGTAGCAACAGTGATGGTGATGATAGAGCCAGAAGAATACCTTGCTTGTTAAGAGGAATGTTGAAGAATGTAACTTCAGAAGATATTCTTATTTTACTTCTATTGCAATTCCTTCAAAAAACATTTATGTTGTATTTACTCTTGTAAGAGTCTTGAAAGAATCAATGTAAACCCTACTAGTTGAGTTGGCCTAGAATAATGTAGAAAAAGCATTTATATTGTATTCTAGTCAAGTCATCCTAGTTAGGGAAGGACAAGTTGGCCCAGTTAGGTAAAAGGTCACTTTGTGATTAGTATAAATAAGGGAGACACCTAGATCATTTGTACATCACTCACTCAAGCAAGTTCGCATGACAAGAGAGAGAGAAAGACAAGTTTGCTTGGGAGAAAGAGTAGCTGCAATGAAGACATCTTATTCTTGGGTTATTGTATTCGTCATATTCCAAATGATAACATTCATACCTCTTTTCTAAATTTTGTTGTTGTAACTTTTATTTTACTTGCACATACAGTTCATCTTCAACAAGATACTTAACAATCCGTTGCCTCAGATCTAATTTGCAGGTACCAATGGATGCTACATGCATTGAATGTACTTTTTTGTTGAGTGCATCAACCACTTTATTTTCTTTTCCATTTATGTGTTTGATCTCAAAATCAAATTCACATAAAAATTATATCCATCTAGCTTGCCTAGCATTTAATGTTGGCTGCTCAAATAAATATTTCAGACCACATTGATCTGTCCTTAGCTCAAATTTTCTACCCATTAAATAGTCCCTCCACATCTTTAAAGCATGCACTATGGATGCAAGTTCAAAATCATGGGTAGCATAGTTCTGAAGTGTGCACATTGTAACTTGAGAAAATATTAAAAAAAAAAAAAAGTTCTCCAATAGCAAACACCCCATGAATAGTAAACCTAAAACATATATTCCCCTTAGTATACCTAGAAATATATATTCCCTTTTTTAATGTTTTACCTTCAATTCCCATGGAATAATACTTTTTATAATTGCAGTATAATATTCCAAAGATTCCCCTACCTTGCCAGTGCAAAAAATGATTGAAATGGATTGCATTATATGTCTTAATGATAACATGCTTACCAAAAAGATTAAATGTTTTTACAAGGGAACCAAGAAAGATAATTAATTACTTAAAAAAAAACAAGAAGGAAGACTAGGGATCAAAATTCTTGACAATTGATTTTTCTATTGGATTTGAATATGAAACAAACCTACCACTCTTCTCAAGAGAAAGATCATAATCCTATTAAGATCACCCCCCAAAAGTAAGAGAGGCCAAATATCAAGTGCATAGTCCTTATAAACATTAGGACAATTTTTAGTTGAATTGGGGTATCAGAGCCCCACTGACACAAAAGGGTTTGAATCTTGATTTAGTTAAATAGGGCACACTAGTAGAATTGTCCTTAAGTTGTGATTTATTCAATTTACCAACATGTTTTTTTAAGCATGTGTTTTGTTTTATTCCTTCCTTGAGTTAATAAAATAACACAGATGATTTTTAGAGGGTTTATAGGGATCCTATTTCTTATTAATTGTCGTTATTACTTTTTCAGTTGGCATATGTGTTTTTAGATCTAGATAACATAAGCAATTTCTCTGTGATATATATATATATATATGCTACGATTTTTCTTGGGTATTATTTAAATATATATTGCAATCTAAGTATTATGGATTCATACACATATATGCTACGATTTTTCTTTTACTTAGATTGTTTCCTGAGTTTTTCGATTTTGGAAGCGCGATTCTCAGCTTAATCGTTGTTTTGCATTATATTTTTGTAGTGTGTATTCGATCTCAGTGTTATCATTGAAGATCCTATCTTAAATGCTATGTAGATATTATATTTGTTGTGGTACCTCTGCACAGACTATTCGTTACAACGTCTGCATTTGTAGATGTAGATCGATAGATGTATTCGATCTCTGCACAGACTATTCATTACAACGGTTGCATTTTATATCAAAAGATCGATCGCTATAGAATTCATACATCCCTATATAAAAAGCTTTGTGTTAGATAATGCCCCCCTTGTGTTCGATAGTGACCCCTTTTAAGAGAAGTAATCACTTCACTTATATAATGGATTAATAAATCACCACTTCTTATACTCAGGTGTAGTAACGCTAATCTTAGATTAAAATCTTAAACGCACTTAATGGATGCAAGTGATGGAGAAAGACTTAACCCTATTGCCCTTGAGGAGTCTAAATAGGTTGTTAATGTAAGTAAGAATAATCTTAGGCTCTTAAGTTATACAAGAGTAAGCAAGTCCTTGAGAATATAAATCTCTACCTTAGTGGATTCATTGCCAGCTCGGGGGTGGTCTCTCGGTGACAGTAATATACACTGTACATAGAGCCAAATGGTTGGGAGGAAAGTTGCAGTCAATTCTTTAGTCGCCCAAGTCTATTCAACCAGATAAGTACCTTTCAATTGTTGTATTACTTTATAAGATTGCAAGATTATAATATGTACCTTCTGTCATGAGTTTCCTAGTTAGACGATTTTGATTCAATGTATAAATACTATCTTTGTTATATTGTTTTGATGAGTCCTTGATTGATTCAATTACATATGTAGAGATTTGATATGTTGATGTATGGCATCATTTTTAAACGGAGTAATACTTTAAATGGTCTAAAGTACATTGAAAGTTGATTATAATATGTTTGACCTATGAAAAGGTAAATGTTATGATTAGAAGTTAAAAGTGGTCACAAAGGTCAGGGATTTATCATATGAAGAAGTTGCCTTGAGGTATTATAAGTAATTCTTGATAGTTCTTTATGTGAACAATGAATCTATGGAGATGTTGTTACAGGGATTGATATCTTTTGATGTATGGCAGCATTTCCATATTTATCGTGATTTCAATGTGAAGGCTGCCTCCTTTTAAAAAAAATCCTTGAAGCTCCAGAAGGCTTGATATCTTTTGAGGAATGGGACAATGCTGGCATGATAACACAAGGGTCAGTTCCTCTGTTTTGATTGCGTTGTTCTCTTGACGGTGTAAGTGTTGTGCTCAGTTTTGTTCAACAATATAGGGTATAAAATTTATGTTCTTTCACAGAGTCACACATTGAAGCTCAAGAGATTAGAAATGATTAAAATACACGAGTTATTTCAAGACTCCTTGATGCAGATTGTTTATATGTCTCGCATTCATATATCTAAACAAAAAAAATTTGGTAATTCAATTGAGATGTATATGGCACAGATTTTGTAGTTTTTTATATATTTTGATTTATCAAATTTTTATAATTGTTTATTTTGAATTTGAAAATTTTAACAATACTTTAATTATGCAGAAAGAATAACCTTACTACTCCACCTCAAATTACTACTCCATCCTAAATTGTAAAATATAAACACCCATTAACATAATTATTTTCCATACATCTTCTTAAATAAATCCATGAATATGTTTGATAAATCCATGAATGTCATGAATATGTTTGATAGTAACGGATTGATTTGTGTGTTTGATAGTAATGGATTGATTTCCACAGGATTGATTTGTGTGTTTGATAGTAACGGATTGATTTCTGTGGAAACATGGCCAATCAGATTTTAGCCTTTTCTCACTCTCTCTCATGTCTGCACAAACGGGCAGAGGCAGACAGATCCATGATTCGCCTCAACTTAGCATTCAAAATCCGATAAGGTCCAATATGATGTTCATATTTATCAGCTCTAACACCCGCAGAAAAACCCAATGCCATGTTGACCTTCTTTTCCAAATCTCTAGCATCCTCAGGCCTGTTTATGAGTTTATCAAAGCAAATATATCTTCCACTCCCCCCAGTTTCCATCTCTTCATATACACAGACATGAGCCTCTGCTGCCCTCCTTACGTCCACAGTCGCCAACAGATTCTTCTCGTACATCTCTCTGCCACCTGCAACAAAATCTTCTTATTGTATTGTTGAAAAGGAAAAAAAAAAAAAAGGGGTTCCTGTTTTTGTTGTGATGAGTTTGTATATAATATACCTTTGAGATAAGCAACAGACGATGAAGCGCAAGAGCCAGAAAACGCAGGCCCTGTTAGATGGGCAGGGCAAAGGGTCACCAAATTCACCCCTCCTCTTTCTCCTGCAACTTTCCAGGCAGCTTTCTCGGACATGGTCTTTGACAGGGCGAGCCATAGCTGCAATTAAATTCATAATATCTCATGAAAACCAATTCATAAAGATAGCTTGGCTTGACTTGACTGTACAAAAAATATAGAAAGACATTTTATGTGATTGTGCATTAACATATGAATTTCATGACAAATCTTACCTTATTTTCCCTGCAAAGATGCTGATCACTCCAGCAATTCTCATCGACAACAAAATCACAATCTGCACTGAATCCATGGCGTTGCCAAATACAAGCAGCTAATGAAGATGTGAACACACACCTTTTCACAGAGGAAGTCATGGAGCATGCTTCCACTGTTTTTTCTGCCCCTCTTACTTCTAAATTCACCATATGCTCCTGCTCAATCATCATATCAAGTAAATTCTATTGACAAATGTACGGCACTGTAAATTCTTAAAACTTAAATATATTAAAAAATATATATATTATTGGGTTCAATAAGCTCACTGTATATCCAGATAAACCATTCGGATCAATGAAAGAAGAAGTATGAAAGACCCCATAACACCCATCAAAAGCTTCACAGAGAGAAGCAATAGAATCAGCAACCACATTTGCCACCACACTACTCAGTCTTTTATTGGCTAAATACAAAGCAAATTCCTCCATCTCTCTCAACTTCTGCACTTCCTCTGTCACATATCAAAACTTATGAGCCAACAAAATATTGAACACAGCAAAAATTCTAGCTTTTCACTGAGTTTTAAAGAGAAACCCAGATCTAAATCTACCAGAATTCATATGCAAAAGCCTTCACTCCTTGTCTTCAAAAGAATTAAACTGTAACCATCTAATGAAACTGAAGAAGATTTGCTCTTCCACAAAAGAATTGAAAGCTACATATACCTGTGGTATGGGCAGTGAGGCGAACAATATATCCTCTAAGAAGCAATTGTCTGACAATCCAGAGACCAAGAAAGGATGTCCCATTTGTGACACAGACTGTCTTCTTGGCCACCACTGATGGAGATCTGAAGCTGTCTGCTTTGATTTCCTTGGGCAATCGCTTCCAGTCATGGCGGCCTTGGCAGATGGGTGCAATCTTGACGATCGCCATGGGAGAAAAGAGAGGAAGCTCCAAGGTAGAGTTGACAGTAGAATGTGTATCAGGTGACTCCAATTTATTTCAAATGGAAAAGGTATGAATGACATGAACCAATCTAACGTTATAATTTATAAAGAAAAGGTCATGGTTTTGGTTTTGGTTTGGTTTTGAAGTCAATGGAGGTAGGCAACATGATCTCCCTTAAATAATGGAGACGTCACATGCTGCCCCACCTGATAAGTATTGTAAGCGTCATGGGAGATGTAAGAAATTTTGGCTTAATTTCGGTAAAAAATAGGTTAATTAAAATTATACAAATTTTAAGTTGATTTTTGGGTTTAAAATGGCTTAAATTTCTTAAAAATAGCTTTATTAAAACTATAATTAAAGTTGTGAATCTGTTTAATTTTTATTATAGAAACAGATTCACAACTTTCTTAATTTTTTATATTAGAAAATTAATTTATTTTAAAGTTAGGTTAAAGTAGATACTCATTTGATGTATAAGATTTTTTGTTTATATATATATACTCACATCTATAAATACTCACAGCTGTGAATCTGTTTAATTATAGCTTAATTAAAACTATAATTAAAGTTGTGAATCTGTTTAATTTTTATTATAGAAACATATTCACAACTTTCTCAAATTTTTATATTAGAAAATTAATTTATTTTAAAGTTATGTTAAAGTAGATACTCATTTGATGTATAAGACTTTTTGTTTTATAGATGTGAGTATATAGATGTGAGCTTAATTAAAACTATAATTAAAGTTGTGAATCTATTTAATTTTTATTATAGAAACAGATTCACAACTTTCTCAATTTTTTATATTACAAAATTAATTTATTTTAAAGTTATGTTAAAGTAGATACTCATTTGATGTATAAGACTTTTTGTTTATAGATGTGAGTATATAGATGTGAGCTATAATTAAATAGATTCACAGATGTGAGTATATAGATGTGAGTATTTATAGATGTGAATATATATATATATATATATATATATATATATATATATATATATATTATTGAATTTTTCAGTGTGGGTATGGATTGGATGCGGAATTAAAATCCGCATTCAACGAGTGTCCAAACTTGAAATTTATAAAATAAAATAAAAAATTATGAAAAAATAAAATAAAATATTATGAAAAATAATTAAAAAATATAATAAAATAAAAACTTAAAATTTAAACCCGGATCTATCAATCAATAGAGATCAAATTTCTTGAATTTAAATTTAAAAAAAGAAATACACCTCAAGAAATTGGATCCCTCTCCGGAATAAGATGAATCTATATTGGTGTTAAACTAGACACTCATTTTTTTTATGTATAAGACTTTTTTGTTTGAAGATGTAAGGAAATATATATTCTTAAGAGTTAAATTCATTAGTTAACCGGTTCTCTCGATACAAAAAAATGTTTTAATGTTTAAATTTTATTTTTTAATTTAATTCATAAATCAATAAATAAATACAAATACAAATTTATAGAATAATAAAACACTTATATATATATATATATATATAATTGCTAATTTTATTTTTAAATTTAATTCATAAATCAATAAATAAATAAAAATACAAATTTATAGAATAATAAAACTTGTATTATTATTAGTATTCAAAATATTAGAGTGGTATATCGTTTATTTATTATTTAAAATAAGGTGAATATTTTGAATAGGTATTTTTTTAAAAGGCAATATACAAAATGTGTAGTTTAAATATTCTTTTCGACGTTTTTTAATTAACTTGCTATTCCTAAAGGAAAGCTTGAAATAAAATCATAGGGCTCAACAAGAGCATCATGTCACTTACAACTTATAAGAATTGAACGGGAGGGCAACAATCTTTCCTCCCAAGCTACAACCAATGGACAAAATAATATAAATATAAAATATACTATCTAAATTCATTCAGATGTTTAATATTTAATATATATTATTATTATTTTAATAAATAAAAAACAAATGGCTTTCAAATTAAAATGGTTTTTATAATAAAAAAACATATATAATTTGTATACTCGTAGTCTAAAACGATGATGCTCACATAAAATGATTTTTTTCAGACATGGTTTTGCCAGAATTTAGGATAGAATTTTTAAAATCTCAAATAACAGTATTAATTTTGTATAATTTGGATGCCGATGTCGTGGGATTTTCCACAGTGAAATGATTTAATCAACACAAATTTTTTATCTTTTAGATTTCAAATCATCAAATTCCAACCAAGTTTTGGTTAGAGGAACGAAATCGTCACACTTTTAAACGGCTTAGTTTGTATATGTATTGGTTATCAAAATTTATGAATAAATTTATTTTTATTTGTCAATCAATCTAACAACATGTTGGCAAGGAAGGTTGCACTGTCACTTTGAATAAGATTTTAAGTATGTTCATCATTGCAAAGATAGTATGTCTTTGCTAAGTGTTTATGGTGAATAGTTTAATAATTTCAATAAAAAGGTAAACAAAGAAATAATATATATTTTTTATATTAAAGTGTATATAATTTTTTTTTCCTTTTTTCAACGAAAAAAAGTTCCTTGCTATTTATTATGGTGAATCAAAGAAACTTAGAGTATTATTTATCCCGAGGATAGTATCTTTGTATACAGACTATGCAGTCTTTTACAATATATCCAATAACACTTTTTGATATACGTTTATATACCAATTATACCATTTACTATTGTTTACATCAAAAAATACCTTTTGCCAATAGTAAACCTTTTTTAGACAATATATCAACTCTATGATTGAAGATCATATCGTCATTGGTTTATGGAAGCAAATCACTAAGCATAGAGTAAAGTTGAAAACATTACCTTTACATAAAAGGGTTCCCAATATGATAAAAGATGTCATTTAGATATTGCTTATAATGGTAGGTAAATTTTTCCTAAAGAATATTGGCTCTAATTACGAAGCCTGACCTAGTAGGAACATCCAGTAAAGCCCTTTTACTCATAGCCACCCAAAAATTTGAATTTTACAACTCTCAACCACTCAACTAACCTTCAAATTTTCAATAACTTTCACATAATCATAACTTCAAATTATATAATCCATAAATTCAACAACTATGTAAAACACTAAATCAAAATTAACAATAAAATATCATTTGCCACTAACAAACTTGAGTTCCTCTAAGAGATATTAAAGTTCTTTATTATCACGAGAATTAGTCAAATTTTATCAAATGTATAATATAAAGTTTTAAAATAAATAAAATATTTAATTATTTAATTATATATATTCATTTTACATTAAAAAGAGAATTTCATACGCGGACGTTGCATATATTTTTATTATTTTACAATTTATTAATCATTAATAATAATTATTTAGATTGCTTTGATCTATAATTAATTGACATAACATATTCTACATGAAGAGGTCAAGTCCATATAAACACGCTGCATGCACATTTATTTTGCAAATAATTAATCATTAAGATGGCCATTATCTATACTCAATTAGATAACGTGGATATAAAATAATATTAAAACTAAATTATATGGGGAAACTTAAAACTTAATAAATCTATCGAAACTGAAAATCTATATAGCTTTCTCAATTTCCAAATATACTAGTGTTTATTTTATAAAATATTTGTTCACATGGTTATCTGTTTTTCATGGTCTCTAGAGATCTCCACATTAGTTCTTTTGCCTACTTTATTTTAATTCTTAAGAAAATTAGAGTACTTTTAATACCTCTTAGATCTCAATAATGAAGCTGAAATAAATCAGGCATCAGGCACGGCAAAGTCCTTCCATTGATACGGTAAAGTCATGCATAAAGAAATATACATTTCAAGTCAATCCTTTATTTTTATTGCACATAACTTCAATATTAATCATCTGGGGAGTATTTTAATACATTAGTCCTTCATTGACTGTTCCAACATAGGAAACATAGGAAGGTGAAAGGTCTTCAATTTGATGTCTTAATTTGTACATCAATAAAAAAATTATGAGAGTTTTAATGATGTATTAATTTGTACATTAATAAATTTAATGAAAATATTGCTTTTCATTTAACATTTAATCTTGATGTTACATGTCATATGCCATACTCTTTACTAAAGTGGACCATTTTTGGGAATATTTAATTGTTGAGAATCTTTTATGTGTTATGGCTAGGGTTTTGGTTTTTAGGTGGTAGTTTCTGCAGAATGGCAGGGATTAGACCATAGGTTAGACAACGAGGGAGTTTGGCTGAGATGGAGGATGGATGGGTCAAATTGAGTGATGAGGTGGTGAGGAAGATATAACAAAAATTTTGGATGGTACTTAGATCGGTGGCAAAGGGAGTTTGATGCTAAAGTGATGGTGTCATACCTTTTATTTGGAAAAAGGAAGCCTTCAGTTCAAACATATTTGGGTTCTCCTCTTGGATTTCCTCTTGAATTCTGGAACCTGGATGCTTTTGTTTGGGTTGATAATGATCTGGGCCATTTTTTACATATCGAGGACCAAATACTTAAGGGGGGAGATAAGTGTTTTGGTCGTCTTTTGGTCGATATAGATAAATGACAGGGACTACTTGTAGAACTTTGAGATAGATTGGAGGAGATAGGAAGTATGTACAAAAGATGGAATAATGGGGTGTCCCTTTCATATGTTTATTATGCAAGAATGTGGGCCATTTATGTAAAATTTGTAATGGGAGGGATGGGGGTTTCTCTGAAGATCTTATGGTTGAAGCAGTGGAGGGTCCGGTGAAGGAGTTGAAAGAAAGTGGCATAAATATTAGCAAGGAGATTCAGAGTCACTCTTCTTTGGAGTCTATACCTTCAATGTCGAGTCAATCTCTATTACGTAAGATAAGATCAATCTCTCCCTCTTTGTTTAATTCTTTAAATGAGTTGGAACTGGAATTTTTTTTCCAAATTAAATCTCTCTGGGATGGGGAAGTCTACTGATGAAGGTATTAGTGTTAACCTTCATAATTTGGTGGTGGACATGTCTATAATTACTAAGAAACCCCCCTATGATTATGAGGATATGGAGCTTGTCGATCCCTCTTTTGAGGAAGAGGTTTCTTCGCAGTCAATTTCCATTGGGCTAGTGGATAGTCAATTGGGTAATTCACCCCTTCCTGGTCTTGTCGGTGTAGGGATACCGAGCACTATTAGCATGGATTATGTGACTGTTGATTCCTCTAGCGAGGGTTTGTTAGGAAGGTTATCCACTATCGGAGTGGGGGATTTAGATTCCGAGCAGGTTGACAAGGGAGTAAACTGCTCTATAGAAGGAATTGATTTGGTGATTGATGAGGTTATTTCCTCACTAGTCTCATCCTATAAGGAGGTGCTTAGAAAGACTCCCCTTTATGTCTTCTTGAGAACTTTACTAAAACCTAATGTGGGTAGACAGTAAAAGTTTCTTGGTATTGAATCTAATTCGAAGGGAGACACGGAGGCATAAACAAAGGTTGGGATTTTTTAGTTAAAAGGAGCAGTTAAAGGGGGTCTAGCAATTAATTTATTGCTAGTGAAGACTCGAAGTTTAAAAAAAGATGGGGGATGATTCTAGTATGGATCTATCTGAAGGGAATTTATTTGGATGTCCGAAGTCACATAGAGCAAAAAACTCCCTAGCCAAGGTTACTAAATGATTCTATTGTAATTAAATGTTATGGGAGTGGGAGGGAATCGCAAACTATTGGCCCCTCGTAGAATTTTTGAGATGGTTTGTCTAGATGTAGTATTCATACAAGAAACTATGGTGTGCAGTTCAAAAGCTAGAGAGATATTTGCAAAGTTACTGGTGGATTGGGATATTTGCATAATAGATTTGATTGGGCAATCGAGAGGGATCCTCTCGATGTGGAATCCTTTAAAGGATAATTTTGTTCCATTCTTGTCTTTTGAAGGAATATTATTCGATGGGGTTTCAAGGGATATGCCTTAGAACATAAAATTGATAAAGTGTTATGGACCTTATACAAACATAAAGGAGTTTTGGAGCGAAGTTGTGGAGGATGGGTTATTAAAAGAATAAAACCTAATCTTTGGGGGTGATTTGAATCTAACCTTATCAGCTAGAGAGGTATGAAGATCTCAGCCAAGACTTGATCCACTTGCTCCTTACTTAAACCAGGTATTTATTGAAGTGAATTTAATTGATGTTATGACAGTTTCACTCTTCCCGACCTGGAGGCAGGGTAATTTTTAGGGGCGAAATTTCACCAATTGGCTATTTTTTGGGATTTTTTTCAAAAAATAAATTCACTATTTGGTCATTTTCAAATGGGTTATTAAAAGAATAAAACCTGATCTTCAGGGGTGATTTGAATCTATCCTTATCAGCTAGAAAGGTATGAGGATCTCAGCCAAGACTTGATCCACTTGCTCCTTACTTCAACCAGGTATTTCTTGAAGTGAATTTAATTGATGTTATGACAGTTTCACTCTTCTTGACATGGAGGCAGGGTAATTGTTAGGGGCGAAATTTCACCAACTGGCTATTTTTTGGGCTTTTTTCAAAAAATAAATTCACTATTTGATCATTTTCAAATGGGTTATTAAAAGAATAAAACCTGATCTTCGAGGGTGATTTGAATCTAACCTTGCCAGCTAGAGAGGTATGAGGATCTCATCCAAGGCTTGATCCACTTGCTCCTTCAACCATGCATTTCTTGAAGTGAATTTAATTGATGTTATGCCAGTTTCACTCTTCTCGACTTGGAGGCAGGGTAATTTTTAGGGGCGAAATTTCGCCAATTGGCTATTTTGGGGCTTTTTTTCAAAAATAAATTCACTATTTGGTCTTTTTTAGTCTCTAAGATCGCCTATATTTACAAAAAATATGTTTTTTATCATAATATTCGCCAAAATTGACACATTTTAGTAGTAAATTGTAGGTTTCATATTTAGTATTCGCCTACCTATCTATATCTATGTTTTTTCAAATCCAAATTAACCACCTAGAATACTATACTTAGGTGTAATATTAGAATCCTTAAAAAATACCCTACCTAGAGGAATGGTAGGGTGGGCGATGAGGGGGTCGCAAAACGGCTTGATAGATTTTTCATTTTGAAAGAATTATCAAAGGTTCTGCTAGATAGAGATCCTAGGTGATAAAATCCTCGATCTCAAATCATATGCCAATAGTTTTTTAGGTTGAATATGAAGGAGAGAAGGTCAAGTACCCTTTTAAATTTAACCATGTATGGATGAAGGAGAAATTTTTTACAAAATTGGTAAAGAAGCATTGGGGTTCTATGGATAAATATGATGATGGCTCTATGATGCAATCTCTGGTTAACAAACTCATAGATTTAAAATCTACTGTGATCAGTTTGAAGGAAAAATTGCTTAACATTGAAAATGAAATAGAGGCCCCTTCTTTTTAAATAATGTAATATGATTATTATTGGAGCAGGATAGAAACACAATTTCCTCCTTAGACTAGAGGAGATTGAAAATATTAAAAATTGAAGAGGAAACTTGGTTCCTTAAAAATAGGGCTATTTAGTTGGCACAAGGTGATCAGACTACTGGGTTTTTACACAGGTTTGCAGAGTATTGAAGGATCACAAACTCTATTTGGGACATATAAAAGAAAGATGGAAGTCTTATAACTGATTCAAAGAATACAAGTGATGCTGTGATGAGACATTTTTCATAACATATTCAAGGATCCAGGAAATCTCTCTTTTGTTAGACAATTGAATGTTATTCAATGTTACCCTTGATTCTTCTCGGAGGAGGATGGTAAGAGTATTTCTGATCCAGTTTCCATGGAAGAAAAAAAAAAAAATTTAACAGGTTTTACTAAATCGAAAATTCTAGGCCCTGATGGGTGGACTGTTAAACATTTTTTGGATTTCTTTGAATTATGGGGATCGATTTATTAACAGTTGTGGAGGAGTCCAGGGTTCAAGGAAAAGTGTTTGGAGATTTGAATGCAACCTTTATAGCTTTGATCCCTAAAATTTATAAGCCTAGATCATTCAATTATTTTAGGCCCATATCCTTATGCAATCTGGTTTATAAGATCATATTTAAGACTATTGCAAACATGATAAATCCTATATTATCAAAATTTGTATGAAAAAAAAAATTGGTTTTTTAAACAATCATCAGATTTTGGATGGCATTGGTGTAGCACATGAGTGTCTCAATAGTATAAAGGTTAGAAAACAAAGGGATTTGGTATTAAAACTAGATTTGGTGAAGGCTTATGACCGGGTTAGTTTGGATTTTCTTAGGCAGCTTGTCCTTCTTTAGATTGGGCTCAGTCTTGAAGCAACAAATTGGATAATGAGTTGAGTTTGTTCTACAAATTTTGTTGTACTAGTGAATGGGACACCTACAAATTTCTTTTAAAGCTTCAGAGGCCTCAAACAAGGTTGTCCATTGTCCCCTCTCTTATTCCTTCTAATTGTTGAATTCTTGAGTAGATTGATTGAGAAGGAAAGGATGGAAGGAAGATTGGATGGGGTCAAAATATCTTATATAGTTAGAATCTCTCATTTACATTTTGTGGGTGATATTTTACTATTTGGAAAAGGGACATTGGATGAGTGGCGGGTTTAATATAAGTAAATTCTAGACTTATTTTTTATGCTATAAGTATGCTTGCTAGTGAAGCGAAGTTTTCCTTTTTGGAAAATGGCATTGGAGAGGAAACCTTATCTCAAACTGGACAATTATTTCCTTGCTAGGTTGATGATCTTAATCTTGGAATGAAATTATATCTTGGGTACATACTGAATCCTAATAATTACTTAGTAGAGGACTAGTTGTGGATCTTGAAAAAGGTTGGAAAAAGAATAGGGAATTGGTGTTTTAGGTTGCTCTCGTTAGGTGGGAGATTAATTATTGTGAAGGTAGTACCTAAGAATATCCTGATATATTGATTATCTTTGTCTAAAATTCCAAAATAGATCCTGGGTAAGATTAGGAAAAAAATCTTTGATTTTCTGTGGATTGGGAACAAGCATAAGGAAGCAGTTAATTTGGTGAGTTGGGAAAGGCTCACCAGGCCCAATAAACTTGGGGGATGGGGTATTAAAAATATCTTCTATTTTGGGAAATCTTTAGTTGTAAAAATATTATGGAGGAGCTTATTCTCTACTAGCTTGTGGATTAGGGTGATCAAAGATAAATAATTGAAACACATGCATGTTATTGAATGGATTAGATGAAATGGTAAAAATGAAAAAAGGGGCTTCAAATATATGGAATTGGTTTGTGAGTTCATATGATACTCTAGGGGACTATCTGGATTGGAAAATAGGGAATGGTCAATCTATTAGAGCTAGGTAGGATCCCTATATTGGGGGTGTTGGATGCTATAAATTATCCTCTAGTCAATACTCTAATTCGGTCGAAAGGTATACAAAATTTAGCTCAGGTGGGTGTTTCTAAAGGTGTGTTTTGGGGTTGTCAAAACTGGAAAATGATTGTTGATTTGGAGTTGTAGGGGCCTAATAAAGATGAATGGAACAACTATATAGTTGGTCTACAAAAAGGAGGAATCCAACTTTCTTATACTAAGGATACTATTGTTTGGACTTGGAATGAGAAGAATGGAAAGGTAACTGCAAAGCTTGCATATGATGCAATTTCCTTTTCGACCATATGATGCAATTTCCTTTTTGTCTCTTTGGAAATGGCATGTACCATTTTTTTTTTTTTTTTGGCTATCTTTGGAAAATAAGATTATAACATGGGATAATTTTGTATTGAGGGGTGGCAGCGGTCCTAAAATTTACATACTTTGCAAAAATGAAGCTGGGTCTATTGACCATTTAATGATATATTTTAACTTTGTAAGGCTAGTATGGCTGGAAGTAAAGAGGGATCTCCATATATCTCACAATTGGTCTTATCATCCTTTATCTCGATGTTTGTATCATTGGTTTTCTATAGCATACTTATGAAGAGAATTGGCTTGTTTTATCTGTTGGGAGATTTGGAAGCATGGGAATGGTGTTCTTTTTTAGCGTAAGCAAATGAATCCTTTGAAGGTTAGTATTAAAGTAGTGGGGGCATATAAATACATTTTTAAATACAAGGGAATGAGTCAAGGGAGAGTAGTTAGGGATCGGGGGGTTCACTCTATGAACCTATGACATAACATGTGCAATCATAGTATATTAAAGAAATTATACCCCTAATTTCACTAGATATTAGGGAATGCAGGCCCACACAAATCCTTTTGTTGAACCCCCCTCCCATTACACCTTTCCAATTTTTAAAAAAAAAACCTCTTTTAATTAGATATCCTACATATCCATTTTTTTCCATTAAATTTTCAATACCCTTTTTTTTATCTTTATTCTTAGTATGGTGATCTGGCGCAAATATTATAACCTCTATAATCCTTGCAAGGTGAAATATGAAATTTTAGTGGGAGGAAATATTTAAAGATGGGGAACAACCCTTTGAACATAGGTTGAATTCATAAATAGTCATTCCAATCAACTTCATTCCACATTCACTCACAAATCATACCTATTCAAACACCACTCTAAATCCAAACATAATTGGATTCACACCACCTTGACACATAGAACATAGTTATTAAAACACTAACCTAACTTCACACATAGACATATTTAGACCAACTTCATACCCCCAATAGCCTATTCAAACCCCCAATAGCCTATTCAAGCCCCTAGATACATAATTATAAACTCCCCTTAATATCTATATGTTTTTAATATATTAGTAATACCCCTTGACCCGTATATACTAGCCAATATATTGTTTCAAGTTTTTAGACTATTGAATCCCCCAATATGAACTCACATGTTATAATATTTCCTACCTAGGGAACCCCCCATGAGTTAGGGATCCTTATTTCACAATCAAATGGTATATAGGATATTTTGATGGTGCCTCTCAAGAAAATGGTGCAAAATGTGGAGAAGGTGTATACTTGAAATTGAGGGAGTCTCATATTTACACTATTAAAATTAATTGTGGCGGGGGTACTAATACTCGGGGTGAACTTCTTGCGCTTTGGGGTCTATTATACTTTGCTCATTCTAAAAACATTGTTCATCTACAGGTGGATGGAGTCTCCAAAGGGATCATAGATTGAACTATCCAGGAATGTCAGTTACAGGTGGCTGTCATTGAAGGTTGGAAAGAGAAAATCAGAAGGCTCTAGGCATAATTTGAAGAGATTAAATTTCAACATGTTTTTAGAGAATTCAATAAGGAAGTTAATAAACTATCCAATGAATCCATGGAGGTGGCTAAAGGCATCTTCGCTTATTCATATATGTGTGATTCTATTATCATTTCTGAAGGCTCAATTCCAATACTCGGTAGTTGACATGCATATCTATTTTTGAGGTAAGTTCACTAGGAAGGATGTATTGTTTTGTATTTAACTTTCTTGTCTTGTTTCAATCACTGTCATGTGGTCCTATTTAATATCATTATTTTCTATAATGATATCTAGAGCTTGATGAAAGTTGTGTTTGTTTTCTCTAGCAAGAGTTTTGCTACGCTTTATGGAGGGTCTTAGTCTGGATGAGATAGTAAATTTTTTGAATGTTGTAAGGATGTAATGAAATGTCAAGTTATTTATACTTTTATAATAAAAGTATAGTTTTTTTCTTGGTGAAAAAAGAAAGAAAAAAGAAGTGGACCATTTAAAAGGTTGTTTAATTATTACTTGATATTTTTTGATGATGATGATGTTGAGATGGTTAACGTCCACTATGACCAAATTTGGTCTATCAGACCTTAAGAGAAAAGAAAAGAAAGAAATTATTTGGTTTGCTTTAAAATTTTAGTCTTATGCTGAAAAAGCTTCAACAAAAGCATTCCTAACTTACCGTAGTTTTGAGAAGTAAGAAGGTTAGAAAGGTTAGTGCTGTAATATAGATTCTGAAACCAATACCTTATGTGGTTGTACGCAGGGCATTCTAAGAGAAAGTGCTTTTCATCCTCATCTCTCATAGTCTCACAAAGATGACAAATCCTTTCAACCCACGTAGTTTGAGGAGTTTTACAACCCCTAGTTTCACTGTGGATCTCATGAGAGTTCGTTCTTATCTTGGCAATATTAATTTTCTTCTCTAAACTAGTTAAAACCACGAGGTAACTTTGAACTTCTAGATTAGGTTTATTGACTTCCTTATAGTATCTCAACTTTCTTTTAACCTCTGAATCCTTCTTGCATCACACTTTCTCTTTAGTCTTAGATGTAATAATATTTTTGATGTTATCAATATTTTGCAAAGTGATATCATTGTCAATCCCCTATCGTTTAACCACACCATGGCGCCTTCATCCCAACCCTACTTGAGACATAATAGGTTTTGGCTGGAATTTAAAGCAATTTTAGGAAGTTTATGGTCTCACATGTTGTTTATCTTATTATTGTACATCAAGTACCTATTCATAGCCATGTTCTCAATGATGGAGAGCCCCACTCATCTGAGGAGAATAGGATAGGGTGTATTTCTTTTAATTTTAAGGTTATAGGTTATAAAACACTTTTGGATTTGCTCAAATTTTCTCCAAGATTCTTTGGATATGCTACAACCCCAAACTTCATAGTTGTATAAGATAACAGAGGTGATGAGAGTTTAAAAGAGTAAATTGTTTTTATCCAAACTCACAAGTTTTGTTGATTTACAATTGTTTTCAATACCAAAGTAAGCTTTCCATCCTCCACTAATCCTTTTTTCAATGCTATAATTCCAATTTGGACTTGTGATGAATATCAATTCCAAGATATTTGTAAGAATTCACTTCCTTCAAGTTTCTGTTGTCATATACAAAATTAGCGTTATAGACCTTCTTGGACTTGATAATCATAACCTTTTTTTTGTTTTTCAGTGTTAACCATCATGCCCATTAGAACATAAATCCTTGAGAATTATTAATTGCTTATCATTCTCGTTCTCATGTTATGCACAGACTTCATGTCAATTTCATTAAGATAATCATTTTAGTTAATTAACATGGACAATTAACATTCAGAACAAAGCACATAATGATCATAATTTAAACCACAGAGTCTACTTATCTTTGCGATGAAGTTGTCCAAACAACTGGTTATGTGAGAGCAACGTTCCACCCAACCATAGACATCTGTCCAACCTATATTCCTTTAGTTGAGAGATCACCCCCGAGCTGGGTTGTGTATCCACTAAGGAGGAAATAAATGGGCTTACTCACAACCATGATTTCACTCCATAATTATGCTAAGCCAACACACAGTTGGGTTTATCAAGCATACAAAAGAAAAATGAAAAGGATGCTAAGCCAGTGAGCTCAACCACAAAGCTACAT
Source organism: Larix kaempferi (assembly GCA_027924585.1). Taxonomy (NCBI): domain Eukaryota; kingdom Viridiplantae; phylum Streptophyta; class Pinopsida; order Pinales; family Pinaceae; genus Larix; species Larix kaempferi. The sequence continues at coordinate 8,526,781 of BSBM01000535.1, read as the reverse complement.
GCATTTGAAATGAACTCAACAGTCATGGCACCCACAATACCTACCACACTCAACACTATGAAGGTCCCCTTCTCTGCTGCACAGTCCCTCAGGCATCCCTTCCCTCCAGTGCTCTTCAGGGTGGGCATAGAAAGGTCCAGCTGCTAATTCCTTGAGATTCTATCCTTCACTAGGTTTATCAAGCAAACCCAACCTCTGCTCAGTCATTCACACTTGGATTTCTCACAATTCTGTCATCAAATAACTCAATCCCATCACTGGTTTTCTGGGCTGTAAAAACTGGGTTTTCCAATGGATTTTGGGGTATATAATACTCTCAATTTCACCCCAAGGTTCATATCTATGGATCCCCCATTGGATTTCATTGTCAATATCAAATTCTGGGTGTTTATGGCTCTTCAAAACATGGGTTCTTGCAAAGTTGCGAATTATGATTTTGCTCACTGCTGGGGATTCGTAATGGATGAAAAATGATGTTGGGAAGTTCAAAAATGGAATGAGAATGAGGAAGAACCCATTCCCATGAGGTAGAGTGACTTGTGGTACAAGAAAAACAGACCCCATACCTGCCATACGAATTTCTGGGCTTCCCATGCTCCATTGAAGCCATGGACTGAATTCTTCAACAACTTCCTTACAACATAATTAAATGTCAGCAAGGAAGGTCAAATGGGTTCTCACAATGACATTTGGAAGCATATGGTTCATCCAAACAACCCCCTCACCACTCCATAGTGGAATACACATGGCCCCTTCTCATTCGTTGCTTCCATAGCCAGTTTTGGTATTTTATTGAAATATTTAATATTTACATCAAATTACAATATTTCATGGCTTAATAGCACATGGGTAACAAAATATCAAATGCTTGTCCATTCTAAATAAATACGAACATACACTAGCGGGGCCTTGGCCTTGAGCTCCATGCTAGGGAAACATATATCGGATGTATATAGTATTTACATTAAAAGCCAATATTTCATAAGGGTCAAAATTGGGGTATTACAATACCTCACAGTGAAAGAATGAGCAGAAAAGGTGAATTGCAGTGAAAATTACAGAGAAAATAGCAGTAAAATCAATCATGCATTGGAACTCAGATGGAAGAAGAAATGTGTAACATTATCCATTAATCAATATAGTCCACATATATGTTACAATAGAGAGAATTCGAATATGCTAGGAGAATTCGAGTCTCAATCTGTCTAGCATAAGAATTTCCACCATTGGAGTGCTCTCGAAGACCCAAAATCAACGAAATTGAACCAAAACTCAGTTAATTGACCAAGGAGGGCACTTTAGTGATTTTTACATGCAAATTAGGTGAAAAAGGGCACATTAGATCACAATCGGTGGTGATTGGAGCTAAAACCCCTAGTAGAGTTCAGGAACTTAGCTGGACTGAACTAGAACATAGAGTTGGATCCTAAAATGTAGGGAATTGACTCTGGTGGGCCTAAAATCATGCATGCAGGGTGCATTAGGTGGATAATGGGTCCTAGATGACATCTCCACACCACTAGGGCGAAAATGACATCATCAACTACTAGGAAAAAGAAAATAATGCTAAGTAGGACAGGGATACAGTATTAATTATCATAACATGCCCCCTTAATCCAAACTTGGACATCTTGGGCCTTGGTTACTGAGACCAAGGTCATCCATGCAATTAAAAAATGATAAAAATATATGTTCATAAAACTAAGGAAATGGGGAAAAACATCATGGGAAAAATACCCCCCTCAAAAATGAATAGCAGGAAACTCAAACAACCTTCACACTAAGTAGAGAAGGAAAACATTTTTCTGAGTGAAAGACTTTGTAAAAATGTAGGCAATCTACTCCTATGTAGGATAGTAATGCAGGTGTTGGATCTGGATCTTCTCCTTTGATGTACCTCCCACTGTGTCGAAGTTTTTTTTTTCCAAAACAAGTCTTTCAGAAACCATCTTTTCTACTAGAGCGAATGGCTCATTGTAGTCCAAATCATGAACCTTTGAGTACCCTTTGTCAACCAACCGAGCTTTGTACTTGGTTGTAGATCCATCATGGCAAGTCTCTTTGAAATATTATGGATCATACCCCACCATCATGTAGCACCTCTTTGAGAGAAGTGGATTTGTATGACATAGTGTAAGGTTTGTATCTCAATATTGATATTTAGTTATTCTATGATCATATGGATCCCTAGATATGTTCCCAACAGCTTCAAGGACTTTGTGATCCCATATTGGCCTTGGCCATGGATTGGGAGCATGTGCTGGATCTGGATCTGGATCTACTTGAACTTCATGCTCAATATCAAGATCTTAGTCCTCATATTTGGAATCTGAAACTAGAACATTAGAAGAGACATCATTCTGATCTTCATTAGATGAAAATGGAGTAGGCAGAGTGTATGGAAAAAAATGGAAGAATTCATATGCATTTGAGGCATGGTTTGCAAACCCTTTCGCTATAAGATTCCCATAAGAGATCTATGCAATATCAACTGTGTTAGGTCCAAAAATTACTTTCTTTGGTGAACCTGTGTGTGTCATTTGATAAACAAATAATAAGTTTGTTTCCAAAGAAGGCACAAACAAAACATTTTTGAACTTTCCATGCTCTAGTTGTATTGTGCCCTTCCCTTCAACATAAATATGAGAGATATCTCCCATGTGAATACTCGGACCATCATTGAGATCTAGAGAAGAAAATGATTCTTTGGAGGCAACCATGTGGTTGGAGGCTCCATAATCTATGAGGAAGGCTTGTGATTGTGTGAATCCAGCCTACAGTGCATGGCATCTCTCATGATCATCCATCTCACTTCCTCAGTCTCCCTTGCGCCTTCTAGGAGGAAAATGTTGTGTTGTTCAAGAAGTTTGGTCATTTGATCTATCTTCTTCTTCATGCAAGATCTCTCTGGATGGTTTCCTTCCTTGCAATAGGAACACTTGGTCTTCACAAACCCCTTTTGCTTATCCTTCTTGGATTTGGAGGCTCCTTTCGATGAATTAGACTTTACATTATGCTTGGTTTCAAATTGCTTCTTCTCTTTACCTTTGTTCTTCCCTTTATAATTCACACTTTTTTACTCTCCAACCATAAGAAATTGACTTTTGGAGGCCTTCAAGGTGCCCATCTGAATTAGTTTGTCTTGTTCTTGGATGAGAGACTTGGTGAATGCATCCAAAGAAGGAATTTTCTAGTTGGGGATTGACAATCTACCTGAATGGAAGGTAGAAACAAATATAGAAAACTATGGACCAAGTTTGCTTAGAATGGATAGCACCAACTACTCATCCTTCTTCTCAATGCCACATTGTTTGCATTGCATGACCAAGGATTTGAATTTAGAGAATTTTTGTATTGTTTCGAAACTATTGGGTTGAAGAGAAATTAACTCATTCTCCAGAATATGGCCCTCGGTTCATCTTGCTTTCCGAAGAGGGTCTCAAACTTCAACCAAACCTCTCTTGGAGTCTTTAATCCATCAAAGTGGAAGAGAAAATCTATGGAATTATGAATACACATGAAACCAAACGCTTCATCTAATTTGTTTAGGTACTTGGCCTTCTCAACAACTGCTTGAGGTTCGATCTCCTTTCCCATTGTGGCCCTGTATAGAATTTTGTTGTGCAACACCATCTACATATCAACCCTCCAATCAAGATAATTGAATGGTGCTAGGATTCTTGGAGACAAGGGATCATTCGAATTCTCCATTGAAACTGCTAGAGTGAATACAAACTGAAAACTACTTCTACTGCTACACTGAAAACCTTCAATATCTTGCAAAAAAACTCTCAATTTTGGAGATAAACTACTGCTGAGCATTGCTTTAGGAAAATAAGCACTTTTATCCAGATCCTTCACACCTACCTAGACCTCAAAGGATTTCTCCAATGAATTCAATGCAATGGAACCAGGATTTGCTGTGGAAATCTAGAGGCTTCTGGTGCACTACTGAAAGCATCTTCTCAAAATACACTCTCTAAGCTCCGATACCATGTGAAATTATAAGTCACAACAGATCATAGAGCTGAGAATACATCACAGTGAAAGAATGAGCAGAAAAAGTGAATTACATTGAAAATTGCAGAGAAAAGAGCAGTAAAATTAATCATGCATTGGAACTCATATGGAAGCAGAAATGTGTAACATTGTCCATTAATAAGTATAGTCCACAAATATGTTACAATAGAGAGAATTCAAATATCCTATGAGAATTCGAGTCTCAGTCTGTCGAGCATACGAATTGTCACCATTAGAGTGCTTCGGAAGACCCAAACTCAAATAAACTAAACCAAAAATTAGTTAACTGAAGACACAGTCAGTTAACTGACCAAGGAGGGGGCATTAGTGAGTTCTACATGCAAAGTAGGTGAAAAAGGGCGCATTAGATCACAATCAGTGTGGTGATCAAAGCTAAAACCCCCAGTAGAGTTCAGGAACTCAGGTGGATTGAACTAGAACACAGAGTTTTCTCCTAAAATGTAGGGAACTGAATGCGGTGGACCTAAAATCATGCATGCATGGTGCATTAGGTGGCTAATGGGTCCTAGGTGACATATGCACACCACTAGGGGGAAAATGACATCATCAAATACTAGGAAAAAAAAAAAATTCTAATTAAAACAAGGATGGAGTATTAATTATCCTAACATCGATCACTCTCCAATTGAGCTAACATTCTCTTTTGAATGTTTTACATTATATAGAAATTCTCATACAATTGATTACAACAATAAATATGAATGATATGGATCTCAAATCATTTAAAATAGATAACCTCGTCTTATGAATACATACATAGAAAGCTCGAGGACATCATGACACAACTTTGACGATTTCATGATTTGACAACATGAAAAAACCTAGATCAAGTTATAGTACCACCAAGTGTCGACCATGGATTCGGCCAAAGATAAGTGCTGAAGATATCGATCTAGAATGTGACCAAAAAGAGAGAGAGATCGTATGCATGATATTTAGAATCAATTCCATATATTCATTCGGAGTCCAAGCATTCAAAAATAACCTAACCAATTAATGACTTACGCCTGCAGTTCCATTAGCTAAATCCTATGATGGTAGTGTTAAGGAATTACCAAAATTCCTGTAGCGTTCTCGAGATATAACTACTTTGTAGTTACGGTAATCCAAAACACACTCTAGCATCATTTCTTGCAATTTCGGTAGCATATGATCCCCTTTGCAATTCCAGCAGTGAATAGGCTTCTACAGTTCCGATAGCTTATGGTCTTTGGTGTTTCGGTAGCATATGGTCTTCTTCATGATTATGGTAATATGAGAGTACCTATAGTTTCAAGAACATAAAGAATGATGCAAGACCCCAAGATAATTAGATAGACCATCTTTAGCTTAAAATGAGTACCAAAACATAGAAAATCATGCATAATTGGGAATAGTTACCTCATGTGATATAATAGTGCTTGGATCATACAAATATAAGGAAAACATGGAAAAAGAAGGAAATTGGTGGCAAAAGGAGATGGTATTAGATAGAAAAGGATCACCTAATTGAGTACAAAATTGGTCAAAATTGAGACCCAACAATGGGAAAGTACTAGAAAACTACTATTTATCATAACTATAATAAAAATATTTATTGTTAATTATTCACTCAGAATTGCAACCACGTGCAATTCATGAATTGCTACTAAGATGATATGTAAACTTATTTTATCTCAAAAACTAGTTTAATACATACCAATTGGCAATAACCTTCTTTTATAGGAAAATCCAAAACAGGGTAGTTACTTTTAACATGTTATATCTAACTACTTCACTATTACATTTGGCTACAAATTCCAATGTTGTTTTCATTTTTGTTGTTGTCATAAAAGTGATAAAATATAGAAAATCAAAGCATTAATATTTTTTCATCAAAACAATGTCATAATATTTTTTTGTCAAAACAATCATAATTTTTTCATCACTCTCACATGTCTTGTTCACATCCATTTTGTGCTCTCTCTTTATGTCATAAGTTTTAGTGACAAATGTTTGTCTCAAGATTGATAATTCATAGGCATGAATATAAAACTATAACTTCTTATTTTTTGTACATACAAGGATGCCACTCTAAAAGAGGGCATATTTATCTTTTACAACTGAAAGTTGGACTCTCTATTTTGACAAAGGCAGCTTAGCCTTTTGCAATATGTATTTTGGTTTTATGTAAATTAAATTACGCTTTTTCCTTGGAAAAAAAACTATAACTTCTTAGTATTTTTTTAATATTTAAGGTTGTAGCTTTTACTCTTGAAATTAAGTGATATGGTTGTAGTGAATTTTACTTCATTAAAGTCTGACAACATGCTGATGAGTAAGCAATGTGGCTGTAATATTTATTCTTGAAATTAATTAATATGAGTGTAGTTTTTTACTCCATTAAAGTATGAAAACATGCTTGTGAGTATATGCATCATGGTTGTAGTAATTTTTTGAGGTTATTGAAGAAAATAATCATATAGTGGATTTATAATAAGAAGAAGAAGGAGGAGGAGGAGGAGGTCACATCCCATTGGGATAGCTCAAGTGGTTAAGTGCTATAAATTGTGAGCAAAAGGTCTCGGGGTCAAATCCCCGAGTGGCTATACATTTCTATATAAGGGCCTCACTTGATGTCCCCATTGGGTTAGCTCCGTAATCAGAGCAAACAGGGTGTGGCCCCTTCAAGTGCCCCCCTATGATTTCTTACCATGGAAGTAGCAGCCTACTAGGGGGTTTGTGAACCACATGTGAAAAAATAATAATAAGGTCACAACCAAGCTAGACACCGAATTGGTTTAGGAGACCCCCTTGTTTGTGGCACAGGGAACCCCCTCCATGCAATGATTTATCTATTAAAGTATGTGGTAGTGTACAAACCATACCTCCCTATGGATTTGAACCTATGAAATCCTAGGAGGAAACACATGTTCTTAACCATTAGGCCCACTCAAGTTGTACTATATAAGATTGAACGTGTGATTATCTGCTCTAGCTAGCAACTCCAATACATTTGAATTGACTAGCCTAAACAACCACTTCAGCTAGCCACTCCTAGGAAACATTTTCTCCCATATCTTCATATACACATAAGCCATAGGCCTAACAGGGAGGCATTTGAATGTCGATCAAGTGACCAAAAACCTCTAAAAAATTAAAGAAAATAGATTGAAGTAGAGTCGAAGACCATCCTCTCATTAAACACAACACATAAATCATCTAGAGCAAAACAAAATTGTAGACCACCTAATCAATCCAGGCCTTCAAACTAGCATTATATTGAAACTAATGCATTGGATACCAAAGATATAATGTGCTATTTTTGTGACCATGAGTGATAAGCACCTGACCTCTTCTACACTAAATGATCTTAAACACAACTAGCCACCAACAACTTGGAAGTCACTAGGGTTGGTGATGTCCACATTGACATATCACTAAAATATGTGATTTGACCATCTCCCACAATTCTCGATGGAATAGGGAACTAGGGAACATCCTCCCCTCTCCTAGATAACCTAATAATTAAATAAATTTCTTCCTATGTGGATTGGTACCATAGATTGAGACTAACCCTAAATACCTACCTAACATGATCCCAACTATGGATCAAGTACATCAATAAGGGCATGTTCCCCTTTATGGATGTAACATCCTTCTAAAACTTGAGGAGGCCAACATTCCTCAAAAAGACATCAGTCTATGTTGTAACAGGGGGAGGGTACTTATCCCTCTCTATATCTTTGGCCTCCTACTCATGTACAATATGGCATAGGTCAACTTGCTACTATTGTTGTTGCTACTATTATCTTCTTTGTTTTTGATTCACATACAAATTTAATTAAATACATATACACGCATCTAACCATTTTTATTTATTAAAAATTAAAATCAATTTTTTTTGCAAAACAAATTGTGTTAAACGCCCAATGCACTTTAAAAATAAATATTTTCCATTTGTGGTGTAGGGTAACCTCAACCAAATCGAAAGCAATGCACCTTATTTAAATTTAATGCACTAGGAAAGTGTATAAGGTTTTATTATTGTTAGTGATGGGTAATGCCACTTGTATAGGGGAACCAACACCTAAACGATGCACCTTGTATACTCAAATGAATCATAAACGACATGTGCATACACTCCAAAATGCACCAATAAGTTTGAAATTTTGCATTTATACCTAGGAATAATAATGTGCTTAGGATGTAAGAGAGCATTGATAATGGTGCTTCTTTAAATCCACAAGAGAACCGAAAAAAGTGGGAAAAGTGATGGAATCATAACTGAAAAAGTGGTGGAATCATATTTATTATGTGTGTTCTATGGTGCACTTATGATGCACAAGAACAATTATAGTAGTGATATTGAACATTTAAAATGCATTGGAAAGTGTAGATTTTTTTTGGTTAATAAAGTATTTTGGTGCATGTTATATGTAGGGAGACACTACTAAAGGTGCATCTATACCTTTCATAAAGCACTCACAAGTTAAGGATATTTTTATATAAAATCACTCAACCATGCATTTATACATTTATAATATGGAGAAGATCCAAAGACATATTATAAAGAACACTGACAAGTCTGATATATTTTTTATACAAAAGGTACTCAACAATGCATTTATATCATCAAGAAGCATTGAGTACGCTGCCACCTAATATTATAAAAAACATTAAACAAATCTAGGTCTTTTAGTCTGTTTTTACTCTTTTACCAGTGTTCTAATTGTAAAATGACACACTGCTAACATATACATCTTCTAAATTTATAGGATGTAGGATGCACCACATAGTTTGATGTGAGTCGAACCACTTGAATTCAATATGCATTATTTAAAAAAAAATGAAAAAATGTAACTTTAAGTTAAATTATATATTTTAATTTGTTAAAAATGTAAATAAGGAGGTAATAAAAAATTTAAGTTAAATTATATATTTTAATTTGTCAAAAATGTAAATAAGAAGGTAACAAACAATTTACTTGATCTCTTCCTTGTCAAGAAGACATAGTTTTCATGTAGATAAAAAATAAAAATATGGTATAGTTTGGAACATTAAAAAATAAACCAAATCCATTGTCGTGGAATCGATGAATCCAACAACATAATCACACCACTTATAAGGTTGTTGTAGAAGGAAGGTGAGAAATTACTTGTATGGTAGGAAGAACACCAATTATAAAGTTGTTGTAGAAGGAAGGTGAGAAATTACTTGTATGGTAGGAAGAACTAAAGGAAAAGTAAAAATGAAATAATGGTTTGGTAAAAAATAAAATGGATCAATGTGATTTTTTAGGATCACTAGTATGTGTCTAGGATACTAAGTGCATCAATTAGTTTTTTATTTAAAAATAAATAAAAACTTGTATTTAATAACAAAATGTTTAAACCTAGTGCAGTGTTTATTACATATATACACATTGGTGTATTTATTGTTTAACAAGGCATCAATGTCTATAATATTACAAACAATGGAATGTTCACCAGTGCATATATAAAAAATGCACCGAGGAACCTTATATGGATGTGCACTAGTACATTTTTTTAATTAAAAACCAACATTTCATATCCAAATGTCTAAACTCATTTGATGCATTGCAAATAGTAATGCATTGATGCACTTATATGTTTATGACACATAACTTAGAGTTTGTTTTAAAATGAAATAAACCCATTTTTTTCCTATGGATTAGTTATAATGACTTTTGTGGTGCCTAGTTATTTGATGCTTCAATGTGCCATGTATATGGGCACACCTATGCAATTTATACAATTAAGCACGTTGATTAAAAAACCTCCTCTAAAACTTCTAGTTGCTTGCCTCCATTAGAAACCTCCACTATAAATGGAAAATGAAGAATTTTTTGGAGAGGTTTTGCAAAACCCTTTGCTAGAAGATGTTTTACTTGTGAGGGCTCCTATGAGCAAATTCCAACTATTACAGAGATTACTCGATACAATCATGAAACATGATTTCAGAAGCAATTGGTAAAATAGATAGTGCTTCATTCATACTTAATAAATAAATGTTTTCTTTTATATAATAATATACATGAGTTGAATGCATTTGATGTAATTCTCAACACTATGAGAACTTGATATCTTGATAACTAATGGTCGATTACTTGAAAAAAATGTTCATAATTTTTTTTTTCAAAAGATTCAATTTTTTTTAAAACTTGAGATGAACCAAAAATATGGTTAACATAGTTGATATTTCATATAAATGCATTTATTACCCCCTACCATAATATACTCGATACATTGAGTATAGCGTAATTTGATTGTAGGAAATCGTACAAGATATGGTATTATTATTTATAGTAATACTAGACTTGAAAAATAAAATATGGTATTTATTATTCATATCATGTTATATCATTCCTTTCAAAATTATCATATGATTCTTCACATTTAGTTTTACAAATTGTACTCTTAGTAATTATCAATTAAAACTCTTTAAAAAAATTACAAAAATACAATAATAATTTCATAAAACACACACATACACATATTAATAAAATGCTACTTTAACACTATACTATAGTACACCAAAACAATGCAATAGATGCACCAATGTGATGCACTGCCAACACTAATATGACGCAACCATGATGCAATTGTGACACAAAATAGAATAAACATATGTTTTAATATTTCAAAAGCTATTACTATGACACAAAATAGAATAAACATATGTTTTAATATTTCAAAAGCTATTACTATGACACAAAGATGGCATAGATACGACTCAAACTCCATGCAAAAACATGACATGAAAAGCCAATGCAGGTCTTAAAAAAACGCAACCATAAGGATTGAAGACTATTTAACAATAATATAGCCTTGTATTGTAATAATATAATGAAAGATTGCAAAATGATGTAGTAAAGAGTCATAATATTAAAGTTTTTTCTCTCAAAGTACTCTACATTCATGAGGTGGTCTCACTCTATTTCAATGAATGGAAGTAGTAGTTTTATTCACTATAACATAACTTAACAACGAGACCACATGATCATGCCATATCAAGTAGACTTTTCTCCCCCACAAATTGATCCATGATAATGTAAGTAAATTAATTGCAAGTAATATATAGTATTAAGTTTTATATTATTTCCAAAATAAAATGATTTATTATAAAACATTACTTGAGTATCTAAATTTTTATTTATGTGGCTCTCTCTTTCTTATATAACTTCTTTACCATCGTGCACAATATTATGCATCTTCAACTCTAAATTATGGAAGAAATTTTACACATCCTAAGTTTTAAATACGACTTTTTGCCATAAAATTAACACAATACAACCGAATTATATCCATTATGTATTTCACATAAACAATTAATAAATTTCTTTCAAAAATTTCAGATATATCTTTATTATAATTGTGCACAATATTACACATCCTCAACTCTAGATCGTGGAAGAAATGTTACACATCCTAAGTCTTAAACTTTTTGCCATAAAATTGGCACAACACGACCAAATTATCCCCATTACGTATAAGAATTAATAAATTTCTTTATAAATATATCTTTCAAAATTTTTAGATATAACTTCTTTACAATTGTGCACAATATTATGCATCCTCAACTCTAGATCATGGAAGAAATCTTATACATACTAAGTCTTAAATATGACCCTTTGCCATAAAATTGGCACAACATGACTAAATTATACCCATTATGTATTTCACATAAACAATTAATGATTTTTTTTAAAATATATCTTTCAAAATTTTCAGATATAACTTCTTTACAATTGTGCACAATATTATGCATCCTCAATTGTAGATCGTGGAAGAAATGCAACACATCATAAGTCTTAAATATGAATCATTGCCATAAAATTGGCACAACATGACCGAATTTGTAGGGCTCGTCCTGAAGCCCTATCTAAATTCTACTTAACATTTTTTTTAACAAGAACGCGAACTAAATTGTATTAATCAATGAATAAGATACAAAAATCCCTTCCTGGAAGGGTAAACCATAGCATGGATAACGAGCGGTTCAGAATTGAAAAATTCGGCTTTTCAGCCCTGAGAGTTGTTCTTCCTAACTGTTCATAACTTCTATCTTTTGTCGGATAGATCTTGACATATTGATTACATAAAAAAGCACAAAAAAACATTTAACAAGGGAAAAAAGAGGAGCACTTCAACATTCCTGAGATTAAGTGGGAGGGATTCCTTCATGAGTCTCCGAGTCATCCTCCATTAGAGAACTTTCTTCACGTTGGTTTCCTGGGTCCGTAGGTTCAGTATGCTTCTCGAATTCATCCCTCGGGTCGTTCAAGGAAACTTCCATCTGAGCCAGGAGAGCCTCAAGCTTGTCATTGCCATTTTGTAGGGTGTCAAATAGCTTCCCCTTCAAAGAAAACAAAAATTGTTTGAGGCCTTCGAAGTTGGCCTGTTGAAACTCTTTCACGCCTTTAATATCCTTCTGTGGATCCTCAAGCTCACCCACATGAACCCGGGCATTGGTTTCCACATCCTCAATGCGCGACTCCATCCGAATTATATCCTGACCGATGAGTCCACTCTCATCTAGAGCGGCCTTAGAAGCTTCAAATGCATTACGAGCGTTCTTCTTACTTTCCTAATGGAACCCTTTAATTTACCTAAGCTCCTTCACCATGTTCTCCAGATTCATCCTTCCTAGCGTAGAGAAAGACCAAGAAACATAGTGTAGGTTCGTCGAGAGAACTCCTTCGTTGCAAGTAAGAGATTCAATGCCCGGCACCACCGAATGAAGAGCGGTACCATCTCCCTGTATAAATTCGTGCGAGTGAGGACCCCAAAACTTTGGCATTATTACACATGCTTCCATCTTACCGCCACACCAACCTTTATAAATGTGAGGAGAGGTACGAGGGCAGTCTTTAAAGCTTTACTTGAGGTAGAGACCACTTGTCCAAGAAATGGGAGGGGAGCTATGCATGTGCGCCCCCATAAGGTAGATGAGGTTTAAAAACATGGAGACCATTTGGTGTGGGGAGGACCTTAGTTTAGGACAATAATCCCTTCTTTTATCTTAACTCCATGGTTAGCCATGATGTCATCCTCCATGTTGTTGTGCCTTAGTGTGAAAGAACTAAATCCGAGAGATGTCGTTGATGGTTGAGACAATTTGTTTCCGAGTTTTGTTCATAGTCTTTTCATGGCCTCTTTGGATATTTATCATTTTCTAAATAACAATATTGGAATCTACGAGGATGGAGAAGTGGTCTATATGAAGCGAGATCATGGTATCAATCCCTTGGAGGAGAGCCGCCCATTCAAATTGATTGTTGGTTCTTCTTCCTAAGCCCCAAGGGAATTGAAATAACTTGTTTCCTCCAGGATTGTATACGACCCCTCCCGCACCTGCCACCATTGTATTTCCTTTAGATGCACCATTAAATAAGAGAAGATACTGCGAATGATTTTTTTTCCAGTCATAAAAGTATTTTTGGGACAAATCGAGAGCCCATTGAGAACTTGAGGAGAATTTGGACTGAAGAGAGCTCAAAGCTAAAAGGTTTGAGACCCATAGAGATTCAGAAGGGGAATAATAGTCCTGACGTGGAAGCCAGGCAAGGTTAGCCATGAAATATTTGAGTCGAGACATAAGATTCCTTACCATTTTGTTCACCTTCAGCTGCTTTCCTTCGAAGATGTCCTTATTTCTAGTGATCCAAATCTGCCAGTTGATGTACTTTGGTAGAGCGTTCCAAAGCTTGGCAATAATTTTTTTATTAGAAGTGGTCCTAGGATACTAGTGTCCCCAACCCTTGAAGAAGCCGCTTATATTGGTTGGAAGTGAGAGATCAATGCTAAGGTCCTTTACCAATTCTTCCCAGACTTGAAGAGTGAAGCTGCAGTTCAAGGATAGATGTTGCACTGATTCTTCCTATCTTTTACAGAGGAAACATCTTCTAGGGATATCTATTCCCCTTTTTCTTAAATTCTCAGTAGTTTATATTTTTTGTTGTGTTAGGAGCGAGGAAAAGGCGTAGATTTTGGGAGGAAAATCTTGATGCCAAACTCTCTTCCATTTCTTATCCTTGGGAGGCCCTGGGAAATTAGCAAGAAGAAGATTATATCCATCCTTTAATCTGTATAAACCTCTTTCCCCCCAACCTCTCCAGTCTTTCTCTCTGATATTCATGGGATCTTTCCCATTAAGAGATGAATGAATTTCTTGCAACTTTTCACGAAGGTCTATGGGCGGGTCAAGGAGTTTCCAGCCCTTCCAATTCCCTTTTTCATCCCGGGAGGAGAGGTCGTGGAGTTTGAATATGTTCTTCTCCTAAAGCCACTACCTTAATCCATTTAGAGACTCATTGTATTTCAAAGGAGGGTCTCCCAAAATCATGCCTTCCCAAATGTCAATTCTTTTCCCACTTCCAAGAATCCAATAAATGTTCTCTCTAATTAAAGAGACCGCAGATTTGCATAGGCTCCATATCTTTGTTCCATCCCTAGAAAATTCTTATCAATGCACCTAAGCCTGCTCTTTCTTATATATTTTTTGACTAAGATCTCCTTCCACCAGTCGTTCTTACCAGTGACTAGCCTCCACAAAATTTTGGCACCCATGGCAATGTTATTTAGTCTAGGTTCTCTTATATCTAGGCCCCCTTTGTTTTTCTCTGATCAGATAGATTCCCACTTTACCAAGTGGAATTTCTTTTCTCCATTAAGTCCTCCTTGTCATATTAAATTCCTGATTTCTTTGCTTATCTCACTCATTATTACCAACGGGGAAAGGACAATGGAGCATCGGTAAATGGAAATGGATTTGAGAATCGACTTGATGAGAGTTACCCTTTCTTCCAGGTTCATCCATTTGACCCCACAAGATTGAACCTTGTTCTTGATTTTAGTGACAATTTCTCTCCATCCTTCGGTCCTAACCTACAAGGAGATAGGAATGCCCAAATACTTAAAGGATTTCCATTTCCCAACCACTTTGAATTCTAGAATTCTGGAAAGGATTAAGTTCATATTTCTGGAGCAATTCCAAATATAGGTGCAACTTTTCCTTTTGTTGATTCCCCCCCCTAAGAATTCTAAGAAATATGCGAGGATATTGGAGGATAGGCTTGTGACTTCGATGGTGGCCTTACCCAACAGGATGGTGTCATCTGCGAACTGGGCGTGGTTGACTGGACTTACTATAACAATGTTGATCCTAGGCAACTCACCTGAACTTACAAAGTTTTTTAATTTCCTGCTGAAAGCTTCGGAAGTTATAATGTAAAGGAATGGGGATAAAGGGAACCCTTGCCGAAGGCCTCTGGACGCTTTAAAAAACCTAGTTGGTCTTCCGTTGTAGAGAGGATATATACAAGGTTCTCCAATGCAAGCCTTAATCCAATTAATAAAAGAAGAAGAGAAACCAAAAGCTTGTAAGACTTGGAAATGGAAGCTGTGTCTTACTCTATCGAAAGCATTGGCCAAATCCATCTTGATAGCCATCCCTTTTTATTTCTTGTTGAAACTTGAGTGAATAGCCTCTTGCACGACAATGATGTTGTACGTTATTTGTCTTCCCGACACAAATCCTCCTTGATTTCCTGAAATAAGCTTCAGGATAATCCAATTTAACCTTCCTGAAATAATTTTAGTTAGGATTTTATAAGAAGCATTGCAGAGGGCGATAGGTCGATACATGTCTAAAGAGGTTGGATTCCTGTCTTTGGGAATTAACACGATGAAGGACGAATTTTTTGCTCCTCCAAGCTTGTTCCTTCCCATGGAACAATTTAGCATTCTACAAAGGTCTCTTTTAATGATGTGCTAGAAGCACCGATAAAAGCTGCTAGGGAACCCATCTAGTCCATGAGCTTTATCCGGATGAAAATACCAAATAGATTTTTTAAATTCTTCTTCTGTGATGCTTTGAATGAGTGTCTCATTAGTTTTATTATTGACAACCTTTGGAATTCTGAAGCAAAAAAATTCAGAGAGCAGGTCCACCAAATCTTTGTCTTCTTTGTACAAAGATTGAAAATAAGTGAAGATTGCATTTTTTTATCTGAGGCCCCGAGGTAATAACCCCTTCCTCTTCACAATCTAACTTAAGGATGTTATTTCACCTAATTCTTTCCTTATGGTGGTTATGAAAAAATTTTGTATTCTGGTCTCCAGCCTTAAGCCAAAGGCTTCTGGATCTTATCCTCCATTCCTCCTCATCTCTCCTTTCATATGATGAAATTTCTCCTGCAACTCCCGTTCTCTTTTTATATGAAGGTCAATTATTTCTCCGTTCTCCATGTTGTCTTGTAAATCCTTGAGATCCTTATGGGATTTAGTCTTCAAATGCCCTGTCGAGGTTTTGTTCTTGGCCCAAACTTTAAGAGCTAATTTAACAACCTTTAGTTTGGATTCCCAAATGAACCCAAGGGACTCATGAATAAAAACATTCCAAGTAGTCGAAAACAAAGCAGACACTTCTTCCTCTTTGGTCTAGGGGGAGAGGAATCTAAAAGGAAGGGGTCCAAGATTTAAGGGGAGAAGGAATTCCAACAGAATAGGTCTATGGTCAGAAACCGTTGAGGGAAGGATTCTGGAGGAGGGGATAAGGAGGTTGAGAAGAAGAAGAAGGTTGTTGACCAAGAATCTGTCGAGATGAGCGACGATATGACCGGGCCCAACTCTTTGATTATTCCAAGTGTAGATGCCTTTTTTTGGTTTGACATCTGTGAGATCCCAAGAGGCAAAAAGGTCATCCAGATGTTCCCCAAATGGATCTCTTACCTTGGTACCTCTGGGCCTTTCCTCCCCTGAGACCATGGTATTGAAATCTCGAGCAACTATTGAGTTAAGATGGAGGTTTTTCCTTCTAAGATACTCAAAATTGAGCCATAAGTCACGCTTCTTATTATAAATAGTGGGACCATAAACATTTAGAATTATAATATGCCTATATTCTTCCTTGTCTTCTAACTCAATTGTAATCCAGTTAGAGTGGCTCCTTTCAGCTATAGATATGTTATTATTCTTATCCCACCAAGTGGAAATTCCTCCCGAGTTCCCCGTAGCTCCTATGGAGGCTCCATCATTGTTTTTCTGTATTTTCTTCATACAAGTTAGATGATCTTCTTCTAACATCTTGATATCCTAGAGCAAAATGATGGAGATCTTTTCATTCTTAATTAAAAACTTAATAACTTACGATTTTGACTTACCTTAAAGTCCTCTGCGATTCCAGGAGACTATCCGCATTATTTTCTTATTAGGGGTCCAAACTTGACCTTCAAGTTCTCTCATGCTACCTCTAAATGCTTGACTAGAGGCCTTAGGTGTTGATCAATGCAGGTTTGCTTCCCTTCCACCTTTTTCTTTTCAGCCTGCTCTTCTCTATGTGCTCTGTTTGGATTTATTCCCTTCTTTCCAGCTGGTTCCTTTTCTTCTTCTTGATAATATGAAGACTCTTCTTGGGAAATTTTAGATCTGGATCTGGTCACTGAACCAGATGCCTCTAAGTTGGTGCATTCCGATCTAATCTCAATAAGGGGTTTTTCGGGAAATCTAGGAGCATGATTCTCCTTCTGAGTTATATCTTCCATCACTGGCTTCTCCTTTCCTTCTTATTTCACAGGCACTTCTCTTATTTCTCCTTCTTCTTCAAGCTCATTTTCTGTTCTAGCAAATTCATCCTACGAATAGTTAAACCTACTCAAAAATCAAACTAGATTCAAACAAGCTTAATCTAAGACATCAATGAAACAAATGGGATCTTAATCTCATAGATATAACTCAATGCATAAATTTCAAAGTATTGAGAGAGAAGAGATGGTAAGACTTACCTTAGATTAGCCGGTTGTCCTAGCTCCAGTTTCAAACTTGATGCCAAAGATTTGAACCTGGTTAAGGAAGACAAGACACAATATCTCCAAATACTAGCTGTAATGATTAAGATCTAAGTCATATGAAACACATTATGGATCCAAAAAGCAAGAAGCATAATGTGGGAGAATAAGCCAATTTATATTAAAGGTAGCTAAAGAATATAAATATAGAATTACCCTTGATTTCCAGGCAACAATTACTCCTTCCATGCCTTTCTTCTTCCTATCTCTGCAAAACCTCCAAGACCATAGGTTTTATGCCTCCAAAGTTCTCCCCTTGGCTCATGGATGGCCTCCTTCTTATAGGATTTGGGAGGCCAAATACTAAGAGAGGAAGGTGGATCTAGGTGAGTGAATGGTGGATCCAGGGGTTGAACCGGGCTAAAGAGGGAAGATGAGGTAGGATTCGAGGGGAATCCCAATCCCAAGAAAATATCCCCGAAGATAAGATCCAAAATACAAGCCAAGAGTTTTTTGAGGAATTTTCATGCCCCATGCATTGAGCATAGCGCGAAAATGTTGTAATTTTCGCGCCCCTATAGGCATGTAGGGCGCAAAAATGTTGAATTTTCGTGCCTTGTACCACTAGTAGGGCATGGAAATAATGGTAAAGCGGGATCAATGAGATGGAATTTGGATCAATGAGGTGGCATTTGGCTGTGATGAGTTGGATTTGTTTCCAAGGAAGACCAAGGAGGGGACCAACAAGGTGTAAGTAAGTCTCCACACTTGTAAGGAGGTAGTACCATTAGGTTCCGCATGGTGATGCGACATGAATAATTGAAATGGTGATCAAAGTGAGACTTTGAGGTATAACATTTTCTTGCATATCTAAGGCCTGGAATCGATTATTGGTACCTTTTGCAGGAGGGGTTCTAGGGTTTGAGTCCCATGTCAATGGTGCCACAGAAGGGGTTAGGTATTTTCCTTCCCTTTTTGGAGTCCTTATTCCATTCCGCCTCCTCTTCTTGGTCCCCTTCCTTCTCCTTCCTTTTTGGGAAACCTTTGGCGAAATGGCCATACTCGTGGAAATATTTGCATTTGGAGGGTATATGCTTATAATCAAGTTTTTGAAGATGGTTCCACCCATCCATTGAGAGATTGATTTCCTCTAGGAGTCCTTTTTCCAAATCTACTTCCATGCAAATTCTAGCACAAGAAAAAAGAGGGGGCCTGGGCTCCGCTCTATCTATGAATTTATTTAGGGAGTTTCCAATCGACCTCAAGTCCTCATCTCCCCAACAGTGAAGGGGAAGGTGAGGGATTTTAACACATACTGGGAAAGCAGGTGGAATGTCCTTCTCAGGGTCAAAGGAAGCGTTCCACTGGTTTAGATACATTCCCCTTGGTCCAAGGAAATAAGGACTGCTCCGGAAGATCAGATCCCTATCTTCCTTGTGCTCAAAAAGAAAAATGAAGAAACATTTTCCACATAAGTTTTGTATGACTTCCCCTTTTATAAGCGATCTCTAGTTTTTGTTTAACCAGATCTCTATTTATTTTGGAGATGACCACATGCTAGTGAAATGCCCGATCAAACCTCTTTTAGAGAGCGCTACGATCTTGTGTTTAGAGGCAGAGGAAGTAAGTTTAACTTCCGGTGCCAAGTCCCGTTTCTCAAAGCGTGAATCCTGGGGGGAACCAGCCTTTGGAAGAGCTGTAGCAGTAGTCATGAGAGCTCGTCGATAACGCTCATCCAACAAAGGAGAGACCCTCGGCTCAGACGCCGGAGGAACTACCATGTCCGCAGAGAACCCGCGAGCTTTAAAAACCCTAACCCTAAATGACGACAATAAAAATCACATATTCTCTCTGATGAGAAGAAGCCAAGAAATCTAAAAAAACCCTCTTTCAATTGAGGAATGGATCGGGACCAGACTTTACTTAACATTTAACCACATTTTACCAATTCTCAATATAAATTGCAAAATGAAACTGTGCATTTTATTTATTAAATAAAGTTAATACTTCCTTCCCACAACTTAATATTTTCAAATGAGGGTTTGCACATTAAAATAGATCTAGATTCAGTACATCTTGCAAGTTCAATGTAAATGACAAATGCAGATCACCCACTTCACTAAACTCAATAAAATCACTGCATAAATTTCAATACAAAAGAAAACTTAAAGACAAGAAAAACATGTCCATGACGATCGATCTAGTAGTTGAAGAAGTCACTGAAGGGGTTTTCTCTTAATCCAATCCAAGCTTTCAACAATTTACCGAAGGACTCCTCGGTTGACCTCCCTACCACACCGGGAGTAGTCTTCTTCCTCCTAGTCCCCTGAGCAAATAGGGGGTCGCAAAGAACATACAAGCCCAAAAACTCATAAGAGATCTCCCAATATACAAAGTAATTCTCAACCAAACTCACATAGATCACACTATCCTCAATTTCCATTATGGAATCCATCTAGCATTAGGGAGCAAGAGGTCCTTTCCTCTTCATTCCTTCCTTCTTAAATATAAAGATCTTTGTCAACATGTGTCCTCTCATGCAAAATTAATTAATTTGTTTATTTTCTAATATTCATTCTCATGCAATATCAAATTGTGTTAAATTTTGAGCATTAATTCACAATACTCTAGAATCTTTGCTGAGAGAATAACATCTACAGTATATCAATGCATGACAATCACAATATGACAAGCATCACAAGAATCCAAAGCATAAAGACAAGAGACACAGAGTTTCCGTGGGGAAAACCCTAAGGTGAAAAACCCCACAACTTCCTCAGAGATAGAGAGAGCAATGGCTCAACCAAAGTACAACCAAATAACACTGAGATAGTCTCCTGATAGCAGATGATCCTCCTCCTCACTAGTGTGCCACTTTTCAAGTGAGAGTGAGTTACTTTTCCGAGTGAGTAAAATAGAGATCTTCGATCTCTATTTATACTAACCTTTTTTCCTAGTGACCTTATGGGGCCGACTTGTCTATCTAGATACATCCACATTATATTATATATAATTCAGGGCCGGCCCCACATGGTGGTCTAATAACCCATCGGCAAGTACACACACTTGCGACACTTGTCAATCCACATGACGACACTTCCTTATAGAGGAATAACACATCTCTTATAAGGGTACAATAAATATATATAAAATACACGGATGAAATACATTTCGAAGTTACATATACATCAACACTCCCTCTTAACTAGGAAGGTATTTCTCGACACAGATCTGCTAGACAAGTCTTCTTCTCGGGATCATCGTCATCATCATCGTCACTACTGCTGCTATCTCAACCAATCTCTGACTCTACTCGTCATAGGAAGTTCTACAGAGCCAGTCCTTTTTCATACTGGATGTAGGCCCACCATCTGCAGGTCTTCATTATCACTGGCCATACTGTGGAATCCTCAAGACTCATTACGTG
This sequence comes from Larix kaempferi, assembly GCA_027924585.1. NCBI lineage: Eukaryota > Viridiplantae > Streptophyta > Pinopsida > Pinales > Pinaceae > Larix > Larix kaempferi. The sequence continues at coordinate 8,505,545 of BSBM01000535.1, read as the reverse complement.
CGTCACAAAACTTGGCTGCAGCATCCCAGGCTATTATGAGCACACAGCTCTACCTGTAGGATCTCCCAGGAGCACATTACATGTGACCCATCACAAAACCTGGCTGAAGCATCCCAAGCTATTACAAGCACACGGCTCTACCTGTTGGATCTCCCAGGAGCACATTACATGTGATCTCACCACAAAACCTGGCTGAAGCATCTGAGGCCTTTTTCATCCTGTCCAGATCTCCCAGGAGCAAATTACATGTGGTCATGGCAAAACCTGGCTGAAGCATCTGAGGCCTTTTTCATCCTATCCAGATCTCCCAGGAGAAAATTACATGCCATAGGACAAAACCTCGCAAGAGCATCTGCCAGATATCCCAGGGCACCGAATTACATGCCATAGGCAAAACCTCAAAAGACTATCTGTAGATCTCCCAGGGCACAAATTACATGTCCTCCCAAGAAAAACCTCGAAAGATCATTTGCCAGATGTCCCAGGGCACCGAATTACATGCCATAGGCAAAACCTCGAAAGACCATCTGCAAATCTCCCAGGGCACAAATTACATGCTTACCTGCACAACCTGATCCATGGCCACAAAGTATCATCTGATACTCATCAAACATCATCCTGATGTACACATGATCATCCTGATCATCATCACTGCAACATCCTGCTGCATGTCATTTGGAGAAGCTTGTCATCCATGATCATCCTGATCATACAATGCATCCACCTGATGCACACCAAGTATCCACCTGATACATACATAGATACATGATCCACACAATGTATCCATCAGCATACATGATCTACCTGATCATACAAAGATACATGATCCACACAATGTATCCATCAACATACATGATCTACCTGATCATACAAAGATACATGATCCACACAATGTATCCATCAGCATCCAACATGATGCGTACATACAAAATACATACACATGATCCAACCGATCATATCCAGCATCCAACATGATGCGTATACAAAATACATACACATGATCCAACCGATCATATCCAGCATCCAACATGATGCGTACATACATATAAATGATCCAACTGATCATATCCAGCATCCAACATGATGCATACATACATATAAATGATCCAACTGATCATATCCAGCATCCAACATGATGCATACATATATACATATAATGATCCAACTGATCATATCCAAGCAAAAACCAGAACATCATCCTGATGCTCATCATCCAGCGCTTACATCCACAGCCATGTGAAGGATCCCCCTTCCAACATGCTTGGAATGGCTTCAGCAAATGTGTCCATCACTTCTTCCTCGAAGTGTCCTCGATCTGAAGAACGCCAAGCCTCTCTCTGAAGTACTCAAACTTCACCCTGGCTAGTGGCTTCGTCAGCACATCTGCAATCTGCTCGTCCGTCGCAACATACAGGAGCTTCACGGCTCCTCTCTGCACCATATCCCTGATATAGTGATATTTGATCTCTATGTGTTTCGACCTGTCATGAAACACTGGATTCTCGGACAGCTTCACACAACTCTGGTTATCACAGAAGATACCAGTAGCATCCAACGGGAGATCAAATAACTCAGACAGTAGCTTCCGTAGCCATACTGCCTCACAACTAGCCGAACAGGCTGCAACATAGTCTGCCTCAGCTGTACTCAGTGCTACATAGGACTGCTTCCTGCTAAACCAAGAGATCACACCTGATCCCATACTGAAGCAACAACCAGATGTGCTCTTCCTATCTGCAGCATTGCCAGCCCAATCTGAATCAACATAACCCTGCAGGTTAAACTTTTGATTCGCTTCATACTTGAGCCCATAATCCACTATACCCTTCAGATACCTCAGAACATGCTTTACAACAATCAGGTGAACACCCCTCGGATCCGTCAGGAACTGGCTCAATGTGTTCACAGCAAAGCAAATATCCGGTCTCGTGTTTGTCAGGTACATCAAGGACCCAATCATCTGATGATACATGGAGACATCAACCGGCTCAGATGAAGCATCACATAGAAGCTTCAGATTCGATGCCATAGGTGTGGCCATGGCTTTGCAATCCATCATCCCAAATCTCTTCAGGATATCCACTGTGTACTTCCCTTGACCAAGGAAGATCCCACCTGCACTCTGCCACACCTCCATACCTAGGAAATAGTGCATCATTCCCAAATCTTTCATATCGAATTGAGTAGCAAGCTTTCTCTTAGTATCTGCAATCAGTCTGTCATCTCCTGTTACAAATAAGTCATCCACATATAGGAGTAGAATCACAGGATTCCCTTCCTCAACCTTGTAGTAAAGGTTGGAATCTGCTTTACTCTTAGTAAAGCCCAAACTGGATAGGAAACCGTCCATCCTACCATACCAAATTCTGGGAGCTTGCTTCAAGACATACAAGGCTTTCTTCAATCTGCACACATGTGACTCCCTGTCAGGTCTTAGGACTGCATCCCAAACATAATCTTCATGATCGACGAATCATGGTATTCCATTTCTTCATCCCAGATCCTGGGAACTTCAATATCTTCAATAGATATCTTTGTTGCTGGAACAAATGTTGTAGTCCTTTTTGTAGGTGAAGATGTACGGTCTTTCCTACAAAACAAGTTAAATTGCATGATTAGAAACATCTCATAATTTTCAGAACAAATTATTTACACATAAAGAAATATGTCATGCAGTCATGTAGTTATCTTAGCCAATGCTTCAATACAACATTTATCCATGTTCCACAACTTTCTAGATGCCTTCCAGTCTCTACCAGAACATTGTTAAGAGTTTGCACTACTCCCAACATGTCAGCAAAGAGGTTTCATTCTAGATAAGTAGCACTGGAATGTTGTACAGTGCCATAGGCCACTTACCCATCACATGCATATTAGTAGTATACTGTTCATTAATGCAATCATTCTAATATGCACAATACATCTCCTAAGTCTAGGAACATAAGCATAATATTATTTAAACAAACAAAATAGGCAAGAAATGATAATTGAAATACTTATCTTTGTTTGTTTGTTGGGTGGACTCTCTCTGAGTCTTTGCTTCCTGGTAAGAGCTGCTGAAGTAGCTTCTTCTACACCTTTCTGTTGTGGAATGTAGGAAGATGGTCAACTCCCTTTGAAAATCTGCATCCTTGCAGGAGCTGCTGGAGTGTGCTCCCTCTTGATCTTTGCTTCCTGGATTACCTGTCCTTGAACTTATATTCATCCTTGCTGACATCAATCTTCTTGAACCCAGAAAAGACCTCTTCTGGTGTCTTATTGTCCAACATCTTGTGGGGTGTTCTGTTCTGCACATTTACAGTTGTTCTAGCTGCTTCTGCCCATAGATGCATAGGTAGATCCTGGTCATGTAGCATTGCCCTTGCTGCTTCCATGATAGTTCTGTTCTTCCTTTCTGCAACTCCATTTTGTTGTGGATTATAAGGAGCAGTCAACTCCCTCTTAATCCCTGAATCACTACAAAGCTTCTTGAAGTCACTTGAGGTGAATTCTCCACCATTGTCGGATATGAATGTTTTGATCTTCTTGTCAGTTTGATTCTCCATCAAGGTTTTGAATTCCTTGAATTTATCAAATACCTAATCTTTGCTCTTCAAGAAGTATACCCAAGTCTTCCTGGAGAAGTCATCAATAAATGAGACATAGTAAGCATACCCACTCAGGGAACTGGATGACATAGGACCACATACATCTGAGTGGATGATTTCCAGGATGTCTTTTGCCTTTCTTTCACTGCTTGGGAAAGCCTTCTTTATGTTCTTACCTTTTGCACATCCTTTGCAAACACCTTCATGTTTGGTCTTGATTTCAGGAAGATCCTCTACTGCCTTGCTTGCAATTGGAAGTGCTCTATAGTGCATATGAGCAAGTCTTCTATGCCAAAGTTCTCTTGGCTCCATGGATTCATGCACCATGGAATGTTCAGGTTGTCCCTTCAATTTATACAAACCTCCCTCTTTCTCTCCAATCACTACTGCATCATCTATGGTCTTTCCCTTTGGCCACATTAGGACTTGGCCATCCACAAATGCAACCCTCATACCTTTTGCATCCAATGCAGAGATGGAGAGTAAGTTCTTCTTGAGCCCAGGTACATAAAGAACTTCTTTCATCTTCAAAGATTTTCCAGAATCTAGGTTGTAGGAGGCTTCACCACTTCCTTTGATTGGGTATTGATAATCATCCCCAAGTTTCACCTTATAGGGTGATTCATGTTCAGATAGATTCACAAAAGATTTCTTAAACCTAGTCATGTGTTTGGAAGCCCCACTATCAATCAACCAATCATTACAACCATGGGAGATGGTACCTGTGAGAGCAGAGATTAGAACATACTCTTCTTCACTTGATGAGTCATCATCACTTTCTGCCCTAGCCTTCTTCTTGGGTGGTTCATCATCCTCGACAGCATGAGCATGAAACCTTCTTTTGCTGCCCTTCTTCTTCTTGTTGGAGTTGTTGTTGTCCTTCTTGTTCTTGGGACAATTTATGGAAATATGTCCTTTCTCATTACAGGTGAAGCATATTCTTCTTTCTTTGAAGTGATGTGAAGATTTCTTGGAGTGAGATGGCTCTCTCTTGGACTTCCCTTTCTTGGTGTGAGCTGTGAGAGCTTGATATTCATTCCCCATCTTTTCTTCTCGTGCCACAAGCCTTGCTTCTTCTTGTGAGCATTCTTCCCGTAGTCTACTGAAGGAGATCAACTTCTTCCTTGCACAAATTCCTTGGATAAAAGAATCCCATGACCTGGGTAGGCCATTTAGAGTGGTCATCACCACTTCACCATTCTCCACCATTTCATCCAATGCTTCTAGTTGTTCCTTGATCTGGGAGACCCTTGAAAAATAAGATTGAATGGTTTCTCCATTCTGAAATTTTACTCCTTTCAATTGGTTCCGCAGGGTCATCTTCCGATTTATGTTCTTCCCTTCAAACAGCTTGGTCAAAGAGTCAAACATCTCCTTGGGTGTCTTAAGAGAAGATACATGGGGTATGAGATGGTCTTTGATAGAATCAGCAATGATTCTTTTTTCCTTGACCAAGTTCTTCTTGTGCAATACCTTGGCCTCTTCATCCTCTGGGATAGGGATGTCTTCTTTCACATATGAGTCCAACTCATTCTCTTCCAGGATTAACCCAATTCTATACTTCCAGGCTCGGAAGTTATCAGCCCCTTCAAGCTTATCCTCAAGATCGGTGTGGAGAGACATCCTAAAGAGTACTTCAAATGGAAATAGAAAAGATTTAGAACTTACCACTTGAAGTGCTGAAAACTGGATCTGGTCCCGGATTAGGGTTTGTTAGAGAAACCCTAAAAATTCAAAATGTGAATTTCAAATTTCTGAAAGGATAGAAAGATGCGCCTTGGTGAGCTGATCAACCTGGTGCATTCAGAATTTGAGATCAGCAAAGTCTTGCCTTTCAGAATTGCCTTTTTGTCCTCCCGGGTTCACTAGGGAGAGCCCTGAATTAGGGTTTGAGTTTCCCAGAGATCTACCCAGCCAAAAATCTTGATCCAAAGCTCTAAACTTCGATTTTTGCAAGGAGCTTCCAGCTGTGTCTTCAGATTCCAGAAATTCCTATTTTTGTGGAAACCCTAATTTTTAGGGCCAAATCTGAAAATGCTCGGAATTGAATTCTGACTGGACAGATAGATGCGCCTTGATGAGTAGAGTCAATCTACTATACTGATTTTCAAAAATCTGTGGAGAGAAACCCAATAAACAAGGAACTCAACCTTCCGTCACTGCAAAATGTCTTCTTCTCAGGTTAGCTCTGATACCATGTTAAATTTTGAGCATTAATTGACAATACTCTAGGATATTTGCTGAGAGAATAACATCTACAGTATATCAATGCATGACAATCACAATATGACAAGCATCACAAGAATCAAAAGCATAAAGACAAAAGACACAGAGTTTCCGTGGGGAAAACCCTAAGGTGAAAAACCCCACAACTTCCTCAGAGATAGAGAGAGCAATGGCTCAACCAAATAACACTGAGATAGTCTCCTGATAGCAGATGATCCTCCTCCTCACTAGTGCGCCACTTTTCAAGTGAGAGTGAGTTACTTTTCCGAGTGAGTAAAATAGAGATCTTCGATCTCTATTTAGACTAACCTTTTTGCCCAGTGACCTTATGGGGCCGACTTGTCTATCTAGATACATCCACATTATATTATATATAATTCAGGGCCAACCCCACATGGTGGTCTAATAACCCATCGGCAAGTACACACACTTGCGACACTTGTCAATCCACATGATGACACTTCCTTATAGAGGAATAACACATCTCTTATAAGGGTACAATAAATATATATAAAATACACAGATGAAATACATTCCGAAGTTACATATACATCAACAAATTGCCCCCTAAACAAGGCCACAAAATGATAATGCTAGTGCCTGCACTGGATAAACACCCTCCAACCTAACAATAAGAAAAACCATAATAACACAATAGCATGCAAAGGTAATATGTCCTCCAATCCAATCTAGAAAAAGACCCTAAGAAATTAATACAATAACATAAAAAAGTAAGAGGCATCAATTAATATTGAGCTTGCGGCTCTTAAGGAATGAGGCTCAGTTCCTCTCCGTACAGATATATGAGAGCCCCAGAGGGAAGATCAACACTCAAACAAAACAACCATGGGTCGAATCTCTCTGGGATCTCCCACTTGCATGGCTCAAATATACAAGAGAGACGATTGATCTCTTCAATAAAAAATAAAATAAACAACAGTGGTGTGGGTCAAATATCCAAGAGAGATCCAGGGTTAGCAGGTGTGGGGGGAGAAATTCTTGACTCCATGGGGAACAAGCAGAAGGAGTTCGCCTGGAGCATTGGAAGAAAAACAAATAATGGGGCTGAATGGCTTGGCCTCATCAAAGGGATGGAAATTGCTATCAAGGTGGGCATCACGAAGCTATTGGTCTTAGGAGAATCCCTTATAATTATCAGAGAAGAAATAAATATCGTTGGCAATAGGAAAGCGCCCATCTCAAAAATGCATAATCTCCTTCTCTACATTAGTAAAGAGTTTCAAGAAATTACGTTTATGCACATACCGCATGAGCTAAATGGTCGAGCTGACGAAATGGCTAATATTGGGGTCAGTATTTCTTATGGATTCCTCAGTTGCAATAACGAGACCTTGGAAGAAGCCTGGGTTCCCTAGCTCAAATATGGACCTAATGGCCTGGAACCAACCCTATAAATTCCTGATTTACATTGCCCTTAGAGCTTTCTTCTTTGATCTTCGGGCACATTACAATAGTGGGTTCATCTTATTGAAGTATTGGAAATTCGCTTTAAACATTCCGACGGCTCCTCCTCCCCTCGATTCTTGCCCAGACACGCTTGAATTTAATGAAATTGGCCAGCTCACCACTTGTCCGGCATGCGAGCTAGGAATTAGCATTTATCTTGGTCGAGGGAGCCCTCCATCCCCTCATTCTGGCGCTTCCGGTGACTTTGATTGCAAGGTATCGCTGTGAGGTGTGCTTGATTGCTATGGGACTCGTTGTGGTGTGTGGAATTTCAGAGAAGGAAGAAGCACAGAACGTCTTAGAGATGGGCATCCTCACGGGGGAAGAGGTATCTGTATTCATGGAGATGGCCGCTTCCAGAGAAGGGAGACAGGGAACCATAAATGTGGAAGGTGCTTCTCGGTGAGGAGAGGCCCTGATTGTGGAAGCAGTCGGGGTTGGCCCTCAGAGGAATTGAGGGGTGATTCTGCAGAAGATGAGAGTAAGCCAGGGTGTGGTCATTGCTGTAAACATGGCGGAGTTGGGACCTTATAGGGGATAAACGGAACTCGAATCATCTCCAAGTTTGAAGCTAAGTTCTTGGACAGGCTATAGGAGCTTGAGCTACAAAATAGGCTGATTCCCAGTGAGAATCTAGAACTCAAGAATGTGTTAACCCGTCTTTACAATCTAGTGTACTCTTCCCATACTTAGGAAAAATCTCATTTTCAGAGCATCTCTGCGAAAGTGGAGCACATGGAGGATACCTTGGGTATAGCCTACCAGCATAAGGTTCGAAAGCATAATGTTTCAGGCAAAGAAATGGAAGTCATCAACATAAAGATGGAAAAAATCCAGAAGTTCATGGCCAATGAAGGAAATTTCATGGACCTAAGTGCAGAGAAGAATAATGCAGCAATCTCTGCCGATGTTGCTATGGACTTCAGACTGCAGTAGGGGATTCGACGATTCTAGTCTTTGGTTGGATAATTCTAGATCTGTGTTATATTTTGATAAGTTTTATAGTAGTATGTCTAGAGCCTTTGGAATTGGCCGTAGTAGCAATTTTGGTAACCTGGGCAGTTCAAAAGCTTCATTTTTGTACAAGGCAGAAGTTGGTCAATGTCATATTTCTGCATTTTACTTCTAGGGTAATTTGTTAGAATATACTGTTATCGTAGGATTGAAAGAAACATTGCAAGCTATTAGACGGAACAAGAAGTTCTAGGATTGATGGGTGTCTCTCTCTCACGGAAGCATTTTGATCATCCTCTATTTTGTATTTTCTACCTCTTTTTATAAATATATCAGCTACCTATTTCTGTTAAAAAAAAATCTCCAAGAGAGACAGCCCAACTCCTTGGTTACCTCAAAGTAAAGAAAATACGCCAGTCAATGATTAACATAAAACTCAACTATATTTTGGAGGGGGATCGAGCTCATAAGCGCCATCCCATCTCTTACCAATGCAAATTTTGATCTGTAATTCAATCTCAAAGTCAACTATACATGTATATATATAAACACGATTGGGATTGGGCTCATGGAGCCGTCCCTTCCCAAGCTTACACCCAGCAATATATTTTATAATATACTACAATCATAACACTGAGATTGTTATCCATGTTCGAGGGGTACAATAATGCAGATAACATATAAAGACATAGTATAAATGCAACAGTCAGAGGTATAACATGTAATGTATCAATCAGAAATCGTGGTTCTCTATTCAAGAGACACGATATGCAAAGTATAGAACACAAATGAAATCAATGCACAGAGATCGCTATTCAGATGGAGGGAAGCCCAACCCATAACGTCTACCTTAGATTTTACCCACAAGGGAGTTGTGTTTTCCTTTCTCCTCTCCCTTTATGAGATACCTGTGCCTCCTCTATATAGAGCATCATCAAACAATTTTAAATCCCAAAAAGATTGGGCCTGTGCCCTTCTTGAGCCCCCTATCAACGGGCTCGGCTCTCTTTGAGAGAGGCCTCCCAACACAAACAACCATTATACACGACTGGAATCCCTCTCTCCTTGTAAGAAGTTGTGGGGAAACTCGCCTAATTATTGGGCTTAACCCGGTTGGGACATCGAGTGAGGCCCTTATATATCAATGCATATCCACCCGAGGATTTGACCTCGAGACCTTCTGTTTACAACTCACAGCTCTCAACCACTTGAGCTAACCCATTGGGCTAATCATTGGATGCCATTATAAATAATAAGAGAATATTTTAATCCTACTTTAAGATAATAATAATAATTACTCCATTTTTTCTTAAGATTATCTAATGCTTGTCGGATTTATGCTAATAGATAGATCATAGGAGGTAATTATTATCTTGTATCTAGTAGCCACTGCTCTCAACCTAGGATGACACCTAAACGTTTTTAAGGTAATTGGTAAGCAATTTTCTTTATTTATTATTTTTTTTTCTCAAGTGCTTGACGCACCGGGGTGGCACCCGTCATCTCTAACCATATTTCTCATGGATTTCCCGCCATCCACACCTCCCCCTAGTGGATTCTTGCCTCATTGTTAAGTTGCATCTTAACCTTCAGTCTCCTAGGTCTATAATCAACCATTAAAACTTAGGTAATAAATAAGAAAGCTTACTAGGTTTGATGGTGGGGCCTTGGCCTTGAGATCCTCACCAGAAACAAGTACATAGTTACATTTTCAATTTACAAAGAAGTAGGGAAAAAAGAGAGATGTTACACATGATCAATGAATAGAACCACCCCCTACGAAGATCATTTGAGCACTCTCTGCAAGTCCCTATATGGGTCACTTCATGCACATAATTTAATTTAAAGGGGGTACTTCCTGAACACAAAACTCTGAATATCAGAGCTGCTGTATGATTCCTAGAACAAAACCTAATCCTAAGAACAATCCCTTGTCAATGCTGATGGATGCATGGTGACAAGATATCAAGCATCCTCTCATCGAAATGACCCTCAATTTGATCTGAAGTGCCTAAAATCTATCTCATTCTACACCCTTCGAGAGAGGGAACAAATCAAAAGCATAAAATTAAATCAATCAATAAACCTTAAGAACAACAACATAGTTCTTCTAACAGCAGGAATTAATGTAGGAATGGTGCTCACAATCGCAAACGTAGCTATTTTATATTATTTGATTTTCCTGTGAAGAGAGATAGCTTCTCATCAAATCCCCCACTGTCGCTAACAGACAAATAGACACAACATAAAAATTCCACACTATGGAATGAAAGGAATGTCCAATTCCATTAAATCCAGATCAAAGGAGTAGCTACCCATTTACCATAGTAAACATTGAATAGTTCGATATAATATTTTCAACGTAAACCCTGATTTATAAATAATATGTGTTAATGGTAGAACAAACTATATAAAATAACGATCCAATATTTATAACGCCAGTTGCAGTGAACTAGCACTTTTTGTTACATTTAACTCTACTCTCTTTGCATATGTTGTTGGGTGACTTATTCGACTACCCATACCGACTACAGGCTTGAAGGTCCTATGCTGTATTCGAGGTGAATTCACCAATGGTCTTACTATGCCTCGACAACGCTAACATGCGAATGTGTGGGTATCAACCCAGTCAACACCAGTTTAATTCCTAGGGACTCAAAATGGCATGCATTTCAGATTTAGATACGGTGTGCAGGGTAATTCAATAGCCAATATACCCTGTGTAGGATATTAATCATGATGCAGCTACTAAGTACGAGTTTTTTTTTCAGAGAAAAATTCAACTTACTATTAATATACGAAATAGTAAATAAGTCCAACTGTCAGTCCAAACAAAGTCATAGCACCCTGTCAGGGTATACCGGTTACAACAGCAACATGTGCCAGCAAGACTAGATCGGAAAATACGAATAAAAATTGCCACATGTCCCTAAAATAACAATACAGAAATGTATCCAGGAGCATATCAGTGACCATCTGCCACTTCAACAATAATGTACCAATCAAAAAATAGGCCCAAAATATAGACAACTACTAATGCCAATCTCAAATGGAGACATCAGCTGAAATGATGTAGCAAATCAACCCAAAAAACATCAACAAGAAGTGAAGTGTAATGCAGGGATTACACCCCATCAGTATATGCCGAACAACATCTGTATGAGGCTGAAATATAGGCCGCAAAAAGTATGAGAGTATGTAAAAGTGCCCAACAAGAAGTTGGACGCAGAGTTTTTTAAGTATCTGCACAAGAGAAGCTAAAAGTCATATAAGATAATAATGCCGCATAATACATGGAAGGAAAACAAAAGAGAGGGAACATATATCACCCTGTCCAATGTAACTGATAAGAACCATGTGAAAAAAGTATATCATCCCTCCATTCCTGCCACATGATGACCCCCTCCTGAGAGTTAAGAGCCCGCTTTGAGAGCATATCCGCCTCCAAATTAACCTCTCTAAATATATGATCAAAATGAATGTGCTCAAATTCAAGAATAAGCTTTCGGGCCGCTTCCATCCAGTGAGAAAGCTGAAGAACATTGAGGGCAGAAGTGCCCCTAGCCCAAGAGATAACAACTAAAGAGTCTCCAAAAATAACAAGGGAAGTGATCTTTCTATGGCATGCCCAAAATAGTAAAAGCCAAAGTGCACATATCTCACTCCTTGTATTTGATCCATTACCCAGATTTAACCAAATGTGAATAGTGAAATTGTTGGAAATGTGAATAGTTGTGCCCGCCCCACCTGATCCATACCGACTCACAGCCGCCCCATCAAAGAAACCACAAGGAAATACCAGGATTGGAGGAGCCAATCGATATTTCAGATTCCGAGCCTTCCCACCTACAACAGCTCCACAAGTAGCTATATATTCCTTGTGTGCAGCTAATGTTCTATAGCAAATTGCATCACGGTGAGGAGTTAAGTTTTCAAATATTCGAGCATTGCGAGCTCGCCACACCTCCCAGATCATAAAGTATGGTAGCTCAACACATCCTGTGGAAAGACGAGACCAAGCCTCCAGACAATCACCAAGAGTATGGTATCCCCATCGGAATTGTACACCTTCTTTATATGCAATATGATCCCAAAGCTCCCTAATGAAAGGACAAGACGAAAATAGATGATCAACAGACTCCTCCAGTGAGCAGCAAAGGGGACACCAACCCGGACCATTGAAGCCTCGTCGACATAGATTGTCCCAAGTGAGTACCCTATTAGACAACGCCAGCCAGATAAAACACTTTATCTTGAGGGGAATGACCAGTTTCCAAATAGTTTTTTCCCACCATCGAACAACAGAATGGGATTCGGAAAACATTGCATCATATGCCAATTTTGCAGAAACATTACCACAGGACACATTCCACGACCAAGCCAATCTGTCTGCAGAATCTGATAATTGAAGGTTTGATTGATAAAACGACCTGATATATCCATCCCATTCATTGCCCATGGTACTAGATAAGCCCAGCTGTGTCGCCGAGATCCAATGTGACCGACCATCCTTATACTGCTCGACTGCATGAGCCAGCGAGCAATAGCCATTTGTTCTGAGATGAGTCCTTAATTCCACTGATAGGGTATGACCCAAAGGTCCCCCCAAGATCGGGCCAAGCCCCAGTTTAATGTCTCGACCATTGCCAGGAATCCAAGCAATCCATTGAGAGATTACCTTGAACGACCCCATCAATCCATTCCAAATATTAGATACTCCCAATGTAACAGGCCGGTCCAATCTAAGCCAGTTTGCAATAGAGGAATTTTTCAGGTACTTAGCTCGAATAATCCTGCCCCAAACAGAATTATCAAAGAGAGCGCGCCAAAGACATTTTGCATGCAGGGCCTTTACAAATAGATCCAGATCCTTAATATTCCATCCCCCCAATTTCCAGGGGCGGGCCAAAATAGACCATTTTATAAGATGAAATTTTTCATGAGCACCACCACCCGACCATAAGAAGCTAAACAGCTTCCGACGAATTAGACAAAGAATGGATCTTGGGATTTTGCATAGTGAGAACCAGTACACACCTAAATTCTGCAAGACAGCTTTTGCCAGTGTAAGTCTGCCCCCCAAGGATAAATGGCGATAGCTCCAGTGACTAATGCGTCCTTCAAATCATCTAACAAGCCAAGACCAGTCATTCACCATGTAATTTGCAGGCTTTATGAAAAAGCCAAGATATTTCGTTCCAGCCGCCATCTCCTTGAATTTAAATGGTAGAACAGTACTAATCGAGCATTCCACATCCAACAAAAGGGAATGTTTCAAAAATTGAGATTTTATAAAACTGATGATCATACCAGAAACCGAGCAGAACAAGTCAAGAATCCTCTTATATTACATCCACTCTGCAAGGATACCTTTTCCGAATAGCATCACATCATCCACAAACAAAGAATGTGTAACAGAGATATCTCTAGTAATTTTAATGCCTTCAATCAGCCCTTCTCTTTTAGCCCTATGAATAGATAAACTCAGGCCTTCAATGACCAATAGGAAGAGGAGCGGCGATAGAGGACATCCCTGACGAAGGCCCCGGGATGCCTTAAAGAAGTCCGTTGGATGTCCATTAATCAATATAGCATAATTAACCGAGGATATACAGGCCATAATCCATTTCATCACCTTCCATGGCAGACCTATCTGAATCAGTATTAATCTCAAGAAATCCCAATTCACCCTATCATATGCTTTCACCAAATCCAGTTGTAGAATAAGTGCCTCAAGCCTCTTCTGTTTTACAGTGTGAAAAATTTCCTGAGTCACCCCCACCGCATCATGGATCTGTCGGCCCTGCAAAAACCCATACTGCTCCATTGAAATGTGTCTGGAAAGAAATGGTTTGATCCGATCTGCAATGATCTTAGAGATAATCTTGTAGACTAAATTGCAGAGGGAAATAGGTCTGAACTCACTATAGTTATTCGGGTGTGATGTTTTCGGAATGAGGGACAAATAAGTTGAGTTGAGTGCCCCAGAGACAGTGGCTAATTTCTGGGATTCATCGACAGCCAATCTGATATCCTCCCCCATAATATCAAAGAAGTGGATAAATAGTTCCACCGACCACCCATCCGAACCAGACGATTTATCTTTAGCAAAACCACGCAAAGTGTTTTCCACATCGTCCAAAGACACATCCATAAATATATCATCCCCCTCCTCATCATTAAATATTCGGGGGTACTCCATGATAATCTTAAATTGTTCAGCCAGAGATGTGTTTTTTGGGTCACAGTAGTATTCCTGAAAATTATGCATAGCCTCCCCCATCAAATCCTCCGCCCCCCAGATCCGCCGACCCCTATGATCATTAAGGTCCCAAATAGCATTTTGCATCCTTCGTGAATCGACATACTGGTGAAAGAATTTTGTGTTCTGATCCCCAGCTTTCAGCCATATAGCTCTACTCTTCAGCCTCCAAGATTCCTCTTGAATAAGAAGAATATTTAATTTACAGCTCTCCATTGAGGAGAGTTTCAACGCATCCCCAGGGCTTATCCCAGACCCTACTGATCTCTGCATCAGTGAAGCCACTTCCTTTTCGATCTCAGCAAGTTCTCTACCCATCAAAGCTTTTTTATTTTTTTCCCACATTATAGTAAAATCTTTAATAGCCTTGAGTTTCACCGCCAGCTTGTCCATTGCTGAACTCTCCCCCGATACATCCACCTGTTGCCATTTAGTCGTCACACCCGAAGTGTACTCCACATCCGAAAGCCATGTGGAGTTGAATTTGAATGGATAGCATTGGCATGAGGATTCCACATCAAATTGCAGAATAATAGGAAGATGATCACTGATTTTAATTTGATGGATCCAGGACCTGTAGTTCTGAAGGAAACCCAGAAGGGATTCCGATACAAAGTAACGATCAATTCGTTTCTGAATCATCATTTCCCCCATTCTACCATTAGTCCAAGTTGGAGCCAATGGTCGCGGAGCAACATCAACAAGGGAGAATTTCATGAAGAGGTTACTAAAATAAGATCCCAGCGGGTCCCTTCGAGCCAATGTGCCCCAGAACTCCTCATCCCCCCAAGTGAAATTTAAGTCCCCAGCTAGAACTAAGTTTTCCAATTCCAACAGATATCCCGCAGCAGCATTATCCCAAAAAGTCACCCTGTCAGCATACGGCCCATAGTAGTTGATAATATTCAAGTTTTTCTCAACCCCCCTGATATTGCCAGATAACAAGATGCCAAGAGAGGTGATAGATGGATTTAGTCTCAATACTAATGGATTCCAAGCAGCTAATAGACCACCTGAAAGACCCACAACATCCACAGTGCAAACCATCCATCCTGGCTTGACTTTGTTAAAAAAACATGAGCCTTTTCACCGCAAACCATAGTTTCCTGGAGAAGAACCAAATCAGGGTTGGTGATATGTAGAACTCTCTTGAGGGCCAATTGTTTGGGAAGACCCCCCACACCCCGGATATTTAAAGAGAAAAAGATCATTTGTGAACCCTTGCTAGGGATTTCATTCCTCTAAGATCCCGGGTATCAGAAGATTTGGGGGATTCCACATTGCATCGACCATCCTCATTCCCCCCCAGGGTGACCTTCTTGTTTTTCCTAGCACTCCTCGTTTTAAGAGGAGAGAAATCTGGGGCTAATCCCCCCCTATGTGCCCCCTTTTGAACACATATATCTCCCATAGTATCAGGGGGAATCACAGAGGTATTGTTAATGACCCCTACATGATCAGAGCTTTTCAAAACCACTGAGCCCCCCAATTCCCCACCAGATGGCACAGGCTCATCAACCAACCTGTTTTTGAAGTAAGTTGGGATAGGCGTCTTCTTCACCATTTTCGAATAAGATGGGATTAGTAAAATTTTCTCACCTGGATCCGATGATGAGTCCGGTCCCCCAACTAGACCAACAGATGCCGACAGAGTCACAGGACTTATACCACCAGCCCCCCCCCCAAGTCATCAGTCTCAAAATTTATTCCCACCTGTTTTACCCCACCCCCACTTACATCCTGAGCCAGGATAGGAACCTCAGAGTCGCTAGTTATGATAATAGTTGGGGACCCTGTATGAGGAATAATGGGGGTAACAGATATGACTGGGGAGGAATCAACAGGGCTAAGCACATTCACTTTGTCAACCGACTCATTCTCAGAGACAGGGTCATCATTTCCAGAAGATTCATTTGAAACATGTTCGGACCCAGAGGAGTTTGTATTCATGTGATGACGACGACTCATATAGTTTCCATTATTACATACAAGAAAATATACAACGCCAATGTTCTAGAATTATGTATAAAGATATGAATAGACTTTCATTATTGATTTGTATCTTCGGCATTAAAAAATGTGTGTATACAGATTTGCACAACAGATCTATATAGATGGTATTCCAAAATTCCAAAACATATATATATATATATATATGTGTGTGTGTGTGTGTGTGTGTGTGGAATTACACTACATATTTGCATCAACTTATTTGTACATGAAACTTGTACATTAAATCTGTGGACATTCTACTCGCAAAGACTCGAACTGTTTTTTTTGGAAATAGGAAACCATTCAATTATCAATTCGATCTAACAACATAGTATGCATGTATTGTTTTATAAACGACACAACGGATCTAAATTTAGCACCCATCAAATTGCAGATCACCTAATGGATAATAATCAACAAACAATGTGTGTGATGTGAAAACCCTTAGGCCCGAGCTTTGAACCAATAGCTCTGATACCAAATGTAGGGCTCGTCGCGAAGCCCTGTCTAAATTCTACTTAACATTTAACCATTTACCAATTCTCAATATAAATTGCAAAATGAAACTGTGCATTTTATTTATAAAAGAAAGTTAATACTTCCTTCCCGCAACTTAGTATTTTCAAATGAGGGTTTGCACATTAAAATAGATCTAGATTCAATACATCTTACAAGTTCAATGTAAATGAAAAGTGTGGATCACCCGCTTCACTAAACCCAATAAAATCGCTGCATAAATTTCAATACAAAAGAAAAACATGTCCGTGGAGATCGATCTAGTAGTTGAAGAAGTCACCAGAGGGGTTTCCGCTTAATCCGATCCAATCTTTCAACAATTTATTGAATGAATCCTCGGTTGAAATCCATACCAAACTGGGAGTATTCTTCTTCCTCCCAGTCCCCCGAGCAAATAGGGGGCCTCAAAGAACATACAAGCCCAAAAAATCAGAAGAGATCTCCCAATCTCTAAAGTAATTCTCAACCAAAATCACATAGATCCTTCTGGAATCCATCCAACATCGGGGAGAAAGAGGTCCTTTCCTCTTCATTCATTCCTTCTTAAATAGAAATATCTTTGTCGACATGTGTCGTCTCATGCAAAATTAATTAATTTATTGATTTTCTAATATTCATTCTCATACAACCATGTGTCACCTTCACATGAGGGTGCACATAAGTTCCTCAATTTGCTCTTAGTTGTCTCTTTAGTCTAAAATCCCAATCCCTTTAAATCAGTGGGTGCATGTGGAGTTAAACTCAAGAATATATACCAGTCTAGATTTGCTCCAAAATCAAATATCTCTTATTTATTTATTTTTCATATTTATTCAATGCATGTCTTCCTAAATCAATGGGTGCATATGAAGTCTACCTTAAAATATCCCCCCCTAATATTTGCTCAAATTTAAATACTTTTTCATTTAATTATTCTCAAATCTAACTTTAACATATGCATAATTCAAATATGTGTCTAAATGTTTAGTGCCAGTATGCAAGTAGTTCCATTTCTTGCCGTTGTCTAGGTACCATGTCTATGGGTCCTTCTGACAATTTTCATGTCCACGTCCTTGTGTGGGGAGTGCGATATAACGATTAGGAATCATTACCGTAATCATCCAACTAAATTTCTATGGAGACTAATGGCGGTTGAGGAATAATACTGTCCTTATTGCGCGCCCCTCAACACATCGTATGCGACCAAATCGTTATGGCCTCGCTCGCACGACACATGCTACCCGAGTGAGATGATAGGGCTTTCGAATCATGTGTGGAATGCTATTTCAGAGTCGACAATCTGTCGGCGTACCCTATGTATGTTTCACGTTCTTTACGACCCCCTTGTATTCCATTTGAGAGTTAGTCGGTAATTCATTTTACTTGCCATTGCACACACTCAAAGTGAACATTAGTAGCACTGCACAATATAAAGTACATCATCATGCATTATTCATCTCTATACAATTCTAGATAAACAGGTAGCATTTATTCACATCTACGGAATAAAAAGCATCATTTTTTTCATTTTTTCATAACATAATTTTTAATTCATTTTTCTCAATCAATCGAGCATAATCATCATTTGCTTGTCAATCAACAATTTTTATTCAAATAATAAAGTATAACACATTTTCCCAATTTATTGAACCGGGTCACTTCAATACAAGTTCCTTCAAAGTCTAGTCAATCAACTGAGTCAAAGGCGGGCATCACATAATCATACCCATTATGTATTTCACATAAAAAAATTAATAATTTCTTTCAAAATTTTCAGATATAACTTCTTTATAATTGTGCACAATATTACACATCCTCAACTCTAGATCGTGGAAGCAATGCTACACATTCTAAGTCTTAAATATGAATCTTTGCCATAAAATTAGTACAACATGACTGAAGTATACCCATTATGTATTTCACATAAACAATTAATAATTTTCTTTCAAAATTTCAGATATATCTTATTTATAATTGTGCACAATATTACACATCCTCCACTCTAGATTGTGGAAGAAATGATACACATCCTAAGTCTTAAATATGACTCTTTGCCATAAAATTGGCACAACATGACTGAATTATACCCATTATGTATTTCACATAAACAATTAATAAATTTCTTTCAATTTTTTTAGATATAACTTCTTTACAATTGTGCACAATATGACACATACTCAACGCTAGATCGTGGAAGAAATGTTACACATCATAAGTCTTAAATATGCATCTTTGACATAACTTTGACACGACACTACCGAATTATACCCATTATGTATTTCACATAAACAATTAATAAATTTCTTTAAAAATATATCTTTCAATTTTTTTAAGTATAACTTCATTACAATTGTGCACAATATTATGCATTCTCAACTCTAGATTGTGGAAGAAATGATACACATCCTAAGTCTTAAATATGTTTATTTGCCATAACATTGGCACACCACGATCGAATTATACCCATTATGTATTTCACATAAACAATTAATATTTTTCTTTCAAAAATATATCTTTCAAAAATTTCAAATATAACTTCTTTACAATTGTGCACAATATTACTCATCCTCATTTCTAGATTGTGGAAGAAATGCTACACATCCTAGTAAAATATGACTCTTTTCCATAAAGTTAGCACAACACGATCGAATTATACCCATTATGTATTTCACATAAACAATTAATAAATTTCTTTCAAAAATATCAAGGCTTTTCAGGACCATAAATTGACAAAAATATGATCACGTTGATTGTCATTGAAATCCATGTATTATCCCTTACCATAATATATTTGCTACATTGAATGTGATGAGCTTTGACTTTAGGAAATTGTATAAGATATGGTACTATTATCTATGGTATTACCAAACTACACAAATATGGTATTTACTCTTTAGAACAAGTTATATCATTCCCTTCGCAATTACCTTATGATTCTTCACATTCGATTCTACATACATATTGTACTCTTGTTCTACATACATATTGTACTCTTGTTAATGATCAATTGGAAGTCTCTTAGAAGAATTGCATTGGGGTTGTGTGCAAATATGACAATAATTTTATAAAACATAATTATATTTTTTTATCACAAAATTCATAATGATGCAAATACGACACTATATGGCAATGCAAAAGACATTACTTCGACACTTGAAGATTCCAAAATGATGCAATATATGGAATAATGATAGGTCCAATACGACACAACCATGATGCTACTGTGGCACATAATATAATAACATATTTTTTTAATATTTTGAGAGTCATTACTATGACACAAATATGACTCAAATTCCATGCAAAATCACAACATAAAAAACGAAGTATGTCTTAAAAAAAACTCAACTAAACGAGTGACTAAAACTCCATGCAAAATCACAATATAAAAAGCCAATGTATATCTTAAAAAAACTCAACTAAAAGGGTTGAGGACCATAAGATGCATTTTAGCGATTTTATAACCTTGTATTGTAGTTGTGTAATGACACATTGCAAAATGTTGTAGCAAATTGTCATAATCTAAAGTTTCTTTTTAGTACTCTACATTTATGAGATGCAGGTTGAGAACCATAAAATGCATTTTAACGATTCTATAACCTTATATTGTAATTGTGTAATGACGCATTGTAAAATGTTGTAGCAAATTGTCGCGATCTAAAGTCTTTTTAATACTCTAGATTTTTGAAATGCTCTAGAACTTGACACCTCATCATGTAAATAAAAATAATAAATTATTGGTGACATTGAAATTGATCAAACAGAGTGCTGTGCTTCTGCCCAAAAACGATTAGCTTTAATCAATTTTTTTGTTGAACATTTTTAAATGTTGTCATTCATATTTGAGAATGCTTTTGCCATTTTTATATATGCTCTCTTAACGAAATTCTTCTTGCTTACAACGAATAGTGCAAATTCTGTTTTTGCTGTTGCTGAAGCTAGTAGCTTATAGCTGGACAGTGAAAATACGCCTACAACAAATAAGGTATTGTGCTTTCATGCAACAATGTTAACTTCAATAAACTGTTCCATTATTTTGTTTTTAACATTTCTGTGCATATTTTCAGATTGCTTCTGTCATTCAGCATATAGATATGTTATAATTAGATTCTTTATTGACTTGAAACCAATAGTGCACAATCCGTTCCAACATCTGCTGGATATGTTGGATTGCATGAAGAAAGCCAAAATACACCTCAACAAACAGACTATTATGCTTTTCCCCAAAAAGACTAGCTTGAGCCAATTGTTCTCACAAACTTTTTTAGACATTTTGATTTTCCTATATGCTGTGTCAACAAAATTACTTTTTGCACATCAGATGAATAATGCACATTCTGTTCCAACATCTGCTGGATATGTTGGATTGCATGAAGAAAGCCAAATTACACCTCAACAAACAGACTATTATGCTTTTTCCCAAAAAAGACTAGCTTGAGCCAATTGTTCTCACAAACTTTTTTAGATATTTTGATTTTCCTATATGCTGTGTCAACAAAATTGCTTTTTGCACATCAGATGAATAGTGCACATTCTGTTTATGCTGGAGATGTTAAGTTGCATGTTGATAGTGAAAATAGAGACAACTGGCACTACTTATATTTTTAATACAATCATATTTCAGACTGCTTTTTCCATTTTCTATATGCCTTGTTTAACCAAATTCTTGTTGTTTGCAACCAACAGTGAAATTTTTTCTTTTGCTAACGCTGAAGCTGTTGATTTACATGCAAACAGTGAAAATACAGCTCAATAAATTCGGTAGGGTGCTTTCTCTAGAAAGATTGAGTTGAATCAACTGTTCTATTGACTTTAGTAAAACATGCTATGAACATTTCACAGTGCTATTGTCATCCATTATATATAATATATATGTTATATTCAGACTCTTTTTTTACTTCAAATCAACAGTGCAAAATCTGTAATAACATCTGGTGAAGATGTTGCATTGCATGAAGAAATCCAGAATACACCTAAACACACAAAAGTACTATGTTTCTGTGCAAAAAGACTAGCCTGAGCCAGCTTTTCTCGTGAAATTTTTAAAGATTTTGATTTTGCTATTTGGCATGTTTACAAACTTCTTTTTTCCATAAAATGAATAGTGCATATCTTGCTTCTGCCTCTGTTGAAGATGTTGAGTTGCATCCTGACAGTCAAAATAGGGAGAAGCAGTACTCTTCTTTCTAATATAACTATTTGGAACATACTTGGACATGTCAATTATGCAATGTCTTCTTCGCAGCCCATTTCTTCTAGTATTCTATTTTCTTTTACAATTGACCTTCGCAGTCTTAAGCCTACTACACAACCACCATGTTCAGTAATTGACTTCTCACAACAAAGTTACACAAATGTGTTTGAGGGTGACATCTTGTTTGTGTACGGGCCAGGCTGCAGCAAGGATCCACATTCGCTCTGCAAGGCACAATTGATACACACTGATTTGGTTGATAGAGATGGTCAGCTAACCATCACTGTGAACATTGGTAACAATCTCATAACAGTGTATCGGCCTCAGTTTCAAGTTGGCTCAAGTGTTCGAATAATAGACTTTCTTCTCAAACGAAAAACAACATATGAGAGAGGAGACTCAGAATACTGTTTGCAAATCACTCCAAATACCAGTGTTGAGACCATACCTACAGTTTGCAAAGAAAGAAGATTAGCACCAAATGTCAATATACAGGGCTTGGTAGAATAAAAAAATGATTATTCTGTTGGCAGTGTTGCTGCAATTGTCACGAGATGTGAAGAGATTAGAAACCAGTTCGTCTTATACATAAAGGACGGAGAAGCAATGGACAACATTGCAATAGTAAGCACTATCTATTTTTCCTGCCTGTGTTGTTCTTTCATTGTTTTGAAAGAACTCAGTGCCTGATACATAGTGTTGAAATTTGCTAGAAAACTTCCCATGTTGCATATAGAGAAACAAGATCTATTCACTCTTCTTATTGCAGCTACAGCTAAATGAAGGCTTCAAAAATTGTTTTTTGGAAACACAAGCAAAACTAGCTACTTGATGCATTCCAATGTTCTTGTTCAAGAACATTGTTCGACATGGACCTAGGGGATCACGCACTCTACGTTCTGGAATGTTGACTTATGTTGAAGTGCTAAATGATGAATGTGCAAAAGAACAACTACAACTTCTTGTGCGCTTAAACATCCAGATATGTATGCATATATTCTAACAATCAATGAACTACTTATTGAAAACAATATCCTGCACTCACTGGTTCAGTGATAGCCTCAAATTGCAATGGAAAATTACAACAACATATTTCATGTTGCATGTTCAAGGTGTTCTGAGAGCAAAGAATACATATGCACCACCTTTTGCACCTTTTTGTAGCAAGTGTCACTATCTGATGACAGGAACATGCCTTGATCACAATGGTTTGTGCTTTTGTGCAAATTGCCAAGCAAATTCAGTATTCAGCTATGAGAATTGTTTGCAGTGTATACTTGAGAAAGACAACAGAGCAGTTGACTGTGTTTTGAGAAAACCACTACTTAAGGAGACTTTCCTAGCACTTTCTGGAGTTAGTTATCAGGAATACAGAGCAGACATTTCCTTGACTTTACGGTTGCTATGTACAATTGAAAGAAAGGGATATTTCTTAATGACAATGGACAACATACTGACATAAATTCGACTGGAGGACTAGGGTGGACACTATTGAAATTCGGCAGAATGCACCAAGAAATATGTCCAGTTTTTTGCTCTCTAAATAAAAGGCAAATTTCATTATTGCTAAGTTGTTTTTTTTTTTTTGGTGTGTCTATCAGCTGATCTTATTTGGAAATGCATCTGCAGTTAGCTGGTGGTAAATGTATCTATTATTGTGTCTTCGTATATATGAATACCTTGCACTACATAAAGCAAGATGCATATCAAAGAAAGCGATATTTCCTAGCAGCAATCTACAACATTCTCAAAGAAATCTGGCTACAGCAGTTGTTTGACTATTCAAAACTGGATACACAATGCTAAGAAATGTCAAGTGCATTTTGATCTATAAGCAATCAACAAATGACATCACTGTCAAGCTGTTTTTTTGGTGCAACTACTGAGCAATATCTTTTCCAATTAAGCATCATAGCTGATTGACTCTTACAACATGTATTAAGTCTTTTTTCGAATATGTATATGTATATGCAATCAACAAATAGCATCACTGGCAAGCTGTTTTTTTGGTGCAACTACTGAGCAATATCTTTTGCAATTAAGCATCATAGCTGATTGACTCTTACAATATGTATTAAGTCTTTTTGAGAATATGTATATGTATGTGGATACAACTTACCATATAAATATATATCCAATTTGCAAGTGAATATTGCTATTGGCCACCGTGTTTATTTTTGTTCTACTTTTTGGGCAAAAAATTGCTTGCACATTTAAAATCAACTTCCCATTTCTTTCAACATCATAGATTTATGTTTTTTAACTAATGGAAATAGTATCATGTGCACAGTCAGTATGCTGAGATTTGTAGGCTGTTGGAATGACACTTGAATTGATGCTTTCCAAATTCCTATGTCATATAAAATCAGATATTTCTATTCAAATCAAACTTGATGAACCTTGTTATAAATTGAAAATTGATTATTTTTATGTTATAAATTGAAAATTGATTATTTTAAATATTTAACCAACAAAGACATCACACTCTTAATCTTTAAATTGCCAATGAGAAAAATCAAATGCGATCGCCTAATTAACTTGTAAAACTCTGCCATTGTATCGCACACTTAAATTTTAAGTCTCCAAAACCTATGGTTAATCTTCGATCGAATGAGAGCAAAGGAAAGTACATGCTTAACTTGTAAACCTTTGCGACTTGTAATTACATGTGAGCTCACATGTGAGATGTTTTTAAATGAGCATAGAAACCTCGCTTTATACCGTAGAAGGACACTTTCACCATAGCTTGAAATTGCAGGTCTACCAAGAATTAGAAACCTTGCAGGTCAAGCTCGGGTAGGAAACAATTATATAGGTCGTGTGATCAAGGTCAATATTTTGCTCTTTTCACTTGATTTCACCGATTAATTTTTGTTACAAAAATTCTAGAGTTTAATTGAAATTATGAATTTTAATAGTTTCATTATATGACAGAAGTTATGTAAAAAGAATTCAATTTTATAAAACAAAAATAGGTTATAGTTTTCCTTAAACTATTTTTAAATATTTATGGCTTCAACAACCTTCTGGGCAAGAGATGTTAGGATGGTCATTTATACTGTTCATAATATTGCACTTATAGTTGATGGTCAACACCAGTTCAAACATTGCATGAAACCTTAGACGTTCTCTCCTCCTCCATTGATTAAGATCATTAAGGGCTTGATTTACCAACTGATTATGCCTTGTGAATATGTTGCAGGATTTTGCAATTGTTTCTGTGAGAAATGGATTGGTAAACTAAGGAAATGCAAATAATGAATTAACAGATAGGAAGAAAGTGGGTAGCCTTTCCTAATCCCACGATTGCCATTGAAGAAAGGGGTTGGCAATCCATGTATCGGCACTGCAAAATTATCAGAAGAAATGCAAGCCATAATCAAATTTACCATCTCCACCGGGAAGCCTATCTGAAGTAAAATGAATCAGATATTTCCAATATACTATATCGTAAGCTTTCATGAGATCCATCTTTAGGATAAAAGCATTCAATTTTTCCATTTTTATCGAAATGTAATCCTTCTTGATCCAACCCAACCGCATCCAACATCTGTTAATTTTGAAGGAAGCAAAATTGTTCTTTCTGAACTAAACCTGCCAAGATATGGCTTGAATCTCTCCTCAAGAATTTTTGTGGTATTCTTATAGAAGAGATTACACAAATAAATAGGCCTATAATAATTATAGTCCACAGGTTTATCCTTTTTTAGCGATAAGAGTGATGTATGTAGTGTTTAGACATTGAGGTGCTAACTCTTTTCTCCTAGACTCTTCAATGGCCTCTGTTAATTCCACACCAATTAAGTTGAAGAAATGGAGATAAAAATCCATAGTCCACCCATCAACGCCAAGAATGTTTTCTTTGGCAAATAACTTAAGAGTATTGTGAACTTCTTCAACAAATATAGCTTTACCCACTTCCATGTAGTCCTTTGTATTGACAAAACAAGGGAAGTTTTTAATGGTCCACAGTTGATTTTCTAGGTTAGAAGAGTTATAATTAGTGTAGATGTATTTGAAATGGTTGATTGTCGCTTGCTTCAAAGATGCATTATCGTTAGGAAACCTGTCATGATCCACCTTCATAACCCAAATTGCTTTCATTAATCTCCTTTGATTTGCAAATCGGTGAAAGAATTTTGTATTTGTGTCGCCCACTTGAAGCCAGATAGCCCTGCTCTTTTGTCTCCATACATCATCTATCTGATCTAAAATCTTCTTATTTTTTGTCTCCAGACTGATTAGATAACCTTTACGCTCCTTTGAAAAATAGTAATCAACTATATTGCACGAAATAGCCCGAATTTCCTTCTCTACATCAACTATTAACTTAGTTTTTTTATTATCCATACAAACATCTTTGATGGAAAAAAGTGAAATACTTTTGAACCATATAAACTAGCAATTGTAGGTGATGGTGCCAAAAAAACGCATATAATCTGATGCTCTGAAACTTTGTCAACTTCAAAAAAGCAGTCATTGACCTACCCCATAAAAGTAAACACATATTGTAAAACTAGGAAATACAAAGCAACCAATACCCAAGACAGATTTTTAAAAATGACTAAATTTAGCCTAACCATAGTTGTGTTCTATACAAATCCTTTAAGTTTGCAATGTATACAGAAAATAAACTATAGGTGGACTTCTATAATAAATTCAAATCAAAATAAGTTATATGTAGACTATAGATAATTTTTATTAATTTAATTTATTAATATTATCGTATTTTTTAATTTTTATTAATTTAAATTATTAATGTTATCGATGTAAGACATCTACTTGAAGTCTAGATATATCTTATTACCTTTTCTATAAAGATTAAAATTTTTAATGACATTGTAAACTTTGATTCTTAGAAGAAAAAAAAAACAATACAATACAATTGGGAATGAGGCTATAGATATAAAATTACCAATTGCTCTACCCTCCATAGGAAAATAGTTATGCATTGTTGATCATGATATATGTGTTCATTTCTTAGTGTAATTCCATTCCATTTAGTATGTATTGTATCTACTTTAACTTTTCTTTTCAACATTATTCAAAAAATGGTAATCAAAATTTAGAAGAAAAAATAAGAAAATATAAAAAAATATAATACTACAAATGTATTATTATATTTTTTTTTCTAAAGGTGGTGTTGTTACTACAACCCCTTTCCCCAGAATTTTCAAAAATAGTGGGGCCTCTCCCTCTAATTTTAAGAGGTGGTTTGTCTAAAAGCCTAAGGCCATCCTAACTTTTCCTTAGCCATTTTTTCTGTTTTGCTTGCTTATGAGTTTATCTTCACTTTTGCCTAAGTAAGACTTAGATTTCTTTCTCGCAACACCGGAGCCTTTGAGTCATTTTGACCGTAATTGCGGACCTTTTAAGACAAGTGCTTCCGAAACCACGGAACCAATTCACCAATATTTTCCGGAGAAGCGAGACATTTCGCACAAGTCTTCTGCGACGGCGAAGTTAAGCAAATAAGTGATGCGACAAAAAGTTAAAACACTTGTTTCGAAATCGTTTAAACTTTCCACAACTGTGGACAAACTTGCCGCAGGAGCAGGACATTTCGCACAAGTCTTCCGTGACGGCGAAGTTAAGCAAATAAGTGATGCAACGAAAATTTTAAACACTTGTTTCGAAATGGCGAGAAAATTTACCATATCTTTCCGCAGCGGCAGATGATTTCGCTTAAACTTTCCACAACGCTAGACAAAGTTGTCTAGACTTTCCCATTTCACAACGTCGCGGCTCTCAGTGGCGGATAAAATCGGACAACTTCCCCGAAACGGAGGGCATTTCGAGTTAAGTTTTCCGCAACGACGGAACACTTAGCCTTTTCTCCCCGCTTTTGATGGTTTCATTTATTATCAAAAGCTCCAATTTGACCCTGGCTGGTACACCCCCTTAAAACCCGTTTTAATTTTCGCACGTGCCATATTAATGGCTCGCACGTGTCCCATCTTATACATAAGCGAAAAAGCCCGTTAGAATTTTCATTGTTCTCATTGGTTGAAGATTTTCCCGTTTGCATTCGAAGTTACGAGCACCTGCCCACTATCGCCAAACGCAACAGCAACATCGTCGTTTACTCTAAACAGGTTAGTATCATGCCAGGCCTATTCCTAATGCTATTTTTTTTAGCCTAAATCATTTTTACGTATTACTGGATTTCTTCCCCACGTTTTAATGGCGTGTATACGTTTAAATTGTTTATCTAGTGCTGGTATTTACATACCCTACCCGGTTGAACGTTTTCTCCCACTTTGGTCATAAATTTTATTGTTCAACAAACCCTCTCAATATTCACCAATCCGCTAGAATCTTACTATAGCTACGAGTGAGCAGCACACAGTCCATTCCATTGCAACAACTTCTTGTTGCTTAAATACATTATTTGCGACTGTAAATACAATTCATGCTCATCGTATTTTACATCATTCCTGCGCATGATGGATTTTCTTAATATGGGCTTTTGTTAATTTGCTAGTGGAACCTGGATTTCATTGCTGCATTGTTTTGCTTTAGTTCTTATTCTCTATAATAATAATTTAGGGTCATTTCTACTAGCAGAACATGGAAATATGCCATTTGTTTTGAAATAAATTGGGCTCTTCTCCCTGAAGTTGCAATGATATTTCTGTTCATTGGAGCCAAGCTTTTCAATATATCCTGTATATTGCAGATAAAGCTTGAATATAGACAAACTTTAATTATGATTAGTACATCATAAGCCCTTTCTCTTGGTATTAGTGGACGTGATATAATATCAGAATCTCTGCAGAGATAAGATTCCAGAGCAGAGGCTTGGTGGCTTTATGTCCTTTGATAAATTAGGTGGCAATGCATATGAAAGGAATTTTAAAACCATAGAGACTCCACTTGCAGTGCTTCAGGGTGGCTAGTTTGGCATTGTTGTTTTAACTTTTGATCCACAATTTATTAATGACTTACTCTAGATACAATGGTGATTGGAAAAGATCAGGAAGATGCTGCTATATTTATTATTACCTATGTTACTTTTATATTACTTATGAACCAATTCTCTAAAACTAGAAGCTATAGCCTTAGCTTCAAAGAGTTTACATGGAAAAAAAATTATGCTGACTTACCCAGACAATTGAGATGATTCATGTAGACACCAAGGAAGCATTGGTTGGGAATTTTTTTAAGTTGATGACTCGATTTGTTAATGTATTTTACTTACTATGCAACTATACGTGCAATTGAATTTTTCTAAATGACAGCCTTAACATCTATGTGCTCCATATACCTTAAGTGGTCTTTGATCTTGGATTGTTAATCTTTTATACAAGATCATGTCGCACAGAATATATATTTCCGGTGAATATTTCATTTGTAAGAATCTCCAATTTCATACTAGGTTCAACATTCGGTTTTTGGCTATTAGAATCATATTTTGAACTGAATAAACCAGGGAGTCAATTTATCCGTGCGGGATTTGAGAATTAAATGTGCTGCTGTATATAGCTTGGACGGAAATTTCTGATTGCCCATTCTGCTGTAAGTTTGTAACACTAGATTGGAATAATGCCTACCCCAATTCGGTTAATGGTCTATAGTAGTAAAGAAAAATGACTCGTCAAGATAGAGTCCTCAGGAGGACTCCTCTCTGAATGGCCTAAATCTCCCATTTCCCTAACCAATTGACTCACTTCAGGTGGGTAGCTTTCCTCGTTCTTCTTTTTTTACAATTCTCGAATCTGCTCAGAGTATCTATTTCCTCTCTTTATGGGTAAGTAGCTAGGGCATCACAAACTTCATCTGAAGATTTTCCCTCTTTCAAGGTATATATAATACATCCTTTAGGTTTTGGAGGCTTCTGAGGGTAGAGACCCCGTCATCCTAGTCTTTTCATTTATAGGTGGGAATTTTGTATTGGAGGAAGGAGAAAATTGAGGTTCCCTCGAATGCTAAGACTCCATAATCCATTCAAACTTTGCCTTGGTAGAAGAAGCCATATCAAGATTCAAACCGTCTTTGAAAATAAGATTGATAAGGAATAATTTTTAAATACATTCAGTCCAAACTCCAAACTAGTAATCAAGGAGAGGGCCAAATAGTGACAACTACCCAACAATTTCCCACTTCAGATACAAAAAAAGTTGCAATATGTGGTTTAGAACAAATAAGAAATTGACGAAATTATCTAGTTAGGAAAATCCTTGATACTTCCCAATGAAAGCAGAGCATGCTTAGCCCTCTACAGAAAATTGTTCATAAAGTGGGTAGGGAAATGTCTTATAACATATAAACTAACTACTTGAAAGAAGCACAGGCGTCTTTTGAAAATCCCATTCGAGCAACTGCTTTATCCAACACCCAATGTGCTATTGTGAATGAGATAAAACCCCAAGAGCTTATCTTTTTAAGCTGATTCATATTAAGCAATAGAAACAACCCCTAAACCCACTCTCAACAACATTCTAGAAAACATTTCTCAAAACTCCGTACATGGTGTAAAAAAGAAGCAATATATGTTTCATTTTGTAAGAACTTTGACACCATTACAAATTTTAAAACCATTTTAATACTGTAATGATCTAAATGCATTTTAATACCGCAAATAGAACTTGAAAGAAATAATCTTTTGAAATTTATAACAATTCGTAGGTTGATCATCTTCGATTCTGATTGCAAGTGTTGTGCAAGCGATACCCAGGACCTGTAAATGACTATCGTTTGTAAAAGTCCCTTTAGACAAGAATCTGTCCAGTAAATCCGTCCTTTAGAAGAGTGTTTCCCACTGAAGCTGATACGAGGCTGTGTACTGCGCCACAACATAATTTATGAATTAATTATTGAAACATCCATGGACTTTTTCAAAATTACAATTCAATTTAAATTGTGCAAAATTATTGCCACTCAGTACAGTCCAACAGATGCCTTTGCAACAGACGTTTCTTATGCTCTCTTGCTTTAAATTTCTGAAATGTATCCTCCTCTTCATCCTCAGTGAATGTATAGTCCTGCAGATCAGTAGAAGAAACAAAAGCATTATGAATTGAAATGTCAAACCTATAAAGAGTCTTGGCTTTTCACATCTTGTTTCATTACAAATCTCCTTTAAAAATAATAATATTTTAATCTTCCCCAAAGATGAATATGAGACTGGCAAGAGATCAATGAACAACTTGATTTGCTAGTTATTTTAATTTACTCTAACAAAATACAGAATTTTAATTTACTCTATGTAAAATTAGTCACAGCAGATCTAATGAACAAGTAAATCAATCACAACGGATGAATATAGAAAATATGGTGTAAAACTGTGCAAAACATGCAGCAGTGCTCAATATCCCAGAAAGGGTGAATGAATTACAATAGAATACAATATCTGTCAATGAGCAATTCAAATTGACTAAGTAGGCCATTCTAATCACTGAATGGAGTAGCTTGACTCCAACTAGGAGTCCTCATCATCAATCGGTGGTGGTCATCAATGCACAAGAACCAGTCATCCAGGTGTCAATCTGAGTCTAACTGAGTGTAATAAGTGTAACTGAAGTGTGTAGCACTGATTAAGGAGAGGGAGGCTCAGTGGGGGCGCATGGGAGGCTAACTGAAGTCAGAACAAGTCATCTAGTCAATCTGGAGGTCCAACGGAAGTGAAACAGTCAGTCGGGAGTGAAACTAGCCTCAAATCAGGGAGAATCGGAGCTAACTGAGTGTAACTGAAGTGGAACTGCAGTGGTAGGTGAACAAGTGCGCCCTTCTCTGGCAGTAGGTGAGAAGTGGGCGCCTTTCAGCCTAGGAGGGCTAAAACTCTGTAGTAAGTGGCTCCCGGGTGCTAGAATGAGGTGGCTAAGGTGCTGGAGGCATCAAACTGGTGACTGGGATGCATGCAAGTGCATGCAGGTGCATGCAAACCCTAGATTCTGCATGCAAACCCTAATTGCATGCAAGATCCTGAAAAAGATGATGTGGATATCCGAACACCCCCCCTCAAGCTAGACTATGATGTGCCAACAAAAATAATGTGGGGCCCTGGTAACTAAGACCAAAGGTCACCCCAATACAATAATCCAAAAAATGCTGAAAATAAACTAAGTGAGGAAAGAGGGAAAACCCAGTGGGAAGAAAGCCCCCCCTCAAGCTAAAGCATAATAATGAATCAATCTGTCTCCACCATGATGGAACTCACCCCCAACAGTGAACGAAGGTAAGAGAACTTCTTCTCAGTGAAGCTCTTGGTGAAGATGTCTGCAATTTGCTCATTAGTAGGGCAATATTGCAGAATGATGGTGCGGTCATGCACCAACTGTCGAATGTAATGCATATGAATCTCAATGTGTTTGGTCCTCTGCCGCTGAACTGGATCTGTGGAGATCTTGATAGCACTTTGATTGTCACAAAATAGGACAGTCGAAGTAGTGCCACCAAAACCAAACTCGGAAAGAATACCCTGCAACCAAACTGCCTGAATGCAGGCATTGACTGCCCCTCGATACTCTGCCTCTGCTAAAGAAAGTGCAATGGCTGCTTGCTTTTTTTGCTGGAACAGCAAATAGAACCATGACCAATCATGAAAACATAACCGGAAGTGGACTTCCGATCAATGCTATCACCTACCTAATCTGAATCAGTAAAACCAATGAAATCTAGCTCAAAATCTGCAGCATAATGTATGCCAAACTGTCTCGTACCTTGCACATACTGCAAGATCCGCTTGGATGCTCGCCAATGAAGCTCATGTGGCTGCTGCATATATCTTGACATGGCACTCACGGCATATGAGATATCAGGCCATGAGTGTGTCAAATAAAGTAGTGAACCAATCAACTATCGATACATACTGCAATCTGCAAGCGGTGTGGAATCTCCCTCCTCAAGACTGATTCCTGAGAGGAATGGGAATGGGGCTGCCTTACATTCAGCCATATTAAACTTCAATAACAGGTCGGAAGCATATTTTTGCTGAGATATAGTGATCCCATCAAAATTTTGAGCTATCTCCAAGCCCAAAAAATGACTCAGCAAGCCCAAATCGCTCATGTCAAAAGCTAGATTTAAGGCAGATTTTAGCTTGTTTATTGAAGTAAGTGTGCTACCAGTAATGAGCATATCATCAATATAAAGTACAATAACCAACAAATTACCTTTAACTCGCTGAAGATACACATTCGGATCAGATTTGCACCTTTGGAAATTCTGAGAAAGAAGGAAGGAGTCCATCTTTGCGTACCAAGCTCTTGGGGCCTGTTTTAACCCGTACAAAGATTTCTTCAATCTACAAACCAATGATGGATCTGATGTGTAACCCTCTGGCTGCTGCATATAGACCTCTTCAGCAAGGTCTCCATGTAAAAATTCACTCTTCACATCCATGTGGTGCACTTCCCAGTGCTTGGATGCGGCAATAGCTAAAACAAGGCGGATGGAATCCATCTTTGCAACCGGTGCAAAGGTCTCAGTGTAGTCCACTCCTTGGACTTGGGAGAAACTTTTTGCCACCAACCTTGCTTTATATTTGCTGATAGTGCCATCAGCAGCAACTTTAGTACGGTAGACCCATTTACACTTCACTAATTTTCTTCCAGGTGGAAGATAAACTAGCTCCCATGTGTTGTTCTTTTGAAGAGAACTGTACTCTTCATCCATGGCACTTTTCCATCTCGGATCTCGATGAGCAGAATAGTATGATGTAGGATCTGAACCAGCCATCAAATAACAAATCTCGGGAAGAAATGGATCAGCAATAGAAAGAGCCATACCTGCTCTTTGAAAGTCTCCTCTTGTTCGTCTTGGATCAGCAGGATTTCCAAGATTCGAACCAGCAGAATGTAGAGTGTTTTGGGCCCACTTTGGTAACTGAGGAGGATCATAATGGTCGGATTCCGAACCTGATATGTCATGATCATCATATTCTGCTACAATATTAGAAATATCAGAACTCATACCTTCATTATCGCTGCTCGGATCTTCTTCTGGTGAAGGCGGTGAATCGGCAGTCTTCTCCTCGACTAGTTGCAATTCTTGAAGTGGTTCTTCAAATTGCACACTGCGCTCTATGAATATCTTTTTAGATCTGATATCCATGAGTTTATATGCTTTTGATTCTTCCCCATATCTTATCAATATGCACTCGATACTTTGTGGATCCAAAGCTCGTCTCTTCTCAGAAGGAATTCTAGCCCATGCAGTAGAGCCAAAAACTCTCAAATTTGACACATCCGGTTTGTGACCAAAGAATGCTTCGAAAGGAGTCACACCTTTCACGGATGAATGTGGAACACGGTTCTGTATATATGCAGCAACATTGATTGCTTCAGCCCAAATATTTGCAGCCAAACCTTTCGATTCAATCATGCATGTAGCCATCTCTTTCAGTGACCGATTTTTCCTTTCCGCTACACTGTTCTGCTGGGGTGTGTAGGGAACTGTATGTTGGATCTTAATTCCGATTTGGGCACAAAGTTGCAGCAAATCGGACTTGATATATTCCCCACCATTATCATATCTAAGATCTTTGATCTTTCTCTCAGTGGTGGTCTCAACAGAAGCCTTAAAATCCTTGAATTTTCCAAGCACTTCTGACTTGTTTTTGAGAAAGAATACCCATGTAAAGCGGGAAAAATCATCAATAAATGTCAAAACATACCTTGAACCATTTAATGACATATGGGGCAGCGGACCATTGATATCAGAATGGATCAATCCCAAAATAGTAGAAGCTCTGCTAGCTTTTCCGCGGTCGAATCTGTGCTCGGGGTGCTTCCCAATGATGCAACCAGTGCATATTCCCTTCGAGGAACGAAGTTGTGGAAGCCCATCTACCATGGATTTGTTTGATAACAGCAGCAAATACTTATAATTAAGATGTCCAAATATTTCATGCCAAATCCTACTAACCTCGTTACCATGTGTGCGAAGAGCAGTGGGCTTTGCAAGCGGAATAAAGTGTGAAAACTCATAGCATTTTGCAGTGTGATTTGCCTTTCCGACTGCAACTAGTCTTCCACTTTTGATATCAGAAATTTCAACTGTATTAGGGCTGAATGTAACTTGCTTTGGTTCACCAGTATGTGTCATTTGATACACAGAAAGGATATTTGAAGCCAAGGAAGGCACATAGAGAACATTCTGAAAGCTTCCATGTTCTACATGAATCGTACCTTTGCCCTTTGAAGAAATTTTTGAGTCATCTCCCAAATGGATGGGGATGGAGCTGTTTGGATCGAATGAGGAAAAAGAATCAATATTTGCAGCCATATGATTTGATGCACCTGAATCTATCAAGAGAGTAGTGGGCTTCGAAACCGTTGCCATGAGTGCTTGTCCTCTTTCATGATCATCATTCCTATCCTTCTTCCTTGCACCGTCAGGAAGGGTTATGTTGTTCTTTTCCAAAAGGAGGGCCATTTGATCTATAGTCTTCTTCATACATGAACTTTCGGGATGAAAGCCACGGTTACAATAAGTACATTTAGATTTTTGGTTACCTTCTTTGCCCTTTTGCTTGGATTTCGAACTGGATGGTGCATCCGTTTGCTTGCCTTTGTCTTTTTGCTTGTGAGGCTCGAATTTGGGCTTCTCCTTCTTTTTCTTTCCTTTACCATTCGAGATCTTGGGTCCTTGAACATATAGGGCTGAATCTTTGGAGCTTATGGACCCCATTTGAATCAACTTGTCATGCTCTTTTGTGACGGACTCAATGAAGGCATTCAAGGTAGGCATCTTCCAATTCGGGGTAGTTAGCCGACCGGAATTGAAAGTAGAGACAAATACCGAATAATCTTTCCCAAGCTTGCTTAGAATGGAGAGGATCAATTGTTTATCCTCTTTGATAACTCCACTGTTCTTCAATTGCAAGTTCAAGTTCTTGAATTTTGTGAAGAATTCATTGATGGTCTCGAAATTCTCAGGACTAAGGGCAATCAATTCATTCTCTAATTGAAAAGCCCTAAGCTCATCCTGCTTGCCAAATAGTGTTTCAAGTTGCTCCCATATAGCTTTTGGAGTCTTCAATCCGCTGAGATGGAAGTGAAGATCTTTGGAGATGGAGAGACAAAGAAGACCATAAGCTTCATCAAGCTTGTTGTAGTGTTTGGTTCGATCTGACACATTGTTTGGTTCCAATTCAAGACCAAGAGTGACTCGGTAGTAACCTTTTGAACGTAATATGATCTCCATATCATCTTTCCAATCAAAATAATTGAATGGGGTGAGGATAGGCTTTGAAGAAGAGTATTCCATTGCTAGGAGTGAGTCAAACTGATGTAGATGAGCTTGCATGCAGAGAGTAGCGAATGCAAAAGAGGAGTTTGCATGCACAGTATAGCGAATGCAAGAGAGGAGCTTGATAACCTGCAAATCACAATCAAACCAAGAACCGTAAGGTCGAACAATCCACCCTTTTAGAGTTGCATCACACCTGAGATTGGAGATCAAACAATGTTGAATGGGTCCAATGTATCAGATCCAGGAATTATGTGGAAACTCAAGCTTCTGGAGTGGTATTGGAAGTATTTTTAAGCTTTGCATGCACAGGAGCGAATTCCCTTGAGATATCTCATGCCAAAACTTTTTGCAATTTGAGCAATTCAGTCAAATCTTCTTGTAGAAACACCTGTAGAAAAGAGATCTTGTCCCTGCAATGGCTCTGATACCATGTAAAATTAGTCACAGCAGATCTAATGAACAAGTAAATCAATCACAACAGATGAATATAGAAAATATGGTGTAAAACTGTGCAAAACATGCAGCAGTGCTCAATATCCCAGAAAGGGTGAATGAATTACAATAGAATACAATATCTGTCAATGAGCAATTCGAATTGACTAAGTAGGCCATTCGAATCACTGAATGGAGTAGCTTGAATCCAACTAGGAGTCCTCATCATCAATCGGTGGTGGTCATCAATGCACAAGAACCAGTCATCCAGGTGTCAATCTGAGTCTAACTAAGTGTAATAAGTGTAACTGAAGTGTGTAGCACTGATTAAGGAGAGGGAGGCTCAGTGGGGGCGCATGGGAGGCTAACTGAAGTCAGAACAAGTCGTCTAGTCAATCTAGAGGTCCAACGGAAGTGAAACAGTCAGTCGGGAGTGAAACTAGCCTCAAATCAGGGAGAATCGGAGCTAATTGAGTGTAACTGAAGTGGAACTGCAGTGGTAGGTGAACAAGTGCGCCCTTCTCTGGCAGTAGGTGAGAAGTGGGTTCCTTTCATCCTAGGAGGGCTAAAACTCTGTAGTAAGTGGCTCCCGAGTGCTAGAATGAGGTGGCTAAGGTGCTGGAGGCATCAAACTGGTGACTGGGATGCATGCAAGTGCATGCAGGTGCATGCAAACCCTAGATTCTGCATGCAAACCCTAATTGCATGCAAGATCCTGAAAAAGATGATGTGGATAT
Organism: Larix kaempferi; assembly: GCA_027924585.1. Taxonomy (NCBI): domain Eukaryota; kingdom Viridiplantae; phylum Streptophyta; class Pinopsida; order Pinales; family Pinaceae; genus Larix; species Larix kaempferi. The sequence continues at coordinate 8,468,003 of BSBM01000535.1, read as the reverse complement.
CCGAACACTCTAATCATTTCCAAAGTTCTAGAAATTAACTTGAAAATACTTATGCCCAAAGTCATATTGCCTAAATAGTTTGGGTGTTTGGAAGGGAAGCATATCCAATAAGTGATTGGGGTACTCACACAAAAACATGACATGTATATTGCTCTTTGAGTTCAAATTAGGTCTCATGCCGCAGCCTAAAGAAAACTTGTATCTTACCACACATACGTATCCTGTTTTCCCGCTAACATAGATACTTTTAAAGCTTGATTCGCCGGTTGGGAAATTGTTAAACCACAACCTACTCTTGACACACTCTTAGAGCCATCGGCATCTTAGTTTTGATTTCAACCCATCTTCCCTCACCAAAAGAAGATAATTTTCCATTATCATGCAATTGGTCAAGGCTGCATTACACTTAAACGGATTTTTATTTCTTGTTTGCTGAATAGCAGTCTCAAGGATGTGTGGTTTGAAAAGAATGAGTTGGAATTTGCATAGACATAGATATTGCTATTGAAATCGACATTTACTTCATGTTAGGTGCATCAAACTAAGAGGATTGATTGGCATGCATGCTAGTAAGCTACTTATGTTTATCTATGTACGTTCATAGGACAGGATAATTAAAAAATGACTAGAGGTGGTAAGAGAAAGTCATTAGCAGCGATCACAGAATCCACTGAAGATAGACCTGAAATCACTTATCAGGATACCAAATGCACTACAGGTGTGTTGCCGGAAGTCCAATGGGGTGACTTATATTGGATTATAAGAGATCAGGAAATCCGAGATGCCTTGCTAGAAGAGGAATACCTATACTGGAACATCAGGGCATCCTGCATATCAAAAGCAGCCACCTGCCCTGAGCTTTTTCCCTGTGCAGAGATAGTTGGATGGATTCCGCAGCACACGGATTCCCAGTCACGAATTGTTTCAGATAGCAGAAAGAATGCTATTGCATCTTTCACCCCAGCTTACATAACAACATCCTATAAGTTACCTCATCCAAGTTAGCGCTTGACTGACAAGTGGTTAGCACAAGTCAAGCTAAACAACCTAGAGACGGCACAGAAGCTGCTTCTCACAAGAAAGCAATTCAGAAAGAAAGAAAATGAGGAATATGAGGTTCAAAATCTGAGGCCTCCATTCAGAATGATTGCTCTTATGTTGAGCATGATATTTGGCAGGCCCTATGGGACTGTGTTTATGCTTCAATGGATCCCCATTATCCATTTTGTAGCCTTCAAAGGAACTATTTTCAATTGGGCTGACATGATTTCAGATAGTTTAGCATTGACCATAGCTGCAACGAAAGAAGGATTGAAGGAAAATAAGTCAGAATTCTACATGTCATCCTATTTAGTAGATTGCATTGTGGCTAAACAGTCTTTTTCTGAAACTAGGATGCACTTGGAATCAGGCAGAAGGCCTGGTATATACCGCGTTTAAAATCTTTTGGACTCAAAACTATAAACGGTTTTACCAAGTCATCTGTGAAGAGTTCATCATGCCGCTTTATGAGCTAATGTTCAATGAAGAGCCTAATTGCCTGTCAGAAAGTGCCATGGAGGTTCTAAAAAACTACGGAGACTTTTATTTCTCGAAGGAAGGCACCTACATAAGAATGTATGGAGGCACAAAACCCCCATATATCCTTCCCAAGTACGCCACCGATTACATAGTTCACAAAGAGGCAGTACGACAAGTCTTTCTTGATGGAATCGGCGGTCTGTTGTACAGCAGGAAGAAGGCAACTTTCCCGCCTTTGCCCTTCTATTTGGGGGCCTATTAGTTTGCTGGCATGGCATAAGGAGAAAATTTCATAGCGAAACTAGAATTTTTTCATTTTGGAGAAAAAATCTTCCAGAAGAATGATAGACAAGGCAAAGTCGCTCAACATTGCAAAAGTATACACCCTCCTTTCGAATATGCTCATTACTATGATGTAGAGGAAGAAAAATACAGGGGGATCGCCAATATGACAGAGCTGCAAATTTGCCAGCACAGTAAGGATGGAGATAGCTCTAGTTCTGTGATTCTTAAAGGATCAGAGCAGCACCAGGACATAGAAACCTCAGGAGCTGCTGAAGCTCTCACTAAGGAGGAACAAAGACTCCTGCAACAAGCCGAAGAAATCCAAAAAGCGGCTGAAGAAGCGGCAAGAAAAGAACAGGAGGATCAAGAAATCTTAAGGATCCAAGTAGTAGAGAATGAATCCAAGAGGATTCAGGAGGAGGAAAGGATCAAGCTAGAAGAGGCCACTAAGCAAGAAGAAGATGAAAGGCTAAGAAAGGCAGCATAAGAGGAGGCATTGAAGAAAGCAGAAGAAGAAAAGAAACAAGGGGAGGATGCAAATCCTAAAAGCCCAATTATTCAAGCTTCTGGCATCAATGATCCTATTGAGAATCTCCCACTTATACCCTACACCCCATCCAAAGGTAGCACAATGTCCACATGGGAGAGATTTTCCTTCAACAACAAGAGGAAAACCATTGTTAAAGAAACAATTACTAGTATCAAGAAGCCGCTTCAACCTGACATTATCACCACGCATGAAACCACAATCATGCATGGTACTCGGAAAGATCCTAAGCTAATGGCCTCAGTCTCTGTAGCATCTGTTCTGGCTACAACAGACAATGCCGATATATTAGACGAAGAATTGAAGCAAGAGAAGGAGAAAGGCCGCCAATTGCAAGAAGCTCTAGTAAAAGAGCAGAATTATACAAATTTGATGATCGAGAAGAATGATGCTCTTGTATCTCAAAAGGAAGAATTAAATGAAGAGCTTCAACAGCTAGAAGTTGATAGGATAGCTTTGGCAATGCGAGCAAGGGCACTGGAGGTAGAGAAAAGAGAATTTGAGGAAAAAAACCTGAAGCTTGAATCAGAGAAATTTGATGATGCATAGCAGATCGATGACCTGAAAGAGCACATAGAAAAATTGCAAGAAGGCAACGAATTGTTACAATGGCAATTGGAGCTGGCAAACAACAAAGTGGGAGACATTAGCCCCTTCCACGAGCAAGCCTGTGAGATAATAGGAAGGAGCTATGGATTCCAAGAACTTATATCAGAGGAAATCCACAAATTGAAGACAATTATGGCTAGGATCAGGGAGATCAATGTCGAAGCCACCAAGATCAAGAGAAAGTATGCTCGTATAAGCGGAGAGATTAAGAAACACGTTGAATGGAGAGAAGGGAAGTTAGAATTCCCAGCAACCCTTCCTCTTAAATCTGTTGTTCAATACAGAGCAGATATGCGCATCTTGGATTATTCTAAGGATTGCAGAGTAAAATTGGCCACTGTGACCCTAGCTACTTATGAATGGTGTAAAAATTTGTACTCTAAAATTCAAACGACACAAGGAATTTGTCAGATGGCCATGCCCTAGAAAATAGAGGAATTCCTAGATAGAGCACAACGTCTATCTGACTTGAGTGAAGGGATTAAAGCAGAAAGTGAGTATGTGCGGAAGCTGGACATCTTGACCACTGAAGACTTGCACCTATTCATCGGCCAAGCTGCCATTTATGAACACTCCCTCAAAGAAATTCTTCAAGCCACTACAACAGAAATGACTATCCTAACAGAGGAGCTTGCAAAGCAAGAAGTATCTTTCAGATTTATGAACCCCTTGGTTGGATTCAATATTCTAAAGGAAACAAATCTGTGGGAAAATTACATAGAAGAAGTAGACAGGGCACTAGTAGCCAACCGAGCTTCAACCTCCGCAGATGTTCCTTTCACTGCAATAGCCCAGGTTTCAGAGGAAACGCCAACGCTCTCAGAAGCGCCAAGCCAGCAGAAGAGCCAACACAATAGCTTGCATTTCTTAGCGTCTGACTGATGAGATACAACATGTCTCTTTAGTTTTTATTTTTCTTCATGTGTAGACCTTTGAATTCTTAAAATGGCATTTGGGTTTAATTCTGATTCCTTTTTGTAAAGATAATTGGGATATTTTCCTTTTTTTTTTTAACTCAACAATACAAGACAAATTAAAAGAATGCAAACAGTTAGAGTATAGGTGACAGCTCATGGAGCATTTTGTAAAGCTATATATAGTTAGTTTAGAGAGAAGAATTTTCCTCTTATGTAAAAAGAACTACTTCAGCTACATGAATGGAGAGGATATGCAAATATGAATTAACGTTTCAATTTTTTTATGTAGATTGTGCTAAAATATATCATGGGTTCATGTGGTGAAATGACTCAAGGGTTTTAGAAAGAGTATCAATGATAATTAATAGGTTCTATGTTTGAAGGAAGTGTTAGCATTTTCAAGAGTTGGGAGCATAATTATTGATGTTGTTTTGCATGTAAGAAAACCTAATCTCCTTATAGTGATTACATGCAATTGTTTCAAGAAATTCAAGACTCGTATTTTTCCTATTTTTAGCATAATCTACTACATTTATAGTCATAATAGTTCAAACCATGCAGTGCAAAAAAACGACCACATCTTTTGCTTTTAAAGAGATCAACAGGTGCATTTCAAAGAAGTTGATGTTGTTTTGAATATAACAACGTCTAATCTCCTTAGAGTGATCGCATGCAATTGTTTCAAGAAATTCAAGACTCGTATTTTTCCTATTTTTAGCATAGTCTACTGCATTTATAGTCATAGTAGTTCAAAGCATGCAATGCAAAAAAAATGAACACATCTTTTGCTTTCAAAGAGATCAACAACCACATTGTAAAGAGGTCTGGAGAAATTAATGGCTTCTATGTGTCCATATGCACCACAAATATAAAGCTTCTACTTAATTGGTTTACATAGGTAACAACCAACGTCATGAACAACTAACTTATCAATAATTTATTCAATATTTTCCCTTGCAATTTTCAATCTTCTGCAGACTCAAATTAATAGTTCAATCACAATTGAATAAATTCCTCTTCAATCTTGTCAATTGAAACAATTTCATTGTGTCGTCCACTACCATGCTCAGTTCATCAACATTACCTAAAATACCATTTGGCAGGGACTTAGCTGCATCGCAGCTATTACCCTTGATTCCATAACTAATTACTTGAAACAAACACAATGGAAATAAATTTATAGTGTGAGAAATTAAAAAATAATATGTTTCTTTATGGTTTATCACTTAAGTATTGAAATGAAGACCTGAAACTCCTATCACGTATCTTTCTTTATTATAATACTTAACAAAGGATTAATATTGATTATAGTTATTAATATTAATATATTTAAATACATTAAGATTTTAAGTATGGATGTTGATGTTTTGGCTAGTGGTTCTCAAACACAAACACGACGTGTTTTGGCTAGTTTTTTGTTTTTTTTCAACTGACTTGAAATCTAGATCTCATTTTGCATGATTAATGAAACATGATGTAATGATAATAAATTATATGATAAGTTTTTCAAAAAAAAAGTGTTGATTTAAAATATATATATCTCATTATGGTTTCAAGTAGGTGTGGGAGGTGCGATGGTATAGCATTTCTTGTAGCTAGGGTTTGACAATCAACTCACATGGAGGTAGTATCCCCTTTGTTCAACACTAAATCATGGAGGTTTGATGTGCAGTTCGTAGCCAAATGTTGAGGAGTTCTTTCAAGGATGTCATGTTGGGAGAAATAGTTCATCCAATGGAGATGGGGGCACAAGTAAAGTCAAATCTGATGCTTATGTAATAGATCCAGGTGGTCAAGACAAGTCTAAACCCAATGGCGTTTCTTTAATCCCAATAGGAGATCTTATCAGTAGCCAAGTCTAAGAGTTGAATAATGTTCATTTGTAGCCCAAAAATAACATGAGGGGATGCTTAACTAAGGCAAAAGTAACTCCAAAATATGAAGTTACTTCAACCAACATGGGAGGGTACATTCAGTTCATGAAGAATCATGCAGTCATTTATAAATTCATGGGAATATGGACCTCGAAGAAGGCATTAACCTAGTAGATTAACTCACAATGGAAACTCAAGGTCAAGTTGAACTGAAGTTAGGCTCAAAAGGATTCTTCATGGCAATTTTCACTGGCACTAAGGATAGAGACAAGGTTTTTGCAAACAATCCATATTTCTTTAACTCGATGGGTCTTCACCTTCAATTTTGGACAAAAATATTTACTCTTGAAAAGGAAGATTTCACAATAGCACTAGTCTAGATAAGAATATATTCCTTGGCATAAGAGCTATGGGAAGAAGAAATCCGATCTTTCCCTATCACAAAAAAACTTTGATAGTTCCCTAGTGCCACATCATCTCTAGCATTTTGCTAGTTACCAAATATTGTATCAAAACTCCCAATACATATAACCAATAGATTAATTGCTACAATCCCAAACTCTATTCGAATCCAAAAGAAATAATTAATTAGTTTCCCTATTAATTAATTATTTTAATGAAAAAATATGAAATATAAAGAAAATATAATTCACTAAGGTATGCTTTAATAAAAATAATTTATTAAATATGATAATTTAAATTTAAATGATTTGAAATAAATAAATTTAAAAAAAAGGAGAAGTTTAGAAATTAATGTTACTTACCTAGGGTCTTACATGATGCCCATGCTCTAGACTCTATCCACCTCTCCCAGATATATTATTTAATTAAGAGCAATAGGGGAATACAAAACCATATGCTCTCTTCATTCCATTCATTTTCACTCTTTAATCTTTTCGGTATGGTCCCTTTGCTAGGGTTTCAAGAGTTTCATGGCTTTAAGCTATGACCCTAGTTATTGTTAGAGAAAAATAACCATGTCCAAAGCACCATTCTCCTAACTAGTGACTTATACCATGACTTCATGATTCCAATGGGCCAAACCTCATTCAATTTAACCATCTGCATCACCCTAGGGTTGCATTCCTTGATTTGGGGGTGCCTTCCTTGATTTGCGGAACGTTTCCTTGATTTTAGGAGTGTATGATTCAATGGTTAGTTAAGGACTAGATGTGATCCACTAATTTAGGTCCTAACTGACCCTTGATGACCCTCTTCAGTCATTAGTGCCCTAGTTGATCCTTTTTAGGGATGTGCATGTGCATTCTTCAGTTAGAACAAGTGCTCAGTGAGTCATAAGTCAGTTAAACTCACTCTAGGAGAGTGTGCATGGATAGCTAAGGGTCTTTGGTTCTAGTTAAGCCTCACTAGCACCTCATGCCTATGTGGGAAATTCGAATTCCCTCCTACCATTATTCAAATTGCCTTGCCTATATATTGTAACTCACTTCAATCATTCAAACTAATGTAATCTGACATTCTCTCTTGCTATTTGATCTATCACTTTTGTGTAATGATTTATGCTTTCACATTTGTTACATGAATCGTTGATTATTTATTTCATTTTCATAGTATATCTCTCTTGCATTAGTTCCTAGATCTATATGCTCAAATTCTACATAGTATTAGAGCTACAGTGTACTAAACTAGTTAGTATTCTAGTGTTTGTTTCAGGGATCAAGTTATTACAGGTTAAAGAAGCTCATTTGCATCCATCAAAGAGATCATTTTCATCCATGGAACTACCCCCCCAACATATTCTAACCACCTTCAACTATTATGAATGGAAATCAAGAGTGGAAATACTCTTGAGGATGAAGGGGCTCTACCAGATCACAATGGACACCGAGGTAGAACCAATTTCAGTAGTTGAAAAGTATAAATACTTGAATAGAATGGATGAAGCATTCAAGCTTCTTTTCTATACTATTTATCCATACCTACTCTATCACATTGCGGCCAAGAAGACTCCAAATGAATTTTGTACCATCTTGTCCACCCTCTTTGGAGCACAAGATGAAATGAGGAGGCATCAATTGGAGGTAGAACTAATGAACTTGAGACCAAGTGATTTTGACTCTATTCAATATTTTTTCACCAAGTTCAAATTAGTTCTCTTGCAGTGCAAGATGTGTAACATTGATAAGGATGGCATACAAATGATACTCTATATTCTCTCCAAATTGTGTCCTGATTATAGTGTCTTTGTTTCTGCTTTTCATTCTACTAGATTGGCTTTTCGAGCCTTTTTTTACAATGCCTACTTTGGATGTATTTTCTACCTCTCTTCTTCAAGAGAAAGATAATATATCACAAACGGGCCTACAAAATACCTCAAAGGAGAATGCAGTTGTATCAAATGAAGGGAAGGAGAGCACATTAATCAAGAAAAAGGCCCCATACAAGGGAAAAAAGGAGCAAAAACCAAGGATTTATCATGAAGATTACGACTCCGATGATGACAAGATCAAAGAGGAGTATCCATGGTGTGCTTACTACAATAAAGGACCACATAAAGAAGATGAGTGTAGGTATAAAAATTTATTTGAAGAAAATATAGAGGAGGAGGAGCGTAATAAACAAGCCACCACACTAAAAGAATGCTAGTCGCGTGTATGCACTTTCAAAGGTTTCTACTCCATACATCCTTGATTCAAAATATTCACAAAATATGGCCTACAAGGACATATTCACATCCATTGAGTCTTGCACAGTCCCTACCACAATGGGATATGCACTAGTTTTGATTCACTACTTAGCTGAGGAAGATGCTTTTACAGGCCCAGAAGAAGAGGTGATCAACAATTGTTTACTACACGCTAGAGAACTTGTCCCAAATTAGGTTCTCATTGAAGAAGACCTCCAGAATGTGTCTTCGTACTATGAACTTATCCCAAATCAGGTTCCCATTGAATAAGGCCTATAGAATGTCTCTTCACAGTCAGAATCTACAAGATTTGCTCCTATAATTCACCAAATTCTGCAAAAAGCTTCAAGGGGTTTCCTCTATTTGAAGCAAGGATTGGTTAAGAACCCTCTTTTAACCACTTCAAAGTGTTTAGATCTTGTGAATGGGACCAAATGTATTCCAATCTTGTAGGGATATTTGCAAGGCTCGTCATCAAGAAGCAGTTCACAAAGTTTTGAATTGTTTTGAAATTGAAGGCTCCTTATGAGTAGGATCTTTAGCCATCTCTTTTACATTCTCTTTTATGAGTTTTTTTTTCCTGTGTGGTTTTTTCCCTCTTACTCACTTTTTAGAGATTTTTTTGTACATGGGTACCTGTAACCTAACATGGCTGCAAATTGTCGATACCCATCTTTTTTAATTTATTTCACCTAGTTAGGATTATGGGAGGTGTTAGAGAAAATAACCCTCTCCATAGCATAATTATCCTACCTAGTGATTTAGATTATGACTTCATGACTCTAGTGAGCCAAAACTCATTCAATTTGACCACCTGAGTCACCCTAGGGTTGCATTCCTTGATTTGGGGGCGCATTCCTTGATTCGGGGAAATTTTCCCTGATTTTAGGAGTGTTTGAGTCAATGGTTAGTTAAGGACTAGATGCGCTCCATTAATTTAGGTCCTAATTGACCCTTAATGACCCTCTTCAATCATTAGCGCCCCGGTTAATCCTTTTAGAGATGTGCATGTGCATTCTTCAGTTAGAACTAGTGCTCTATGTGTCATAAGTAAATTAAACTCAGTCTAGGAGAGTGTGCATGGATAACTAAGGTGTCTAGCCCTAGTTAATCCTCACTATCATATTATTCTTGCATAAGCAATTCAAATTACCTCCTAGCCTAATTCGAATTGCCTTGCCTATATATTGTAATTCCACTCTCTTTTATTCAAGCCTTGTGACTCAAGATCAATTTTTCTTTTCACTTATATGACCTCTTCATGATTCTATTTTGGAGGTCATTGGATTAGATTAGATTATTTACTTCTTGATTTGTTTTCCTTATATGTTCCATTCAATTTGGATTTGTCTTTCATTTTTCCATCAAAATCCTCACCACAATCACCATAATTTTGAACTACATGATAGACCCACCCACTGGAATGTCTTATTCCACCAATTAGCAACTTCTTTGTGAGTGGAATTTTGTCACATCTTCCTGCTCCTTTCACATAAGTTGTTGATCCATATCCTACAACTCATGCATGGACTACATTTCCATATCATGCAACTTGTCCAAGTTGATAATTCACCCATCTCTTGTATGGGATACATTTCCATTTACCTGTTGGTATGTTCCTTGTTATTAACCTTCTCATATGTGTCATGTTTCCATTAGTTGTCATTTCTACTTGGTTGTACAAAACAACCAACTATAATGGTCATGAATCCCACTTATATTCTCTAATTGTGGGTATATTCAATACCTTTGCTATGTATTCCATTATGGCATACAATATCCACTCCAATCAACAAAAGCTCCTTTAGATCTGCCTTGGAATTCAAATTGCACATACTAATCCCAATTAGGGAAAACTTTAGGGGCAAAATTTATCCCATGGGCTATCTTTCGACTTTTCTTTTTAAGATTCGCCAGTTTCCATTTTTTCTAAATTGATTTGCCCAAATTCCATGGGATAAAAAAAAATTACTCTAGAAAACGCCAAAAATGTCCAGAAAATATATAAACCCTTATAAATTTGAATCTTTTTAGAAAATATCACCCAACATTTTATGGTTGGAAACTTACAAATTAGTAAGATTCGCCAAAGTTTCTACACTTTAAAAAAATTATAGGTCCTTAAAGTTTTCCCTGAGATTCCCAATCAATATTCTGGATGTATTGTTATTGAAGACACTAACAACCATTATTATTATATTTGCTTCCTTCTTAATAAGAAATCATTGTCATTGCTCATCAACAATACTCCATATTACAAAGCACTCATCCCTCCTTGGTTTAATCTTGCACCTTTCTAGTTAGCTGACAATTTACTATGTTTTATTCCCACTGTGCATCTTTTTCATTGTGAGAGCACCAAAATAGTGTTCATACCATTATACTTAGTCAATTTCACCTTTGGTACACTCAATTATAGTACAATAGTTAATTTCACCTTTCTAGTTAGACAACGGTTTACTATCTTTTATTCCCACGGTGCATCTTTTTCATTGTAAGAGCACCACAGTAGTGTTCATACCATTATACTTAGTCAATTTCACCTTTGGTACACTCCTATATCACCATACAACCTTTTCCCAAAATTTAATTCAAAAAACATGTAAACATGTTTGATCTATATATTGTATCTATTTGCACAATAAATAGTTCAGACTGAAAAATGGTTAAACATTATATAATGACATTAAATAATCATTGAATAAAAATGGCATCATACAAAAATCAAGATAGTATGTTAACTTTCATGTTGAAGATCCTAAAAAGGGCAAGTAAAGTTTAAATTTGCAAATCGCTTAGTGGAAAGAAATATTTGTTTTTATCCATTTTAACTATGATTCTATAATTCCAACTAAGTTAGACACCAAATAAATAAAAATACAATTTAACAAATTATTTAGTATAGAGTTTTGTTTTCCATAACCTATAATCATATTTCACTAATAATTTTTTTTAATAACATATAAATTATAATTAAGTTAAAGTATTCTAACTATATTTTTTAAAAAATGTTGTAATTTACTTTATGTATCATTCATAACTCTTCATTAGAAACATAAAAACATTTATCTAAAGTACTAAATATTGTTATATTTCATCTAAATATTTCATCAATGATTACAAATAATTTCTTGTAAGGTTATAGCTAACAATATTTTTGATGATTTTTTAAACGATTTCGTTAGTTAAAAATCAATTTAATGTGTAATGTGTTTATCTATCTAGTATTATGTGATTGTATGAAAGGGTTGATTGAACAAAAAAAACATAATTTATTCGAAGAACACCCTCTCTATTCTATCCCAAGGTTTGATATATAAATAGTATGCAATTAAAATTTTATTATCTTCACAATGTGCTTTCCATCGGCTATAAAATTTCTCATTCAATTTGGAAGTATTTACAATGAACTTAATATGTCTAAATATATTCTTGCAAAATATTTTGAAAAAACTAATATCATATTTATTTTAATGAAATCAAAATTGAAATTAAAATTTAACATAATTTTACTAAATTAATTAAGGAATAGATTGAAATTAAAATGCATTTAATTAACATCACTGAAGAATATGAATATAAACCAAGAGCTTGCTATTCATTATTTTCACAATCAAGTAAATTTCAGTGATTGTAACAACAAAGAGTATGAATATAAACTTCAATAATCACAATAGTAAAACATCATATGGCATATCTAATTTAAATCACCAATACATCTCAAATTTTATTTCAAAATAGAGAAATTTGAAGGAGGGCGTAACGAATAATGAATGGGCCCAATGCCCATAACCTCCTTGTCCATTTCATTAGACCAAATATATATGTATACATGCGATTGATATCGGGAACTAGATCTAGAAGTCTACCCGATAGCAATTTGTTGGAGTGTGTCAGAGATCAAAATCTGAAAGGATTGGGCTTCATAAAGAAGCTATCTAACATTTACAACACCATATAAAGTCACGTGATCTTACTTCTTGAGGAGGAAGATGTGGCTATTGGAATTAATTTCCAACACTCCCCTTAATTCCAATAGCCACAATTACAACTACATTGCTTACAAAAAAAATCATGGCCTGCTGGTCTAAAGACTAAGCCAAGAAGCTTACATGTAGTTATAAAACATTTCCATTTTTTTTTAAATTTCGTTGTTGTTTTTACTGGTTCATAGTATTCATTCATCATCACATTGCTCTCATGTCTTAGAGAGTCTTATGGCGGATCTGTTGTTGTAGATCCTTTCTCATTTGAATACTGAAGGCGGAGGCTCTCTCTACACTCTTCCTTCCCTGCAGGTGGCAGAATTCAACAAACCACTCATCAATGACAGAGGATCACACAAAGATATCAAATATTACAAAGCTCACAAGGCTACAACCTTCAACATTCAGTCTTAAAAAGTAAATTTTAGTAGCAAACAACATCAAATTCATCCATCATCCAATGGTGGCTTCAACCAGCATCATCATTTTAAAAAAACAAGACTTCAAGTTACTACGACATACAACAAATGCAAAACAACAAAAAACTATACAAAAAATCTTTGAATCTTTTCTTCATTGAAAGCACAAGGTCATTTTTTTTCATTTTTCAACAATGCAAAACTTTGAACTAGTTATTTGTTGGATTCGTCATGAATTTCATCTCAACTTTCTTCTTCTTGTTTATGCTACATGACAAGCTCCAATACTTCAACTCTTGAAGCTCTAAGACTGCAATCAAAACCTACACAAACACACAGAGCTAAAATTTAAATAGAGTAGTATTTTCTTCATTTATCTGCTCTTTGGAAACTTGCACTATTGCACTTGCAACCTCCATGGTTGCATTCTTCTCATCTTCAACTATCATACATGATTCAACCACTGCAACAATGGTGCAGTCTTCAACAACAAAGCAATCAACATTATTGGAATTTTCAAGCCATTCAACGATATACTTCAATTCTGCAACAAAATCAAGGTTTTCTGCTATTCGAACTTCAACATTGGCATAAACATAAACAACTTCTTTGTCACCAATTTAAATGGAAATTGGATCCCCATTAACTTGGTTCACATGTTCAAACAAGCTAACACTACCAACCAACAAATTATTTATCAGTGTCATTTCCAACTCAACAACAATGAGCTCTTCTTTACTAAGGAATTCTTCATCATAACATGGTGCAACATCTACTAAGATTCTCTTAACATATGCAGTAGTTTTAGCACTACATTCTTCTTCACATAAATCAGATACAATAACACAAGCCATATCTCTCCTCTTAATTTTGCAGTCCTTCGGGATAGTTTGAATACAGTTCAACTCAGCCTTCTGCCTAACAAACTATTGACCATAAATAAGTGATAGACATCAACACTAGACTTACAACTTCAGCTTGTTGGTTCTTCTCCCCCTTAAGACATGCATCACTGATTTTTTCTCCAAAATAAAATAAACATTACTAGCTATGGAAAGGAAACATTACCAATATACCTGGCCCTCTTTTACATGCACAACTACAATTGTCAATTCCGGAGCTTTTGTTGAACTTCCACAAGTTTCTTCACGCTACATCCTTCAAAAGATTCATCTGCGGCCACAATCTTGGATGCCAAAATTTTGGCTACAGTGCACGGGATAAACAACAGCTTGACCACTAAATGGGAGCTCAGGCCTTCATGCCCAAATAGTACAGTATGGGAGCAGTAACTTTTACAACAGAAACATAAACAAGGATCGAAGAATTCTTCTTAGCTTTGGCAAAGCTGGGGTTTCCAATCCACGGGAGATAGAACTCAACTAGCGGGAAACTGGGCTTCAAGAATGACTTAGCTTCTTCCACTACGACTGTGACACTAACCTCTTCTACGTAGTCTGCGCAAGCTGCTATTCTAAGTTTGCTCAAATCTTCCATGAGTTACATATTTTTCAATAGCGGGGTCTCTCTAATGGCGACTATGCTTATCCACTGAAGCAGGTTCATTCATGGGGGATGGTTTCTCAACACAATTACATTCGCGTCTCCTCCTCTTGGACGAGGTTTGAAGGTTAAAAAGAATGCACAATATCCATGGGATTCCACGTTGAGGGAGGAGCTACCAGGTGCATGTGAAGGACTCTCACAAGGGAGAAAGACACAGCTGACATGAATGTTGAGCTTCAACTCTTAATAATCAACATGCGGGGTCATCTATTCAAGCAGTTAATAGCCAACTCAGACAACAAAAAAGAGACTAAAGGATGGAACCACTATTCATAGGTGTACGAGCTCAAGCACAACTACAGCTGACTCAAGGGTGACTCTTTCCTTTCACGCCTGCAGTAGACCTCTCAAAGCTCACAAACCAACACACAGGAAGGCAGACAGAGCTGAGATTTGATACCAATTGAAGGATGGCGCAATGGAATATTGAACACGTCCAATGCCCATAACCTCCTTGTCCTTTTCATTAAATTAAATATCATATTTATACATGCAATTGATATTGGGAACCATATTTAGAAGTATACCCGATAGCAATTTGTTGGAGTGTGTCAGAGATCAAAAGCTGCAAGGATCGAGCTTCATAAAGAAGCTATCTAACATATAATACACCGTATACAGCCACACGATCTTACTGCTCGAGGAGGATGATGTGGATTTTGGAATTAATTACCAACAAAATTGTTAATGATGTTAATCATTAATGTGAGGAGCCCCACTGGGGAAGATAGGAAAAAATCACATAAAGACAATAGAGATAGGTATCAAAGCACACATTCTCATTAACAATGTACATATTAATACATGAGAATGCCTCATCAGTTCAACTTCCCAATGAGTTCTTTTGGACTCCCGAATGACACTCGTTATTCACTAATGACCTTTGGTATTCTCCTTACGCGAATAGTGAACATTAACCAAACACCAAGGATTATGTTCCCAACAATTCCCCCCTTAATCCGAAGGCTATATATGAATCCAATAAAAAGAACCATTGGAAGTGGACAACTACCACCTGCTGAATATTTCCATCTTGGAAATAATTTGCTAAGCAAGTTAGCTAGAAGCTTGCACTATATTATGCTAAATACAAGTTCTCTATGAAGAGGTGGTTTTGGCTGACCACCAACCGAAAGGGAATAGAAGAAGTTAGAATCTTCTACCGTGTGTGTGGTTTAAGGCTGACCACAAACTCTCAAACTTGGTGCGAAGGATCAGAGGTTTTATCTAGAACTTGGCGCGAAGGATCAGAGGTTCTATCTAGAACTTGGCACGAGGGCTCAAAGGTTCTCTGGAGTGGTGGTTTGGGGACCACTATCTGATGTCCAGCAGAAGCTAAAGTCATCTGCTAAATGGGTGGTTTAAGACTGACCACCAACTATGGAGCTCAATCAAACATGGCGTTTTAGGCTCGCATGTTCTAGATCTCTTGTTCCCGCTCGCGTTTTTTTGATTGTTCATCATTCCCCTTGTAAGGAACAATGTGAGGAGAGGAGAGTCCCATGATTTCACAACTAGACAAAAAACACATCAGTACTATAGGGAATGGTTCTCTTATTTCTTCATGCTATGGCTCAAGATCGTTTGATCTGGTATGATTGTTCTCTCTCACTTGTTTTTGACAGTTTTCATTTCCCGTTATGGGTAACAATGTGAAAGAGGAGAGTCTCGTGGTGTCACAACTAGAGACAAAACATATGAGTACTCTCTAAATATGGCTTCCTAAGCTAGTTGTGTCTCATGCTCGCTTGATCTGGTTCACTTGTAGAAGATCATGGCTACTTGTTATCAGAAGGAGGCTTTGAAACTTGAAGCCTAACATCATGTTCCTCCCTGTCATGTACAAAGTAAGAACCAATACAATATTTTGCTACAAGTTTCACTCTTGTAGGTTTCTTCAGCTTCACACACCAATATGAAGAATGATTATGCTTCCCACAATGCTGACAATGGTGAAGATCAAAACACTAATATTTCATATCGCCAACTCGGTCACAATGTTGGCATCGGAACTCTAAACATCTTATGACATTATTTCACTGTTTTCTGGAAGTTGATAGGAATCATCTTCAACTTCAAATAAAGGATTGTCCTGAACAAACACTAGTTCAAAATGTTTCCTACGTTGTACATCTTCCTCTTTGACTTTCAAATCCTGTAATTGATTGATGACAATTGGAAGTGTATCTTTTATGATTATGATTGATTCGTCTACAACTATAAGTACTAGTGTTCAACAACTCTAATGTTTCTTCAATTTGAGACATGGTGAGGATAGATTGAGGCCTCCTTGTGTAGGTAGGACCAAGTACAAAAGACTCAATCAAACTAAGGGATTCTTGAAACTCCTTCCTTTACAAATAATATTCAACAAATTCAAATTCAAAAGGTGAGGGGTGTCGGTATCAGTTGAAAATGCACCTAAATACAACATGCAATTAAACGTTTTCTTCAATTTTGGTACTATACAAAAACAAAAATGCAAGTACCAAACATACACTAGAACTTACAAGCAAATAACAGTTGCAAGTTACACTTATGGATGTTGAATTGAGGAATCTTCTATACATGTGTTCTTGAATGATTTGCTTCTGCATTCTTCTTCTTTTGGAGTAGCTGTAGCAACATGCTGCAAACTTGATTGACTCCAAACCAACTTCAAATCTGCACCTTTTCTTCATAATGCATGCATTTGAACAATGTATCAGAGATTGATGATAATCTTCTTCAATAGTCTATGTGCAATAGTCTACACAATGCAACACTTATTAAGATATCAGAGTCTTTGCCACCTTAGTGCAAACATGATAGTCTCTTGTTCAATAGACTATGAATTTTCTACAGATCTAGGTTTAAGCAACATATCCTTTTGATACAGAATAATTTATTCTTTCATTCAAATCATGTGGTGACTTGTCTTTAATGCACCAAAATACTTGTGAGAATACGATATTTGATTATGTGAATAAATATTTACCCTTGTCAATACTCTTCCATGGAGCACCAACTTGTATCCACGCAACAGTATCCATGCAGCAGTTAACACATTGCTTCAATATTCAATGCGCAAGTGCATAATGCTCATCTTGTAATAGCTTACCACATCTCCTTAACAATAGACTTCATCAGATTTCCCCAAATTTCATGCATCAACTCTAGACTTCACCAAATTTCATGCAAGTCTCTACCTCCAACGTAGATACATAATAATGAGATGGAGGGCAGACAATCTTCTACAATCCTTTTAATACAATTAGTATGCACAATATTGTGAAAACAAGTTCTCTGCAACCTCAGTAAACAATGTCTTCAAAAAATCAGTTCTTTAAAAATGAATTTTCATTTCAATCCAAATAATTACTCCACCATCAGTTGAAAATCATTGTAGTGTCGATTAGGGTTTAATCACAATGGTCGCAATAGTCTCTTCAACTCTTGGCAGAATAAAGAGAACAAATCCACATTCAAATGAGAGGTCGCAGTTATGCAAGAGGAGGTAGCAACTCCTTTTCCAATGAGGCGAGAGTGTGATAATCTGCAAGGGATCTAGCAACTGTAACAAACTCACAATCAAACTCTCAAGAATGTTGAAAAGAAGAAGAGAAGAATGCACTCAATAATCACTCGTAAACACAGAATAATAGACAATAACAGTATCATACAATGAATAATGAATGTAAAGAATGTAGTACAATAAACTGTGATGTAGCATCATATAGGATTCGAATTAGCCAAGTAGGGCATTCAAATCTGAGCTCAAAGTCTATCTTGTATAATTATGGAGACATCATCCAGTCAGTAGTATCAGTCATAAATGGTAAGAGTCAGTCAAGTGTTTTCAACTGAGTCTAACAAAACCATCTAGGCATAAATCAGGGAATGGAGATTCCAAGGGGGGCACATGAGGCTGTCATAGGGTCAAGTGGAACTCCAAAACTAGCTAACTAGGAGCTACAAGTATTTAGGATGAGCAATCAGTGGAACAACTACTCAATCCATGCACTAACTGAGTGATAACTCATTGCAGGTGAGAAAAGGCGCCCTAACTGAGTGATATCTAATGGTAGGTGAGCAAAGGCGCTCTAATTGACAGTGGTAGGTGAGAAAAGGCGCACTAGGCATGCAAAAACTCAAAGAAGGTGATTTAGGTAGGTGGGAGGCCAACTGGGGGCTGTAGACAGGCTCTGGAGAGCTAGAAACAAGCTCTAGGTGCTGGAAGGACCACCAAGATGATGACTGGATGCATGCAGACATGCAAAACTGAAAAATGATGGTGTGAATATTCCAACACCCCCCCGCAAGCTATACTATGAGGTAATAACTGCAATCTAAAAAATAGGGCCCTAGTGACTAAGACCAAAGGTCACCCCGTACAATCAATCTAAATAAACTAAGTGAGGAAAGAGGGAAAACCCAGTGTGAAGAAAGCCCTCCCTCAAAATAGACTGAAGGATGCTAATTTAGCATATCATCTCTCACCCCTAAAGGAGGTAAGTGCCCTTCTTTCTCAAAGAAGGATCGATAGATCTGAAATGGATAAGGAATTTCACAAGGATGAACCCTTACATGCTGAAATTCTGATTTGGCAGATCGATGAGCAGTGGTTCCCCATCGAAGAAGAGGATCAGTGAATTAAGAAGGATGAATCCTTCCATGCTAAAAATATGATTTGGCTGATCGGGGAGCAGTGGTAGCCCATCGAGGAAGAGGATCAACAATGTGAGAAGGATGAAACCTTCCATGCTGAAAATATGATCTAACTGATTAGGGAGCAATGGTTTCCCATCGAGGAAGAAGAGGACAAACAGGTGAGATATCTTTAGGTCCTTGTGGATCTGGATCTCCCATTCACTCATCTTCATCATTAGTTTCTATAACTTCAGGTTCTTGTGGATCTGGGTCTAGCATTCTCTCATCATCATCTCCATCTTTAGATTTTGAATCTGAAATATCATGTGAAGAAGCAAGTAGAACTGGCTCATCATCACATCCAAACTCTGAATCTAAAGTCTCATGAGGAGAAGCAAGTAAAACGGGCTCATCATCACATACAAACTCAGAATCTAAAATCTCATGAGGAGAAGCAAGTAGAACTGGCTCATCATCACTCAAAGGAGGAACATATCCAAAAATGTGAATATCATGAAACTTCTCCAGAATGTGCATGTAGTCCTCATTTGAACTAGCATGGTTGTGGTCATTATCAAAATAACTAGAAGATGATGGATTTTCATTAAGATCAAAGGAGGATGCAGTAGTGGAGGCCCATTTTGAAATAGGATTTGGACAAATAGGTGCTAGATCTTCAGGTTCTTGTGGATCTGGATCTAGCATTCGCACTTCTTCAAGAGTCCTCTTTTTCTCAATCTCTTTTGGTGTATCTTTTCCCTTTAGGAAACCTTTGAGGGTGCCGTGAGAAAACTTGTCACTTAGAAGACCATCAACCACATTTCAAGCTAGCTTGTAGTTGAGATGAGATAGTCTACTCTCTTCATGAATATGAGAGCGAAGAGTAGACTCCTTTGAGAGAGGTAAGAAGTGTGAAAACTCATAGAGTTTTGTTTCATGATTTGCAACTCCTTTTGCAATGATTTCCCCTGAAACCATGTGTTGTACCTCGACTTCATATGGAGTAAAGATCATTCTTTTGGGCTCTCCAATATGAGTCATTTGATACAATGAAAGAACATTAGCTACAAGAGAAGGAACATAAATCACATCAGAAAATAAACCATGGTCAATATCGATTCTTCCAATCCCCTGAGAGGAGATTTCTGAATCATTTCCCAATCTGATGGAAGGGCCATCAAAGCTTTCGAAAATGGAGATGAGAACTTTGGAGGAAGACATGTGTCTTGTAGCTCCTCAATCTATGATAAAAGAAGAACATGTTGACGCACTTGCCATGAGAGCATGACATCTTTCTTTGTCTTCGGATCTAGAAGGTTCAGTATCAGGATCTTTCTTCCTTGCACATGCAGGTACAGGAAGATTGTTCTTCTCAAGTAACTGATCCATCAAATCTATAGTCTTCCTCATGCAAGTACTCTTAGGATGAAAACCTCTAAGACAATATGTGCACTTGGATTTTCCCTTCTGAGAGTTCTTAGTCTTCCTTGAGTTTGAAGCCCCATATGACTGACATGGAGTATCTGTAGGCCTTGTATCATTCAATCTCTTATCAGAAATATTTTGCTTGTCTTTACCATTCGCCCTTTTGGCCTCAGCAGCTGTAAGGGCCGAATCCAACTTGGGTTTGATCATTCCCGTGGAGATTAACTTCTCTTCATCTTGAGTAAGAGATTGGATGAAGTCATCAAGTGAGGGAAACTTCCATTTTGGAATGAACATCTTAGCTTACTGGAAAGTAGAGACAAAAAATGAGAAGTTTGGCCCCAACTTTGAGAGAATGGCAAGAATAAGCTGCTTGTCTTCTTTCACTATCTCATATCTTTTCAACTGTGATATCAAGCTTTTGAACTTGGTGAGGAAGGCATTGATTGATTCGAAGCTATCAGGACTCAAAGAGATGAGTTCATTCCCCAATTTGTGTCCTTTCATATCATCTTTCTGTCCAAAAAGGGATTCAATCTTGTCCCAAACCTCTTTAGGAGATGTAAGATCGATGACATGGAAGTGAAGATCTTCAGAAATTGAGAGAAGGAGGAGGCCAACTGCTTCATCAAGCCTATGTAAGTACTTGGAATTTTCAACTGCACTGAGAGGTTCTACCATCGTTCCATTGAGTATTCTATTAAAGCTCTTAGATCTCATGAAGAGAGCCATCTTGGATTTCCACTCAACATAGTTGGAAGATGTGAGATTTAGATCCATATGAACAGAGAAGGTCGAATTGTTGAAGAAGAATTCAAATGGGTGAATAAACCTGCAAAACAAGAGAGTTTTTACTGATGGAGAATGATACACTTCTACTGAACACTACCTTCTGAACACTGAGCACATAGTATAAGTCCTTCACACTTGGCTAGAACTCACTGGATTTCTCCAATGAATTCAAGTAATAGCACCAGGATTTGTTGTGGAAACTCAGAGGCTTCTGGTGCTCAATGAAAGATAATTGCTCAAAGAAATGCTGCAGTGGCTGCAATTCGAATAGTTGCTTCTTGCTCTGATACCATGTGATAATCTGCAAGGGATATAGCAACTGTAACAAACTCACAATCAAACTCTCAAGAATGTTGAAAAGAAGAAGAGAAGAATGCACTCAATAATCACTCATAAACACAGAATAATAGACAATAACAGTATCATACAATGAATAATGAATGTAAAGAATGTAGTACAATAAATTGTGATGTAGCATCATATAGGATTCGAATTAGCCAAGTAGGGAATTCGAATCTGAGCTCAAAGTCTATCTTGTATAACTATGGAGACATCATCCAGTCAGTAGTATCAGTCATAAATGGTAAGAGTCAGTCAAGTGTGTCCAAAAGAGTCTAACAGAACCATCTAGGCATAAATCAGGGAATGGAGACTCCAAGGGGGGTGCATGAGGATGTCATAGGGTCAAGTGGAACTCCAAAACTAGCTAATTAGGAGCTACAAGTATTTAGGATGAGAAATCAATGGAACAACTACTCAATCCATGCACTAACTGAGTGATAACTCCCGGTAGGTGAGAAAAGGTGCCCTAACTGAGTGATATCTGGTGGTAGGTGAGCAAAGGAGCTCTAATTGACAGTGGTAGGTGAGAAAAGGTGCACTAGGCATGCATAAACTCAAATAAGGAACTTTAGGTAGGTGGGAGGCCAACTGGGGGTTGTAGACAGGATCTGGAGAGCTAGGAACAAGCTCTAGGTGTTGGAAGGACCACCAAGGTAATGACTGGATGCATGCAATTGCATGCAGATGACTGGATGCATGCAAAATGCATGCAAACATGCAAAAATGAAAAATGATGGTGTGAATATTCTAACAGAGAGGTCATAGATTCCACAAGATGAGGTCACAGCTCTGAAGAGCAAGTACACACCAAAAAAATTAGGGTTTCCTTTGTTCCTTAGTTGGGCAGTCTCTTCTTGCAGAATTTTTTTTCTGAGAGTAAGGTTCTGCAAATACAACCTTTGTAGTTATTTCACAACATCATACCAGAAGTTACCAACCCCAAAATGTATCCTAAATAAGAAATGGATTAAAAATTAATTAACATCACTAATAAAGTATTTAGTCAAAACCTTATTTCCCTTGAATTGTTTTTCGGTTGCACAAGAAACAATGTGGAGTTTGGCACACGATACGATGTGGGGTTAATTCAAAATTTTCGAAACCGGGTATCAGTGGAAAAATCCCTCCAATTTCATATTTTTCAATTTGCCCCAAAATATTTGGTTTACCCAAACCCAAAATATGTTTTGAAACCAAATCTGCGTCTGTATTGAATCTACCCTACTTGAACAAAATCTATGCGCCTGTCACAGGGGGTTCACTCAGTGAACTTGTTACATAGCACCATCGTTCGCAGGATATTAAAGAATATCCCTAATTTCACTAAATATTGGAAAATCCCTCCTGAAATTGTATTGTTGAACCCCCCTCCCAATATACCTTTCCAATTAAGAAAACCTCTATTTTCACCAGATATTGTAGGTATCCATTTTTATCAACCCATTTTTAATACCCTCTTTATATCATATTATCAAGGTGTAACAAACAGGATCCTAATGCATCTTAGTATAACCAAACAAGATGCTAAAGAAAGTAGTAGTATAATGCTAACAATGATCCCACTAAGATTGTAGGGGCGACTGATCAATTTGTAGCATTGGATAGTGGAAGACCCAATGAAATAGTAATGGGGAAGGTAAAATGAGTAAAAGGAAACCCGTTAAGAGATCAATGTAACAAAGAAAGTACAAGATAGATAGTCCAATAGTCAATGCAATGCTTATAAAAGATGAGAATTACAGATGTTTCAAACCACAACCTACCAATCTACCAATTTTATATCATGTAAATACAAATATAGCCTTAGAGAGCTCATGTTTTTTATAAGCTTAATAAAATAAACTCCATAAAAATACAAAATTGAAACCCTTTCGTGGATGGACTTCCCTACCTTCCTATCAAAACAATCATCATTGATGTTTGAACCCAAATGAACATAGAAAAATTCCTCTTACTTTCCAATAACACCATATGATCATGTGCATATCTTGGATTTGGGTCATTCACAAGATTCAATGAATTACCTCTACTTCCTCTACATTTATTCTTGCAATCAAGGGAATTAGAAACATTTAGTTACCTTTTCGTGGGTTAATATATCTAATTCTTTTTATCTTTAAGGGAGAGGAAAAAATATCCATTGTTAAGTTTCAATCATGCAATAGATATAAAGATACACAGATGGTGAAACTTATATGATACCATTTCATGGCAATAATAACATATAATGTATGTAAACAAGGATTTAGATTTTCACCTATGTTCATGTCAGTTCCAATACAATATTAAGAAGGAAGCCTTGCGTATAAGAATTGAAATTTCAATTATGAATGTGCCAAATATAACTCAATCTAATAACTATTCTTAACTGGAAATGTGAAAATGTTAAAGAAGAATACAAAAAGTTGAAAGAAATTATTAGTCAAGAAAGATTGATATAACTTTTCTTGGTTCCAGTGATCCAAGAACGATTGATCTCACTTTTCTTTCTTGTCATGGAACAAGGTCTGATTGAATCTCAATACCCACCTAAACCCCAACCTAAAAAATGAAGAGTTAGATCTTTTACTAGAATGCCTACAAAAATTACAATATAATTGTTCAACTCCAGAATTCTCGATTAGCTACATCTCTTAACCTTGGAGTTGACAAGGAACCAAAAGCACACTCAAACATACTAAACAGTTTCATAGGCTACAACGTGACTTATAGCTAGAAAAGAAACACACTTTGGAAATTGGCCTCATATAGAACAACAAAAGATATAATGTTACAAGCTTTACTCACTTTTAACACTAGAAAACTCAACCTCAATTACAAAGAAAGCGTAAAATCTTGCATACATATTCATAAGTGGTAACATTGACCTTTTGGACATCACATCAATAACATTCTACATAAAAAAAACAAAATACTACCACCATGGTTATCTCAGTGCCACAAAATTCTAATATTGTAATGCATGCTATTCCAAGAATCATACCTCATATCTAAATAACTTCGCCAAGCAACAAAAAGAGTAACCCCACAAAAATAAAACATAGAGCAGAGTTAATAGTAATAGTTGCAATATTATCGAAATTTTAAAAATCCAAATACATTGCAGAATTTGCTCCGAGATCTTTACAAAGACCTTCAAGTCTTTGCTGGAAGAAGAAAGGATGAAAAAAAATAACTAACACATAGATCCATAAAGTTTAAATTAATTATAAAACATTCACATATATTTTTATTAAGCAAAACGGAAGATATGATAAGTCAAAATCATTGTTAAATCAAGAGTATTAGTTTATCTTATAGATATGATGCTATGTATGATATAAATTGTACTCAAAAGAGTCACCTTCTCCATTTCTAGTACTAAAAAACTACTAAAAGTTTAAAGAGGGCATTGCCCTGAATTTTGAAAACATGTAAATATAAAGTATTTGATCAAATGATCTTGACATCAGCTCTAAATGACCACTAGTATAGAGGAAAGCAAGTTATCCAACTTCCAAAATGTCAATTTGCTTGATTGAAAACCTTCCAACACCTTTAGCCTTGATTTTTAAATCTCGTTGACATGAGGTTGACATCATGAATGACACATGAATTTGCATAAACCCGGGTACCTGTAACAATCAAATCATCATGTGAAATCCAAATCTGTATTGAAATCCGATTTAAAATCATAAGATGGATGGTTACACTAGCACAATATCTATCTTGAAAGCTGAAATACAACTACAAAAGATGAATGGTCAAAGAAACTTACACAAAAAAGTAGGTGGAAAAAATTAGGTTGGTTTATCCCAAAATTCACCATTCGAAGGGTTCACTGCACCTGAGGCCAAAAAATATAAAATCAAGATGGTATTACTACATGAAATCAACAAAAATACAACCAATAATTATTTATAAATTATCTATTAAATGGGAATGAATAAGGAAAAATAAATTACAATAAACTTTAAATTAACCTTGTTGAGATTTCTGACAAAATCAGAAAAAACTTTGTAATCTCTTTCTTCTAATTTGTATGTGTCATTCCTATTGTTGTATGATAAGTTGGCCATTGCTATAACAGATTCAAGTTGTACAAAAAAATGATCTGTCAAATCATACTTGTACAAGCGTTGCCCTTTTATTTTATTGTACCAACAAAACTGAAGCTCAACACCTTCTGGCCTATCCAAAAGATCAATGTCATTATGGTAATCAAACACCCTATTTCCATCCTTCTTTCTTATTCTTTGAACCCTTCCAATGTACCAAGTTCCACATGAAACACCTTCTTTGGTACTTCGAGAAACACCTTTTCTTGTGGCACGTTCAACTATAGGTATTGAGTTTCTCTCAAACAACACCCCACAGTCCGATCCAATTCCAAAGTCGATTGAAACACCCTTTTTTGAAGCCCTTTCATCTCGCCTAAAGTAGACCCCAATTCTCACTCTAGTCAACCTATCTTTGGATAATGTTGGATTTCCATTCAACTGACTAACCAAACAAGATTTGAACATATCCTTACCATCAAGCTCTACCACTGATTTGGTAGTTGTGTTCACATTATCATCAATGGTATCTAAAATTTCATCCAACTCATGCCTCCACTCACTTTCCATTGTTTGCAATTCACTAACATTAAGTATGGATGAAGATGAAGATTGGAATATTGAGTTGGAGTTATTCGGTGTAGAACCATCAACTACTTCATCCACTACTTGGAATGTTGGATAGTTTTGATCCTTTGTCCATGGTTTAAACCACCAAGAAGATTGTGTGTGTCCTTCTGGTTGCATGCCAAATCTTGATAAAAGGTTTTGTGCATCATTCAATCCTACTTTCAGAGCTTCTATAATTTTATCATCTGTAGATATTGGACCATAATCAGATAATACATCATGATTCTCTGTTGTTTGTTGGTGCAATTTATTCCAGATGCTTTCTTGTTTTTTATGAGATTTATTAAAGCAAAGCCCTTGTGGATTTGATTCTTCTTCGGCAACTCTATTAAGAGTTCCAACAGCATGAAGCAAGTCAGTGAAATCATAGGCCCTCTCTGATCCAACCATCCCACCAACTTTGCTAAAGAAGTTCTCACACACATCTGACCCAGTCAAGTGCAATACACATGGCAAGTTAGAGTAGTGGTCTCGAAACAATCTCATCAATAAAACCACAAAGTGGCACGAAATTTTCACATTCTGATATGCCTCTCTACTAATGAAATTTATGTTGGCATTAACATGAGATTGTTTCCGTACCCAACATAACCATAATAAAAAGAAATGTTGAACTCTTGAAGCATTTCACACTCTTTCCCAAAGATTCAAACTATGAGACATAAAAATGTCAATGTAGTCAGCAACAATCATTAGATAAATCTCTGTACCTAGTGTTCTCTCTGCCCTACCACATGTTGTACTTCTCATCTCTTTTAAACACCTTTGAACATGCCTTGAAGCAATGCGTTGCGCTGAACCCCAATTTTGTTGATCCATCCTCTCTATATCTTCAATTTTAAGCTTGTGATCATCCACTTTAAAAGTGTTATAAACCATTCTGACATGATTAAAACTTACCAACTCTTCTCCAAGGATCAAATCTCGTCGGCCACTAAACAAAGGATTGATTAGCTTTTTCCCGTTGTGTATGTAATCCTGGTCATGTAGTCCTATTACGTTGCCACCATCATGCAACCCAGACAGCCTCCACCCTTCCCAAGGGATTTGATATCGAATACATTTTGTTGAAGAATAAGCCTTCAACATAAGTTGTCTTCTTCTACTATCCCCATCAGATGAATGACCAATAATAGGTCCCAAACAATTTTCCACGTGTTTCCTCCACATAACTTCTATTTTTTCCCATTGCTTGGCAACAAAATTTGCATCGAACCTATTGCATGTTGGATGAACAACCACAACCAAACGGGGAAGCTTTTCATGTAAAGGGTTTGCAATAATGACACGTGCATAATGACCAATTACACTATTCTTAAAAGTGTCTGTAATAACATCATAGCCTGCAACTCCCTCGCCCACAGTCACTAAGAAATGTGATTGGCATTGATGATTTTCTTTATTACCACAAAAACCAACCAAAGTATCACTTTTTGCTACCCACCTAACATATTTTTTCACAACGGTCTCATCTTCAGCAAGGCATACAGGAATCGGACCCTCTATACCATGTTTGGATTTATAAGAAGCATAAACCTTTCCAAGTGCCTCAAAAATGTACTCATGCTCCCCTGGGATATATGACAGTGATTTTCTCACTTGACTTAAAGTTGTAGATATTGAAGGACCATCTAAATTCAAGCTAATGAAGCTATGCAATCTAGGACCCCCCCATAACTTAATCATCTCATAAATGGATTTAGTGGATGCACCATACCTTCTCCCTGCTTTTGGACGTGTCAGGTTGTGAAAGATATCTTTGACAAATTCCCAAACGACATCTTTACCTTGTAATTTTCCTTGTCTATGTGCCTCACACACATCCTTGCAAAACCTAAATACATCTTTCCTTTCTGTAGATTCGAACAACTTGTCCTTTAGGGACCTTATTCTAATAGAGAGTATAGCAACCTTTGTCCTCTCCCACCAAAGAGCCCTCATTGTTGATCTATAGCTAGTATTTGTAACCCTTGCAACATTTCTGAGCTCAGTTTGAGTCAAAAAGTCTAATCTTCTCCCTTTCCCTGTATCTCTCCCATGTCTTTTAATCGGGCTCCTTGATTCACGATATAAACGCATCCTAAAGTCATCACAGTCTGGAATCAACTTACAAAACTTGCATGTCAATGATTCAAAAGGTATCCCTGTTTCAGAAGCCCTCTGACAATGAATATGCCTATATGTACCATCAATACGGCATTCTGTACCATGATAACATAGCATCCTCTTGGTATGCTTCTCTATGGCCCATAATTTCCCACCCCTTTGATCATCCATTAGGATTTTTGTGTTCAATCTCTCCCCATTTCTATCAATATATGGATACCAATACCCCCAACATTGTAGTATCAAGGGAGATAAATGATCTACAATAATACAATAAAAGCAAATAAATTTGAAGATATAAAATAAAATTATGTTCAATGTCATATTCAAATTAAATAAGCTTGTGAAATTAACATACCTGAAGTAGAAGGATTTGCACTTGTAGAACCCCTATGTGATAGTGGTGTTGATGATGGGACCAAGAACCTAGTCAAACTCTGTTGGGACTTATCATTGGTAGGCTTCTTGGGTCTCCCAACTATGCCAATCCTCAACCCAATTGTATTATGTGAAGCCTCATTTGTAGTAGAAATGTGCTTGTTTGATTTCATATGTTCATTTAGAGAACTAACAATATTACCACTTGCTAGTACTAAATAAAACCATTTATTGCACCGTGTACATTCCACTTTTACTTTTCTCTTGTCCTCGTACCCTGCAAGTGTTGCTTCCACCACTTTGAACAAATTTGGATCTTGTGTCTTGTTGAAATCATCTAGTATTTTGATGGCTTTATCAATCTCAATTCGATCTCCAACCATTGATGTCTTCCTTTCTATGTTACATGAAGGAGTTTCACTACTTCCCACCCTTGAAATGTTACGTTGATGGGCCCTTGTTTTCATGTGATTGTTTTTGAAGTTGCGAAGTGTCCGTGCTGCCAAAGATATTTCCCCTGTTCCATAATCAATACCACAACTTTCACAACGTATCTTTATTTTAGATGTTCCATTTTCTGAATATACTTTAAGAGTAACCTTCTCCTCAACAAACTCTTCCATTAAACTATTCACTTTTTGTTCCCAAGATGCCAATATAGTAGAATCAACACCTATGTTTTGTTCTATCGAATCACACTCAACTTCAACTCTTGCTTGTTTATGCATAGGTTCCTCCATGTTCTCTTCGATGATTTCAACATTTGGTGTTCTTTCCATTACATTTGATTGCAACGCTTCAATATCCAAGGTGTCTAGTTTCCTCTTGATGCCTATAGGTGTTTTTGTAGCTTTCCATCTTTTCTCTTGTGTTGCATTTAAAGTATATCCTTGAGTGTTGGTAAACTCAAAAGGATATCCAATGATATTATCAAGCACAATTTCTTGACAGATTTCTGCAAAAGTAGCATCTGATTGACACCTAACTATGCTAAGGGTAGAATGTTCTTCACCAGTTACAATTACAAAGTCGAAATGATTGTCTGGATCCATCTGCATTTCCATCCACATGTACCTTTTAGTTAGATAAAAATGGATAAATATATAAAAACATTTTTCAAAAGATTGGATATAACATATATTTGTCAAAGTGGCGTTGAAACATTCAAACTAAAATTGAATTTATATAGAAGGAAATTCATTGAACTAGAAAAACTGATAAATATTTGGTTTATTCAATAGATAATTAATGGCCTCTTGTAGATATTAAATAACATTCCCAATAGATCCACTAGACATTCAACAAATGGGTGGGCCACAATAGTCCCATTCATTGGATATGCATGCCCCACTATGCCATCACACAAGACTTACATATGGAATCTTTCCCCCATAGGCATGATATGATTTCCATATCGATACTTGTAACACAATGGGTAGGTGACTCATAAATGAAGTGTGGGGATTCATAGTGGAGAATGGGGATTCGATGAACCCATGGGGAAGGACCTTTGAGGTGGGGGGGGGACTTCTTGATTTGAAGGTGATTGGGTGAAATCTGAGGAAGTTATGGCAAACCCTAAAAATAGGCAAATGTGGGATTTCGGGCTTTGGGAAGGGGAATTGGGGATAGGGTCCTCAGGAATGAAATATGCAGAATGGAATGACAGGGGTTCCCCAAAAATTTCAAGGGAAACGGAGTGAAAACAAGGGAGATATAGGGAAAAAACTGAATTTTATACTCTTTTTTTTCAGACTGGAGCGACTACGGCTCAGAAGGGATCTGAAATGGCACCGAATGGATTGAAAATGGCTGGATCTGGAATGGCTTGCAAAATGGATCTGAACGACTGGATCTAAAACGGCGCAGCAACGATCGTCAACAGTTCAGCTAAAAATAAATATGGACCCCGGGTATGTGCGGCTTCCTAACAGTTCAAGGGTTTCACTCGGCCACCAATGCTGTCTGACGGCTTGCGTATTGGGGCAGTACCCCTCATTCCACGGCTCAGGTAAAACTGATAACCGCTTTGCCACAAACGACAGCTCTTGGTTTACCTCACGGGTGGGAACTAGTCAATCAGGTAGGGGTCGTTGCCCTTTTCGCTGGCAGGTCCTCTCAATGGGCCAGCTACTTCGGGGTTCCTGTGGTACTCCTCACAATGAGTTTTAGGGCTTATGCCCAAGTACTTCCCATAGTTAAGTGGATAGGGATTATTCCCAAATCCGAACCTGCAACAGATGCGAAAAAAAAATTTTGGCAGAAATTTCACTCAACGAGCCTAAGAAAGTGCTCTGATACCAGAAACCAAACAAAACAAAAACAAGGTAGAGTCCAAGTGAAACAAAAGATGGAGAGGTCAACCATTCTATTTTCTTGTTTTATTAATCCTCCAACTATTATGAAAGGATTAAAAATATTTTGGTCACATTTTTTATTTTTTAAAGAATAAAAAAAATAACAAATAAAATTAAACTAGAGCACAAAAAAATGAAAAGAAAAATAAATTCACAAGCATTAATGAAAACAAAAATAAATTCACAAACATTGAGGAATTTAAGTGGTTTTAGGTTTTTATGGTTTAACTTTTTATGGCTTGATAATGAGGGTTTTCACATTTGAGTTATGTTATGATGGTTTTATGTTTTTTATTTTTTGTCTACTAAGTTCAAATTCGTGGAAGTGGTTGGTGAAATAGTCTGAGAATAAGGTGAAGTTGTCCAATGGGTGCATAGGGGCATCTTCCTTCCTTGTGGCTACTCTCTTACAATATTGACATTTCTAACCTTTTAACTTGTCACAACTATGACAATCTAGAAATGATTTTCTTCGAGTTTTTCAAACACATAAATATAATTTTAAAGAAAACCAAGTGATTCCTTACATTTTTTGAAGTCTATATACTAAAGTGGGATGTTAATAAGGTCATCATTATCTTCATCAAAGAATGTGTGAATAAACTTAATCTTCTATGCATAAGTTACCCCAGAGAAGAACAAGGTAGTAGATCTAGTTGAGCTATTTTTGCGTCAACCGGAGAAGAAATAGGAGAAGAGCAAGGTGCTAGAGTAGGTGGAACCGTGGATGTATTTTTGCATCCATTTCACTGAGAATTTCTAGTAGATATCTAGATTTTGGATTGTATAGATTATTGGGATTCTTCAATGCTGAGATGTTAGCTTGTTTTAGTGTCTTGGGTGTTGTAGATAGGGCTAGATTTTGATACCCAATGGTTTTTTTGGTTTTTTTTGCTAATGTTCAGGTGGGTTTTGCTACTTCATTTCTCATAGCTCGTACAATAACTCACAATCAACATTGGACAAAACTAATGCTAATTTTGTGGGGTTTTATCTTTATTGAGATTGCGTTGTAACTTTCAATCCTTAACAGAGAAATTTTTGCATTGTAAGTATTTCTATGGTTTCAGCTTCCGATCCTTACCAGAGAAAGTTCTCTCTTTAGGATTTGAGCATTTCTTTGTGATCACTAGTGAGCGGCGACATTGTTGTATCTAAGGCAAGGCCTGGCTAGTGGCGAGTCCATGTGATTGGGCAGTTCACTGACTGAGTATAAATTTGGCCAACATGTGCAGGATGAAGACAAAAACTACAACATTTCTTCGAAGATTGGAATAATAGGTTACAAGTGTGGAAATGTGGTGGTTGGATGCACATTCAACAACAGGGTTGCATTTATACATTCAACTCTAGACTGCATCTGTTGGATGGAGTTTCAAAGGGAAGATCCACTCCTCACTAGAATTTAGAGGGTAATATTTGACCCTTTTTCTATTTGCTTTCGTTGAGATATGTCGATTTTCTCCATCCCTTTGCACATGTTACATTTTGTAGTTCCTAGGACTGTCAACTGTCCCTTCAAGTTGAAATGCTCTACTCTGTTTTTAGATTGTAGATTTATTTGATCAGACGGAGTGACATTTGCTTAGCTATAAAATTTGAGCTACTTAACATTATTTTTTGTAGTTTTCTCTTCTGGATTAAAGCTATTTAAATATTAAAGTTACAACTCTGGTCTACTTTGTTGTGGATCAAATTGGATGTTGTTGCAAGTTCGTAGTCCATCATTTACTGTTCGTTGTATATTTTCACTGAGTTTGGACACCAAGGTAACCATAGTTCCCCTTTTCTTGAACGTTATGCTTAAAATAAGCATGCTAGATTTAACATTGAACCTCTTATAAGAAGCTTCTCTGCGTTTAAAATAATTCGGATGTTTGCCAATGGTGATTAAAATAATTTTAGTTTAAATTTCAGTCCGAGACCTAATTTTGATTTTCTTTTGGTTTAACTTGACCTAAAAAATTTAGGTGCAAACGAAATGGAAATTTGCCTTAAATTTTTATTTATCTGTAAAAGCCTTGAAGGAGATTATCTCCTACTTAAAGTAAAATACTTAACTTACATGTTTTAGTTGAATTCAACTTAACTTGTAGGAGCAATTGTAAAATATGGTTTCTTGCAATTTTTGAGGTAGAAAAATGAATACACTAGACTATCACTGTCTAACCCATGTTTTCCTTCTGGCATTACCCTTTTCTCAAAAAAAATAAAAATTTCATGTAATAATAACTCTGTAAGAAATCTTCATAGATATCAATCTCAACATGGTTTATATGATTTGTACGTATTTTTTCTTAACATATTGGTTTTTTCGAAAAGTTTGTTGGAAATGTTGGCATAGTAAAAATAAGGGGTTGAGATATCACAATCAAGGTTTTTGTAGGTCCTAAATCTATTTATGTTATTTATGCAATCAAAAATGGATTCTGAAGAAGAGAAAGTCATGTTTTCATAATTTAAAGATTTGATTTTTTAATGATATTTTTCACTCTAGTTGGAATTGTTGACATTCTAAATATAAGGTGTTGAAATGGCACAATCAAGATGGAACGAGGATTTTGAAAGAGATGAATCTATTATGAATTATGAAGAATGAAAAGTAAAGTCCTCAAATTTTTAGACAACTCTTTTTCAAAAAAAATCATTTACACACCCATTTAACTCAATTTTGAGATAAATTAAGCATTAATATCTTGTTCTTTTTGGTGGTTTTTTCCAAGATCAATATTGAAATAGCTTCAATTTATCAATTGCCATGAATATTGGTTTGGTGCAACCATCATTAACAAACTCCTCTTTAGATTGAGAATCTTTTCAATATTTTGCTTTTACTTTTCAATTGTTTTTCTTACAAATTTAAAATTTAAAATAATGTCTTCTTTTATCCAATTAGTTATTTTCATTATTAATTTGTTTATTTTCAATATTTCCATGAATTTTTCCTTCACTTCTAAATTACCCTATCCTTACCCATTAGCACAACCAATTGCCCTATCTTTATGACTAGTGAGCACAACCAAACGAAGTTTGAAGAAGGGTAGAACTGCCGATTGTAGCTATTAGAGGCTCACACTTTGCATATATCATATTATGTTATTTTGTTCTGATTTTTGAGTTATTTTCAATTTCAAAATGTTCCTTTGTTATGATATTGGAGTTTTTTTCAATTTCAAAATGATTTTGGTAAAGTTTAAGAAAAATAAAAATCTATTTCTATTGACATTATTTGGAAGAGTAAAAACTACTTAGATTTTTATGAAATTGATGGAGGTCTTACAGTCCAAATACGATTGAATAATTTTTTTCAAAACAAACAATCTATTATAAACATTGTTTATTAAAATCTTAAAACTGAATATTGCAAATATTATTACTATATTAAAGAATTTAATTACATTACTTTTAATAAATAATGAAATTTTGATATATAATTACATTTTCAAATGAAAAGAATTATTTATTTTTACATGTCAACATTGAAGGGTTAAATATCTCATAGCCCTTCAAAGTGAAATGGGACCCTACCCTTCAAATTTGATCCCTGCTACCTATGCATATATTTAAAAACTGTCCTCGAGACTTGTTCTATCTACCACATTACAAAGTCAAAATGATAAGACATTTTACGGCTCTGAGGTACTAATCCGTCACTGTTTCAGCTGCAGAGGAAGGACGGGGTGTGGGCGAGAGTAATGGAGGTATGGAGGAGTAATGATCAGTTCGTAGCTGTAGTTGGGATTAATTCCAACAGAGTCTTGCAGTCAATTGACAAAATTTTATTAAACAACCGCTGATCGTTACTCATCCCTAACGGGACAAGTGGCCTAATGTGGGAAAAGCAGTTACTAATCAAGCAAGTCCTAGACACATAAGACATGCCCAGGGGTGGAAAAACCCCGGTTATTCTTCTCGAGAAGAGCTTTCAGACTAGTAACAATAGAACTGGAGCTATCAGGTTCAAAGGTTTATTTTTAAAATAATATGGAAAAACCCCGCCTATTCTTCTCGAGAAGAGCTTTCAGACTAGTAAGAATAGAACTGGAGCTGTCGGGTTCAAAGGTTTATTTTTAAAATAATACCATGAGCTTCTAGGCTCCAAAAAGGAAGTACAACCAATAAACCCTACTTTTTAAAATATTTGCCACTGATTATTGTTGTAACAGCATTCCTGATTATAATTTGTGCGAACTGTAAAGTATTTATCATAGTTATTTGGTAAGTTGGTAATTGAAGTGGTTAATGGTTTATGGAATGGTGGCTCGTATTAGCAAGTCTATTGAGAATTTATTGCCAATTATTTGTTGGCTTATTGAATAAGTAACTCTTGAATTAAGATAAATAGATTTGCCCCATTTTCTAATTATTATACCGCAAACACTAGCTCTAGGATATCACTTATAAGCTAGGAACATAACAAATTAATTTAGTTCTGTGCGCTCACAGAGAGATAGAGTAATATCCAAACTGGAAAATAATCTTTATCTCCACAAAAAGCAGACCCCAATAATTAAGCTGCTATGGCTCAACTAGGATGCCATCAAGTTGACTATACATAGCTAATGAAAATGCGGCAAAGAAATTCTTCTATGGTTGTCTAGTGTGTTCTTGGGTCTAACCTTGGACGTAAGGAAAACTAAGTTTAGAGAACCTCTGTGAATCTTTTTACGGTTATCTGTAGTCGAGCCAATGACTATTGACTAGCCGACTGCCAAAAATACTTCTATGTAGGACTAGGTAAATTAAATATTGTTTTTATAGCGTCCAATGGGATGAAATTCGTAGACATACCCTTGGGTCGGGGTTGTTATCTACGGTGAGGAATTCTGGGAACAATTGGAAAGTAAAAATAATAAAAATTAAAGATACACAATTTTTCCACAAGCCTGAGAGAGCTGCCAGACCGAGCACCTCAACAGTGTTGTTGAAAACATATTACATATCACGAAATTGAATTTGACGGTGTATGAAACATAAAATAAGCTAGGCAGATATTAAAATGTCCCTTACAGAACATGGTATAGAGAAATACCCTTCCAAAGAACATAATTTAAAAACCCTAATGATAGCACTATCAATATATACAGGATCCAGCGTTTAGTCACCAAAGTTTTCGAGACCAATCTTCTAAAAAAATAGAATTGTATGGTTGTAGAGTATCACATACGCGACGTTACAGAAATGGTAGAATGAAAATAATCATAGCAAGGAGCAATGTCTGCGGTGTCTCTGGTGTATATGATGATTGACTCTGTAGTTGTTTTTGCTTTTAGGAAGAATGTCTTTTCATCTCAGTTTTTAATATGTTTCAGTTTAGACAATATTACTAGTTTCTATACTCTGTTCAACAATAATTCAGACTTGGGAATATTCTAACTTTGGAAGTTACTGGATAAACTATAGCTACTGGATAAACTATTCTTGGGTATCATAAGCACATATTCATAACTAAAAAAAGCCACAGTTCCATTGTATTTGATTCCACCCAGGTAGGGTTTAAATTTTGCATAAACTAAATAATATAAAACTCAAACATATATATATATATTGTAATATTGTTCATTACAGAATGTAAATCTGGATGTAATTAACATACCGGATTTGAGTTACATCTCCCAATATTTCAAAGTCGCGATTTACATATTCTAGTCATAAACACAATATGAGAAGCTTCAACCTAGCGACATCCTGAAACACATTTTCAATGGCTATATTATATTCAAAGGTGAGGCCTAGAGATGTCACTGTAAAAATTTTCAACGGGATTTAAAAAAGAACTTAACATATGATAATGTTACCTGCAAGATAGCGAATGCTTGAGGTGATATCAAGCTCAGTAAGTATATCCCTGAGAATTCTCTCATTGCCTTACAGTCGCTTAGGGTTTACATCATTTCCATAGTAAGTCTCGTGGGAGGCTGGGAGCAAAGCATAAAAATTTGACAAGCGAAAACGTTAAATAAGCAAACTGCAGAGAATTATATTTCTAGTCGGTGCATAATTGTATACGGTATTGTAGTATACAGCCGGATACCATATACCGTGCGTTGATCCCCAAGACAAGACCTTTAATAAGATATCTACTTGTTCACCCAAACAATATCCATAATTCAATGCTGGATCATGACAAGATATCAAAAAGGCCGCTAGCTCTTGTGTTTTCAATATTCTCACACGTCTAAACAGTACCGAGAATTCAGAATTCAATGTTGGATCATGACAAGATATAAAAAGGCCGCCATGGTTAAGTAGCTCTTGTGTTTTCAAAATTCTCACACGTCTAAATAGTACCGAGAATTCAATGCTTGATTATGACTAGATATCAAAAAGGCCGCCTCTTGTGTTTTCAATATTCTCATGCGTATGTACATGTAGATTTCCCTTCTCAGCGGCCAAATTGTCGAATCGTCCCCAACTTTGCTACTTGGTGTTTTAGAAGTGCTAATATTCACAGAACTTTGAAAATAATCGGATAATTTAGTCTGGACGCATTGCGTAAATGTACCCAGGGTTTTGAGAAAATGTTCCACTGGATTATTCGTCGTGTGAATCAGTCAAATATGGAGAATAGATAACATTCCAATTTTAAAAATACAGTAAAAACCGAATAGATAACATTAATACAAAAATAAGCTCCCAAATATACAACAAAAATTAGATTCATTATTGAAAAAATGGTTAAAAACACATTGTACATGTAGATTTCCCTTCTCAGTGGCCAAATTGTCGAATCGTCCCCAACTTTGCTACTTGGTGTTTTAGAAGTGCTAATATTCACAGAACTTTGAAAATAATTGAATAATTTAGTTTGGACGCATTGCGTAAATGTACCCAGGGTTTTGAGAAAATGTTCCACTGGATTATTCGTCATGTGAATCGGTCAAATATGGAGAATAGATAACATTCCAATTTTAAAAATACAGTAAAAACCGAATAGATAACATTAATACAAAAATAAGCTCCCAAATATACAACAAAAATTAGATTCATTATTGAAAAAATGGTTAAAAACACATTGCAAATATAATGTCTATAATGGTCCTAGTTATGATCTTTGAGAATATATGTCATTTCTACACTCATTTACAAAATGGCATAGTCGAGGTTTGCTATGTTATTTGGTAAAGGTATCCTTGATGAGTGGGTTCAATATAAGAGGATTCTTTATTTGTTCTGTTCTGTAACTGGTATGATTATTAGTTACATTAAATCTCAGTTTTTAAAATACTCTCTCGAGATGGATGTTGAAGTTGCGATTAGCTCTGTTCTCCCACTAAAATTTATGGAGATGGAAGCCGGAACCAAGTACCTTGGCTTCTTCTTGAAGCCTGCGAATTACCTGGTGAATGACTGGTCTTGGCTCATTAGACGATTTGAAGGACGTATTAGTCACTGGAGTTACCGTCATTTATCATTGGGTGGCAGACTAACGCTGGCAAAAGCTGTATTGCAAAATTTGGGAGTGTACTGGTTCACACTATGCAAAATCCCAAGATCCATCCTATGCCTGATTCGCAGGAAGCTGTATAATTTTTTATGGTCGGGGGGTGGTGCACATGCAAAATTTCACCTTATAAAATGGTCTGTTTTGGCTCGTCCCTGGAAATTGGGGGGATGGAATATTAAGGAGATGGATCTATTTGTAAAGGCCCTGCATGCTAAAAGTATTTGGCGTGCCCTCTTCGATAAGTCTGTTTGGGGAAAGATTATTAGGGCTAAGTATTTGAAAAATATCTCTGTTGCGAACTGGCTTCGCCTGGACCGGCCTACAACAGTGGGGGTGTCAAATTTTTGGAACGGATTGATGGGATCGTTTAAGATTATTTCACAATGGATTGCTTGGAACCCTGGCAATGGCCGTGACATCAAATTGGGACTTGATCCGATCGTGGGGGGCCCTTCGGGACATACCCTCTCGATGGAACTGAGGACTCATCTCACATCTAATGGTTATTGCACCCTATCTCATGCGGTTGGTCAATACAAGGATGGCCGATCCCTGTGGATCACAGCTTCACAGTTGGGTTTATCTGGTTCTATGGGCATTGAATGGAATGATTAAATTAGGTCTTTTTATCAATCAAACTTGCAATTATCAGACTCGGCCGACAGGCTGTCTTGGTCGTGGGATGTGTCTTGTGGCAGGGTCACTGCGAAATTGGCATATGATGCAATGTTTGTTGAGTCCCACTCTGAGGTTGGCTGGTGGAAGAAGGCTATCTGGAAGATGAATATGCCTCTCAAGATAAAGTGCTTCATCTGGCTTGCGATATCGAACAGGGTTCTCACTTGGGACAACCTTTGTCGACGTGGCTTCATTGGTCCGGGTTGGTGACCCCTATGCTGCACACTGGAGGAGACTGTTGATCATCTATTTACGTCTTTCCTATTCATACGAGATCTATGGGAACATATTGCACAAAATGCTTGTGATTGTCTGGAAGTTGGTCTCGTCATACCACAGACTATGCGGTGCTCCCATACTTTATGATCTGGGAGGTTTGGAGAGCCCGCAACAATTGTATATTTGAAGATGTGAAACCTTACCGAGCTGGTTTATGTTATAAGACCATTGTTGCTTACAAGGAATATAAAACCACTATTGGTTCTGTTGTGGGTAAGAAATCACGGAATCTGAAAAATCGATTGACTCCTCCAATCCTGGTTTGTGCCTGGTTTTTCCTTGTGGTTTCTTTGACGGGGCTGCTGTATGCCGGAATGGCTCGAGTGGGTCGAGCGCAATTTTACATATTTCCAACTCCATCTCTGTGCACCTTTGGTTAAATTTGGGTAATGGAACAAATACTAGAAGTAAGATATGTGCCCTTTGGCTATTATTGTATTGGGCCCATCTGAGGGAGATCACTTCTCTTGTTACTTTTGGTGACTCTTCAGCTATTATCTCCTGGGCTCGAGGCACCTCTCCACTCAATGTTCTTATACTCTCACATTGGCTGGAAGCGGCGAGGAAGCTCATTCTTGAATTTGAGCACATTCATTTTGAACATATCTATAGGGAGGAGAATCTGGAGGCGGATATGCTTTCTAAGCGGGCTCTCCACTCTCAGGCGGGGGTCATCATGTGGCAGGAATGGCGGGATGATATACTTATTTCTCATGGGTCACAACAGCTTCATTGGACATGATGATTGTTACCTTTTTTGTTCGTACATTTATGTTTTTTGCTGGATGTATGCGGTATATATTTTTTATATGACTCTTAGTGTATGTGTGCAGATGCTTAAAATATCCTGTGTTCAACTTCTTGTTGGACTTTATATATACTCTTATTATATTTGCGGCATATACTACAGCATCTATGGATGCTTTTTTGGTAGCTGCTGATCTGGTGCATCCTCTGCATTACACTCCCCTGGGGTATCATTTCCGGCTGGAGATGCTTTCGATGGTTGACATCAGTGTTACTTTATCCTTGGGTCCTATTTTTTTTGGAACTATACATTTCTGCTGCTGTGACTTATGGTCACGGTATAGACTATTGGAACTTTTCTGATTGGATATATGTTTTTGGGGACATGTAGCACTTCTTATGGAAGTTTTCAGTCTATGCTTGATGACTCATTTTGTTGTTAAAACCGGTTTGTTCTGGGGTTTGATTGATCATATTGTATAATTTGTGTTGGACTGACAGTTAGACATATTTTACTATTTCATATATTAATAGTAAGTTGAATTTTTCTATGAAAAAAAAAAAGATTTCCATGAGAGTTAATATAATGTAGCATTTTTTTCATACAATAATAGGATATAGCATTAATATATATGAGTACATGCAAATCAACAAGTGTTATTTTGTCTCTCTAGATATTAGAGTGGATACCATACCTTTTACATAAATTATGTTATTGATAGTTTTTATTATGAACATAAACATATAATTATTTTATCAAGTAGTATCATCCCATATTAATGCACTTTTTTTTCTCAAATCCTTTTTACTCACTTTCCTTTTAATATATACTTATTTACATTTTTAATATATTTATTTGTTTATTTATATTTTTAAAGTGTTTTTTTACATGTATTAATATCAAATTCTAATATTACTAATTCTTTTTTGTTTATTTATTTTTTATCTATATTAATAACTCATTTTAATTTTATTTCATCTCACCAATTTTATTGAGATAAATTTTAATAAATATTTAATAATGATTTTTTCTATATATTTTTTATTTTCAATTCACCACATATTAATGTATTACTTTTACTCTCTTCTTTGTAAAGTTCTTTGTATTTACTTTCTTTTCTATGCAATTATTTATTTATATTTTTACATATATTTTTTGATGTGATTGTTTACTTTATTCTTTGTTTAATATGTATTAATACCAAATTTTAATCCTATTTACTTTTATGGATTGTATATATATTAATATCAAATTTTAATCTTATTTAGCTTTAATATCAATTTAGTTATCATAAATTCAATAATATTTTAATTAATACTTAATAATATTTTTTTCAATATTTTTCTTTTTTTATCTTTTATAAACCACCAGATATAAACCACATGTTAAATTTTAATGTACTTAGTTTCCTCTTTCTTTAATCCCTAATAATCACTTCCTCTCAATGAACTTCTTTATATTTTTAATATATTTACTTGCTTATTTCTATTTGTATTTTTGACTTGTGAGTGGTGCAAATACAAGTTAAATATACCCTTACAGTCGCTTCTGCATGAAATGTAATAAAATATACCCTAAATATTTGTATTGCTATGAAACATTATTTAACCCCCTTGGCCCCTTAATACAGGGCAATATATTTTTTCATTTATGTATCATATTCTATTCCCCAATATGAATGGACGTGATAGGATATTGCCTACTAACTGACCCCCCCCGTGGCGCCTGTCAACACACTTGGTCTATAATCAAACCAAAATGTATCGTGTTGAAATCCTCTGAATAAAATTGATGATATCGTGATCGATTGGTAAGAATATGTTTTTTCCAGTTTTTGGTGCCCTAGTTTGTATATTTTCAAAGATTTCTTTTTCCAGAGTTGATTGTAAGTAAAGAGGAACATTCTATTGCTTACAAAATATGCATTACAGAGGAACCCTCTATTGCTTACAAAAATTACATATTTTGTTTCATATATTACCTTGAACAAAATATTCAAACTCGTGTCTTGTTTTAGATTAAGCCTGCTCGAACTGTCAACGCACCAGCTCTCTGATCAAACCAAATCGTACCGCGTTGATATCCTCTGAGCAAAATCGATTGTGTGGTGATACGACTGGTAAGTATTTTTTTTTCACTTTTTTGTGCTTTATTTTTTTTACATTGTTACCCTTCTTGAACAAAATATATGAACCCATCAACAGGTCTATGATCAAACCAAAATTGATTGCATTGAAATCTAATGAAAACATTGATGGTTTAGTGACTGACTGGAAATAATTTTTTTAACTTTTTTTGTTGATCGATTAGTGTAGTGATGGACTGCTTATTGGCCAATTGATTCAACCCATCATCTCTGTGATCAAACCAAATCAAACCACATTGAAATACTCTGAGCAAAATCGATGGTGTAGTGATATGACTAGTAAGAATTGTTTTTTCATTTTTTTGTGCTTAAAAAAATTTACATTCTTACCCTGCAATTTTTTTGTTTAACTAGTCTATAAAATGATTTATCAGATCCTATATATGTAGAGTAATTAAATTAACCCTTTATTATTTGATGCAGATATCAGTTTGGACCATCTGGATGCGAATCTAAAATCGAAGGTTTTTCCCAAAGGTTATAATTTATGTAGTATTAATATTATTCCTTTATAAATACTTTGTTTTTTCACCTTTGATTTCCAATTAAGAGATCATGTGTAACATGTGTAGGCCATTTTGGCTTCCTGTCGTGATTGCAGAATTTTACTTTATAAATTTGATCATGTTCAATACAGAACCTGATCCGTTGTCACATAAAGAACGAAAGGTTGCCTCCAGAGGTTGTGGAAGAAGCTTTTTGAATACTTGCTGAAGAGGATGTTGAACGAGAAAAGAGACAAAAAATGAAGCAACAATTGTCTATAAAATGACAAAAGTCACAGAAATTATATAGACTTTCAAAAATGATTGTTGGAGTGGTGATGATGTATCTAGCAGTAATG
This sequence comes from Larix kaempferi, assembly GCA_027924585.1. Classification (NCBI taxonomy): domain Eukaryota; kingdom Viridiplantae; phylum Streptophyta; class Pinopsida; order Pinales; family Pinaceae; genus Larix; species Larix kaempferi. Next base: position 8,424,794 of record BSBM01000535.1, on the reverse strand, counting down.
ATGTTGAGAACCAACCTAATGATAGGGATATACCTTATCAACTCTGATGTCGTTCAATTGTGCAATATGTTAAGGGAAAGGATCCAAATGTTGATACAGTTGTTGTTCTTAAAGCAGAAAATGGTTTAGAAAAAATCATTATATGCAAAGTTAAAGATGAGTCACATACAAGAAATGTCGATTTGACAATGTCGGATCCTTGTGGTGATGATCCAATTCTTTACACTATTAGTACCAATGACACATGGAAACATACTATGGATTATGTTCTGCCTGTTCAAATGGTGTATGTAGATGAAAGTGGAAAGGTTACGTTGCAACATCCTTCAAATTCTGAAATAAAATCACAATTATCTTCAAGTGGACCAGATGAAAATCATAAAAAACATTCCACTGCAGTCATCAAGTGAGGGTTTTATATGGGATCTTGTTCAGATGTGACTCCCCTATTGACTCAAAATGGTCGTTTTGTGAAGATTGGTATAAATAAATTTATTCAAATGGATGGGATATTGGTGCGCAACACAAATCCATTTGATTTTACCATAAAGGTAGGCACGTATGTCCGTATTTATTATGAAAAATTGCTTGGAATTTCTGAAGATGAGTCATTGAAAATTCCATATCCTGTAGAAGTGTTGGATTGTTTAGTAGATGTTTCAACTGGTGGAACATTTTGTTGGGTAAGAATATTTGAAAATCATGTAGATGTTTTTGGTAGAGGCCACTATATTCTTGAAGGTGTGAATTTGCATCCACATGAGGTGTTTTACACAAAACAAGCTTTGTTGATACCAACTCAAATAATTGATGGTGAGTATACATGTGTATCTTTTAATATATATTCTTCAACTCATATATGAAAAATTTATTTATAGTATCTAATGTTATATTATGTTGTGTTGTAGGCATAATTGATGTTTTCTTTACTATGAGCTCTATTAAAAGGTGGGGCACTAGAAGTTGAAAAGGAGAATTTTTTTTTGTCGTTTTATTGCTACGAATAATGATAAGCACACCAGTTTTGAAATTCTTGCAACAAAAGGTGACAATGAAGTTGTGACTGCTAGATTAGCTTCCACTACAGAATATGGAACACACAATGCATTACCATCATATATTGGAGTATTGTAGCCCAATCGAGTACATCATCACAATATTCATCTTCTTTCCTACAAAGTTTTCAATCACATAAGGTCTTGAAACATTATACATAGCGAATCTTATGTGGAAATTCCTTGTTCAAATGAAAGTTTCATGGTTACTTTTGAACTAATTACAATGCATTCTGTACCTCCCGGGATTGTAAAGAAGAATAATTCACTAGAGTTCAACATAGAAGGCTATGAGAATCCTAAAGAGGTATTTTTATATACATGGACAACCTTTCCTGGTAGATATATGCCAACTTCAGGCTCAAGTGATTAGACTCAGCCTCTTGGTAAATGGAGAGTGGGACCAAAATTTAGATTTCTCTATTTGTATAATAGCCTACAACCTCGTGTACAAGTACACTTTTCATGGGATTCACACCAATGGGACTCTATCCATCAATGTTATGGATTAGGGATGAGGATTAGTGTACCCCATTGGATTTGTAAACATTTTTCCTTTCATTAATAATTTTTTATACTGTTTGGTGTAATATGTATGGTGAATTATATTATTTAATATATGTGAATTATTTATTTCTTGCATTAAATTGTTTTTGGTATTTTATTGTTATGTTATAAATGGTTTTTATTTTCCATGAAATTTTTCTTTATATATGAAATTTGAATGTTTGAATAGATAATATACATTTTGTAGCCTATGGGCTATTGAGAAGATGGTTCTGTACTGTCTTTTTCTCTGTCCTAAAAGCTACTTATTTCAGTCTCAAATAATCATAAAAACATGACCTATGAGGATCTGCACTTACATAAAAGATATACTAGTAGAACTTTCCAAAAACAAAAAACCTTACAAAAGTAGAATTTTCTTCATCTTTGTGGGGCAAACCATCTAAAATTAACTCTGGACTGGTCTAAATAGTTTTTCTCCCTTGTTATTATTTAGGTCTGTAGATAATATTTATTTATGACAGTTACATGAAGTGCAATTTATATGTACATGCACTTTGGTTCTATAGTAGCTGCTACAGGATTAAATGTGTTGATCATTTTGGACTTCCAGTCTGCTGAAGAAGCTTGGGGTGTTTTGATAGACCAATTTACGGATTGTTGAAGAATGTATTAGATTTCAGCTTGAAATATAATAGGCTTATTTCTGAGGAAAAATGAGTGGTGTTTTACCTTTTTTATCCAAGGACTAAATTTAGATTATTTAATTTAACATAGAAATTAAAACATTCTTCATGCGCTAGTAAGAAGGTTACATAGTCAAATTGAATGATACGAGTTGAACATGATGTGTATTAATAGTCACCACTACTCCACTATTAAATATTTTCAATTTTATCCTAAAAATTTCTATTGTGTAAAAATACTGAAAATCAGCCCTAGTTCACCAAAATTCACAAATAGGGTTCAATTTTTGGCCTGTTTAAGTGATTCAAATTGAAAAATGTGAGTTTTATTATTCTCTGTTTTTTTACATTTTCATATTTTCATTTCATATTTGCAAATACCAGGAATTTTGGTTGAGTTATTGTCATTGAGAACAATGGCTAAGTACTGAAACTATGGCTCAAGTGCCTATGCGAAAATGACTGCCATTTTCTCACAGAGAGAGAGAAAATTATTTTGAGGGAACCATCATGTAGGTGTATGACTAATGCACTTGAATATAGTCTCAGTCTTGGAAAAAATTCTTTGGTCAAGAATATATTGGCCTGCCAAAACATCCACTTGGCCTTTTTTGCACTTAAAACTGGACTAAATGGCCTTACGAAAATTCCCACCAGCTCTCACCAGTGAGGGATTAAATTATTTTGAAAACATAACCTTTCAAGTGGAGGATTTACATAGTTGACCATTGAATAATTCTCGATAAATGGTATATGGACAAGAAGATAATGGTTTTCCAAAACAATCAATCAACCTCTTTTGCACCATTCCAGAAAATGCTCGTCACTAGAAAAAATGGCCAAGTACTGAAAATATGGCTCAAGTGACTATGGGAAAATGACCGCCATTTTCTCACAGTGAGAGAAAATTATTCTAAGGGAATCATCCTATAGGTGGATGACTAATGCACCTGAATATAGTCTCAGTCTTGGAAAAAAGTCTCTGTTCAAGATTTATTGGCCTGCCAAAACATCCACTCAGCCTTTTTTTCACTTAAAACTGGCCTAAATGGCCTTAGGAAAATGCCCATTAGTTCTCACTAGTGAGATATTAAATTATTTTGACAACATAAGCTTTCAGGTGGAGGATTTGCACACTTAACCATTGACTCATTCTCAATAAAAGGTCTATGGCCAAGAAGATAATGGCTTGCCAAAACAACCAATCAACCTCTTTTGCACCATTCCATAAAATGCTCGCCATTGGAAAAATTGGCTAAATACTGAAAATATGGCTCAAGTGGCTATGGGAAAATGACCGCCATTTTCTCACATAGAGAGAGAGAATTATTTCGAGGGCATCATCCTGTAGGTGGATGAATAATGCACCTGAATATAGTCTCAGTCTTGGAAAAAAGACTCTGGTCAAGAATATATTGGCCCGCCAAAACATCCACTCAGCCTTTTTTGCACATAGAACTAGCCTAAATGGCCTTAGGAAAATTCCCACCAGCTCTCACTAGTGAGGGATTAAATTTTTTTGACAACATAAGCTTTTAGGTGGAGGATTTACACACTTGACCATTGTCTCATTCTCGATAAAAGGTGTATGGAAACTAATATAATGGCTTTCCAAAACAACCAATCAACCTCTTCTGCACCATTCCAGAAAATGCTCGCCATTGGAAAAAATGGCTATGTACTGAAAATATGGCTCAAGTGGCTATGGGAAAATGATCGCCATTTTCTCACAGAGAGAGAGAAAATTATTCTGAGGGCACCATCCTGTAGGTGGATGACTAATGCACCTGAATATAGTCTCAGTCTTGGAAAAAAAAATTTGGTCAATAATATATTGGCCCTCCAAAACATCCAATCAGCCTTTTTTGCACTTAAAACTGGCCTAAGTGGACTTAGGAAAATGCCCACCAATTCTCACCAGTGAGGGATTAAATTTTTCTAACAACATAAGCTTTCAGGTGGAGGATTTATGCACTTTACCATTAACTCATTCTCGATAAAATGTCTATGGCCAAGAAGATAATGGCCTCCCAAAACAACCAATCAACCTCTTTTGCACCATTCTAGAAAATGCTCGCCATTGGCAAAAATGGATAAGTACTTAAAATATGGCTCAAGTGGCTATGGGAAAATGACCACCATTTTCTCACAGAGAGAGAGAAAATTATTCCGTGGGCACCATCCTGTAGGTGGATGACTAATGCACTTGAATATAGTCTCAGTCTTGGAAAAAAGTCTCCGGTCAAGAATATATTGTCCTTTCAGAACAACCTCTCAGCCTTTTTTGCACCAAAAATTGGCCTAAATGGCCTTAGGAAAATGCCCACCAGTTCTCACCAGTGAGGGATTAAATTATTCTGACAGCATAAGCTTTCAAGTGGATGGTTTATGCACTTTACCATTGACTCATTATTGATAAAACGTCTATGGAAAAGAAGATAATGTCCTACCAAAACAACCAATCAACCTGTTTTGCACCCTGCCATATTATGCTCCCCATTGGAAAAAAATGGCTTAAGTACTAAAAATATGGCTCAAGTGGCTATGGGAAAATGACCGCCATTTTATCACAGAGAGAGAAAATTATTCTGAGGGAACCATCATGTAGGTGGATGACTAATGCATTGGAATATAGTCTTAGTCTTGGAAACAATTCTATGGTCAAGAATATATTGGCCTGCCAAAACATCCACTCAGCCTTTTTTACACTTAAAACTGGCCTAAATGGCCTTAGGAAAATGCCCACCAATTCGCACCAGTGAGGGAGTAAATTATTCTGACAACATAAGCTTTTAGGTGGAGGATTTACACACTTGACCATTGACTCATTATTGATAAAAGGTTTATGGACAAGAAGATAATGTCCTTCCAAGACAACCAATCAACCTGTTTTGCACCTTGCCATATTATGCTCCCCTTTGGCAAAAATGGCTAAGTACTGAAAATATGGATCAAGTGGCTTTGGGAAAATGACTGACATTTCCTAAATGAGAGAGATAAAATTAGTATGAAGGCACCATCATGTAGTTGGATGACCAATGCACCTTAATATAGTCTTATTCTTGGAAAATAGGCTCTGGTGAAGAATATATTGGCCTTCCAAAAAAACCACTCAGCTAGTTTTTCACCTAAAACTAGCCTAAATGGCCTCAAGAAAATGCCCACCATTTCTCACCTTTGAGGGATAAAAAATTCCTGATAGCATAATCTTTCAGGTGGATGATTTATGAACTTGACCATTGACTCATTCGTGATAAAAATTCAATGGCCAAGAAGATAATGTCCTTCCAAAAAATCCAATCAACTTATTTTGCACCATGTTAGAAGATACTCCCCTTTGGCAAAAATTGCTAAGTACTGAAAAGCTGGATCCAGTGGCTATGGTAAAATGACCACCATTTCTTCACTGAAAGAGAGAAAATTATTCTGAAGGAACCATCTTGTAGGTGGATGACTAGTGCACCTGAATATAGTCTTAGTCTTAGAAAAAAGGCTCTGGTCATAAAATAAAAATGATTAAAAAGATCAATCTTGGCCATTAAAATAAAAATAAATAAAACTTGAGGCTTGGTAGATCCGGGTTTAAGATCGATTTGTGCACTTAAAAAAAAAAGTGATAGCTTATGTCTATGTAATTTTTTATGTCAAAGTACAACCCATTTATAAAAAGTGATAGCTTATGTTTATGCACTTTTTTATGTCAAAGTACAACCAATTTATAAAATTCCCTCCGAAGACAAGGCCTGAAAAAATCTTAAAATTCGGATGTCAGCGTAGGGAAAGTGCATGCCCAAGTCATGAATTATGAGATGGAAATACACTCAAGCCCTATGTCTTGTTTCTTAAATACTCTTTGTGGGCATAATTTGTGAGTCTGAAATACAGTCTGTGTGCATCACTTCTGCTTCGAACCTAGACAACCATGGCCGAACTTGAAACAGGGGCATCCTCTACCATGGGTGCAGTTGAAATGGGGGAATCCTCCTCTGTAACCGCAGTTGAAACACATGTGTCCAAAGATGATAGTTTAATAGTCAAAAAATTCTAGGAGTATTTTGATGCATGGAGAGATGCAAACATTTGGCCACTAGGTATGGAAACTATCTTGAGGAAAGCAGATGTTTTCGAATTTTTGTTTGGAATGTTCAATTATGTTGATGAGGAGATAGATGAGGAAATTTTGAAATATGATGTTGGGAATATGGAATTCAGAATTTTTGAGAAGTGGCTAAATCTCAACCCTGATTTGGTTTCCCGAGCTACAAATATTCCACGTAGAGGGGGAGTGATTTCAAGCTCTTGGAAAACCCCCAAACAAGAGAAAAACTAGATGGCCAATACAATTTAAGGGCGAGAAATATCTATTCTTAGGAATGGTTTAAGAATGCAAGATGTCCCTCCTGGAATATAGAAAACATTGATTTAGATTTCCCTTAGGATGATTTTGAATCGTCACATGAAGGACATTACGGGTGAATGTATGAGGGTAGTGATACATTGGGTTGAAGATATACCTATCGATATTCCTTATCTATTAGCTAAGAAAATCCACTCAGCCCTAGAAGAGAGCCAATTAAAGAAGGTTAAATTTATTTTCCTGGGAACACTTCAAAAAATTATTGATATATGTCGACCCCATGCTACTAAAACAGAGATTGGTGATATCAATCAGCATGAAAATATATATTTGCTAAAACCACATGTTCATAAAACATATGTTAGGAAATATAATAGAAGGGAACACAATGAGGAATTGCCAGTACAGTCTCCTCAGCAGAATGATGAATTAGTACAATCTCCTGAGCACCATGGGGAATTAACAGTATAGCTTCCTGAATAGATTAAGGAATTTCTAGTACAAACTCTTGAGCACCATGATGAATTATGAGTACAGTCTCCAGATTTTGTCACCATTGATGTAGTTCATGCTACCACAACTTTGAAAGATCTACATGGACATGTAGATGGAGGTCATTGGGAGGAGGTGATAGACAACGTAATGGAACAAACTACTACTGACATTTCCATTCTTCAAGAGGTTCTTGATAGAATTACTCCTAAATAGTTGTCAATTGATTATGATTTTTTTTCAAATTTGATTCAAGGGCTTCCACTATGCATTTAGACATTCCAACATATAAGTTTGATAGTAGATATGTGTTCATCCTATATGATAAAATGGAGCATTTCAAGGATAAAGCTTCCTATATATGCAATTGGGCGGAAGAGGGTGTGATTAAAGATAATAATATTATAGAATGCCCCAAACAGATAGTAGTGTTGCAAAAGACAGTTGTGGAAAATCAATTCAAAGTGAACAAAATTATAAAAGGCAAAGAAGAAATGGTTGAACTATTATACAAATAAGTATACAAAATCACTAATGAAGCTGAAAATGAAATTGAGTTAGTGAGGGTTGTGTATAAAGAGGATTTGGGAAAAGCTAAAGTTGAAGTGAGTGAACTTAAAGAAGAGTTGAAAAAAAGACGACATGTTTTCAATGTACCACCAATAAGGACAGAAATGGGTCCTTTACAGGTATTGGAGAAGAAATTTAAAGAAAATGAACACTTAATACAATAATATCTGTTGAAGATGAAAGAGAGGGAGGGAAGCCATGAACAAAAAGTTGGAGAATTAGAATCATTAATTTCCAGTTTGAGAAAAACCATTTCTAAGCAAGCTGATAAGCTGAGATCCAAAAGGTTCGAAAGGATCTTTGAATCACTAGAACTTAAAAACCAAAGGAGAGGAATTTTTTTTATAGTGAATACGGTGGTGAGGGTGAAGGTAAGAGAACCAAAGGAGACGAGGGTAAGGGTAAAAGGAAAAAAACACATACATGTACAATGTACTTAGAAGAGCGAGAGAATTCCTTAGAAAATCGAGAGAAGATGCTACAAGAATGCTTCTCAACGAGCATTGTACTAGGTGATGTGTTTGGTTCATCATCATTATATAAAGAAATATAAGAGAAGATGGATGACAAAGATGCAAAAATAAGAGAGCTAGAATAAAAAATCTTGGATGACCAAAAAGTTCAACATTTGGGATGTGATATGGAAATTCAAACACTTAAATCCACAATTGCTGATTTGCAAAAGGAATTACAGGGTCCATCTGCTGCGATGATGGAAATTCCTTTTGTTGCCAATGAGACAGAGTTGAGGGAAAAGAGCACAAAAAAGAAATACAGAATCTGACAGCTGAATTGACTGAAGTTACCAATCAGTTGAAAAATACGAGACAACAATCAGAAGTGAAGGAAAAACAGGAATCAATGAAGTATAAGAAAAATGTGGAAATGTTGAATAGACTGATGAAAGAAAATAGTGTTTTGCTTGGAAATTTAAAAAAAGTTACACAAAAATTTAAAGAGCTTGAAAACAAATTACAAAACGTGCCTCCTACAGCTCCAAAAGAATTAGTCTTCTATGAAAGGAAAGAGAAACCATACAGATTTGTATTCTTCTCAAGAGGAGGGATTACAACCATCTCAGAAACATGCTAGACATGTATAAATCATTATATATATGTATATATCGGCAGAAAACAAAAAACCCATTTTTGTATGATGGTGTTTGTATTTATCAGCAGGTAATGAAAAATGCATTTTTGTGTGATGGAGTTTTGTAGTTATCGTCAAATAATGAAAATGCATTTTTGTATGATGGATTTTTGTATTTATCAGTAGATAATGAAAAATGAATTTTAGTTGTCTTACTTTTTCTGTTGTTGTACATTAGTCGGTGATAGAAAATATATTTCATTGCTTATACACTCAAGGAATTTTTTAGAGAATTTGCAACTATCCAAATATTTTTAATCCTTTTTCATATATTGGCTATGATGACTTGGTGAATTTTGGCAGTAACAATGGACAATTGTGCTCGATTTCATTTCTATTAAATAACAATTATATTGTTCTTTTCTTGTGTAAAAAAAACTATAACTACACATGTAACAGAATGCAGCCACAATAGAATGAATTTATGACAAAATTTCAACAAATGATTATTTTTTTCCTCAGAAAACTCCAAGATTTTATTTCCAGAGAGAAATGACAATGCAATGCTTATAGGGGCATACAATATTAGACCTTTTGAGAACTATATTTGGAAATATTCAAGATATCTCTAACCTCCAAAACATCATCAAAATAGGTGTCTTAATACATTAATACCATATGACTTCCATTTCATTACGAATGTTATGTTCTTTGCCACTTTGCATACAATGTTTCTTTATGATCATTTTGGAATTTTCTCTTTTTTGGTTGTCTCTTACTTGGTTTATCAACACCAGTTGTTGGCAGGCGGTTTGATGGGGAAATGTTGCGGTACCGCCGATGCTGCGACACATCGGATGAGGGTGCTGAAGGAGTATTTTGTATTAAAGAATACTGCAGTTGGCGGGTTTTAGGTCACTTGGACCATATATTATGTAATAGTGAGTCAGTTGTACCACGGTATGTGGGTTTTTGGGGTCATTTGGACCGAGTCAGTTAGATATTGGGTCAATTGTCCACAATGTCAGTTAGGAAGTCATTTGTAAGTGGACAAGTCTTGTAATGGCGGAAGCCTATAAATAGATAAGAGTTGTAAGTGTTAAAGGAGAGAAGAAGCGAGGGAATAGGAGAATAGAGAAAGAAGAATGATTGTGTAAGAAGATCTATGTTTTGCTTCTGGTATATGATCGTGACAGTAATATAATGATGATGTTTTGGTACGATATTTATGCAATGTTGCGATGTATGAATGTTGTTTGATGCAATATCTGCTTACTGTTTCTATGATGATAAATGTTGTGATTAAGTAATATGATGTGATGATAAATGCTGCGATGAAGTAATATGTTATAACTCCTTGCCGAATGTTTAAAGTTTCTGTTTAAGTACCGCAATAGAGTTAGTCCGTGCAGCCACAACTCTCCTCCTCGCTCGACGGAAACATGGTTCCATCTGCTCTTCCTGGATGCCTCGGGTGAGACCTCATCCACTCTGCGGGTGTTGCTGGGTGGGCTCAAACCTACCCAGGGAGACTGCGGTATATGTCGATGGTGAGGTGAACCCCTGTGGACTGAGGTCACGTTGGTCAACAAATGGTTCCATTGCTGGGACCATGTGTAGAGTGGAAGGAGGTCATGTTGTGGCACCTGACGAAGCCGGAGATACATAGTTGGTTTGATCAGAAGTTGCAGGAGTTTGCTGAAGAAGAAAGCCGGCACACACGACTGACAGTAGATCACTGGCTGGGGAGATATAGTCACAATGGTCTGCACGAATGGTTTTTCTGTGAATTCCTGGTCATTCTGTACGAATGGTTGTCAAAGCTGACCTTCCAGAAGAAGAACTTCCAGGGTGGTGAGCCGGCGGTTTGGACCCTGGAATCGATTCAGGAGCTGCAGGAAGTCGATAATAAGGCATCACGGGCTATTGAAGTTTGGCTTGACAACATCTTGGAGGGATATATCACTAAATTTGCGGTCGACACGAAGAAATCCTATAGTGAAGCTGAAAGATACTTCTTCTGAGGACCAAGAGGAAGGTTTCGGTTGTCGCTCCAACTATCGATTAAGATGTTAATCTGTGAAAAGGGTATATTAAAGATGCACCTTGATCAGTAGACAACCTGGTTGGCGGAGGCCGTGGGTATCGCGATTGCTAGGGAATGGTATATGGAATGGTAAGGGGTAGATGGGTGTAAAGCATGAGGGGACTGTGAGCGAAGCCAAGGAAGAAAGTGGTCTTACAAGAGGAGGAGCGAGGTTTCGATAGGAGAAGAGGAAGAGGGCCGGAGAAGGTCCTGCTACGATCGAACCGCAAAACCGTGAAGGAAGACCACATGGGACGAAGCAAACTCACAGTCCTGATAGGAATGACCAGGCTACGCCAAGGATAGAGGCAGGACCAAACCCCAAAACCAACATACCCACACCTCCGCTCACTGACTCTCAAACAACAAGAAATACTACTTCGACATCGCCAAGTTTGTTAATTCCATAGAAGTTAACTGGTAGTAGCACAGCGACAGGAGGAAGGAATCCCAGAATGGCGGGCGATGATGCTAAGTTACCGTTGTTCCATGGATTTGTGACTGAACCCCTAGAACCGTATAGGTTTTTGTGTGAAGCAGTCTGGACCATGAAACAGATCACTGATGCCAATGCTAAGAAAGGACAGTTAGCCATGAATCTGCAAGGTCGTGCATTAGATTGGTTCATGAAGTTCATTTTAGTCCCTACGGGGGCCCCAGAGAAGTCACTCGATGAGATTCGGGATGGGCTGATTGCTAAATTTAGACGGCCTAAGTCGGAGGCTCAATACATTACTGAATTGAAGGAAATTAAGCAGTATCACAATGAGACGGTATGGGATTTCGACCAGCGATTCAAGACGCTGATGGAAAAGGTTAGTTTCGATATGAGTGTCGTCCAACATAAAGAATGGTTCATTGCAGCGCTGTTACCCCACATTCGGCTGCCACTGATACAACCAAACATATCGACACCTAGCGAAGCTTTAGAGATTGCAATGCGATTGGAGGCATCACTGATTGGAGATAATGCAGTCGGGATGTCGCAGATACAGACACATCTCGCTAACCTGACTATACAGTTGCAATATTTGAAGAAGAACAAGGAACAACGCGTTGAAGTATGGTGTACGCGATGCTGAGGAGAAGGGCATACAAAGGATAATTGCCTGGATTTTCGTAATTATTTGGTGTCAGGTACGCCAAACCCGTTGAATGGCGGCAGTATGCCATGGTGTCGCATTTGTCACATGTTTGGGCATAGTCATGATAATTGTCCATATATGTAGAAAATGGTCACAACCCCGTGAATCTTTACTGCACATTCTGCAAGTCGGTGGGTCACGATGACAAAGATTGCCGTGCATATGGGTTGTTACAAGAGAGGATGTGTGATGCATTTTACGTCAAGGATGATCAGCGTACTGTGCAACAACAACAATCGCAACCATAGCTAGCCCAGCCGCTACCGCAACCGCAAATGCCATTTGCACCTCAGCAACAATAGCTGCAGCAGTTTATGCCGTAATACACTCCGATGTAGATGACTCCCCTACAACCACAATATGTACAGCAACCGCAGTATGCACCACAAGAGCAAGGGATTCCACCAGCACCAATGCAGAAACAATTTAACCAACCTCAGTACCAGCAGTAGGGCAGCTACCGGGCAGGATACAGGGGCGGACGCGGTGGTGGATTTGGTCATGGAGGAGGAGGCCAAGGTGGTCGTGGGCCTGTTCAATGTTACCACTTTGTGGTATGGGGGAATTATCAGTGCGACTGCCCACTACTACAGAATCAGTTTACATTTTGTTTTGGAAATGATCATACGGTTGAGAATTGTCCACAGTTGATTGCACGATGGTACGCTAGGAACGCTCTGCAGCTACAGAATCAGGCCCAGCCACAACAACCAGTACAGAACTCGGTGCAGCAACCTGTACAAAACCAGCCCTTGCGACCACCGCCGAATGCCAAGAAAAATATCAATCAATCGGGGAATCTGTAGTAGAACCAGACACAAGGTGCAAATATTGCAACCATTTTTGCTGAACCGCGACCACAAGATGTTTCGGTGGCTGTTGTCACTCATGGAGGTAAGACGACTGGGGAAGATGGTTCGCGACCACTGATTCGGTTGGCTGGTCAGAAGACGGTACCTTTCGACATTGATACGGAGCGGGAAACATTCCTAGAAGCACGTCGCACCTTGGATAAAGACCGCGGTAAGGCTATTATTTGCAATATCCCGCCTGTCTTCGATACTACATCAGACGATGATTGGTCACCACCACCGGGGACATTGCAAAAGTTCCTTGAAAATTGTCTATCATTGGCCCGAGACCCGACTGCCCTGGTTGAGATTGAGGGATGGTTGCAGTGATTTCCAAAAGGATGGCAGGAGTCGGCAGTAAACTCCCTACAGCGACGGAAGACTGGCAAGGAGATGCGAATGAATATTCAGATTAGTGAATATGATGTTGACTCTGTGATTCTTGACCTTGGTTTGGATGTTAACATCTTAACCAAGCAGGCATGGCAGAAGAGGGGGAGTCCACCATTGAGTTGGTCTCCTGTGCAGCTCCGGTTGGCTAACCATGCGAAGGTAACACCTATTGGGCGAGTTCCATGGCTCACGATTGATATTGAGGGTATGAAGAATTATGCTGACTTTGATGTTATCGAAGTAGTTGAGGAAGGAAGCTCTTATTTGACACTCTTGTGGATCGGATGGGCTAACGATAGTGGAGCTGTAATCAACTTCAAGAAGCGCATGATGACCTTTGAGAATTGAGATTTCAGAGTCATATCCCCATTGGATCTGGCTGAAGGACGCCGCTATGTGGATCCTGTAAAAGATGATGATCCTGCTAGATGGGACCATGCATTCAATATTTCTGAAGATTATATTCATTATACTGCCTATGGTGAGTTGGAGTGGCACAACGAGAGTTCCGCGTCTTCCGACTCTGGCGACGCATTGGAACATTGGAAGAATCGAATGCATGAAGTACCATTCCGGAAATGTGGCTTAGTTATGTAATCCTTATGTCATGTTGAGACAGAAACAATCACATTTCCTATCTATGAGGGGTTTCCTGGCCTAAACACCTTTTAAGCAGAATTTGAAGACCACGTCCCAGAACCACAGCGATTGCTGGCTTTGGAGGAAGCACTGAAGGCTGCTCCAGCACATTGGTGGCCGTTCTGATCCCAGCATGGAGAGAACAATAGACAAGCTTGGCCATTGATCCAGGAGTCAACTGTAATTAGCACCAACAGTTTTTGAAGGTAGGAATTAGTGAAATACTAAGAAGCTTAATTTCTAGTTAAGAACTAATCATGAAAGTGTGTACCTTTTCATTGTTTGTTTTATCAATGGGATAGTTCTTCACAGTAGTCATCTTTCTACTAGATAAGGTTGGTTGAATTCTTATAATATGCTCATCTAACTTTTCTTCCCATCCTTTTCTTGGTTCCAAAGCGAGATTCAAATCCTATAACAAAGTTCAAGAACATAGTTAGAATATGAATGTTTTAGCAAGATATAAACATAAATTTCCAAACTTGTAATAAATTTGCATAGCTTACAAGGAGTAATTATATTGACATTGCATAACATTCAGAAACACTACGGATAGTATATCTTTCTTCAATATTGATTTCATCTATCAATTAGAGAGATTTTGAGGTCAAAAAATGGCCCCTAAAGAGATGTACTAAAAAAGTATGAAATATTTTAAAATATTATGAGTTAGGGGTTTTATGGGGTAGGTATATATGACAAGTCACCTCCTACACTATTTTCTATGCACAATATAAATAACCATGGTTGAGTTACTTTTCAAAATTCACTGGAAATAAAATGAATAAAATAACTCTATATTGATGTGACTAAGATTCATTGTAAATTCTCAAAACTTTATTGTCCTTTAGCATTTATTTGTCTTGAACTTGCAAATGAAATTAAATAATAAAAAAAAAAATTTAAGAGCTATTTTTTAAATTTATGTTGATTTTTTATATTTAGTATTTTTCTCATCAATTTAATATAATGTGATTTAATTGAAAATTTATTTACATGTAAAATATTAATAATATTATTATAATTCACATTGCATTATTATTATTATTCTTTATTCATTAAATCTATATTGATAAATTAATATCAACATCATAAACTTTTTGGGGATATTTATTTTATTGTAAATGAATGTTATAGTTAAGTCCCCCATATAAAATAATATAAGACTTAATTTATTCTTAAAAATTGAGTAGTATATATATATATATATATTCTTAAAAATAGTTAAAAATAGCTATATATATATATAGTTAAGTCCCTCATATAAAATAATATAAGACTTAATTTATTCTTAAAAATTGAGTAGTAAATATATATATATATATATATATATATATATATATATATATATATATATTATCTTTATATATATATTGTTAAAAATAGTTAAATATAGCTATATATATATATAGTTAAGTCCCTCATATAAAATAATATAAGACTTAATTTATTCTTAAAAATTGAGTAGTAAATATATATATATATATATATATATATATATATATATATATAATCTTTAGAACATTATTATTTTTAAACCATGTTTATTTAAAGCTATGAAAATTGTGATGAAATTGAATTTTTAGAAATATTATAATATGTTGTTATGTATTATTATTGAAATAAAATGGACAATTTGTGTCTATGTGTGCGCTTATAAATTAGTTTGTCATTATAATATTAGATAAAATGGAGTGAATATATAATTAAAAATTAAAAATATGAAAACGACAAAAATAGTATTTTATGAAAAAATGTGAAACGAATATATATATATATATATATATATATATATATATATATATATATATGTGTGTGTGTATATGTATGTATAGTTTGGCATTATGATATTAAATAGAATGAAGTAAATATATAATTTAAAATTAAAATGATGAAAATGACAATATATTATTTTATAAAAAAATGTGAAAGGACCTTCTTATGAATTTTGAGTACTTTACTTGAAAATGACAATAATATTATTTATGAAAAAATGTTAAAGGACTTTCATTATGAGTACTTTACTTTAGGACTTAAATTTACTTATACCACTACCTTGGCTAACTATGGATTTTCATCCACCATAGAAAATTTGACAAATAAGCATTCTTAACTCATGCAATGCTACCTCAACCATGGGGGATGATGTCATCTATTAGAATGTGATTGGTTGATTTTTATAGTACATTTTCTTTGTTTTGAGGCCCATTTTTTACCTCCAATTTTTTCTAATCGGCACCATGTATATCGCTTTTTTTATGGCATGTGCACCAAGGACATAAATTATTTCACATTGGAGAAACACTATTATTGAATACTAAACTACATATGGCCACTAGATCATGACACTCAAACAAATTAATTTTCGCAACCCTTCCATCTACCATAGTGATGCCATCTTCTGAAAGCTTATTTATTTGTTTCATTAAATTCTCCTCATTTTCAGGGTCAATAGCATGTGCTAAAACTTGTCTATATTCTTCTTTTCCATCCCATTTTCCAAGGATTGCATAAGACATCAAACCATTGTCTTCTAGTAACTCAAATAATATCTCACATACCTGCCCACCTCGATCATAATGTACACGAGAATCAATACCAAGTTTGAAAGAAACTTCATTGAATATAGTTCTAGACCTATTTTCAAACGATTCAACCATAAAGGAAGCATATGACTTTACTTGCTTGACCCTAACTCCATATGTGAAACCATAAGTTCTCTCCCAACCCATATCAATATCCTCAGCTTCTTTGCTCCACTTTTTCATTTCGCTACAAATTGATGTTGGATTAACCCCCTTTAGTACAGCATGAGGATCAATTCTCTTTAGACATTGCAAAGCCTTATGAGTCATTCTTGATTCGATAAATACTGAAGCCATATTCCTCGACATAAAATCCTTACGAATATCTGCCACAACAATTAATCGAATTTTATCAAGCAATCCATCTAGATGTTCAAGAATATCCTCAATTTTAGATTCTTCATTATAGTTTTTGTTCTTGAAGTACCCAATTCTAGTAATAATGTCATTCTCATCTACATCTTCAAGTGATTTTCCAAAAAACCATCTCCCAATTTATTTAAATTTTATCTTCCCCTCATTTAGTCTCTGGTTATACCATCCCAACCGCTTCTTAATATGCAATAAGGATGTCCTTAAGCGGTTTCCTAGTGACCTTCTCTTAGCATGCATGGTCTCATTTGTTGAAAAACCCTTTTGGCATTTCTGCTACAGCTGGACCAATTAGAATTTTGTTTTTTTGTAGTTGCATTTCTATCCATTTGTTCATGAAATGCAATTATTTTAGTTGTTTCATGTCTTCCAGTTGCATCCAAATTCCTAATAGGTTCATGTTCCAATTACTTCCCATTGGGCTCTACACTTTGATTCCCTTCATCAGTAAATGCAATCAAAGGCTCCCTAGTTTGTTGGGCAACACAACTTGCACTTTGATCAGAGTGATTTGTAACAACAATAACATCAATCACTGATCTTTGAGGGAAAAGTAGGACCTCGTTCTGCAAAACTGGGTTCATTCTTTGGTACATATTTTTATTTTGAAAATCAACGTTCAATGTAATGGCAGCATGTAATGAGACTCTCACATTCTCTGAAATAGATTTCATTCTTTCATAACTGTTTCCACTTTGTACATTAACATTCCCTTCAACTACAATTGGAGATAAAGGTTGTCTCTGTTGTCCAACAACATTGTTGTTTGTCATCGATTGCTTACATTGAGGACAATGAGTTTGAAGAATGACTGGATGATTGCTTGTTGTTTGAGGGAAACTTCTGGACTCCTTTTGTGGTATGGAGTTTTGATCTTCAAATACTTGACATTGTCCATGAGAAACACATTGCGTAGTCTTTCTACCTCTAGCACGAGTGAATTGAAGGACAATGTCACATGGTTCCAAAGTTGGGAGTTTTGAGTAATCTACACCCTTACGCCGACCTCTTTTTCGAGGAATATTTTGTTGATATGGATCATTTGAATGATCCATTGATGAGATACTCTGCAAAATAAACAAAAACAATCAATATTGGCATTAGATTTAAGATATAATTTCTCTAATTAAAATAACTGAAATATATCATAAATGTAATTTTATACTCAAAATTTACATGTAATTTTACATTTGTAATTTTACACTAAAATTTCACTTGTAATTTTACACTCTAAGTAACGTAATGTTGTGCAATAAAAATTCAAATTTATGCCTTTTTGCACCCTACCAAAAACTTTATTCACTTTACCATTGACTACTTTTTGAAACAAAGTCTCTGGTCAAGGAGATATTTTCCTTCCAAAACAACCATTGAGCCTGTTTTGCACCCTCCTAGAAAAATGCTCCCCAGTGGAAAAATTGGTTAAGTATTGAAAAAAAAGGCTTAAGTAGGCTTGGGAAAATTCCCACCATTTCTCATCTGTGAAGGATAATTTTTTTAGGAAAGCATCAACTTGCAGGTGGATGACTTATGAACATGACCACTGTCTGATTTTTTAAAAAAGGTCTCTGGTCAATAAAATATTGGCCTACCAAAACAGCCACTCATCCTGTTTTGCATCTAAAACTGGCCTAATTGGCCTTAGAAAAATGCCTGCCATTTCTCACCTTTGAGGGATAAAAAATTTCTGAGAGAATAAGTTGGTAGGTTGATGATTTATTCCCTTTACAATTGACTTCTTTTTTAAACAAAGTCTCTATTCAATGAGATATTTTCCTGCCAAAACAACCATTCATCTTGTTTTTCACCCTAAAAGAACAATGCTCGCCATTGGAAAAATGGTTAAGTATTGAAAAGAATGGCTTAAGTAGCATTGGGAAAATGCCCACCATTTCTCATCCGTGGGGGAATTTATTTTAGGAAAGCATCAACTTGTAGGTGGATGATTTATGCACTTGACCACTGGCTCAATTTTGAAAACAAGTCTATGGTCAAGAAAATATTGGCCTCCCCAAAATAGCCACTCAGCATATTTTGCAACTAAAACTGGCCTTAATAGCCTTAGGAAAATGCTCGCCATTTCTCATATTTGAGAAATAAAAAAATTATGAGACCATAAGTTTGTAGGTGGATGATTTATTCACTTGAAAAATGACTCATTTTTGAAACAAAGTCTCTGGTCAAGGAGATATGTTCCTTCGAAAACAACCATTCAACTTGTTTTGCACCCTCCAAGAAAATTGCTCGCTATTGGCAAAATTGGTTAAGTATTGACACAAAGGGTTTAAGTAGCCTTGGTAAAATGCCCACCATTTCTAACCTGTGATGGATACAAATTTTAGGAAAGAATAACCCTTGCAGGTGGATGACTTATGAACATGACCAGTGGTTCAGTTTTGAAAAAAGGTCTCTAGTGAAGAAAATATTGGCCTACAAAAACAACAACTTAGCCTGTTTTGCACCTAAAATTGGCCTAAATTGCCTTAGGAAAATGCCTGCCATTTGTCACTCTTGAGGGATAAAATTTTTATGAGAGCATAAGTTTGTAGGTGGATGATTTATTCACTTTACCATTGACTGATTTTTTGAAACAAAGTCTCTGGTCAAGGAGATATTTTCCTGCCAAAATAGTCATTCATCTTGTTTTGCACTCTCAAAGAAAAATGCTTGCCATTGGAAAAAATGGTTAAGTATTAAAAAAAAGGCATAAGTAGCATTGGGAAAATGCTCACCATTTCTCATTTGTGAGTGAATGTTTTTTTAGGAAAGCATAAGCTTGTAGGTGGATGATTTATACACTTGACCATTGGATCAGTTTTGAAAACAAGTCTATGGTCAAGAAAATATTGAACTACCAAAATAGCCACTCATCCTATTTTGCACCTAAAATTGGCCTAAATGGCCTTAGGAAAATTCCCACCATTTATCACCTTTGAGGGATAATTTTTTTATGAAAGCATAAGTTTGTAGGTGGATGATTTATTCACTTTACTATTCACTGAGTTTTGAAACAAAGTCTCTAGTCAAGGAGATATTTTCCTACCAAAACAATCATTCATCTTGTTTTACACCCTCAAAGAAAAATTCTCACCATTGGAAAAATTGGTTAAGTATTAAACAAAAGGGCTTAAGTAGCATTGGGAAAATGCCCACTATTTCTCATCTGTAAGGGAATTTTTTTTAAGGAAAGAATCAACTTGTAGGTGGATGATTTATGCACTTGAACACTGGATCATGTTTGAAAACAAGTATATGGTCAAGAAAATATTGGTGTTCCAAACCGGCCACTTAGCCTGTTTTGCACCTAAAATTGGCCTAAATGACCTTAGAAAAATGCCTGCCATTTCTCATATTTGAGGGATAAAAAAATTCTAAGAGCATAAGTTTGTAGGTGGAAGATTTATTCACTTGAAAATTGACTCATGTTTGAAAAAAATACTTTGTTCAGGGAGATATTTTCCTGCCAAAACAGTTATTCAACCTGTTTTGCACCCTCCTGGAAAAATACTCACCATTGGAAAAATTGGTTAAGTGTTGAAAAAAAGGGCTTAAGTAGCATTGGGTAAATGCCCACCGTTTCTCACTTGTGAGGGATAAATGTTTAGGAAAGCATAAGCTTGCAGGTGGATGATTTATACAATTGACCATTGGCTCATTTTTTAAAACAAGTCTATGGTCAAGAATATATTGACCTGCCAAAACAGACACTCAACCTGTTTTGCACCTGAAATTGGCCTAAATGGCCTTAGGAAAATGACTGCCATTTCTCACCTATGTTGGATAAAAAATTCCTGAGATAATATGTTTGAAGGTGGAGGAGTTATTCGCTTGACAATTGAATCATTTTTGAAAAAAATCCTTTGGTCATGGAGATATTTTCCTACCAAAACAACCATTCTGCTTGTTTTGCTCCCTCCTAGAAAAATGCTTGCCATTGGAAAAATTGGTTAAGTGTTGAAAAAAATGGCTTAAGTAGCCTTGGGTAAGTGCCAACCATGTCTCACCTGCGAGAGATAATTTTTTTAGGAAAGCATCATCTTGTAGATGGATTATTTATGAACTTGACCATTAGCTCAGGTTTTAAAAAACGCCTATGGTCAAGAAAATATTGGCCTGCTAAAACAACCACTCAAACTGTTTTGCATCTAAACTGGCCTAAATGGCCTTAGGAAAATGTCTGCCATTTCTCATATTTGAGGGATACAAAATTTCTGGGAGCACAAGTTTTTAGGTGGATGATTTATTCACTTGACCTTTGACTCCTTTTGGAAAAGAAGTCTGGCCATGGAGATATTTTCCTGCCAAAATAGCCATTCATCTTTTTTTGCACCTTTCCAGAAAAATGCTTGCCATTAGAAAAATTGGTTAAGTGTTGAAACCAGGGCTTAAGTAGACTTGGGATAAAAAAATTGTCTCCTGTGAGGGATAAAGAATTTCTCAAAGCATCAGCTTGTAGGTGGATGATTTATGCACTTGACCATTGTCATTGCATTTCATAAAAACGTAATTTCCATAAATTAAAACATCATTTCCAGAAATTTAGAGACTCAACCAATCATTTTATATAATTATTGTTAAATTCAGAATTAAGATATAAAAAAAATTTCTTGAAAATTATTTATCGTTCCTCAAATTTTTATTGCAAGGAAATAAAAACAATGAATAGTTGATAGGGTTTCCCCATTTTCCATGTCCAGCACAAAAATGCACATTTCCCAATCCAAGTACACCCCATGTATGAAATCTGCTCTGAGGCATAATTACACATATATGAGCATACTTATCCATAAATCACCTCTACCAAATTGGATACATACACATATCTGAGCCTACTTATCCATTATTTGACAGGAAAGCCAATCTTTCACGATTGGCACAAAAATGCACACTTCCTCAACCAATCAACCAATGATTTTTCTTACTATCATCGCAATCATCTCAGACTATATTGTGAATGGGATACACATAGAAGCAACGATTTAAAATTTTCTATAAACATCCGTGAGTAGATGATTTTATTACTCATATTTCTTGTTTTTTATTGATAAATAGTAACAAGCAAGTGCATTTTTATTTCCTATTGAGATTACAGTGGCTTGATAGAATGGTTTATTTCTAGCCTGCATGACATACCTTCAACACAATGAAATTACTAAAATAATTTTTTGCCTGGATGAATTTTCAGAAATTGTCTTTTCTGTTAGTCGTCTTGATGGCCAAAGGTATGGACAGATACAGTGGCATGTGTTTTCATTCTTTCATCACCATGACAAATATCACCACCAAAAAAAATATTTTCAAAAAACATTCTCAGTATTATTTCTTCCATGATTTTGTTTTTAAGTTGTTCGCCAGATTGGTGATTCAAACAGTTTGATTTTCGAAAATCATTATCAATTTAATTTCTTCCCTGAATTTGTTTTCATTGCACGACAAATGGGTGATCAGGTATGAATGCTCAACCAATTTCAATTTAGGAAAAGTATCTCAGTTTATTACCAGTCAAATCATGATTAGGAATGGATGCTCCACCACTCCTATCACATAATTGCACCAGTACCCTTTTCTTAAATACGTAGAAATTAAAAACTAATTTACTTGCAGGCTTCACTCATGGAATAAGTTGGTTATTGAATGTGATTTAGAGTTTCACAACTCTTAAACCCACCTTAGTAACTTCCTAACTCATGTTGAACCTACGTTAACTCTTCTTTTTGCCGGAAAATGTTCCGATTTGTCGGGAAATTGTCCCCATTAAAAATTTTCTGGCCACATAATTTTGCAATTAGTAGACTCACTCACCTTCTTCACAATAAAAAAATATTATTTCCTCAACCATGTGGAGAATTTTAACCATTCAAAAAAAGAATCTTTTGACAAATAAAGCATCTTAAAAGCATCTTTTGGAATTATTCCTAATGAAATAGGATACATGATAGTTATGGATAGAATGTTATGTACAACCACTCACTCGAGTGCTTTGTAATTGGTCCCCCCTACACAATTCAATAGTTATGGGTAGAATGTTATCTACAACCACTCACTCAAGTGTTTTGTAATTGGTCCCTCCTACACACTTCAAAGGGAAGTAGTTAATTTCATGAGGTGGAAAATTCCTTTTTAGATTGTTGAACATAGGAAAACGATATCCAGACTATATTATAGGTCAATAGGTAGAGCTCATCAACGTAGGAAAGAGTCCATGCACTTGGTTTCGATTGCAATAGTCTTCACAATAAAGAGAATGGTCTCCATGTAGTTGATAGTCTTCACAACTGGCTCAAACATTAGTCTTTTATTGCAACATTAATCAAAATGGTGCTTTCACCATTGACAGAAGTCACCAGAGAGAAATCGTTCTCATTGTACCAACTCCAGACTTCAATTATGTTCCAAAGATTAGGGTTTCAGCATAGCTTCAAAGGATTCTATTCAGTGAGAGAAACCATACCAACTTCAACGCTACGTCTAAATGAGAGGGCGTTCAACAATACTCATGATATCACACACAGGTATTCATGCTAGTATTTACATTCCAAATGGTGTTGGAGTCTCCATGGAATCTTCAGTATTTAATCACTTCAATGCAACACTAGTAGAGAGAGAGACCAACGTTTCTCAAGGTGATCGTCGACGAGATTGAGCATCATTCTTCTACTTATTTTACACCATGATGGCATAGATGGATATTCTTTTCACTAGTTCACTTGATCCAAACATAGCTGCAATCTCATTCATCACCCAACGTGGTATTATGGAGGCAAAAAGTAGGAAATCAACAAACTTTTTCAAATAGCAGGAAACTGATGAAATCATCAATGGAACTTCCTTTGGATGTCTTTGTAGTTAGAGATCAATATATTCTTGAGGTCCTATTCACTAATGACCTTTGGTATTCCCCTTATGTGAATAGTGAACATTAATCCAAACACTAAGGATTGTGTTCCCAGCAATTAACATACACCATACATTTTAAAAAACAACATGATCAACATAAATGTGATATGAAAATATATAATATACATGAATGATAATATCAAAATTAATATATATGTTAGATATACATCTCAAATATGTAAAATATGCCATCTCAAATTTGAATGATTGATACATTCTAAATTTAAATTAAAAAAACAAAGAAATCAATAATAATATAAATTATTAACCTAAACACATTTTATTTTATAAATAAAACAACATCAACATGTAATGATAATGCATGACATATATAATGTGATTTAATTGAAAATTTATTTAAATGTAAAATATTAATAATAATTTTTTTTGACCGTAACTGATGGGTAGATTAAAAATATGCCGGAAAATCAGCTTCCGGAGGCTGTGTTACACAGGAAAATTCTTTAAACAAAACAGCGTGCTCAGTCATGAGTGGCAGAGTCCACTGGGGATCCTTGGTCAACAAAACTGAAAACCTTCTGATGCATCGTCTTGCCCATGCTGAACCAGTAATGCTTGGGCCACTAAAGTTTACCGGAATGACTGTAGGCATTAACATTATAACAGCTGATCCAGTTATCATTTGAAGTTCAGAAATGTGAGGATCGATTTGAATGCAATCTCCAGAGCTGCAGTTCTTTCCCCATTGTCTCCAGATTTGTTCGCTGCTAATGGGGGCACAATCGTTGAAGATGGCTTGTTCATTTGCAGATGATTCATTTCTTCTTGGAGTTTCAAAGTTCGATATTAAAGGACTCAGAGTTTTCCCTTTCTGATCTAGAGGAGGAGCCAGACTTCTGAGGGCGAGTCTGGAGATGTTGGAAGGTAGTTCGTTCTGAAGCAGTGGGGCACGAGGAGCATGGGACCGTCGAGCTGTGATCCATCGGATCTGGATCGAACTGGGACAAGGATCACGGGATGTTACAGAGGGAGTCATTCCCGTTGACTGAGAGCGTGCTCTTGCTCAGGAGCGACGCTATGTTGGCCTCGTAGTCAGCTTGCTTGTTGAGGTGCCGGAGCACATGGAAGAATCTTATAGATTGAAACTTGCCAGTTAAGATCATTATTTTCTGGAAGGTCCGGTTCATTTGGAGGCTGGGAGGACTAGCTTTCGTGCACATGGCCTGCACTACCTGTTTAGAGTCACCGAAGACAGAGATATTTTGAATGTTTAGGCTGATTGCTTGTCGAAGCCCTTGCCACAGAGCATAAATTTCGGCAGAGTTATTTGATTGAACTCCCAACCCCCAGGCAAAGGTGGATCGAGTGGAGCCTGAGGGCGTGAGTATCACACCTCCTCCTCCTGAAGGACCTGGGTTGCCCTTAGAGGCACCATCAAAGAACAGACAATGAGCTTCCTGCGAATGTCTCCATTTTAGAAAATCCTCTTCATTCATCCGGATTTCCCAAACAACTAGTGC
The DNA here is from genome assembly GCA_027924585.1 of Larix kaempferi. NCBI lineage: Eukaryota > Viridiplantae > Streptophyta > Pinopsida > Pinales > Pinaceae > Larix > Larix kaempferi. Next base: position 8,399,589 of record BSBM01000535.1, on the reverse strand, counting down.
TGGAGGTCTGGCAGAAGGATGTGCTTGGGCTCTTATGGATAGTGCTGTAAGCCATGTAGTTTCTTTATCCTCCAACATCTGAGCATTCCAAGTAGCAGGTTTATGGTCCATGAGCTCTCCAAGGAGAGTTTTGGCTTGCATTGCAACCTTTGAGGGGGGGCTCTCCTTACTTCTGAAAATGCGATTATTCCTTTCAAGCCATAGTTTCCAGAACACGAACTTAGGGAGCAGCATCCAAACTTTTTTGAGCCGGTCTTTTTTGGCAAGATGGAAGGGGGAGGAGCTAGCCCAGTTGGCAAGGAGATCGGTAGTCATAGTGGGAAAATCAAAGCTGGGAATATTTGTAGGAAGGACTTCATACCAAACCTCTCTAGAGAAGGGATAGGAAAGCAGTAAGTGGTCTATGTTTTCTTCATAATTCTTACACAGGGGGCATCTTGAGGGGCCTTCCAGGCCTCTTTTCCTTAGATTTTCTGCAGTGAGGATACTTCTATGTGCTATATTCCAGCATAATAGATCAACTTTTGGGATTGACAAGGTAGACCAGACGAACTTCCAGCGAGTAGGATTTGGGGGAACATGAGGGACTGCCGTGAAAGTTTGATAGCCTTCAGCTGTTGTGTAACTTCCGGAATTTGATCCCCAACCTCTCTTGTCCTTGGCAGCTTGGCTCAGTGGGGCTTTGCCCTGCAGCAGCTTGAACAGATGCTTTGCCTCCGCTTCAAGCCTGGGGGGATAGCCTCCTAAGTTCCAATCAATCCAGTTGTTTTCATTGTCCCAGACAGAAAGATCCCAAAGGGTGAGGACTTGCTGCTCCTGAAGCCACTGTTTTATATTTGGGATTCCGGGATTCTGCCCCAATGGCTCTTCCCCCAGAATTGAATCTTCCCAAACTTTGATTTTTTTTCCGTTGCCAGGGATCCAGTACAATAATGATCTGAAATGTTCAAGTGCTTTGAGACAGAGTTTAAAGATGGGGGATCCTTTTTTATTGAGAGGATTTTTATCTAAGCACCGCTGCCTCTGTCCCGTGAAGTATTTTTTCCACAAAACCTTCTTACTCCAGCTAGGTTTCCCGGTGACCAGATTCCAGAGGAGTTTGGCTCCCATAGCTAAATTCTGAGCATGTATACTTCTTACTTGGAGACCTCCTTCTCTGTAAGGTCTTGGATTTTGTCCCAACTGACAAGATGAAGCTTTTTCAAGTTTCCTTTCCCACCTTCCCACAGGAATTTTTTGAAGAGACTTTCAATCTTACCAATGACTGTAATGGGGGCCAGTAGAATGGAAGACTGATAAATAGGGATGCTGTAAAGAACAGATTTCATTAATACTATTTTTCCTGCTAGGGTGAGCCATCCTGCACCCCATTTCTGAATCTTTGCTTTTAACTTGTCAATGATGGGGGTCCAGTTTGCTGAATTGATGGCTGATTTAAAGATCGGAACACCCAAGTATATGAATGAGTCCCAGTTCTGCGAGCATTCCATTCCCATAACTCTAGTGATTCTCCCAATTTCTGATCCAGGGCAATTCCAGGAATAAATTCTGTTTTTTTGCAGGTTGATCTTACTTCCGGAGATTTGAATGTTGGTTTCTAGTTCCTTCTTAAAGCTCCTTGCGGAATGGAAATCGGCGCCTCCCAACAGCAGAGTATCATTTGCAAATTGGGCATGGTTTATGTCCTTTACATTAGGGGCCATACATAGTCCGGGGAGGGAGAGATCATGCTGACAGTTGTTAAGTTGAAAGCTGAGCACTGATGCCTGAATGGCATAGAGAAGTGGAGACAGAGGGCATCCCTGACGTAGCCCTCTTGAGGCCTGAAAAAAGTTTGTCGATCTCCCATTGACCAAAGGGGCAATCCAGGGGGAACCAATGCATCCTTTTATCCAGTCAATAAGCTCAGAGGAAAACCCGAATTTATCCATCACCATGAAGAGATAGTCGTGTCTTACTCGGTCAAATGCATTGGCGAGATCAAGTTTCACAACCATTCCTTTCTCTTTTCTGTGGTAGCTGGAATGGATGGCTTCTTGAACAAGAATGACATTGTCAAGAATTTTTCTTCCCTTAATGAAACCTCCTTGATTTTCGAGTATGATCTTCGGCAGAATTGTTTTAATCCTATTGGCGATAATCTTGGTAACCAGCTTGTATCCTGTGTTGCAGAGGGAGATGGGTCTAAATCTGGAGAAATTGGTGGCCCCTTGCTCCTTCGGGATCAATGCCAAGAAAGAGGAGTTTGTACTCCCTCCCAATTTGTGATGGCTTTGAGAATTCCTTATCATCCAGAGAAGGTCATATTTGATTATGTCCCAGGAATTAGAATAAAACCTGGCTGTGAATCCGTCCGGGCCAGGAGCGCTGTCCGGTTCCATATGGGATAGAGCAGACTTGAGTTCTTCCATAGTAATAGGCGCAGCAAGTGTATCATTGTCAGAGGAATGGATCAATTTAGGGATTAGCGAGAGGGGGTAAGCAAGAGGGTCTAAGGATTCAGCAGGAGGAGCAGAATAAAGGTCTTGGAAGTGGGAAAAGGCAGCCTGTTTTATGCCTTCAAAATCATTCACCAGATTGCCTTGCTGGTAAATTTCTTTCACTGTTTTGAAATTTTTCCTAGCTTCAGCCTGTTTGTGAAAAAAAGAGGTGTTTTTGTCACAACTTTCTAACCAAAGGCTTCTTGATTTTTGACGCCAATACTCTTCCTCAATTCTGCATGCTGTGTGGAAGGCTTTTTGGAGGTGGCTTTCGGTCCGAGAAATGTCTTCTGTAATGGAAACAGGTTCCATGCGAGCTTGATGGTCTTCCAAGGCGGTTTGAGCTTCTTTCCTACAAGTGACCGGGGAGGAATGGAGCTTGGCCCAGTTCTTAAGGTCACGTTTTAGGCTTCTAAGCTTCTCTTCCCAAATAAAGGAGGGGTTTCCAGTAACCTTTTTACTCCAAGAGCTAGAGACGATGTGGCTGAAGCCCTCTTGATGGACCCACAAAGGAGTAAACCTAAAGGGGATGGGGCCCAGATTCTCGTCAATGGAGAGATCCAGAAGGATAGGTTTGTGGTCGGAGACACAGTTGGGAAGGATTTTGGATGAGCCATGTAGTCCCAAGGTGAGGAAGTTGGAATGAACCAGAAACCTGTCAAGACGGGCTGCGATGTGCCCTGGCCCTAGTCTTTTATTAGTCCAAGTATATTTGCCATTGGAGGGTTTTATGTCAACCAGATCCCATCCTAAGATGATGTCTTCAACCCATTCCCGAGAGGGATCTCGGATAATGGAGCCCCCTTTTTTCTCATTTGCATCTAGGGTGACATTCAGATCCCCTGCAATGATTATATTTTCAGGCCTGTGGAGGCTTAGGAATGTTTCAATATAGTCCCAGCAGTCTTTTTTTTCAGCTAACAAAATCGGTACATAGAGGTTGAACAAACTTACATGGTGGCCTGAAACTTTGTGAATGAGTTTGGTGTAGATCCAGTGCATGGTACTTTGAACATCAAGCAGCTCAAATTTGGAGGAATCCCAGAAGGTGGCTAGACCTCCTGATGCTCCCCTGGAGCTGACAGCTTCCCCGGAGCTTTTTTTCCAGAATGTATTTCCTGCCTGGAGGGCTGAATCTTCCTCCATTTTTGTTTCCTGAACTAGCAGGATCTCAGGCTTGTTGATTCTTACTAAATCTCTCATTGCTTCGATTTTCTGTGGACTGCCTAGACCTCTGCAGTTCCAGGAGATGTACCGCATTATTTACTTTTGGAGGGGGCGGCCCCTTTAGAGGCCTGGCCATGCTTGGATCTTGTTTTCATCATTCCTTTTATGGTTTGCTGGGAGCCTTGCAAAATATCTGCGTAAGAGATTTCTTCCCTTTTCTTCTTATTTGGTTTCCGGCCCCTTGGGGTCTTGACTGGAGTTGCATGCGTGCTCCCGGACTCGGTGGATCCTTCATCAGTGTCTCCATATGGGTCAGAGTCCTCTTCTGCTTCTCGAGAGTCTTCTCGGGTAGGAGAGCTTCCGGATAAAGGATTTGCGGGTTCAGGTTGGATTTCCCCTGGCTCAAACGAGGTGGCATCTTGTGGATCTGGCTTCTCAACATTGCACTATTATTATTATTCTTTATTCATTAAATCTATATTGGTAAATTAATATCAAAATCATAAACTTTTTTGGGATATTTATTTTATTGTAAATGAATATTAGAGTTAAGTCCCCCATATAAAATAATATAAGAATTAATTTATTCTTAAAAATTGAGTAGTATATATATATATATACACTTAAGAATATATATATATATACACTTAAGAATATATATATATATATATATATTCTTAAAAATAGTTAAATATAGCTATATATAATTAAATATCTATATCTATATATATAATATGAAAATGACAAAAATATTATTTTATGAAAAAATGTGAAATGAATATATATATAGTTTTACATTATGATATTAAATAGAATGAAGTAAATATATAATTTAAAATTAAAATCATGAAAATGACAATATATTATTTTATAAAAAAATGTGAAAAGATCTTTTTATGAATTATGAGTACTATACTTGAAAATGACAATAATATTATTTTATAAGAAAAAAAAATGTGAAAAGACATTCATTATGAGTACTTTACTTGAAAATGACAATAATATTATTTATGAAAAAATGTTATAGGACTTTCATTATGAGTACTTTACTTTAGGACTTAAAAGTACTTATACCACTACGTTGGTTAACTATGGATTTTCATCCACCATAAAAAATTTGACAAATAAGCATTCTTAACTCATGCAATGCTACCTCAACCATGGGGGATGATGTCATCTACTAGAATGCGATTGGTTGATTTTTATAGTACATTTTCTTTGTTTTGAGGCCCATTTTTTACCTCAAATTTTCTCTAATCGACACCATGTATATCGCTTTTTTTATGGCATGTGCACCAAGGACATAAATTATTTCACATTGGAGAAACACTATTATTGAATACTAAACTACATATGGCCACTAGATCATGACACTCAAACAAACTAATTTTCACAACCCTTCCATCTACCATAGTGATTCCATCTTCTGAAAGCTTATTTATCTATTTCATTAAATTCTCCTCATTTTCAGGGTCAACATCATGTGCTAAAACTTGTCTATATTCTTCTTTTCCATCCTATTTTCCAAGGATTGCATAAGACATCAAGCCATTGTCTTCTAGTAACTCAAATAATATCTCACATACCCGGCCACCTCGATCATAATGTACGCGAGAATCAATACCAAGTTTGAAAGAAACTTCATTGAATATAGTTCTAGACCTATTTTCAAACGACTCAACCATAAAGGAAGCATATGACTTTACTTGCTTGACCCTAACTCCATATGTGAAACCATAAGTTCTCTCCCAACCCATATCAATATCCTCAGCTTATTTGCTCCACTTTTTCATTTCGCTACAAACTGATGTTGGATTAACCCCCTTTAGTACAGCATGAGGATCAATTCTCTTTAGACATTGCAAAGCCTTATGAGTCATTCTTGATTCGATAAATACTGAATCCATATTCCTCGACATAAAATCCTTACGAATATCTGCCACAACAATTAATCGAATTTTATCAAGCAATCCATCTAGATGTTCAGGAACATCCTCAATTTTAGATTCTTCATTATAGTTTTTGCTCATGAAGTACCCAATTCTAGCAATAATGTCATTCCTATCTACATCTTCAAGTGATTTCCAAAAAACCATCTCCCAATTTATTTAAATTTTATCTTCCCCTCATTTAGTCTCTGGTTATACCATCCCAACCGCTTCTTAATATGCAATAAGGATGTCCTTAAGCGGTTTCCTAGTGACCTTCTCTTAGCATGCATGGTCTTATTTGTTGAAAAACCCTTCTGGCATTTCTGCTATAGCTGGACCAATTAGAATTTTGTTTTTTTGTAGTTGCATTTCTATCCATTTGTTCATGACATGCAATTATTTTAGTTGTTTCATGTCTTCCAGTTTCATTCAAATTTCTAAGAGGTTCATGTTCCAATTACTGCCCATTGGGCTCTACACTTTGATTCCCTTCATCAGTAAATGCAATCAAAGGCTCCCTAGTTTGTTGGGAAACACAACTTACACTTTGATCAGAGTGATTTGTAACAACTATAACATCAATCACTGATCTTTGAGGGAAAAGTAGGACCTTGTTCTGCAAAACCGGGTTCATTCTTTGGTACATATTTTTATTTTGAAAATCAATGTTCAATGTAATGGCAGCATGTAATGAGACTCTCACATTCTCTGAAATAGATTTTATTCTTTCATAAATGTTTCCACTTTGTATATTAACATTCCCTTCAACTGCAATTGGAGAGAAAGGTTGTCTCTGTTGTCCAGCAACATTGTTGTTTGTCATCGATTGCTTACATTGAGGATAATGAGTTTGAAGAATGATTGGATGATTGCTTGTTGTTTGAGGGAAAATTTTGGACTCCTTTTGTGGTATGGAGTTTTGATCTTCAAATACTTGACATTTTCCATGAGAAACACATTACGTAGTCTTTCTACCTCTAGCATGAGTGAATTGAAGGACAATGTCACATGGTTCCAAAGTTGGAAGTTTTGAGTAATCTACACCCTTACGCCGACCTCTTTTTCGAGGAATATTTTGTTGATATGGATCATTTGAATGATCCATTGATGAGATACTCTACAAAATAAACAAAAACAATCAATATTGGCATTAGATTTCAGATATAATTTCTCTAATTAAAAAAACTGAAATATATCATAAATGTAATTTTATACTCAAAATTTACATGTAATTTTACATTTGTAGTTTTACACTAAAATTTCACTTGTAATTTTACACTCTAAGTAACATAATGTTGTGCAATAAAAATTCAAATTTATGCCATTTTGCACTCTACCAAAAACTTTATTCACTTTACCATTGACTACTTTTTGAAACAAAGTCTCTGGTCAAGGAGATATTTTCCTTCCAAAACAACCATTGAGCCTGTTTTGCAACCTCCTAGAAAAATGCTCCCCAGTGGAAAAATTGGTTAAGTATTGAAAAAAAAGGCTTAAGTAGGCTTGGGAAAACTCCCACCATTTTTTTAGGAAAGCATCAACTTGCAGGTGGATGACTTATGAACATTACCACTGGCTCATTTTTTAAAAAAGGTCTCTAGTCAATAAAATATTGGCCTGCCAAAACAACCACTCAGCTTGTTTTGCATCTAAAATTGGCCTAATTGGCCTTAGAAAAATGCCTGCCATTTCTCACCTTTGAGGGATAAAAAATTTCTGAGAGAATAAGTTGGTAGGTGGATGATTTATTCCCTTTACAATTGAATTCTTTTTTAAACAAAGTCTCTGTTCAATGAGATATTTTCCTGCCAAAACAACCATTCATCTTGTTTTTCACCCTAAAAGAACAATGCTCGCCATTGGAAAAATGGTTTAGTATTGAAAAAAATGGCTTAAGTAGCATTGGGAAAATGCCCACCATTTCTCATATGTGGGGGAATTTATTTTAGGAAAGCATCAACTTGTAGGTGGATGATTTATGCACTTGACCACTGGCTCAGTTTTGAAAACAATTCTATGGTCAAGAAAATATTGGCCTGCCAAAATAGCCACTCAACATATTTTGCACCTAAAACTGGCCTAAATAGCCTTAGGAAAATGCTCGCCATTTCTCATATTTGAGAAATAAAAAAATTATGAGAGCATAAGTTTGTAGGTGGATGATTTATTCACTTGAAAAATGACTCCTTTTGGAAACAAAGTCTCTGGTCAAGGAGATATGTTCCTTCGAAAACAACCATTCAACGTGTTTTGCACCCTCCAAGAAAATTGCTCGCTATTGGCAAAATTGGTTAAGTATTGACACAAAGGGTTTAAGTAGCCTTGGTAAAATGCCCACCATTTCTAACCTGTGATGGATACAAATTTTAGGAAAGAATAGCCCTTGCAGGTGGATGACTTTTGAACATGACCAGTGGTTCAGTTTTGAAAAAAGGTCTCTGGTGAAGAAAATATTGGCCTACAAAAAACAACAACTCAGCCTGTTTTGCACCTAAAATTGGCCTAAATGGCCTTAGGAAAATGCCCGCCATTTCTCACTCTTGAGGGATAAATTTTTTATGAGAGCATAAGTTTGTAGGTGGATGATTTATTCACTTTACCTTTGACTGATTTTTTGAAACAAAGTCTTTGGTCAAGTAGATAATTTCCTGCCAAAATAGTCATTCATCTTGTTTTACACCCTCAAAGAAAAATGCTTGCCATTGGAAAAAATGGTTAAATATTGAAAAAAGGGAATAAGTAGCATTGGGAAAATGCTCACCATTTCTCATTTGTGAGTGAATGTTTTTTTAGGAAAGCATAAACTTGTAGGTGGATGATTTATGCACTTGACCATTGGATCAGTTTTGAAAACAAGTCTATGGTCAAGAAAATATTGGACTGCCAAAATAGCCACTCATCCTTTTTTGCACCTAAAACTGGCCTAAATGGCCTTAGGAAAATTCCCACCGTTTATCACCTTTGAGGGATAATTTTTTTATGAAAGCATAAGTTTGTAGGTGGATGATTTATTCACTTTACTATTGACTGAGTTTTGAAACAAAGTCTCTAGTCAAGGAGATATTTTCCTCCCAAAACAATCATTCATCTTGTTTTGCACCCTCAAAGAAAAAATCTCGCCATTGGAAAAATTGGTTAAGTATTAAAAAAAAGGGCTTAAGTAGCATTGGGAAAATGCCCACTATTTCTCATCTGTAAGGGAAATTTTTTTAAGGAAAGAATCAACTTGTAGGTGGATGATTTATGCACTTGAACACTGGATCATGTTTGAAAACAAGTATATGGTCAAGAAAATATTGGCCTTCCAAAACAGCCACTCAGTCTGTTTTGCACCTAAAATTGGCCTAAATGACCTTAGAAAAATGACCGCCATTTCTCATATTTGAGGGATAAAAAAATTCTGAGAGCATAAGTTTGTAGGTGGAAGATTTATTCACTTGAAAATTGACTCATGTTTGAAAAAAATACTTTTTTCAGGGAGATACTTTCTTGCCAAAACAGTTATTCAACCTATTTTGCACCCTCCTGGAAAAATACTCGCCATTGGAAAAATTGGTTAAGTGTTGAAAAAAAGGGCTTAAGTAGCATTGGGTAAATGCCCACCATTTCTCACCTGTGAGGGATAACTTTTTAGGAAAGCATAAGCTTGCAGGTGGATGATTTATACACTTGACCATTGGCTCATTTTTTAAAACAAGTCTATGGTCAAAATATATTGGCCTGCCAAAATAGACACTCGGCCTGTTTTGCACCTGAAATTGGCCTAAATGGCCTTAGGAAAATGACTGCCATTTCTCACCTATGTTGGATAAAAAATTCCTGAGAGAATATGTTTGAAGGTGGAGGAGTTATTCGCTTGACCATTGAATCATTTTTTTAAAAAATCCTTTGGTCATGGAGATATTTTCCTACCAAAACAGCCATTCTGCTTGTTTTGCTCCCTCCTAGAAAAATGCTTCCCATTGGAAAAATTGGTTAAGTGTTGAAAAAAATGGCTTAAATAGCCTTGGGTAAGTGCCAACCATGTCTCACCTGCGAGAGATAATTTTTTGAGGAAAGCATCATCTTGCAGATGGATTATTTATGAACATGACCATTGGCTCAGGTTTTAAAAAACGCCTATGGTCAAGAAAATATTGGCCTGCTAAAACAACCACTCAACCTGTTTTGCATCTAAACTGGCCTAAATGGCCTTAGGAAAATGTCTGCCATTTCTCATATTTGAGGGATACAAAATTTATGGGAGCACAAGGTTTTAGGTGGATGATTTATTCACTTGACCATTGACTCCTTTTGGAAAAAAAGTCTCTGTCCATGGAGATATTTTCTTGCCAAAATAGCCATTCATCTTGTTTTGCACCTTTCCAGAAAAATGCTTGCCATTAGAAAAATTGGTTAAGTGTTGAAACCAGGGCTTAAGTAGACTTGGGATAAAAAAAACTACCTCCTGTGAGGGATAAAGAATTTCTCAAAGCATCAGCTTGTAGGTGGATGATTTATGCACTTGACTATTGTCATTGCATTTCATAAAAACATAATTTCCATAAATTAAGAGATCATTTCCAAAAATTTAGAGACTCAACCAATCATTTTATATAATTATTGTTAAATTCAGAATTAAGATATAAAAAAAAATTCATGAAAATTATTTATCGTTCCTCAAATTTTTATTGCAAGGAAATAAAAACAATGAACAGTTGATAGGGTTTCCCAATTTTCCATGTCCAGCACAAAAATGCACATTTCCCAATCCAAGTACACCCCATGTATGAAATCTGCTCTGAGGCATAAGTACACATATATGAGCATACTTATCCATAAATCACCTCTACCAAATTGGATACATACACATATATGATCCTACTTATCCATTATTTGACAGGAAAGCCAATCTTTCACAATTGGCACGAAAATGCACACTTCTTCAACCAATCAACCAATGATTTTTCTTACTATCACCACAATCATCTCAGACTATCTTGTGAATGGCATACACATAGAAGCAACGATTTAAAATTTTCTATAAACATCCGTGAGTAGATGATTTTATTGCTCATATTTCTTGTTTTTTATTTATAAATAGTAACAAGCAAGTGCATTTTTACTTCCTATTGAGATTACAATGGCTTGATAGAATGGTTTATTTCTAGCCTACACGACATACCTTCAACACAATGAAATTACTAAAATAATTTTTTGCTTGGATGAATTTTCAGAAGTTGTCTTTGCTGTGAGTCGTCTTGATGGCCAAAGGTATGGACGAATACAGTGGCATGTGTTTTCATTCTTTCATCACCATGACAAATATCACCACCAAAAAAAAAAATTTCAAAAACATTCTCAGTATTATTTCTTCCATGATTTTTTTTTAAGTTGTTCGCCAGATTGGTGATTCAAACACTTTGTTTTTCGAAAATCATTATCAATTTAATTTCTTCCCTGAATTTTTTTTTCATTGCAAGACAAATGGGTGATCAGGTATGAATGCTCAACCAATTTCAATTTAGGAAAAGTATCTCAGTTTATTACCAGTCAGATCATGATTAGGAATGGATGCTCCACCACTCCTATCACATAATTGCACCAGTACCCTTTTCTTAAATACGTAGAAATTAAAAACTAATTTACTTGCAGGTTTTACTCATGGAATAAGTTGGTTATTGAATGTGATTTAGAGTTTCACAACTCTTAAACCCACCTTCGTAACTTCCTAACTCATGTTGAACCTACGTTAACTCTTCTTTTTGCCGGAAAATGTTCCGATTTGTCGGGAAATTGTCCCCATTAAAAATTTTATGGCCACATAATTTTGCAATTAGTAGACTTACTCACCTCCTTCACAATAAAAAAATATTATTTCCTCAACCATGTGGAGAATTTTAACCAATCAAAAAAAGAATCTTTTGACAAATAAAGCATCTTAAAAGCATCTTTTAGCATTATTGCTAATGAAATAGGATACATGATAGTTATGGATAGAATGTTATGTACAACCACTCACTCGAGTGCTTTGTAATTGGTCCTTCCTACACAATTCAATAGTTATGGATAGAATGTTATGTACAACCACTCACTCAATTGTTTTGTAATTGGTCCCTCCTACACACTTCAAAGGGAAGTAATTAATTTCATGAGGTGGAAAATTCCTTTTCAGATTGTTGAACATAGGAAAACGATATCCAGACTATATTATAGGTCAATAGGTAGAGCTCATCAACGTAGGAAAGAGTCCATGCTCTTGGTTTCGATTGCAATAGTCTTCACAATAAAGAGAATGGTCTCCATGTAGTTGGTAGTCTTCACAACTGGCTCAAACATTAGTCTTTTATCGCAACATTAATCAAAATGGTGCTTTCACCATTGACAGAAGTCACCAGAGAGAAATCGTTCTCATTGTACCAACTCCAGACTTCAATTATGTTCCAAAGATTAGGGTTTCGGCATAGCTTCAAAGGATTCTATTCAGTGAGAGAAACCATACCAATTTCAACGCTACGTCTAAATGAGAGGGCGTTCAACAATACTCATGATATCACACACAGGTATTCATGCTAGTATTTACATTCCAAATGGTGTTGGAGTCTCCATGGAATCTTCAGTATTTAATCACTTCAATGCAACACTAGTAGAGAGAGAGACCAACGTTTCTCAAGATCGTCGATGAGATTGAGCATCATTCTTCTACTTATTTTACACCATGATGGCATAGATGGATATTCTTTTCACCAGTTGACTTGATCCAAACATAGATGCAATCTCATTCATCACCCAACGTGGTATTATGGAGGCAAAAAGCAGGAAATCAGCAAACTTTTTCAAATAGCAGGAAACTGATGAAATCATCAATGGAACTTCCTTTGGATGTCTTTGTAGTTAGAGATCAATATATTCTTGAGGTCCTATTCACTAATGACCTTTGGTATTCCCCTTATGTGAATAGTGAACATTAATCCAAACACTAAGGATTATGTTCCCAACAATTAACATACACGATACATTTTAAAAAACAACATGATCAACATAAATGTGATATGAAAATATATAATATACATGAATGATAATATCAAAATTAATATATATGTTAGATATACATCTCAAATATGTCAAATATGCCATATCAAATTTGAATGATTGATACATTCTAAATTTAAATTAAAAAAACAAATAAATCAATAATAATATAAATTATTAACCTAAACACAATTTATTTTATAAATAAAACAACATCAACATGCAATGATAATGCATGACATATATAATATGATTTAATTGAAATTTTATTTAAATGTAAAATATTAATAATATTATTATAATTCACATTGCACTATTATTATTATTCTTTATTCATTAAATCTATATTGGTAAATTAATATCAAAATCATAAACTTTTTTGGGATATTTATTTTATTGTAAATTAATGTTATAGTTAAGTCCCCCATATAAAATAATATAAGACTTAATTTATTCTTAAAAATTGAGTAGAATATATATATATATTCTTAAGTATATATATATATATATATTCTTTAAGAATATATATCTATATATATATATATATATATATATTCTTAAGAATATATATATATATATATATATATAGATATATATTCTTAAGTATATATATATATATATATTCTTTAAGAATATATATCTATATATATATATATATATATATATACTTAAGAATATATATATATATATATATATATATATATATTCTTAAGTATATATATATATATATATATATTCTTTAAGAATATATATATATATATATATATAGATATATATTCTTAAGTATATATATATATATACTTAAGAATATATATATATATATATATATATATTCTTAGGTATATATACTTAAGAATATATATATATAGATATATATACTTAAGAATATATATATATATAGATATATATTCTTAAGAATATATATATATAGATATATATTCTTAAGTATATATATATATATATATATATATACTTAAGAATATATATATATATATATTCTTAAAAATAATTAAATATAGCTATATATAGTTAAATATCTATATATATATATATATATATAGTTAAGTCCCTCATATAAAATAATATAAGACTTAATTTATTCTTAAAAATTGAGTTGTATATATATATATATATATATAATCTTTAGAACATTATTATTTTGTAAACCATGTTTATTTAAAGCTTTGAAATTTGTGATGAAATTGATTTTTTAGAAATACTATAATATGTTGTTATGCATTATTATTGAAATAAAATGGACAATTTGTGTGTGTGTGTGTGTGCTTATAAATTAGTTTGTCATTATAATATTAGATAAAATGGAATTAATATATAATTAAAAATTAAAAATATGAAAACGACAAAGATATTATTTTATGAAAAAATGTGAAATGAATATATATATAGTTTTACATTATGATATTAAATAGAATGAAGTAAATATATAATTTAAAATTAAAATAATGAAAATGACAATATATTATTTTATAAAAAAATGTGAAAGGACCTTCTTATGAATTATGAGTACTATACTTGAAAATGACAATAATATTATTTTATAAAAAGAAAAAAATGTGAAAAGACATTCATTATGAGTACTTTAATTGAAAATGACAATAATATTATTTATGAAAAAATGTTATAGGACTTTCATTATGAGTACTTTACTTTAGGACTTAAAAGTACTTATACCACTACCTTGGTTAACTATGGATTTTCATCCACCATAAAAAATTTGACAAATAAGCATTCTTAACTCATGCAATGCTACCTCAACCATGGGGGATGATGTCATCTACTAGAATGTGATTGGTTGATTTTTATAGTACATATTCTTTGTTTTGAGGCCCATTTTTTACCTCAAATTTTCTCTAATCGGCACCATGTATATCGTTTTTTTTATGGCATGTGCACCAAGGACATAAATTATTTCACATTGGAGAAACACTATTATTGAATACTAAACTACATATGGCCACTAGATCATGACACTCAAACAAACTAATTTTCACAACCCTTCCATCTACCATAGTGATGCCATCTTCTGAAAGCTTATTTATCTATTTCATTAAATTCTCCTCATTTTCAGGGTCAACAGCATGTGCTAAAACTTGTCTATATTCTTCTTTTCCATCCCATTTTCCAAGGATTGCATAAGACATCAAGCCATTGTCTTCTAGTAACGCAAATCATATCTCACATACCCGGCCACCTCGATCATAATGTATGCGAGAATCAACACCAAGTTTGAAAGAAACTTCATTGAATATAGTTCTAGACCTATTTTCAAACGATTCAACCATAAAGGAAGCATATGACTTTACTTGCTTGACCCTAACTCCATATGTGAAACCATAAGTTCTCTCCCAACCCATATCAATATCCTTAGCTTCTTTGCTCCACTTTTTCATTTCGCTACAAATTGATGTTGGCTTAACCCCCTTTAGTATAGCATGAGGATCAATTCTCTTTAGACATTGCAAAGCCTTATGAGTCATTCTTGATTCGATAAATACCGAAGCCATATTCCTCGACATAAAATCCTTACGAATATCTGCCACAACTATTAATCGAATTTTATCAAGCAATCCATCTAGATGTTCAAGAACATCCTCAATTTTAGATTCTTCATTATAGTTTTTGCTCATGAAGTACCCAATTATAGCAATAACGTCATTCTCATCTACATCTTCAAGTGATTTTCCAAAAAACCATCTCCCAATTTATTTAAATTTTATCTTCCCCTCATTTAGTCTCTGGTTATACCATCCCAACTGCTTCTTAATATGCAATAAGGATGTCCTTAAGCGTTTCCCTAGTGACCTTCTCTTAGCATGCATGGTCTTATTTGTTGAAAAACCCTTCTGGCATTTCTTCTACAGCTGGACCAATTAGAATTTTGTTTTTTTGTAGTTGCATTTCTATCCATTTGTTCATGAAATGCAATTATTTTAGTTGTTTCATGTCTTCCAGTTGCATCCAAATTCCTAAGAGGTTCATGTTCCAATTACTGCCCATTGGGCTCTACACTTTGATTCCCTTCATTAGTAAATGCAATCAAAGCCTCCCTAGTTTGTTGGGCAACACAACTTACACTTTGATCAGAGTGATTTGTAACAACAATAACATCAATCACTGATCTTTGAGGGAAAAGTAGGACCTCATTCTGCAAAACTGGGTTCACTCTTTGGTACATATTTTTATTTTGAAAATCAATGTTCAATGTAATGGCAACATGTAATGAGACTCTCACATTCTCTGAAATATATTTCATTCTTTCATAAATGTTTCCACTTTGTACATTAACATTCCCTTCAACTGCAATTGGAGACAAAGGTTGTCTCTGTTGTCCAACAACATTGTTGTTTGTCATCGATTGCTTACATTGAGGACAATGAGTTTGAAGAATGACTGGATGATTGCTTGTTGTTTGAGGGAAAATTCTGGACTCCTTTTGTGGTATGGAGTTTTGATCTTCAAATACTTGACATTGTCCATGAGAAACACATTGCGTAGTCTTTCTACCTCTAGCACGAGTGAATTGAAGGACAATGTCACATGGTTCCAAAGTTGGGAGTTTTGAGTAATCTACACCCTTACGCCGACCTCTTTTTCGAGGAATATTTTGTTGATATGGATCATTTGAATGATCCATTGATGAGATACTCTGCAAAATAAACACAAACAATCAATATTGGCATTAGATTTCAGATATAATTTCTCTAATTAAAAAAAATGACATATATCATATATGTAATTTTATACTCAAAATTTACATGTAATTTTACACTAAAATTTCACTTGTAATTTTACACTCTAAGTAACATAATGTTGTGCAATAAAAATTCAAATTTATGCCATTTTGCACCCTACCAAAAACTTTATTCACTTTACCATTGACTACTTTTTGAAACAAAGTCTCTAGTCAAGGAGATATTTTCCTTCCAAAACAACCATTGAGCCTGTTTTGCACCCTCCTAGAAAAATTCTCCCTAGTGGAAAAATTGGTTAAGTATTGAAAAAAAAGGCTTAAGTAGGTTTGGGAAAATTCGCACCATTTCTCACCTGTGAAGGATAATTTTTTTAGGAAAGCATCAACTTGCAGGTGGATGACTTATGAACATGACCACTGGCTCATTTTTTAAAAAGGTCTCTCGTCAATAAAATATTGGCCTGCCAAAACAGCCACTCAGCCTGTTTTGCATCTAAAACTAGCCTAATTGGCCTTAGAAAAATGCCTGCCATTTCTCACCTTTGAGGGATAAAAAATTTCTGAGAGAATAAGTTGGTAGGTGGATGATTTATTCCCTTTACAATTGACTTCTTTTTTAAACAAAGTGTCTGTTCAATGAGGAAAGAGTCCATGCTCTTGGTTTCGATTGCAATAGTCTTCACAATAAAGAGAATGGTCTCCATGTAGTTGATAGTCTTCACAACTGGCTCAAACATTAGTCTTTTATCGCAACATTAATCAAAATGGTGCTTTCACCATTGACAGAAGTCACTAGAGAGAAATCGTTCTCATTGTACCAACTCCAGACTTCAATTATGTTCCAAAGATTAGGGTTTCGGCATAGCTTCAAAGGATTCTATTCAGTGAGAGAAACCATACCAACTTCAACGCTACGTCTAAATGAGAGGGCGTTCAACAATAGCCATGATATCACACACAGGTATTCATGCTAGTATTTACGTTCCAAATGGTGTTGGAGTCTCCATGGAATCTTCAGTATTTAATCACTTCAATGCAACACTAGTAGAGAGAGAGACCAACATTTCTCAAGGTGATCGTCGACGAGATTGAGCATCATTCTTCTACTTATTTTACACCATGATGGCATAGATGGATATTCTTTTCACCAGTTGACTTGATCCAAACATAGCTGCAATCTCATTCATCACCCAACGTGGTATTATGGAGGCAAAAAGCAGGAAATCAACAAACTTTTTCAAATAGTAGGAAACTGATGAAATCATCAATGGAACTTCCTTTGGATATCTTTGTAGTTAGAGATCAATATATTCTTGAGTTCCTATTCACTAATGACCTTTGGTATTCCCCTTATGTGAATAGTGAACATTAATCCAAACACTAAGGATTATGTTCCCAACAATTAACATACACCATACATTTTAAAAAACAACATGATCAACATAAATGTGATATGAAAATATATAATATACATGAATGATAATATCAAAATTAATATATATGTTAGATATACATCTCAAATATGTCAAATACGCCATCTGAAATTTGAATGATTGATACATTCTAAATTTAAATTAAAAAAACAAAGAAATCAATAATAATATAAATTATTAACCTAAACACAATTTATTTTATAAATAAAACAACATCAACATGCAATGATAATGCATGACATATGTGAACGATAATATAATAATCAATATATAAGTCAAACATACATCATAAATCACATATAAAATTCAAATGTATGTGTAAAAGATAAATTGTAGTAATCAAATATATACATGTTATCAATAATCTCCATGGGCTAGTTGGTCCAACACTAGAGCTAGATGGATTCGTACCTCTACTACATAAACATGTAGAATGAAGTAGCTAGTATATATTTCCACTAGAAGCTATATATCAATAAATGCAACCATATCATTTATAGTATAGGTGAGTGAGGTTGGTATTGTAACTACTCAATCAACTACTAGAGGAGGAGATAGTGGTTAGTCGGCTAGTGGAGAAGGAGATAATAGTCGGCTTGCTAAGTGAGGAGGAGAGGATGGTCAATCGGGTTGTAGAGAAGGAGAGGATGGTAGGTCTTCCTATGGAGGAGGAGAGGATGTTAAATTGGATCATGGAGGAGGATATGGTGGTCGATAAACTATTGGAGGGGGAGGAGGTTGTGGATAATCATCCTTAGAAGATGAATCAAAATGCGAAGGTTGATGGAAATAGTGTGTTGGTTGTGGATCCTGATATTCTTGATTCAGAGGTCGTGTTTCATCCTTGTTTGGATCCCATCCCAAGATAGGGGGGTGGGGGGGGGGGATTCCCCCCCCCCACTATAGTCTCCATGGGGGGGGTAGGGGGGTAGTGACTAATTTAGGATCCCCCCCTATCATGGTTTCATGGGCAGCGCCCCTGTAGCGAAAAATTTGAAAAAATGCCTTGTAAAATGTTGTAATTTCATAGTCCTGAATTGGTCGATAATGGGTGATTTACAGGCCCATGGATTAGGTATCCCATGTTATTTTCCCATGGTAATTCCTCTTTAAAAGGAAGGCATTGTAATACGGTTTTGTATTGTAGTATTGAAAAGGTCTTTGTGATTGTGTAAAAGAGACAGTGAGAGAGTGAAGAGAAAGTTGCAGTGAATGTGTTGCAGGTTGTATCTCTTCATTTGCTAGATAGATAAATAAAAGGACTGGAAATTTCTCTATGGATGTATCCCATATTGGGTGAACCATTTATATTGGTGTCTCTCTTATTTTGATCTTATGTGTTTTATTTCCAAATTCTACTTATTTTGAGGAGGTTCTGAGAAAGACTCACAGGGATACAAGCAAAATGACCTTCCAGGATTGCACAACTAGACAATTTCAGGAACTCCCAAATAGTCAATGAAGACTCACGAAATTATGGTATCAGGAGTTTATTGCATCATTTAACATATTAAATAACATCAGAAATATAAATAAACTCATTTGGATCAATACTCATTCATTTATTAAAGACAATCTGGAAACTAGCTCAAATCTATGCAAATCTAGTAGGGGTGTGGAAAAACTCAGATCAATTCAGATTTTTGCATTACAAAAGTTCATGACTGATATCATAGGATCAATATAAAATCATGTACATCATATGACATCCATGATTCTTCTTATAAAATTCAAAAGGATCAATCCTCTCCAATACAATAGACTAGCATATAAAATAACTGGAAAACTAGAGAATTCGATCCATAGGCTTCATGAAACTTTCTATGAGCTTAAAAACAGACATGAATCAGATACAAGACCTACAATAAAATCATTGACAATGGTTGGATTCCATCATCCTCTCACAGGAAGTAGAGGCACATCTCCCAAATCTCTAAGGCAC
Source organism: Larix kaempferi (assembly GCA_027924585.1). NCBI lineage: Eukaryota > Viridiplantae > Streptophyta > Pinopsida > Pinales > Pinaceae > Larix > Larix kaempferi. The sequence goes on along the minus strand of BSBM01000535.1, from coordinate 8,379,913 downwards.
AATTGCACTCACTCCAATAATCAAACTGACAAAATATGTGAATGGGTTGCTCACACCTTTATTTATAGATGGAGTATTACTTGAGGAGAAATTCTCCTTGGCTAATGCGCTCTCATGAGTGGATAAGGAAAGATAACTTTCCTTCTTTTTCCTTTTTCGTTGCTTTCCTCCTCAGTTTCCTTTTCTGCTTTCTGCTTTAGCTTTTCCTGTTTTTTTCTGGCTTTTCCGACCTATCCTTCTTTTCTGGAATTTCCCGCTTTTCTGATTTGATCGTGCTTTTTTCTTTTGTGCTGCTTTATGTTTTTTTTCCTGAGTGTTTGTTTCTTTATGATTTGCACCATCTTTCTTTCCTTTTTCTAATTTTCTAGATTTGGATGCTTTCTCCTAACTTATTTTGCAAGTCATCTCCCAAGCCAACCTCATCCACTAAGGCACACTTGTGGAGCATTATCCTCTTTTATTTAAAATAAAAATTATTTAATGGATGAAAAATAATTATTTCAAGTGCATAATAAACTTTAGGAAAAAAATAATTCACACTCCTAATTAATTAAATGCCTGGAATTTAAAATTAACCCCAAGTAAATGAAGTTGTCTCCTCAACCCAATGGATTGGTTGGGTTAGGAACTTTATACAGTGATCGTTGTTGAGGGGACATGACAGTTCTCCCCTCCCAATATTACTTGTCCTCAAGCAATTTCAAACTGGGATGATGTAAGATGTGTTCTCCTTCCCAAGTAGCATCCTCACTAAGCAATCCTTCCCATTGCAAAAACAATTCCTTAATGATTATGCTCCTTATATTTTTCTCTCGAACCTCCAAAATATTCTCAGGAGTCAGCACCAAATGTCCTTCATCATCAAGGGGTGGCAAGTCTTGTGAAACCTTAACTTGCTTCCCTAATTCCTTCTTCAAACAGGACACATGGAAAACATTGTGAATCCGGCTACCTGGAGGCAATTCTATCTCATAAGCCACATCCACGATCCTCCTCGGAACTTGGTATGGGCCTTAGAATCTTGGCTATAACTTATCAGCCCCCTTATAATTCAATTAGGACTATCTATAGGGTTGCAACCTCAAATAAACCATATATCCTATTTGGAAAGCTCGCTTAATTCTATGCTTGTCTTCCTGCACCTTTTTCTTGTTCTGTGCTACCTACAAGTTATCTTTGAGGGTTCCGAGTATGTCTTGACTCTCTTGGAGACAATTATTTTCCTTATGTGTCTTACAATCACCAAATATCATATCATCAAAAGTGATTGCATCATATCCATATAGAGCTTTGAATGGAGGCATACCAATCGAGAGATGAAAAGTAGTATTGTAACAAAACTCTCCCAAATGGAGCCAAGTAGTCCATGACTTTTGTTGGCCTGTAACATAGTTTCTTAAGTATCCTTCCAGCCATTGTTTAACTCTTTATGTTTGTCCATGATTCTATGGATGGTAGCTGGTACTCATGTCCAAACTTGTCCCCACTAACTTGAACAACTCTTGCCAAAACTTGCTAGTGAACTTGCTATCTGTGTCACTGATGATGGACTTGGGTATGCCATGAAGTTTGAATACTTCTTTGATGAAAATTTCATCCACTTGGTTGGCTTAAATATTAGTTGTGACAGCAAAGAAATGTGCATATTTAGTCAATATATCAACCGCAACAAAAATATTGTCTTTACCTTGGCTTTTTGGGAGCCCAGTGAAGAAATCCATTGATACACTTTCCCATTTATGTTTAGGAATAGGAAGTGGTTGTAAGAGTCCTACTAGATGAGTATGCTCTACTTTATTTTTCTTACTTGCCACAAATGATCTAACATTCTCTATCACCTCCTTCTTCAACCCCTTCCAAGTGAATATTTCCTTCGCTTTCTTGTAAGTATTCACAAACCCAGGATGTCCTACTAGAGGCACATCATGGGCAGCCTCAAGGATCTTATTATTTAATGAGGATTATGGAACTAAAAAGATCCTATCCTTATGATAGATAATATCATTGAGAATATTGTAAGTATCATCATGAATTAGTCCATCAAACAAATCACAAGCAAACTGACTCTTTGTGTACTCTACTCCAAGTTGTGTGTTTTCCAATCATCATAAAAATTGATCAATGCAAATGTTGGTTTTATAGAAAGAGCATCAGCTACAATGTTCATCTTACCATTCTTATATTCAATGTCAAATTCAAATGATTGCACCTTGATTACCCACTTTTGTTTCCTAACTTTCAGCTCTCTTTGGGTCCTGAAGTGTCTCAAAATGTTGTGGTCAGCCTTGATAATGAACTTACCACCTACCAAATATTGTCTGAACTTGAATATCGCATGCATGATGGCTAGCATCTCCTTGTCATAGAATGAATATAATATTAATGTGGCTGCAAATTTCTGCTTTCAAAGGCCAAGGGGTGATTGTTTTGCATCAAGACTGCTCCAATTCCATTCCCTAAAGCATCATACTCAAGAACAAAAGGTTGAGAAAAATATGGAAGTGCAAGAATAGGACAATTGCTCATTATCTCCTTCATTGTATTGAATGCTTGCTCAGATTATTCTGACAAATTGAAAGCTGCTTTCTTATTAAGGTCTATCAAAGGAGATGTCAACTTGGAAAATCCTTTGACAAACTTCCGATAGTAAGTGCATAACCCAATAAAACCTCTCAATTCAATGATATTTTTAGGACTTGGCCAATCTACAATAGTTTGGATCTTCTCCATGTGAACCTTAACTCCCTCTTTCCCAATCACATGACCAAGATACAAAACCTCAGTCATTCCAAACACACACTTGGATAGCTTTGCATAGAAATATTGATCTGCCAAGATTGTTAGTACAATATCCAAATGGTGCAAATGATCCTCCCAAGTTCTACTATAGATCAAACTATCATCAAAGAAAACAAGTACAGACTTACAGAGCTTACTGTTAAACACTCTGTTCATGCAATATTGAAAAGTTGCAAGTGCATTGGTTAGGCCGAAAGGCATAACCAAAAACTCAAAGTTCCCACGATGACACCGGAAAGCTGTCTTATGGGTGTCTTCTTCCTGCATGCTTGTAATACCCCCATTTTGACCCTTATGACATATTGTATTTTAATGTAAACATTCTATATATGTAATGTATGATTCCTAACGTGGAGCTCAAGGCCAAGGCTCTGCTAGTGAATGCTCATCCTTGAAGGGATGGTATTTTATATTGTTCTATTTGTGTGCTAGTAAGCCATGGGGAAATTGTAAAATGATGTAAATATCATGTAAGAAAAAAAAACCAAGGGGCCGGATATGGATGCAACTAAATGAGGGGGACTATGTATTCACTAGGGAGAGGTGAGGGGGTTGTGGGATTGAACCCTGGGCTGCCATATGTCACCTTGAGAACCCACCTTTGACTGTCCTAGCTATCATTTAATTCTGTGTAAGGAAGTGGTTGAGGAAATCAATTCATGGATTGATGGAGGATGGGCAGCTTGAAATTCGTAAGACAAGGGTATGGGATCTGTTTTGTTTGTCCCATAAGCCACCCTACCTCATGGGAATTCGAACTCCCTCATACCCATTCCATCGTGGACCATCTAGGCATGAGGGGGGAAGGAGTATGCAGACCTAGCAGGGAGGTAGAACAGAAAAATCGTGACTTGGGAGAGGTCATGTTTTGGGTGCCAATATTGCTCAGAAAATTCATGCGGGAAGAGAAATACAATGGGGGATAATTCAAGCTTCAGTTGGGAGAGAAATTGCATGCCCAGTAGGGAAGAAAACCGGAAATCACAAACCCAGCTGTGAGGAAGAAGGAAAAAGCGCGATCCTGAGGGAATCCACATTTGGGAGTGCAAAGATCGCTCAAGAAATTCATGTGGGAAGTGAAATCCGATAGGCAGATCCATAGACCGAACCGTGGGGAGAATATGAGAGGGTTAGATGTCCGAAATCCATAGGAGAACCCTGGTTTGGAAGCTCGAAAGGGAAGCGAGAAAAATCCTTTCGGCCGCAATCTTGCAGAAGATCCAAGAGTGGAACATAGTGGGAGAGGGACTGAGAGGGGTAGAATTCATGGCAGAGTGGTGAGGGCTCATTCATCCTTAGTTTAGAATTCGGGACCAACCATACTTTCCCAGGTCATCACGAAGGGAAGGGGCACCCGAGGGACTGTGTATCAATGAAGGGGGACCTTAATTAGGATGAGAGTGGAGGTGATGGGGTTACCTGGACTGCTTGAGGCCAATTGGACATACCTGTAGCTCTGTGGTTGAGCTCATTGACTTAGAAAACCCCTGCCATGCCTCCCAACTCTCCTGACAGAGCCGGTGATGTGTTGGATGACCCTGAATGATTGTGAAACATAAGCTGTGAGTGGACCTGATTAGTTCCTCCTTAGTGGATACATAGCCCCAACACGGGGGTTTCTCTGATTGCTTAAATAATAAAGGTTGGGCAGAGACCTATGGTTGGGTTGGAACTTTGCAGTCCATAGCCAATTTCTTGGTGATTTCATCTAAAATGATAATTGTTCTCCGTGATTTATATCATGTTCATTATGTGTTATGTATGCTTAATTTTTCATGTTTCATTCAGCTTTGTTTATTTGAGTATGCTTATGCTTCCATGTGTTTTTATTCATATGAATCTGGGCATTGGTAAATAGGGCTAAGTCTTGTGAAGGCCTAGAAATACCAGACTGTTAATCAGGGCTTTAGGGGTGAAATAGACACCCCTGTTGTGTTCATGTTCCCTCTGAAGGTATGGGTTGATGAAGGGAGGGGCCATGACAGAGTGGAGAAAAGCTCTTTATAGAGTGGTAAATAGACCTTGATGAAGTTTGGTACCACCTTTTGGATCGGAAGAAGGACATGTCATAATCCTCAGGTGTGGCAGAGGATCATCCAAATGCATAGGGCTTGCTGAGAGATTTCTAAATGTATCAAGTTTTCCAAAAATGGACTTAGGATGAGAAATTTATCAGCCTAAGAAATTTGTAGTAACAGGGGCATATGGTCGGCTTCCGACTTCTTGAATCCGCAGTGTGGGTTGTGGATTTTGGAATTCGGAGGCATGATTTCTTGTCATGGTGCTTTGGGGTTCCGACTTCTGAATCCTGCAAGCCAGATTGTGGAGTGTGGAAGTCGGAGGAGTAATTTTCTCCCGAGTTGTGAATTCAAAGTCCCGACTTTCGACTTCCGCATTGCATATGGTGGATTGCAAAATTCGGAGGCGTGATTCGGGGAAGCAGTGAATTGGTGTTCCGAATTTTTGACTCCCACATCGTGGATTGCGGAGTGTGGAAGTTGGAAGCGTAAATCTTCAAAGTTGGATATTGGTGTTCTGACTTTCCGAATCTTGCATCACGGATTACAGAGTGTGGAAGTCGAAAGAATAAATCTTTGAAGTTGGATAGTTGGTGTTCAGACTTTCCAACTCCCGCATCGCGGATTGCGGAGTGCGGAAGCCGGAAGTGTAAATATTTGAAGTTGGATAGTTGGTATTCCAACTTTCCGACTCCCGCATAGCGGATTGCAGAGTGAAGAAGTTAGAAGCATAAATATTCGAAGTTGGATGTTGGATTTCCGACTTTCAGACTCCCACATCACAAATTGCGGAGTGCAGAAGCCGGAAGCATAAATCTTCGAAGTTGGATAGTTGGTGTTCCAACTTTCCAACTCCCTCATTGCAGATCGTCAAATGCAGAAGTCAAAGGCGTATTTCTTCGACGCCGCATATTTTTCGTTCCTCCTTTTTGAATCCCCCATCATGGATTGCAAAAGTCGGAGGTGTAATTCTTGAAGTGGCGCGTTGGGGTGCCAACTTCCAACTTCCGACTTGCGGATCGTAGATTGTGGAATTGTAGACCGAAGACATTGCGGCTGTGAAAAAGGGCAGAGTTGCAGATAAAGTTGAAAAAAAAATTAGCAGGTTGTTCTAAGGAGCTCCCCCATCACCTCTAAAGGGAACCAAGGGACCGGGGATGTGACAGATGGTATCAGAGCCCAAGGTTGCAACACTGGGGCTGCTTGGGCCAAATTAAGAGCTTATAGTCTTGTAAGAGCTGTGGGATGAATAGAGAACAAGAAGGATCGATGAGCGCGTAGCAGTTCGCTGGGTGAACCATCCTTGTGGCCAGGTTCATGCATGATCAGAGAAGTTGAAATATATGAGTAAGTAAGGAGAATGGGTAAGGAAATTCCATCCTCCCAAAATTTTTCATTCATAGGAATAAGACATCCCAGTATGTGGAATTGGCATGTGGTTTAGGATATTGGCATGGTGGCCATGCAAAGGATGATAATAGGGGAATGAGGCATTCCCATGTGTGACTCAATTGCGTGGCTCAGAATTGTGGAAAATATTTCCTTGAAAATGGAAAGAAAGTATCACATTTGAATGAGGTAAAAGGGCATGGAATGTGCCTTAAAGGACTCCATAGGGAGTTGGAATTGAACAAATTGCAGTACTGATAAGTGCAGGGAAGTTAAGAAAGGTCGAGTTGAACTTGGCCATAATTTATGAAAGAAATTGGAGCAGTAAGGAAATGTTGATAATGAGGAAAATTCTCACCTTAAACTATTTCTGTTTACAGAATAATAATTGCATGCTTGGAAAGTAGCAAGTGTAAATGTAATGCATGTGTGTATGTCTTGAATTGCTACTTGGTCAGAAAATCATAGCTAATGATCCCTTGTGTGCTTTATATGAATGCCATGAATTGGACCAGCTATGATGTGGAATAGGAATTCCATGCTATGATGTGGAAGAGGAAATTCCATGCTAGGATGAGTAATTGGAAAGGGGAAAATTCCTCAACTCTTCTCTTGCTGATAATATTTATATTTTCTGAGTTTTATAAATATGAAATTATGGCATATGAATGTTAAAAATGTAGGAGATTAGGTAGCTTAAATGCATATGTAATATTGGGAATATTAAGAGATAATTCCTAGTGCATGTGAACTTGCTTGTGCATGAATATGATATTGCATATTGATAAAAGTAGTGAGGTTTTACATATGCAATGAACCACTTTTAATAATTAGTGTGGTTGATAATAATTAATGTTGTTGGTATCAGTTGTAAGGCCAAAGACAACATAAACGTGGTTGAATATGTTGATGATGATATTGCATATGACTAGTAGCCTTGTGAAGAAAGGCTGGAGCACAAATCCATGATCAAGAGGTTGGGGGAAGGACTGTGTAGTCCTTGGTAAGAGGCCAACTGACCAGGTAACATCATATATGTTAATGGAATCCATGCAGGTAATGTTTATTTATGCTAATTGTATAAATGTTGAATGAGGATGGGTAAGAATCCCTTCTACCATATTTTTAATCATCATAAAATGGTATGCATGTAAGGTTGAATGCATTTGTGTGAATTCCATACCACCATGGTATGGTGAGGTATGTGGTAGTGAAGGAAATGAGCATTATACCATGTGACTGTTTAAATTTTTGAATGCATCCATAAGAAATAAGAGCATGCCATGTGTGAAACTAGGAGGATGTTGGGTTGTGAAGCCTGCAGTGCTCAACAAGTGTCCCATGAACTCCCTATTGGTGTTAATTTGGGATGAAATCTATTTGCCAACAACCAAGGAGTGAGAGCACTCCTGATGTGTTGTGTTTAGATGAAGAAAAAGGCACAAAGATAGCTAACCAAGTAATTAGGGAGATGGTTGGGTATTGTATTGAAGCATTGACTAAGATTCCCAACTTACCATGGTAATAAACCTGTGTAGGCACAAAACAAATTTAGATCAATGTTGTAGTGCATTGGGTGCATTAAGGAAATGTACATTAAAAGATTTTGTAAATCTTGTGGTTATGCATTGTGTGAATGCATGGCTATGGTATACATCTCATTGCAAGTAGATAATAGATGAAATGATGAATCATTGTCAATTCTAAGATCCTTTCATGAGATGCTATGAATACAAGGGAAAGAATTGCATGGAAAGGGTAATCATGTTTGATGGGATACCGGGATGCTCTGTTGGGAGGACAGAGTTGCATGAAAAGATGTGATTGTTCATTCATGAGTATTTAAATTTTATTTGACTGCATATATAATGTGCCCATATCATGCAATTTTATTGTGATAATGATGTGTAACATCCCTCCTATTTGATACCTATTATTACTTTCGTAAATGTAATTTTGATTCTGTAAGCGGCCCTGGTGAGGAGCTCAAGGCCAAGGCCCCACCAGTGGACCTTGAAACTATTGTTACGTTCATAAGTGTTACTTTAGACTTAAGAGACGAATGACTGCAACGCAGTTAAAACAACAACAATTGAACCTATAGGGAAGATTTGAGAAAACTAGAGGACGAGGTCGGTGACATAACTGTTAAGACAAGGTCTATGATTATTAACCTAAGAATTTCTTACGACGTCCTAAGTCGAGGGAATTATCCGTTCAGTGCTAAACAAATAGGCGACACTTATAAACTATGCCTTAGTATGAAGCTAAATTCTTTGTATAATCCTATTCCAAAAAGATATTTCTAGAGAACTTAGAATCTCCTTAGAGAAGCTTAGTTTAATAATGGTGAAACTAGTATAATTGATAAACACAACCTATTAACAAAGTTATGAGTATAATTAGTCATGGTATGATCATTATTAAGTTCCAAGTATATTTTATTATAATGAGATATTTTTTATTACACTAACTTCAGAAGAAGTTTTCTTGACAAAGACAATTAATGACAGATAGTCATCCTAATTTCTACGAGTAGTTGAAAAATAGTATAGTGACTTATTTTTTAGTTATCTTGAATGGCAAGGTCGTCTTCCTAGATTGAGGATGCGACATTTAGCACATTTAGCTACATAATATTATTAAAGCTCCGACGACCTATCTATTAATGTAAATCTATACCTATGGTAACTATTATCACTATATAGACTAAGTGATTATTTGAACTATTTTAATTGAATAAATAAAACCCAAAGTTATTTATTTAGTATTTTGGAAAGAGAGGAGACATATATATATATGTGTGTGTGGTGCTACATCACATAAATCAAACATTATTAATTTCAACAATATTTCGTAAGTTATACATACAATGCCTTTCAATGCACTATAACGATACAATATATTGGAAATATAATGAATGAGAACTATAGGAGGGTATCTATATAATTTTATACCCATGAAGAAAGACAAATATCTTATCAAAAAGGGTTAAAACTATTTTAATTTGGTTAGTATATATATATGTGTGCCTAATTACTACTTTTTGCACTATTTCGATTAAATTATTCAAAACATATTAACATGCCATTAACACATGTTTCATTAATTGTGCTAGGGATTTTAGTAGAGCCATCTTTACACGTTGTTTGAAAAAGCGCTATTAAGAGGTTCGATGATTTCATTTTATACTTTTACAAAGTCATCTTACAACTGATTGGGAATCGGATTAAGGGTCAATCGCGTGGCGAACATAGAGGTTTTTTAGGGAAGTATCGATAGTGGAACATCCAAACCTTTACTTCCCCACCTACTACGTGGAGCACCAAATATATACCTATGCCATCTATTCCATGCACGGAACACTCCAGCCCCCTTCTCCAGACACCTGTCTCTTTAGGGCATTTGATTATATGCCACCACCAAGCTACCGGGGAAGCGTGAGTGGGAGAGGTGTGTTATAAGTAATCCCTGCAATAAGGAAAGTGGGGGGGGGGATGGCTCATTAGAGCTCGATCCCATTCTATCGCTATTGTTTATCGTTGTTGTTGTTGTTTTTTATGGAATGTTTTTGTTTAGAAATTTTGCAGTTTGTAATTCTATTATGATAGCATTAAGATTTGAGTGGCTAAGATAGCCGATTTCCTTTTTTCTTACAATACGATATTTATTACTTCATATTTATAAGTATGCTGTTACAAGTCTTGTTTTTGACAGCGTTACGGTTTCAAAGATCCTTATTACTGTGTAAATGGGACACCCTATTTTGTTGGACAACTGCGTGGGATTTGTATGATTGCTAGGAATTTGTGGGAATGCATAGTGCTTGGAATGCCCAGCCTTGTGTTGAAATCTCTATGGTATACAGAGTCTCATCATGTTAAACACCTTTGCATTGAGGTGGGATCTCCCTTCAAACTAGAAATAGCACCAAGCAATTGTAATCGATGTGGGATATAGTGTTACCCTAATACGTTTATTAACCCTACTTATTATTTGATCTCTTGACCAGGATCCCGTTACACATAATCTTTTAATGCAGGAAATGAACTCAACAATATTCTATCACTACCAGGTTTTAGTATTCTATTTTATATAGTTATGCTTATTATGGTTTTGAACTTCTATGTTTGTAAACCCGCGTTCATTGATGCACAAATCGATCTCTGTGCTTGGATTTTCCCTTCCGTAGGGATCCTCCTTTGCCAGTGTTTCTATGCCTACAGCTTGATGTTGATGTATTTGTAACTTCGGAAGATATTCACTTGTATATTGTATTTGTACTTTATTGTATCCCCAATGGAGATGTATTATTCCTCCGATTGGAAGTGTCGTTAGTTGTACTTGCATGTGTCGCAAGTTATATTGTAAGTGTCGTAACTTATACTTGATGGGTTATTAGACCACCTTGATGGGGTCGGCCCTGTATGAGTTATGTGGGTAAAAGGGTTGTTAGACCACCCTAGTGGGGTCAGCCCTGTCAGCATTATGTTAAGTGGTTAAGTTGGGGCCGACCTAGTTGAGTAAAGGTCAAGTGAAAGTTAGTGTATAAATAGAGAGTATGTCTCTCTCATTTTACACGTTCTCTTATTCACTCACTTCACATTAGTGAGAGAGAGGAGGAGTGCACACAAGTGGAGGAGGAGTATGCTACTGAAGATATATATCTCTTAGGTTTTATAATGGTGATCCTTGTATTGATTCTTATTCTATCTCTTAGGAAGTTGCGGGGTTTTTCGCCTTCTTGGTTTTCCTCGGTGAAATGTTTTGTGTCTCTTGTCTCTTATGCTTGATATGCTATACATGTTATTATTTCAGTTAATATCTTAGATATATTGAATTAAATGATGAAAAAATAACATGGTATCAGAGCTAGCCTAAAGGAAGGCATGGTATGGAATTTATGAGACTTGTTGCACTTGTGACAAATTGTAAGCTAGGGTTCGATATAGAAAAAACCTGTCATTGTGGAACTTTCGCTATAAATCCATTTTGGCGAAGGTTCAGGTTCTGAAACGTATACAGGTCGTAGATAACATCCCCATGTACCTTGTGTCTGAAGCAAAACATCTAATTCGTTGTACTTTCTGTTTTATGACCTGTACAATCTAGGGTTTCTGCCTCTTCCAGATATCATTCATAAACAGGTAACCTAGGAAAAAAGGTCACAACTTGGGCTAGGAAGCTCCAAATGAAATTTCGTAAAAAGTGACAGATAGGGAATATACTGTACTTTCACAAGTATTCTTTCCAAAGGCCGAAGTTGAACCAGTGACACATGGAATGTCGTACAAGTTCTCTCTCCTATTTTATCCCATAAAAAGGTCACGTTGCGACACTTGGAATAACTCTCTCTCAGAGAATCCAATTGAGGTCATACCTATGGGGTTGGAAATATGACATGTCAAGATACCATAGGACGAAGTTTCAGACACTGTGGATTTGTAATTCCATATATGCACTAGAAACAAGCAGGTGCATATTTCTGTCAAAACAGAAATGGATTCTGAGCACCTTCATTCTTGGCTTGTCACTGCTGCGGGAATTTAGGGCTTCGGAGAAACTTGGAATTTTTGGAACCGGTGTCCACAGCTTAATGTTCCTCATCAAAATTGAAATTTAGAGATCAATATTGAATTTTTTGGTTGGGCAGAAGGACGGGCTTGATCAAACCCTAGTTCGGGATTTTGATCGGAAAGGTGGTAAATTAGGGCTTCTACAAAATTTGAAATTTTTGAAATCTATGACCACAGCTGGAAGCTCCTCAGAAAAATCAAAGTTCAGAACACAAGATCGAACCTTTTGGATGGGCAGAAGACCGGGCTTTATCAAACCCTAGTTCAAGATCCTGTCTAGAAGATCCGGAAGTTTCAAAGGCAATTTTGAAGGGTCAAATTTTGCAGTTTTCAAAATTGAAGTATACTAGCTTGATCAGCTCAAAAAGGAACATCTTTTCATCCAATCAGAAGTTTGAAATTCAAAGTTTGAATTTTTAGGGTTTCTCTGAAAAACCCTAATCCAACTCCAAATCCAGTTTCAACAAATTAAAGTGGATTGGATTAATCCTATAAGAGAATGAATTGGACACCTACATAAGTGAAGAAGTTCTAGTTTCAGAGGGAGACGAGGCTAAGGCCTTACATAAGAAGATTACAAGCAATCCCGACAGGTATGACTTGAAGAGATACAGGTATGTTTTGAAATATGTTCACGATTAAGGTTATGCTATGTTTGTCTTCATATTATTGAGGTTAGTACAATATTGATTAATTTTAGACTTGTCTTATCACCCTAGTAAAAGTATGAATGCATGTGAATGATAGAAGACATTCTTTGATTAGGGTTATGACACTTATGATTGTACTAATGCACTGTGGTATTGTATGAGGTTGATGTTGTCCGCTAACATGAAAGGTACATCAAGAAAGACAAATCAAGTTCTAGATCAAGAACACATGACCATGGTGATATGAAGACAAAGACTCATCCATAGCCATTATAGAAGTTCTACTTACGAGGTATGTATATTTTGGTTCTACAATGATTAACTTATGAGCTATGTAGGTTACTAAGCACAAGTCATTGAAGAGAACAAGAAGACATTGTTTGGGTATGTTAGACATAACTAAGCAAACATGATAACTAGGTATGTTTTTCCTATATCAAGTTAGAACCCTACCTTGTGTTAGGATCTTATACTTTTGTATGAATGATTATTCTTGAAGTTAGAAGTTTAAGTAATCAACAGTTTATGCATATTATGTTTCTTACTTTGATTGATGATATGACTAACCAAAAGAGTCCTATGGTCAATAAGAATATGCATGAGTAATAGAAGTCCTCCCTGAAACCTTGAATACTAATGCTTGTGATAAATTACCTGTGTGTGAAATGATCATGACCATAGATGTTAAGAGTATTTAGGATCATAATGTTTTGATAGTATTGAGATTATACTAATATATGTATGGTTATGTATGAGATCTTGAGGATGGCACAATGATGACACTAGTGCACACTTAAGCATGCATAGTGGTCTAGGATGAATATAAGTTCAAGGACAGGTAATCCAGGAAGCAAAGATCAAGAGGGAGCACACTCCAGTAGTTCTTGCAAGGAAGCAAAGATTGAGAGGGAGTCCACCCTACAACCAAACAAAGATAAGTATTTGAATTGTCATTTCTTGTATATATGATTAATTAAATGATGTTTTCCAGTCATGTACATATTTAGGATATGTATTATGCATATTATAAAATTTGCATTAATGAACAAGATACTACTAATATGCAAGTAATGGGTAAGTGGCCTATGGTACTGTACAACATTCCATTGCTACTTATCTAGAATGAAACCTCTTTGCTAACATGTTGGGAGTTGTGCACACTCTTAAAAAATATTCTGGTAGAGATGGAAGGTATCTAGAAAGTTACGGGATATGGATAAATGTTGTATTGAAGCATTGGCTAAGATAATTGCATGACTGTATGACATATGTCTTTATGCATAAGAATGTGTTTTTGAAAAACTATGAGAAGTTTCTAATCATGCAATTGAATCTGACTTGTAGGAAAGATCGTGTACAATCACCTACAAGGACAACAACATTTGTTCCAGCAACGAAGTTCAAGAAAACTATCTATTGAAAATAATGAAGAATCTGAAGTTCCCAGGATCCGAGATGTAGTAATGGAAGGAAGCCATGATCGAGGAGTACCAGTCAATCATGAAGAATGATGTCTGGGATGTGGTCTCGAGACCAGAAGGGAAGTTTGTTGTGACTTCCAAGTGGATATATAAGATCAAGCATGTTGCAAATGGAAACATAGAGAAATACAAGGTGATGTTTGTTGCTCGTGGCTTCTCCCAGAAAGAGGGGATAGATGATGAAGAGACTTTTGCTCCTGTAGTAAGATACACTTCCATCAAATTAGTACTTTCTCTGGCTGCAATGATGAAGTGGAAGATACACCAAATGGATATGGTGTAGTCAAAGAGGAAGTGTATGTGGAACAACCACTCGGTTTTGAGACACATAACAGGGATTCATATGTGTGTAGGTTGAAGAAATCCTTGTATGGCTTGAAGCAAGCTCCTAGGACTTGGTATGGGAGGATAGATATCTTTCTATCCAATTTGGGATTTACCAAGAGTAAGGCGGATTCCAACCTTTACAACAAGGTTGAGGAAGGCAATCCAGTGATACTTCTACTATATGTGGATGACCTATTTGTGACAAGTGAGGATAGGTTGATTGCTGACACGAAGAGGAAGCTTGCTGCCGAGTTCGAGATGAAGGACTTGGGTATGATGCATTAATTCTTAGGTATGGAGGTGTGGCAGAGTGCAGATGGAATCTTCCTTGGACAAGGGAAGTATGTAGTAGAGATCTTGAAGCGGTTTGGGATGATGGACTGCAAGGCCATGGCCACACCTATGGCATCGAACCTTATGCTTCTGTGTGATGCTTCATCTGAGCCGGTTGATGTCACAGTGTATCGTCAGATGATTGGGTCCTTGATGTACTTGATGAACATGAGACCAAATATTTTCTTTGCGGTGAACACATTGAGCCAGTTCCTGACGGATCCCAGAGATGTTCACCTGGTTGCTTTAAAGCATATTTTGAGGTACCTGAAGGGTATGGTTGATTATGGGCTCAAGAATGATGTGAATCAAAAGTTTAACCTGGAGGGTTATGTTGATT